>OY294068.1:42966388-43609295 GCA_958510875.1 Endomychus coccineus
CGTCAACTTGTTATGAAATGTTCGAATTCATGACCAAACTAATGGAACTAATGGTGTACCAGATTTGGTAACAATATGTTTCTCTAAGAAATTATCTGAATGACTTGGGGTAAGTGTGATAACAGGGCAAGTATAATAATCAATCATAACTATGCTAGAAAACCACAAGACACGTAGGCAACATCGTATATACGTCTGGAAGTAAATTTTTTTTTCAATATCCAGGAGCACAGCTGCAACAGGAAGTAAGCGACATTTCGAGAAAGTTTGCATCATTCGGCAACCGGAGTGACTGTACGGGGTTCTAGTGAACTATAAAAGAGTTCACACTCTGGATGATACAATATAACACTATAGATAAGAAATTATCACTCTTATCCACTAAAAATAATATTAAAGTACTCCGGACCTCATGGCTACTTTTTGAAACGTTTCGTCCCTGAGTGAAGTGCTATTATTTTGAAATTTGATTTATTTATGTTGGTGTCAATGTTTTTTTATTTCTCGTTTCAAAATCAATAATCTAATTTCTTGATAAGTATAAATTTTAAGTTTTACTGAGAACTTCTTCTATTTCATTTTATATATTGATCGAACACTGGGTAAAATTGTGTTCAAATACTAGTTCTTACGGGTCAAATACTGGTGACTCTTGACCTTTTTTATTCATATATTTTTTTAACCAAAAATAAACTATTTTATAAGACTGTACACATTATTTATAGTCACAAAACTTGGTTGCTCTTGTATTTACTTCTAGTTTACGTGAAAAGTTAATAGCTTGCGAACTATAAGCCATTCTTTGAGGAAAAGGTCTTAACTGGTCAATTATAGATGTCACCACCCTACTCACCTATCAGATAAAAGTCCTATGCCAACTTTTAACTATTTTTCGTCATTTTCGTAAGCTAGCGAGCTACTGATATCGTTATCCTGCTTTCTTTTACTAACTCTCACTCGTCTTACGATAAGGACAGTGCCTCTTCAATTACTACCCGTTCCTGTTCAGTTCATTATAGTGACCTGAACACCCATTCTTGAGGACGTATTCGCCTGCCCGAATATGATTGGTTGCTGTGTTGGAGCTTGAAGCAGAATTTCGACCTATCCGCAGTGGAATATAGAGAGCTGAATTTGGTGACCGACTATTAAGATAATTGCGTTGCAGCTTATGTGCATCTGGCCTTGTGAGTGGAGTGCATACTCCCCTATGGATAGATGGAGAATATTCACCTTTGACTATGTGATTGAGATTCAATCACATACATTATACATATCACACAATGCTCTGCAATATTTGAATAATAATGCTCATACTATTCCTGGGTTTGACTTGTTTGGTGAGACACTATCTCCCTTGCCTACATAGAGAAGCAGCCACGGCGAGTCAATCTTCCCCTCATGAATTCATTTGTCCTTCGAAAAGCTTCCACAGCTAATGGAGAAATCAACAGCATGGAATAATTCATGATGTGAAGTTGAAGAACATCAAGCCGGGTTGTTTTGTACGAAGTAATGTGTATGGATTGGTGCAGTAATACAAATTGCGAGCGGAAAGAAATGCTTGTAGTAGAAGCATAACGAACTAGACTAGTAGACAGTAATGCTGCAATATATGGCAGTCTTAATTGAAAGCAACCCCGTTTGTGCAGTAATTGTGTCTAGCATATACTGCAGCTGCGGAGAGATGCAAACCCTTGCATTCTTTGGTAAGTTTCGTAGAACTCCCTGTCCATGTTACTCTCTTTTCAACTTATCTATAATGGACAATCTGAAAACATTAAGCACTCTGGTATTCTCAGAATGTTCATAGAAGTACTTCTGTGACCTGAAAAGCTCTCATTTAGTTCATTTAATAATGTGCATTTGATAATATGTTCTTTACAATTTTATTACGATAGGTCACTTTCGTTCACTTACTTACTAGCATTGCTTCCAATACAACAAATAGCTGGTCGTGAGATGTTCAACCGAACAAATAGGTTAGACTTTAAGTTCTAATTCTGATATATTATACTACTATGATAATATATGGAGTTCCATTGTGAAATGTGATATAATATAGTGTAGTTTACACTAACACCCTCTTTTTACTTCAATTTTAACTCATCTGAGGCACTTTTAAGCTGCGATGCAGCAATTATCAAAGACATATTATGTAAACTAATTCTAAAACTAAGATTATGAAATCATCCAACATTCTCAACGATCAAATTTGGGAAAGGTCTATTTACTACCAATAATACAGTGACCATTATGCTAATCCTAATGAATGGAATTGTTACAGATACTTCGTGGCAGAAAATAAACTTCAAATATTCCAGGTAGTCCTATCAATAAATGAATAATTACTTATAATATATGTACCTGGAGTACTTTTTCAATAATACATACCCATACTATTACAGTTCTGGAACAAAAATAATATGAGGTCAGGTAGGATCGTTTTGATTTTGTGAGATTAAAGCACATATGCGAATAATAAAATACCACTGGGTAAACATTGATATTTTATTTATGTCAGTCCAGCCTAATCAGAGCTAGATCGTAACACGAGTAGGGAAGTTTTTCCATTTCTACACCCCTCACAATAATATGTAGTATATATATTTTTTGTGTAGAGGCGTGTAAATCTTGCATTAGCCCTCGAGAGCCCGTGCCCTCTGGTGTACCGGATTCTTACCGACTAAAACCCCTCCTCCGTTAGGTATGTTCTCCTCCACTGCACTGCGGTCAATAGTGTCCTATTGTGCCACCACATAATGCTATCTCCTCATTAGTCCGGTGTATTCTATGAAATTCTGTAGCCTGATATAGGGGATATTCCTGATTTCCTCGGGTATAGTTGTCACCGGTCGAACTGACACTAAGAGTCGTTACCTGATTTCGTCAGTTTGTTTCAAACTTTACGTGATATTTCAATTATCTCTGTATGTTGGTGCATTGCAATTTTACTGATTTAGGAAAAGTTTGGTTATAGTTACTAATTGTTACAATAATAATATCAACATGTTCCATTCAACTGTATATTACATAGAACTTCATACTATATTGTACCATAGTTTGTATGACATATACTGTATCATCATAACTCTATGTTTCAGAATGGTACTGTCATTGAATTCAATTCGTTCCTCCTATTTTTCGATGTATCGTTTCACTGAAATTAGGTCAAGTTCATTATTCATTGTCTTTCTTTCTTTTTCGCAACCCAGCTTCCGTACGTGTTGGTCATAAGTTATTACGCAGTATAATTGTTTGATCCTTCGATTTTATTTCAGATTGAAAGCATTTTCTACTGAATTAAATCGTAATTCATCATTGGGGTATAGTTTCGTTGGTATACGAATTATTTATGATATCTACGAGAACCACGTTGTGTGGGATGTAATTGGAAACCTTGTGTTACTGACAAAATTTCTTTCATACGGAAAACCCGTCCATCTGGGTAAGTGAAATCAATTGAGATGATCATTCAATTCAGAATTAATAATTGATCAACTTTGTCAGATTGTTGAATCTCAACTTTGGCAAGTTTAGTTAGAGTTCACTTTTCCGATGGGAGAAAATGTAATAATTTGTCTGGCCCCCCTATCATTATCTTCCCACTTACTAGTCTCGTAAGTTTGAGCTAGTGATTTTCTCCTAAAGACTTGAGACAATTTTAAGATCTGAACATATTAATTATGAGGACGTTATTTGAGCTAATCGCTGTGTTTCTCTTATTCTAGGTTTTTATGTTTTAGCTGTGGTTGTTCTGCTTTAGCTTTGGGTTGATTACCCTCAATTTTATTAACTACATTATTATCTTTCCTTAACCGAATACGAACTTTCGAACCTGAACTATCAATTGGAATACTACATTCACCCTGAACTTGGATTTTGAAGGTTATTTCGAACAGCTGGACATCTACTAGGACTGCGAATTGAAGCCTATGACAGTCACCGTTCCATCGATATAAACGAGATCTGCACTCTCAATAACTAAGGTTGTATTCAATTTATTTGTGTCATTTTGTTATTTTGGATATTTCAATTTATTTGTGTCACTCCGTAATTTTGATATCATTACCTAACCTTTAAATTTTATTATGTATATAACTGAACTATTAATTCATCTTTTGTTGAACTGAACAACATTTATCTTCATATAAATTCAAATATATATCTTTTCCTTTTTTATTCATTCTATATCTTTACAGATTATATTATATAACTAATTTTGTTATATATATCATTTTTATTTTCTCTGACTTATTATTTGCGCTAGTAAGCTGGGCACTGTGATATAGTTTTATCGCCTCCAAGGTATGTCCGACGATCAATTGCGCCTGCCGTGCACTGATACAGCATAGGTGTCTCTTCTTCCACGACGCAACCCCTGCATGTGGGCCGATCTACCAAACCCATCGTACAGAGATGTTTGTTGCATGGGGCGTGTCAGGAATGCAACAAGGGTTCATTGTTTTTTGTCTGCTGAACGTCAGCAGATTTTTCACTCGCTACGGCTGGAGATCTCCCGTTAGCCACTTGGAGTGCGACATACGAGGCATTTCCCTCCAGTAGACACGGTGCCATTTTTGGATCACATGTGTGGCATGAAAAAGGCTCTCTCTCTCTCTCTCTCTCTCTCTCTCTCTCTCTCTTATAGTCCAAGCACATGTTGTAATTGCTACTATTTTTGCTTGGTATATAGTGTAAGGGAAGTATTGTAATCGGACCTGAAAAATTTTTCCGGATTTTCGAATATATATTCGTTTTGAACATTTTTCAATCGATCTAGACTATTTTTGAAATCATGTCTGTGATTGTGTGTATGTGAGTAACCCACTGTGGACACGATTGCGCCATTCTTATTGGTCTATGGATTTGAAATCTTGATGATCGCTCTCAAGTGGTGAGGAAATGAGAATTGTATTGTTATGGCGCGGTAGTCCCATTTCGAGTGGTATTTCTTACATCCATCTTCATTTTTCAAATGGAATCATGAGAATAACAGTGTTTTTAGGTTATAGATATCATGAGCAATATATTTAACCTGCAAAAATGTCAGAAATTAATGTTTCAAGATTGAATTGACGTCTTCGATTTGACGTCACGATCTATTCTATGTCGTCATTCTGTGTAAGAAGTCCTAGACTTCTTAATGCTGTGGTACAATTTGAAGGTTATGTTATAGTGTGAATAATTGCGGAAGTCAACTTGATAGCAATGTCAGTATGAAACATGGAGTTGTGAAATACTTTATCTTGAACATTTCGATAAAATCTCAATGTAACATCCATATATTTAAAACCAGTGTCGTTTTCTATTCCGAGTTCGCCAGTGACTCCTACAGGACGAATTTTGATGTTTTTGTTCTGAATGTAAGCTATATAGCCACAGATATGTCATCACACATTCTAAATGATCCTGAATGAACATTTCCACCTGCAAAAAAGTGAAAAAAATGAAATTAAAATTATTTTCACCACCACTCTCTATTTGCAGCGCCTTCTTCTTGTCGTCACTGGTCAGATTCCGAGCTAGTACCCATTACATCTTTTACGCTCAGCATCGACATAGAACAAATTGTTTTCAGTTGCTTTTTATTATATATAACCTTCAATAGTTGAAAAACCTCAGCTTCCGGATAGATTCCGCGTCACAATAGATCGACTTGATGCCGACGTTTCGCCAACCATTACAGATCATCAGGGCAGGCTTGAGGCTTGAACTGAAACTTTGAATAGTTATTTTACTTAAGTCTAAAATTGAAAATTTTTTATTGATATAACACTTTGAAATTTATTTTTACTTAAAAGTTATTGTTGCATAATCACTCAAAAATAATGTACAGTTATCAGTATCTGGTAACTCGAAAATACATGATGCTAAACAAGCACTTGAACATATTGATATAATAAAATAAAACACTTCTACCTTGTTTTTTATCACTTATATTATAGAAGCAAATCGTGTCTAAAATTTCGACACTAGCTTGTCATCTTCAAACGATACTAATGTAAGAAAATACGAATAATCTTGGCTATTTATGGTACAACATAAGACACAAGTAACAATTGGGGTTCCTTTTATGAGAATACATTGTTAGAATAGTATAATTTAAATTGGGTAATGAGGTAGAGTAGATATTGTGATAAGGAAATTTCAACGTTATTCAAGATATCAAACAGAATGCCGTAGTACACATCTAATTGATCGTTTAAAATTTTATTGTCATTATTTTTAATACCTTTGAAATTTTCTATTGATTCTTATGTGTTTAATTTGAAACCTCTATACTCTGGTTATGTGAAATTTGAACTTCATCTACATTTGGAAAATTGTGCACTGTTTCTAAATATGATTAAAGAAAGATGAATCTGTTTTATTAAGTCTAGAAGATCGAAAATGTTCCTCATATCTAATTTCTATATATATCTACCGTATTATTCTTGATATTATACCGGGATATCAGAAATTATCTTGGTCGAGGGTGGTTGTGGAATCTAAAACGTGCGTCTTTACTTTACCTTTGAAATAATTATGTCATAACTAATTTGAAGTTTCTAAAAATGGGAAATTTCGCAATTTTATACGAATATTGTAATACTCAGAAGTCTTTAGCGCTTTGGACTCCGGGATTTTCACGTGGCCTGTCGGAATTAGAAGATTCGAATTATCTAAAAACATAATTGCATGAACGCCAGACGTCCTATGTAATTAGCTACGAACGAAATCATTTTGACATATGCCTCGAGGAGCTCGCTGCGCGTAAGTTAGAGTTTATACATTTTACCTCGGTCTTGTTAATTTGGGGCCGTTTCGTGCCCTGTGCGGGTGGCGCCAGTTGTAATAAAGTGTTTTCGGCTATGGGCCGCTAGCTTTTACCCGCTTCGTGTATATTTTAGTTACGAGAAAATTCCCTTTGGTACGTCGCACGTTAGACGAGCGTAGCTGAGATCTGAGAATAACTCAAACTGTTTTAATTAAATTTTCCTATTTAATGGACATTTATCGAAAAAAGAAGCGCCGTCGGGCACGGTCCGATACTAAATCTAACTACATGGAGCGAAAACGGCACGCGAAAAGTCGTCGTAAAGCCGTATTAGGTACAACGCGTACAACCAGTTTGCACTTTTCTACCTCGCGTGCTACGGGCTTCTCACGTGAACGTCATTCGATTTACGGAAAATTAACTATTTCAAAACAGTTTTTGACCCGGATTGTGCCTATCACGACCTCTGAAAAGGTTCAAAGTTCACATAGTTATTTCATAATTTGTATTTCATTATTGTTTTACAACTGAAATAAATAGTTATGAAATTTGTAGGTTATTGATGATGTCAGTGTGACAGTGACATAATTATTTCAAACGTAAAGTAAAGACACACGTTTTAGATTCCACAACCACCCTTGGCCAAGATAATTTTTGATATACCGGTATAATTCAAAAATAATCAAGCAACGAAAATATTTTCAGAAGATTCTTTACAGTCTTTGAATACATGGAATACAAAAATTCACAGCACTTATTTGTTTATAATATTATTAAATGCTTATGATGTTATCAGTATGCAAAATATAAAAATATGTACTATATTCAAATTAAGTGCATTTTACTGCAACGATCTGCTGATTTAAGCGTCAGGTCATGCAAGCTATGGGAAATACTAGATTAGAGTATGATGTGGTACACAATTCCTTCCATAACATAATATTTTCTCATCTGTACAATTCCAGATATGCGGTGCAAATTTCCATTATTGAAGGTTTCGTGCACAAAACACAATAAAACTCACGTCTAATTAAACATTTTATCATGAAAGTTAGCTGCGTTCGGATAAAACGATAATATGAATTTTTGTCGACAGATTTCAACTCGGTCCTATTTTTCGAGTCAGATTGCTGGTGGCTCTTTTATAAATCTGTATTTTTGCACAATCGCAAATGGAGCTGCATACACTAAATATAATTACTTTAAAATGTGTGCCCTGCAGTTTATTTCATGTTCGCTGTAATTCACACGCAAACGTAAACCCGTTCTGAGTGAAGGCGTTTGACGTGATTTAATGCGTTTCAACTCACTACGGTAGAAAGGTCTGGAATTAATCAATGTTTCCATTTCAATCATAATTAACAACAATATGTCAATAATTTCCGAACATATATTGCAAATTTGATAATATATCAATAGTTAATTGTTAATAGTAATACTCAAAGTCATGGTACTTTAATCAACAATGGCCTCGTTAAGTGGATTCTAGACTTGCTTAAAATCATTGGAATGAAGCCTTGTACATGCAGCAATGGTTCTAGTAGATATGCGTTCCAATTTTCAATTGCCTGAATCACTCCTTGTTTCAACGCAAGAGTTGGAACAAGTTTTGTGAGATATTCAGAAAATATAACCGTTGCAAGATAATCGTGTTTTTGCACTAGATGTGCTACGCTCGTGTGCAAAAAAACGCCGTGTTGAATAGTGTTTGATACAAGATTTTTTGTAATTCAGTTGTTACGGAAGGAATTAAATTTTCATTTTGATAGTATCAATGCCATTCTTGTTTGTTTCTATGGAGATAATTAAAGTGAGGCAAATATGAAGAAAAAAAAGTAGGAAATATGAACATATATATGAAAGAAATTTAGTTGAAATATGAAAAAAAAAATTAAATATGAAATTATTTGAAAATTAGTATTTTAATTTTCACAATCAATTGCTTTTTAATGGGGTAGTTGAAATAAAACAAAACATAGTTCAATATTTTGTTATTTAAAAGTATATCTACCAAAACAATTTTTACATGATTAATTTAATCATTAAAACAATAAACAATCAAGTATTTCTCGAAATTTTCTTACAAAAAGTTTCGCCTCTTATCAGTATACATATGTTTGAATGCAGAAAAGCTTCTCTCTACGTCAACAGACGTAATAGGCGCGTTTTTTAAATGTGACGAAATTTCTGGTTCCAATGTAAATGCTTCATCAAAATCTCCTATTAAAGCATTGGCTGCTTGTAAAATGAATTTGTACCCATGGTTCTTATCAATTACTGCTTTGAATTTTTTATATATTTGGTTTCCAATATGTCCCGCAACATTTTTGCATTTTTGCTCAAATTCTTTTATTAAATTTACCGCCTCTATCAGAGATAATTTGGATGACTCTAATTGGATAATAGAGCTGGAAATGAAATCATAATTGGTTTTTATAAATGAAACGTGTTGACATAAAATGTGATTGGTCAGCAATTTTCTGGCTTGTAAGAGAGGCTGAGAAGAAACATCTTCAAATTTTTTTATAACAGTTTTTATTTGCTTAAAGTTTTCGGCATAAAAAGAAGGAGCCTCTAACCAATTACCCCAACGTGTTAAAACGGGTTGAGGTAGAAGAGGAAGATTAGGTAAATGATCTCTATAAAATTGAATTCTAAATGGAGCTTCTAGAAATATTTTTTTCACGCAAGATATCAAATCATTAACAAGGGGAAATTTTCTTGTGACTTCTGCCACCCTATTTGATGCATGGGACATACAAGTAGTATGAATTAATTGCGGGTAAAAAATTTTCAAGTTTTGACCTGTCTTAACCATATAAGGTGCTGCATCTGATAGGAGAAGTATAATCTTATCGTTAGGAATAGCCTCAGGAAGAAAGAAGTTTGTTGAAGTGTCTTGTATAAATCTAGTAACAGTTAAGGCATTTGTTTGAGGAAGTTCTTTGCAAGCAATTAAGTATGATTTTGTAAAATTTTCATTCTTAAGAACCCCAATCATCGAATGGGCAATGTAACGTCCTGAGACATCTGTCGTTTCATCTATACTTATAAAAGAATAATTATTCACTATCTCTAATCTGATGCTATTAAGTAACGAGGAATATACATTTTCAATTTCTGTTCTTCTTAGAGTTATTTCGCTTGGTATATTGAATTTACAATACTTTTGAAGAACAGATTGAAAATTATCGTTTGACAGTTTTGATAAGGGTATATTTGACGTCACCAATGCTCGACATAAATCTTGCCTGAATTCTTGCTCACTTGAAGTTTTGGCAACATTAGATTGAAAGCACTTTGATATTGACGGTTGCTTTTCTCCTTCAAATGTCACTTTGTTCCGTTTAGCCACATGTGATGCAGTTTTAACATGCTGTTCTATTAGAATCCTTTTCTCAGGTGTAATTTACAAAGACGAAATACTATATGTAGAGCAAATTTTTCAAATAGGTACCTAACATCTTTGACAAACCAATTCATATAGTGGCTATCACCTATTTGCCACCGGGTGTAATAAAAACTGTTTGCTTCCACATTATACGAGCCCCTATATATTTTACAACATGGAGATTTAATTCAATTTATTCGTAACATCTCAAATCATATTTGACTACAGGGTGAGGTAAACCTCGGTCGTAGCTCTATAACTCCTTTGAAATAAAACTTAACAATTTTTTTTAAATAAAACTGGTCAATAGTGGACCAAAACACGTATTCTATAATCATTTTCATGTATACAGGATAACCCAATAATAAACTATGCAAATATGACATACTTTTTCATAAATTATTAAATGACCAACTTTTTTTATTTTTTTGGAGCCGTTATGATTACCGCTACGTAACCCTGAGATACGTTTTCAATTATTCAGCCAAATTCTAAGAGAAACATTTTCTTAGAATATGTGCTTTCGTCCACCATTGACCGGTTTCATCCAAAAAAATTGTTTAGTTTTGTTTCAAAGGAGTTATGGGACTACCATCAAAGTTTGCCCCACCCTGTATGCCAGAGGCAAGGAACACTGAAAAATCCTAATATTTGAAATCTTAAAAAGTTACGTAAAATACACCTTGTGCATATTTAATAAGCCATGACACACATTCTGTAGCTTAATTTTATGTTGAAAAGTCTATAGCCTTGAAAATAAAGAATTTGTACTTACAATTTTGCTGCAGACTGAGCAAAATACTTTTCCCATGTCCATAGACAACTCTGGAAATGGTTTAATCCACATAAACACTTTGATACCACTCGCCGTTTTAAATAAACACACTGGCACACTTCAAAATCTAAATTCAAATTAACTCTCTAAAATTGTCGACACAACTTTAAAGAAAACTTTTAATAATTATGCCCCTCCTCGTGCCCTTAGTTTGGCAACAATTAAATGAACCCCAACGGTGTCAGGTAATCAATCCTCAGTACCTACTTCCGGATTAAGTGAATATTTCAAACATCAACAATATTATTGGAACTTACCAGTAATTGTCCTTTCCTTAAAATTATACCTGCTACATTCAAAACCAGTCGAGCAACACAAATTGAGTGTTTTTAAATTTACTTTACTCTCAAGAATAATAAAATGTTTTGGTTAAATTGTATAGGAAGGGATTATTTGTAAAATTCCTACAGATATGCTAAAAATTAAAAAATAGTTAAAAATATGCAAAATTTGGAAAATTTTGATATAATATGAAAAATATTTGCCAAATATGAAAATTTCATAAATGCCTCACTTTAGAGATAATAATGCAATAATCGTGAGATAAGAGTTACCATGGAAAACCGCCGATTCAATCTTAAGTTTGTGTTTGAAGATGAGCGAATCTGAAGAGTCCCTACCTTCGAACGTTGAACAAGTTGCAAAAGCTGTAGTAGCAAATTTGGTGCCAAGTAAGTCAAAAGCAATTGGCGCTTATGTTACTAAGCTTATTTTAGTATAGCTCAGTATAGAAATGAACTCATTTTAGCACCCGGTTTTAAAGTGAACCTACTTTTTATAATATAAGTCTGCGCAAAAATAATATTATCCTTCTGCGACAAATTTTGTTTGTGAACATAAGCAGTAATAGCAGGATCCAATTGGACCATTCTCTTGCTGTTATGATAATAATTGATACTTGAGCTGTAACAAATTAGTGACTAATGAAAACAGTTGGTTTTCAACTGGCCGACACACTGCTCTTATTTCATCACAAAACTCTATTGATAATAATCCATTATGACATTTTTGTTATCATTATCCTTAACAGCGTATAGTATAATATCGAATAATCAGAGATAGTGAACTATTTATTTTATGGGAATTCATTGAGAAGACATAGAACAATTTTTTGTCTAATTTCCACAAGAGATTTTATTTTTTTTTCCAATATTTTATTTCGACTTTGACATCATTATCAAGTGAAAAAGAAAAACAAAAGGTAGATTCATTTAAAGATGAAGTTCACAGTCCAGTAATGGGAAGGGAATAAGGTTCTAATTGTCTATTCGAGATATTGAATTCGGGGTTTTTATACAGTTTATTGATCTCCAAACTTTCCAATAGATTCGTTGACTTGCCTTTTTGCAATAAAAATATGAAGGACATCAAGATTATCTATTGTTATTTCATGATTTGAAATGTTAATATGTTCGAAGATTGCTGATTTACCTTCACAGCTTCAGGCCATTGGGCACTCATCACATTAAATCCTGTGGACAACGGAATTTTCGTATTTGTCTGTTTTTTGTTTGTCGTTAAATAGCAATTTGCTCAGATCCAAGCCGCTAGAAAATAAAGTTGTTATATTAAATTTTGTAAAATAGTCACTCATATTGTTTGATAATTTGCCAACATGTTTCAATTATGTTGGCGAATTATCAAACAGTATCGTTTTTATTAGACATTATATATTTTTATAAATTGTTTCGATTCATTCTATCAATATATGTTAGTACGAGTCAATTAAAAGATATATCTGGGTTACACGTTTGAAAGTGGAAATGCTTGAACAGTACAAAAAAGAAATGATATCAGACTTCCGATTTTCTAAATCTGAAAAATTAGACAACCAATAATGAAACTTTTTTTCGTATCAATTTGAATGAAATAACCATTGAGAATTTCCATTGGATGGATAACAAACACATTTTCGTGTAAGCAGTCAATAGACACTTAATGTAGCTCTAAATCGAACAATAACAACACGACCATCAGCCCCATGTGAGTGTTTTCCTTTTCTCTTCAGTTCATCAGTGGATGAGTAGGACGATCAAGTCACTATTCGGTCATCTCCACCAGAGGTATAGAGAACCTCATTTGCAAATGCTAAGAAACCAAGTGATCCAAAAGTCATCAGTGGGTCCTATATATTCTCGTATATGGCATTAAGATCACTTGATGCTTTACCATTTCCAAATGAGGTTTTCTATACCTCTGGCGGAGACGGACGGATAGTGAATTCATCGTTGTACTCATTGCACAGATGCACTTATGAGAAGAGAGTAACAGCTGTCTAGGACTGATAGACATGTTGTCACTATTCGACTCAGAGCGACCTTAAGGTAGTTCCTCCGCCCCGACAAAAAGTTTCAGCTCATCACTCACGTTATACATATCATCGGTACTACGAACTGTGAAACATATTTTTTAACTTTACTGTACTTCTTACATTACTATATTCCCTATACATATACACAAATACTATGAAATATTATTTAGTATGGAAATATGGCAACGCCGCGTATTTACTTTCCTTATTCATCTTATACAGCCCACAGTCTTACTTATAGTTTTAACGCGCAATAAACATAAGCACACTACTGTTGTTTTTGTTATTTAATTAAATAAATAATTATGAGTGATCGTATTCATCATAAAGGAAGATTTATTCAAAACAAGTTCTTGATAAAAAAAGAAAAGTTGCAAATGCTATGATTTGACAACAAATAACGACGAATCAAACCTATGCGAATATTACAATAATTGGAAGTTATTTGTCATGAATGTTTTGCTTTACGCTTGGTTATAATTATATCATTTAATATATTTTGTATTTAATGTCATAATTTATTATAAATTAATAAATTGCTCTATAAGACTTATTCTTTCATTCTAATGTTTATAAATAGTTGTTAATAAATAAAAGTTGCCAAGCATTTTCTTGAAAAGTTTTCAATTGGCTCATATTTTCGCGCTCTTCCTTTCCACTTCTACATTTGACTCTTTACAACGTTGCCGCATCGTTTCCATGCGATTATTCTTATATCCTCTCCACAGAAAATAATCGTCGAAATAAGTTATTTATTTTAATTGTTTATCAAAACTACCAGGTAAATAAATTTAATTTTTTATTTATATATTCTAAATATATTATTTTAACGAATATTAGTTTTTATCGGGATCTTGAAAGTCGTTCTGTGATAAAAAAATAAATTGATCATTTTCTCACGCTTCTCCCATGCTACATGTACAAAAAATATCATTTTTGATTGGAAATATCTCATGTCCGATGAGGTATATCATCTTCTAATATTAACAGTGTGTATTATGTATTCAGTAACTTATATACCAAGTTTAGAGGATTTCTTAAAATATTGCTATCGAAACCGTACTACCTCAACTCTGTTTAATGAAAGTTTCATTCCCATTAATTTGATTCATTGAATGCGTAGCTTCTTGAAAAAAATATTACGAAATACTTCATTTCGTATTGTATTGTATCGTATTTGCATGTGGCTTGGAATGTTTTTGAATAAACATGTTAAAAGCAGATTATAATATGGAATACAATATCAATTGATTATAATGGGAATCATTTCTCATAGTGGTACTGAACTTACTGGCTAAAACCGACGACAGACTTGTCAGCCAGTTCAGACTCACAATATTCATTATTTGTATCACGCTTTGTGGCGACTTACAATCTGTAGGTAACTACTACATGAATATCTAAGATTAACAAATAGCCATGCTGAGGGTGGAAAAATGGTTTAGATGCACATCATGCAATAGGTATGGGCACCGAAACAGATCGTTTGGCTACACGGTTCTTATAGCGTGATCGTGCAGAACCCAGCGAGTTTGGAAAGGCTGTACTTCTCATGTCAAGCAAACGCACCTAACTTATAGTCGAGTCAAATAGGTATTCGATTCGGGATGACGTCCAGAAAACAGCTTACCGGTTAGTTTTTTGTGCAAATTTGTTATTATTTTTTTAAACGAAACATTGACCAATTTTCTGGCTAATTATTGGGAAAATTTAGTCGGGGGTTTTTGGAGTCGCTGATTACGATTCTGAACCCAGATTGGCCAAAATCGAACTCCCCAGCTGGTAATTGTCCACATTAATTGGACAAAGTGACAATTTTTCTAAATTTCATCAAAAATAGCCAGGAAAAATCACTCGGGGGTTTTCGGAGTTGCTGATTACGGATATGGGGCTTGATTGGCCAAGATCTTCCCAGCTGGTAATTGGTCAGTTTAATTGGACAAAATTGATCATTTTTTCTTAATTTCATATTTGCGATGAAAAATTACTCGGGGGTTTTCGGAGTCGCTGAGTACGATTCTGGAGTCAAATTGTCCAAACTCGAACTCCTCAGCTGGTAATTGGCGGCATATACATACTTACAATATTTTTAATCAATTGAATATTATTTACAAAATGTATATTTCAGTAAGTACAAGTAAAATCAATCTTCATCGTCACTATCATAATCATAATATTTGTCATTGCGTGTTTGAATATTTTCAATGCCTTCTTCTTCATTGGCATTATCTACTTCATCATCGTCATCGTCTTCGTCGTCATCTCCAGGTGAAATTGGATTGATCAGACTGAAATTGTTACTACAATTTCCCATACAATTTGCACAAGCAACAGTACAGTTCATATTTTTAGTTTTAGTATATGTGAAAGATGCTGTGTGGAATATAAAAAGACTGGGAAGAGAAGATAGAAAAAAATTTTAGATGAGCGGGAATTAATTTCAAATTAAAAAATTAAAAAATTAGAATTCGATTTTGTTCATGATTTAAATTAGTAACGACCCCCTTCTAACAAATTTTCAAACATTTAACTTAAAACAACAACCTCCACAACCCGTAACTGAGGATTTCTGGTTAGTTTTGATGAAACTTTGGAAATTGGTCAATTTTGTCCAATTAAACCTGCCAATTACTAGCTGAGGAGTTCAATTTTGGATAATTTGACTCCAGGATCGTACTCAGAGACTCCGAGAACCCCCGAGTAATTTTTCCTGTCTATTTGCAATGAAATTAAGGAAAAATGATCAATTTTGTCCAATTAAACTGTCCAATTACCAGCTGAGGAGATCGATTTTGTCCAATCTGAGTTCAGAATCGTAATCAGCGACCCCAAAAACTCCCGAGTGATTTTTCCTGACTATTTTCGATGAAATTTAAAAAAATGGTCACTTTGTCCAATTAAAGTGACCAATTACCAGCTGGAGAGTTCGATTTTGGCCAATCTGAGTTCAGAATCGTAATCAGCGACCCCGAAAACCCCCGACTCAATTTTGCCAATAATAAGCCAGAAAATTGGTCAATTTTCCGTTTAAAAAAATAATAAAAAATTTGCACAAAAAACTAACTGGTAAGCTTTCTTCTAGACGTCATTCCGAATCGAATGTACTTTGTTTCATCAAAATCGGTCCATATCTTTCGATTGTCGTGAATTAGCCTGTTTTAATACCTATTTGACTCGACTATTAAAGGCACCGCGAATACTATGTGATTCAATCACTGTGATAAGAACTGCACACAATATCGCTGTAGCTGCTTCAGCTTCCAGTGATGAGTTCGCAATTTCTGTAGGCGAAACAGGACAATTATTTGGACATCTACTGGTTTAGGCAACGACAGCATGTGAAAATTCATTGATATTAATCACAACAACACCGTAAATCAAGACAAGTCGACACCTTTCGAACAACTTGCATTTCAGCATAGTTTTAGAGATATTCTGGACAAACACTATGAGCAATCTATTCCTATTGTATCATCTGTTGCGGTTTTAAGAAATCTGGAGTGAAATGCATTCGCACGCAGTTTCCTTCGACGTTATCCTTCGCTGTCAATATCCTCCATTCTCGAGGGATTAAATAGAAAAGGCAGTAGTAGATACCAGTAACATTGACTTCTCTGCAGGTATAATATACCTTGGTTGCTCACATCTGCTGGCGTTATGATACTGCCAAGCTTTATTTGCCAGCGGTTATTGAGTTTCGACACAAAACATTTTATCGATTACAAGCGTGAAAAGCTGCATCTTCAACAAATACAATGAGAAAATACGTTGTTCATACTTTTATTCAATAAAATGTTTTCTTGCTGCTGTGATTCAGAAGGGAACTGCGTTTCAACCTAGTTATTTATGAAAACGAGCTTTGTTTCATCGTATTTGTATTCTGAACTGATTCGATTCATTATCATCTGAAAACATGACAGGATGTTGATTGGAATCATCCAGTTGAGTCGCCGAACTCATTAAAAATATAACAGAATACACAAGTGATGTTCACGACGATATATAGCCTTCCCGGATTATCTCAATAAAGTCCTCATGAAAGCTACGAACTATCATCTTGATATTGTTCGGAGCACCTACTACATGATATTCTATATTTCATCAAAACTCTCTGACAAGCGTTGTATTTTATTTTCTTCACACTTTGTGTAAAGTCAGCGGTGGGGTGATGTGAGAGGAGATAGGCACTCGAGTTTTTCTAGAAGATTATAGGCATAAGGTGAGACCTCACTAGAAATAGAGTTTCACAACTCAGTCATTCGATTGAAAAATGAAGTCTGGTAGGACGAAGTGCGGTAGGTCTCGAGCTTGGCAATGAAAGGGTGACTAGTTTGAGCTCGTCTAGTCTGCCTACCTGTACTCTCTTTCGGTGGAATAACATACGAGATTTTTGATGAACACCAAACATGGAAATTTCTATAGCAAAGGGAGAGATATCCCATCTTTCGACGACGTTCCAGAGAGGTGAATGAACTCGCAAGTGCGACATCGGCAATCATACGAATAGTTCCTAGATAGAATCCAAGAGCTTCAGTGTATGTTTGGGAGCCGAACTCCAAATATGTGAACAGTATTCCAAGATTGAATCTCTTGGCAAACAAGATTTTGTGAAGCGATTTTCGTCATGATCATGCCGTGAGAGGGTGCTGTTGGTGATGATCCCGAGCATGAATATGGAAGACTTCATAGCAATAGTTGTACCGAACATCATCTTATTATGGATTGTGGTATTCGCCTCCCTGAAGAAGGTGCAAGCTTGAGTTCTGGTTGCACTAACTCCACTGGATTATCAGATCTACATTTCAAAATCGTTACTAGATCTTCATTAGGGTGTCCGCTATCTTTTTGCGTCAAAAAATCATCACTCTCTGTTGAGATTCTGATTCTTTTACATGAAAAAATACCAAAAAAAAAATTCATTTTGCCCCGTTACAATACCACGTGCATTTAGAGGAAATTATCTCCCATTTAAATAACATGCAAAAAGGTTGTTTTTTCTGTTCTTCTAGATTCCTGCCATGAAAAATGAGAAGTTTAAGAAAACTTGATATCATATGCGATCGTAAATTTCCCGTAGATCAGAATAGTCTGTGTACTATGGTCAAAAAATGATCCCAAATGAGCAAAAAAGCGAAAAAACATGAGAAAAAATAATTTGAATGAAATTTAATGTAATTTTATATCGTTTAATTGCATTTTTTGCGTACTGGACAACAGTAAATAGAATTATCAACAAAAACATTTCAATATTTCTCAATTACTTGATAATTTCGATTCAGTAAAAACCGGTAACTTATTGATATCACCAATCAAATAAGCATTATGTTCTAATTCAGACATATTGAATGTATTACTTCGTTTATATTAACTCGAAACAGCCACGTTGTAGTCTGAGAAATCATATTGAAGTGACTTTTACTTTTATACGTATTAAGTGTGAGCGAACACGAAGGAAGCGCTTCTAATGGCAGAAATCGTAACATTTCTTCTGTATTTTTATAACTTTAGAAAAAACGTTACGTCTTCTGCCATTGGGGTCGCTTTCTTCTGTTTCCCTTGCACTCAGAACGAATAGAGTACGGACAGCTGTTCTGTCATCAAGACGTCACGATATGCGCGCGGAATTTGAAACCGTGTCCTCGATACGAACAATTTTCATTAAAAAAAATCATAATCAGTTGGCATTTGATCTCAATTATTCTTACAGTAGCAATCATAGAATTCCCTCAAAAATGTATTTATTCCAAGGATGAGTAGAAATAATACCGCGTTTTTTGAAAAAAATTAAAAATAAAAGTGGGAATCAAATCAATACGGTTTTATTTATTACTGAACTTTAGCCAATTTCTCAGCTAAGACTTTTTGAAGTTTGATGTGCGAATATATAGGATTGATAGAAAATTTTCCGTAGCATACGATCCCGATATTGTCCAGTACGAAAAAAATACAATAAAACGACATAAAATTTCATTTAAATTATTTTTTCTTATGTTTTTTTGCGCATTTGAGATCATTATTTGACCATAGTACACCGACTATTTCAGTCTACGGTGGATTTCCGATCGCATATGATACCAAGTTTCCTTAAATTTCTCATTTTTCATGGCAGGAATCTAGAAAAACAGAAAAAACAACCTTTTTCATGTTATTTAAATGGGAGATAAATTCCTTTTAAGGCACGCGGTATTGCAACGGGGAAAGCTGAATATTCTATTTTTGGTATATTTTCATGTCAAAGAATCAGAAGTTCAACAGAGAGTGATGATTTTTTGACGCAAAAAAAAAGCGGACACCCTAGATCTTCATTATTTGCGTCAACCTTTCTCTGTCTTGCTCCTCTGGCTTCATTGGATCGTATGGGGGCTCTGAAAGAGGGAACGGTATAAGGTGCACCATTATATGCAAAGCTGAAGACGGGACGAATGGTCACTTACAACAGATCGTTGATGTGGAGCAGAAACAAAGTCGGTACTAAGACATATCCCTGTGGAATACGAGCGTTGATGGCATTCTTTCGGAAGATACTTTGTCAATCATGTAGAGTTCTATTTATCTAGGTAATGAAGAAGGTTTAGAAACGACCACATACAATTTTCATGACTCACTATGACGGAAATTGCTATTGTTTGAATATTAAAGACAATAAAAATTTAATGATTGAATAGAATCAGTCATAATGTGATGAAAATCCATTCTGAACTTGAATCAAATATTTATTAAAAATTCTATTTTCAGTAGCTTAATAGTAAATAAATATGACTAGTTTTGCTAACACAGTAGCTTCTTGAAACAAATATTTCTAAGTACTTTGTAATATTTATTTGAAGAATTTATTCATTAAACTAGTGAAAACCAAAATTTCGATTGTTATTTATTTAAGTTTAAAAATTGTACAGTTATCAGTATCTGTTAACTCGAAATTGCAAGATTCTAGACGAAAATTATATATCTGAGAGAAAATTCGCTAGTACCTAAGCGATAAAATTGAGGGGGTAAACCATATGACGTAATCTTCTCAAGAAGGTCTTGGTGTCAGACTCGGTAGAATGCATGGGGAATATCAAATGCCCCAGCTAGAGATTCCCCATATTTTTTAATAGATTCATGACCTAATTGTGTTCCGTAGGCGTTACATCCTGTTGATTCCTGCAGACGAAAGCCACATTGCTGGTCATTCACGATTTTGGAGCTCTATATGTATTGGATGCGCTAAATTTTGACTGATTTTTCAATCGTTTGAGAGATCACAGATAATGGTGCAGTGGGTCTATAAGAATTGGGGAGGGGCTTCTCTCCTTCTTTTTTGAAATTGGGATCAACAGAATGCGGCTAATTGTCCGCTGACGAAGGACAATTTCAGGTATATGGCTATCGATGATAATATTGGGAGGTTCTTTTCCTTGTGAATCCTCAGTGGAATTTGCTGCAAATATTCCAACAAAAAGGTTGGATTTTCTTGCGGTTTAGTAGCCAGTGCGTCATTATCTCTGGTTAGGGAAGAGAATGAACTAGAATTGAAATTTCTACCAATTGCTTTGGCAAAAGTCCAAAACGAACGGTAGCCATTCGGACATTCGGAAAGTTCCGATCTTATTTTGCCGTTATATGTCTATTTCGAAGCGTTTATTGTATCATTGCCGATATTTCTGGTCTCCAGACATGAGTTCTCATGCCAACGACGGTATGCTGTTTGTTTTGAACGACGTCCCTAGAACGAGAGTTATTGAACCATCATTCACCAGATGATGGTGAATTGTTGGTATGGGGTATGTGAGTTTCCTAGCCTGATAATATCCGAAATCTGCTTGGCACATTGCATTGAGTCATCAGATTCAAAACATGGAAATTCAGAGAAAAACATGCGGAGGCCCTCCCAGTCGGCTGAGTTATAATACCAAACCGTGCGTGGAGGTTTGGATTGATTCGTGGAGTGATATAGGGACATGTAGTAGTGATGAATGAATGGACATAGTTTCCCAATGGTGTACGGACCTTCACTTCGTAGGGATCTGGATTGTTAAAGATGAATGATTCAAGCGTATTGGCATAATAATAGTTATCAGGGATCCGTGTTGGTTCATTAATAAACTGCTCAAGACCATACGTAATGGCGAAGGCTTCATCCTGTCGTGCTGCGTCAAACGGATTTGTGAATGTTTAAATCCCCGGTGATAATAGTTTTAGCTGCTGGATAGAGTTATGTTAAATGAGGTCAAGTTTCAGAGAAGGAAATTGTAGGAATATATTCTTCCGGAAATAGAATTTTAACAACAGTGATCTAACATATTTCCTGAAGTTTCAAAATTAAACGTTATGATGAATCCGAATAATTTCGTTATGACTATCTGTTATCAATCCATAAATCCATCATAATACCCTTCATGCTAGATTAGCAGAGCGTGATGATATTTGTCTATAAATTCCGTTGTTTGGCGCATTGTAAGTTAGTACAGTTTGGAGTGATGCCAACTTCGTTACCGCAAACTTATTAAATTTCCTTCTTCATTGCAGTTAGTTAAAACCTCTCTAAATAACCACACATCAGACAGGAACAATTATTCTAATTTAAATAGAGACAGGAACCTTGCTAATCCCCTATAAATTATAGTAATATGGAGCAATGCTAATTATTACTGAATCCACTCGTCATCGATCAATGAGCAATTACAAAAAAGTGTTTGCATTATCTAGGACATATAATAATAGTAACAGCGCAAACATAGCTAATATTATTGAAAGTCAATGTTCGAGAAATAAATTTATTAACTCCGAAGTTTCAATAGCCGAGTATATCAAACAAAATCAATTGATATCTCATCAATGTTGTAGTATCATTCGCAACAGCCCTGCGTTTAAGATATCTGAGAAACTTATAAAAACGGTTCTAACAACTACTAAATTTTCCACAAAATATGGTATCAGGAACTATTATGATTCAATTGATAAAATCCAAAATATTGTAATCTCAGATAATGCTAAATTAGTTTCATTCAACGTGCAAAATATATTCCTTATTATACCCCCTTCATGTAATAGTTGAGCTCCTATAGATACGTTGACGACATCATAGCATCATTTTTGGAACTTCATAGACAATTGAATACATTCCTAAAATTCTTGAACAGTAGGCTGCCGCAGATAGCTAATCTTGAAAATTGTTGTCTTCCGGATGGATTCCGCGTCACAATAGCAAGACTTGATGCCGACGTTTTGACAACCATTACAGGTGGCATCTTCAGGGCAGGCTTGAGGCTTCAACTGAAACAGATTTTTCTGGTTTCTGTAGCGGTATTTATCGTAGGAAAAAACTTCACGCTACACAGTTCACTGCCTTTATTCCGGTGGCAGCTGACCCTGTCGTTGTGTGATCATGTTCGAAGTGTAATTTTCGAGGATGAGTTTCCAAATATTGAGAAGTAATATCTTGAGTCACGGTTAAGATCATTTGGATAGTTTATGATTTCTATCGCTTCAAGCGTTTTCCGCTGATAAAAGATTAGGGCTAGGGCTTGGATTTTGGTATTTTCGAGAATGATTTGATGATTAGCGCAGGTGCAGATCTACCAGTGTCACGGAGCCTTGTACTGCGCTCATTTTCTGTCACAATGTGTAGAACAAGGAATGCTATGAACACCTTCTGAATGGAGAGAAGGAAGGGGATTTTGAAAGGTTTGTAAAACCTTCCTTTATCAGCTTTTAAAATATGTAAGTCAGGATTTATTCAGGGTGAATTAATAACTTGGATCAAAGGCTTGAGGCAATTTGATTTAGGACTGTTTCGCAGTCGAATTTCATCTGCTGCGATAAAGGGCACTTCGGGTAGAAATGCTCCTAAAGCAGAAATAATGGATGTCGTGGGGATATTTTTTGGGGAGAAAATCTTATTCCCTTCTTCAATCATTCAAATTCATTACATCTCAATATACTTTTAACCATGGAAATTGGATCGGAAGGTTCCTAGATGTAGCAGTTAGTTGACAGACTAACGGTAGATTGAGACATTCGTTGTATCGAGAACCCACTCACACCGAAGATATCTCTATGGCCTTCCCTACCACCACCCTGCCCAAAAGCAATCTGTCGTGAACTCCTTGGTCCTCATAGCTGTCAAGTTATCTCAACGCCAATCCTTAAAATCAGAATTAAAACATCTGTCATATGTCATATTATCAAATAATTTCTCCCGTTATAACATTCAAAAAGCTGTAAAGAAATAATGAACTTGAGTCACAACCCCGCCTCCTCCGCGCCTGTTCTATCCACTGCCTATTTTCAATTTGTTGAAAATATAACAGCTCGAAATTCCAAAATCATTGAAAAACAAAATATTTCTACTCGGCTTTCCACACTATCTCAGTTTTACAAACCTATCAAAGATCTTCTTCCTCATCTTCATTTAGAAGATTCTTATAGCATTCCCTGTTTTGAGGTGGAGGCTACATTGGTGAAACAGGTCGTACAGTAGCTATTCGTGAGAAAGAACATGAGCGCTGTAGAAGACTTCGTGACAGTAGATCTGCATTTGCGGAACACAAGTTTAACACTTAACATCACATTCTTTTCGAAAGTATTAAAATCCTAGCCGAGCCCCAAACTTCTATCAGCCCAAAATTCTTGAAGCGACAGAAATCCTGAAACATCCAAATAATCTAAGCCGTGACTCAAGATATTACCAACCCAACATTATGAAACTCATCCTCGACAATTCCACTTCGCATATGATCGACCACGACAGGGTCAGGTGCTATAACGAAGAAGAACCACCGAAATAAAAGCAGTGAGATGTGCTACAGGAACCAGGAGGATAAGTTCCAGTTCAAGCCTCAAGCCTGTCCTGAAGATGCCACCTGTAATGTTCGACGAAACGTCGTCACAAGTTGTGCTATTGTGACGCGGAATCCATCTGGAAGCCAAGAATATTCATTCATTCCTAAGATTCATAAATACGATTCATCCAAATATTAAATTTAGAATTGAAATAGAGCAAGAAAACTTTTTCAATTTGAACATTAAGAAAACTAATAACAAAGTCGATTTTGCAATATTTCGTAGGCCCACATACATTGATTTTACAATTCACAATACCTACTTCAAACCATCCATTCCAAAATAAAATAACGATAGTTTCATATACAGACTATCGATGTCAAATGATGATTTTGATAAAGAGCTGAATATCCTTGAACAAATCACGGAAAATATGAGTTACTCTTCCGGAGTAATACATCAGATCATATCTAAGAACGGAACAATTTAGGCATCAACGCAGTATTTCCTACAATAAAATAAGACTCTTCTTGTGTTGGTATCACATATATGGTGCCACTCACTACTCAAATTTCAGATTTTCTTAATAACTTGGATATTGTAATAGCGTATAAAGCGTAGAATAATATAGCTAAATTTATCAAAATTAATGAAGGTAAATCAACAGATGATGATAAATGTGGGGTTAACAAGCGGACATGTGGGTCTGCCCCTGAGATATACATTGGTCAGTCATGAAGGACCTTCGAAAGGTATCAAAGAACACATTAATAATGAATCTGATTGAACCTTCGCAAAAAATTTTATTACGGAAAACTATAACTTTGATGATAATTTTAAGATTTTACACATTCAGAGTAAAAGTGATAAATTTGCTAGAATCCGTAGAGATTGATAGATATAAGAAGTTCAATATCCTATTGAACGATGAACAATCACTTAATGATTCTTCCTTGATAAATTCGTATGATGACATGTTACATTTACCACCAGTATATCCTTTAACCCCTCGATTAGGTAAAATTTCATCACCATCTATACTAAGATTATCAATAAAGTTATATATTAGGTTAGCTCTTTTATAGTAAGTTAGTAATTCTTTCAAGTTTACAAAAAATCGTGTTACGAGTAGAATGCATTAATGATTCTGACAACTCCCAACAACCAGTTCCGCATAATAATTTCTTGGGTTTCATCAAATAATCCTTTCGGCAATGACAAAATGCATGATAGCA
The DNA here is from genome assembly GCA_958510875.1 of Endomychus coccineus. Taxonomy (NCBI): domain Eukaryota; kingdom Metazoa; phylum Arthropoda; class Insecta; order Coleoptera; family Endomychidae; genus Endomychus; species Endomychus coccineus. Next base: position 42,991,688 of record OY294068.1, read on the forward strand.
CAAGTCACCTTTGGACAAACATGAACACGATATCGTTACAGTCAAAAGCACTCATAGACTCGGAAGGCATTACTTATAGATAACCTCATGTGCTGTGTTAATCATGTCAAAGAAGGAGTAGATATTTGATTATAATAGTCTAGTCAGTATGAGTAAATATTTTTTGGGCCACATCATTGTCATTTTTTCTAAGATTGGACCATTATACAAATAGACGTACTGAAATCAGTGACGATAATATCATTCCGCTGAACCGTTTGCCAAGTTCCCAAAGCTTACTTTCGCGTCCGCACGATAATAACCTCCAAATTTTCAAGAGAAATTAGGTTGCCTACTTCCTTCTACCGTTGACTCACACGATGTTCTTCGAACATTATAGGTTCACCTGCCGTGATGTCAATGTAGATAAGAAAATATAAATAAAAGGTCTGAAATTGACACTATCGAAGATCTGAAACTCTAGGAAGTTGTATATAATAGAGAAATACAAGATTGGGCAAAAGTTAAACCCACATAGCCTTCCAGTCATCCATTGTAATTGAATATTCTCCACTTTTCTTGGGAAAGTTATACATGGACATTTATTCTACAGTACCGTTACTTTTGCAATTTGGTCCTTGAATGTACCACCGTTTTCTTATTTTGATACTTGATCATACTTCATTTTAAGATGCTTCTGGAGTATGTCAAGTTCATTCTCTTTGGCCTTAATAGACCTTGAAGATACTCCAGGTAACATTCAGTATATAATGTAGGAGATTTGTCTCACATCTTCCCTCTGAGTATTCCTTATAATGTATTGTCGAACTTTGAACTTGAACTCGTGAAATTTGCATCAAAATGCGATTCAAACTTTTTAATACATTCACTTCACCTTTCTCATTTGAGCATAAATTGACATCGAACCGATAATTAGAAAAGCATAAAGACTTTTTTAAATTCAAAAAGTCGTGTTGCTACATGAAAGAACTACACTGCGCAAAAAATTTGAATGCCAAGATGCGGTTTTTCACGAAAAATCGCAATAGCACGTTTCTTTTCGCTGTTTACGAATAAAAATGTTGATAAAAAGCGTTTTGAATAAGTTTCCGAACAACTTGTATTTGAGGTATTCATTTTAAAAATAAATTTCCAGATACTCTAGAAAACCTAATGGAGCTACATAAGGCTTTTTAAAATATATATGAGTGTAATGTAATGAAAATAAGAATGAAATCCAATAGAAAAAAATGTTTTAAATATAACCTGAATGTTCAGGCTAGTCTGGTTCATAATGACAATAGTATAATTCCACAAATTATATATTTTAGCTACTATTCAATGGTGCTTGTGAGAAAAACGTTAGGAAAATCAATCTAGCCTTTGAATTCATTAGAGCTAAATTAACCACTTTTATAATAATTCCACCACTTAACTTATCGGTGGAATAAAATTATTACTGTGTTTATCGACTATCGCAACGATAGCGTGCCTACTACCTCATGCAAATATGATTATTAGAGTGATTTAGCCTGGCCTATATTAATAAATCTCCAGCAGAAATGCTTTTTAGGAATAGTTTCCAATCTTACTATTAAATCGAGTTATTATTGTCTTAATCTATATCGGAAATTCATATCAGAATATATGTAAATAAATAAAGCCGAAGATTCTTTGATTCGAAAAAAAGTTGATGAGCCTTTTTACTTTTGCCTCAAGTGTCTGGTTTACCCGGTAGAGGGCTTCAAAATTGCAAAAATAATTTGGTTTTTTCGGTATAACTTGAGAACGTGAAGAAGAACTTCTACAATATTTAGCGGGTGAGTTACTGTCAATAATGGCCATTTTTGGGAGTGGAGCATAGAGCCTTAGAGACCATAGAAATGGCTCAAATTTGAGGATGTAACGGGAAAAGTGTCTAGAACTTTTTTGTGGTCAATGTAATTCACTCGATATTTTTTATGTAGATAGCTTATCTAATATGAAAACTTTTTTCTTACTCTTAGAAAATTTTGATTAAATCAACGGATTAGCTTGAAAAAATTAGTTTTCGAATCTCTGCAATTTTGGCTTACTAATTTTACTTGATTAAAATACCTTAGTTGCCTTTGCTTTTCTAATGTCATTTTGGCATTTGAAGAATTTATTCTCAAAACTGTCAGTTTTTACTTTGCTTTCCGTAAAAATTTTATAAAATTATGGCTCAAAATTTCACTAACACTGAAATGGTTGATATGTTATTGATTTATGGATTTTGTCGTTGCAATGGCCGGAGAAGGGAAAGATATCCGCATCGCAGAATTCCAAACCGTCGCGAAACTGGCAAATTTGGAGCAAATCGCAGAGAAACTGGACGCAGACGGACAAGAAGGACGTTAGAGCTCGAAGAAGCGATACTGGAAGCGGTTGAAACTGAACCTGGGATAAGCACACTACGTTTGGGACTTCGTATTGGAGCCTCAAAATCATTAGTTCATAATGTACTAAAAGAAGAACTGTTGTATCCCTATCATATTAAAACAGTTCAAGACTTATTGCCCATGGATCCAGGTCATCGGCTAGATTTCTGTCGGCTTATTGTCCTAAGACAAAACGCAAACCCCAATTTTTGTAGAAGAATTCTGTTCACCGGCGAAGATACTTTCACGAGATGTGATCTTTTTAACCTCTATAATGAACATTTCTATGCTGATGAAAATCCTCATGAAACGTTACATATTTTCAGAATCAAATTAAAATCAATGTTTGGGTTGGAATTGTGGATAACTTTATTATTGGCCCTACCATTATACCCGATCGATTGAACGTGGAGAACTACTTGAACTTTTTGGAACAAAGGCTACTTGAACTGTTGGAAGACTTGCCCTCACACATTCGTCGTGGCCTGGTTTATCCATGATGGTGCACCTCCTCATTTCACATTAGCTGTGAGGCGACATTTGAATGCGGAATATCCAGATCGCTGGATAGGTAGAGGAAACGATGCACCAGTGAACTGGCCGGCCCGCTCCCCTGATTTGACGCCCTGCGACTTCTCTCTATGGGGCGCTTTGAAGTCGAAAGTTTATGCAGCTCCAGTAAACACACGAGAGGAATTGTTGCAATGAATTAATCATGAAGCGGATTTATTTAAGAATGATCCTGAAGTACTAGCCAGAGTTCAATCCAATTTCTTGAAACGAATTAATTTGTGTATTCAGGAAAATGGGCAACATTTCGAACAATTGATGCCTTAGCGATTTCCCAAAAAGTTTTGTTGTTTCTTTTAATTTAGCATTTGTTTTTCCTAAATAATCACATCGTTTCCCCATTTCTATTGTTTTTATTATTCGTGTTTTACCGAGATATTAACCATTTCAGTGTTAGTGAAATTTTGAGCAATAATTTTATAAAATTTTTACGGAAAGCAAAGTAAAAAATGACAGTTTTGGGAATAAATTCTCTAAATGCCAAAATGACATTAGAAAAGCAAAGGCAACTAAGATATTTTAATCAAGTAAAATTAGTAAGCCAAAATTGCAGAGACTCGAAAATTATTTTTTTCAAGCTAATCCGTTGATTTTATCAAAATTTTCTAAGAGTAAAAAAAGTTTTCAAATTAGATAAGCTATTTACGTAAAAAATATAGAGTGAATTACATCAACCACAAAAAAGTTCTGGACACTTTTCCCGTTACATCCTCAAGTTTGAGCCATTTCTATGGTTTCTAAGGCTCTATGCTCCGCTCTCAAAAACGGCTATTATTGACTGTAACTCACCTGCCAAATATTGTAAAAGTCCTCCATCACGTTCTCAAGTTATACCGAAAAAACAAAATTATTTTTGCAACTTTGAAGCCCTCTACCGGCTAAACAAGACACTTGAGGCAAAAGTAAGAAGGCTCATCAAATTTTTTTCGAATCAAAGAATTTCCGGTTTTATTTTAGCCACGCAGTTCGAGGACACCTTGTATATATATATATACATATATATATATATATATATATATATATATATATATATATATATATATATATATATATAACTTAAGAGATATAGAATTAAATTTTCTGAATTATGAAGATAACTTAGATAATTTAACATAGGATTATAAAGATGAATAAACGTAAAAGATTGAAACATAGGCGGGATTCGAAATATATATATATATATATATATATATATATATATATATATATATATATTATATATATATATATATATGTATATATATATATATATATATATATATATATATATATATATATATATATATATATATATGTGTTTCTTCTTAGGTTCTCGCGGACGTAATGTGTAGAACTGGATTCTCGGGTATTGATCCGCGTTGTGTGGTTTCGGTCCTCAAAAGGACCAAAATCTAGGCAAACTTTCTCCTAGATTTTCCAGACTCTACGGTCGAATCACCTGAAGATGGCAAATGCGACTTTGCCGAAACGTCGTGAAATTGGTCCTTTTGAGGACCGAAACCACACAACGCGGATCAATACCCGAGAATCCAGTTCTACTTATATATATGTATATATATAAGAGATATAGAATTAAATTTTCTGAATTATGAAGATAACTTAGATAATTTAACATAGGATTATAAAGATAATTTAATTCTATATCTCTTAAGTTACATACACGATAGTGGCCAATTAGGCAAAGAAACTTTAAACTTGTTTATATATATATATATATATATATATATATATATATATATATATATATATATATATATATATATATATACAAAATAATGTTTTAATAATAGAATTCAATAGCACCACGATATGGTTCCTATTTTATTTTCAAAAGCTTAATATATAATTTTCCTCATGAATCAATGAATTGATTTATTGACTCTATTGTACGATGTATAATATCACTAGAATTTTGAATTAATAAATGTTGCAGTGTTGCGTATTTATTTATCTACTCGGCTAGCTATTGGATGAAATCGCTTGCTTCACAGGTAGTATCTTCAAATTAAATAAAAAAACAAATAAAACGTTATTAAAGTTGCAGGTAACAAATAGTTAGTGTATTGTTTCATAAATAAGGGACATGAATTCTAAAAAATAATATTGTACAATAATCTCAGGTGTTATAGAAATATTGTCACAAAATTTTATGGCACACAAACTATGCATTGACAATGATGAAGCACAGAATTTTGTTCAACTTGCTAATCTCAATACCACAAAGCCTACGGAGTCAGACGGAATTGTACCTGTCGTTCCCAAAGAAATGTGCTCATGAATTAACACCAGTTTTCTGCACGTTGTTCACCGTTTCATACAAACTTGGTGTGTTTCCTTTCAGCTGGAAGACCAACCAATTACTAAAAAAGAAAGGAGGAACTTCCCAAATAATTATAAAAATATTATCTCTGATCTCTTAAGCGATGGAGAAAGCAATCAACATCGAGCTCATCCAATACCTAGAGATCTCCAAAATTATGTGTGACCGTCAGCAGAGATCGACAAGAGACCTGCTTGCCTACTTAACTCATGTATGACAGAAATCTATTAAAAAACATTCTCTCCCTGTAGCATGAGATACCTCCAAGACATTTGACCGAATCTGGCACCAAAGCTTTCTTCTGAAACTTCCGTCATATGGATAGCCGCCTCAACTTTAGCGCTTATTATAGAATTTTCGCTAAGATAGATCACTCCATGTGGTGATTTACGCAGTATCCTCTGATACGATGGAAACCAGCGCTGGTCTTTCACAGGGATGTCTTTGTACCAACTTTGTTTCTACCCCATATGAACGATCTGTTGAAGGCGACCACCTGACCTGTACAAAGCTTCACAGATAATGATACACTACACACAGCTTTCTCATCTTCTAGAGATCATATACTATCCAATGAGACCAGACGAGCGAGACATAGGTTGACGCAATTATTGAAGATCTAGCAAGGGTTTTGAAATGAGGTCTGATAATCTAGAAGAGTTTGGTGTAACCAAAACTCGAGCTTTCGGCTTCTTCAGGAAGGCGGATCACACAATCCCTAATATGATGATGTCAGGTACAACTATTCCTATAAAGTCTTCCTTATCTATGCTCGGGATCACCACCAATAGCACCCTCTCATGGGACGATCATGTGAGGTCTATTGTTTGAACCGCTCCACAAAAACTTGGTTTTCTATTTCGTGCCAAGAGCTTCTTCACATTCCAGCGGCCTCTCATAATCTACAAAGCACAGATTCGAACTGTCCTGGAGTTCGGCTCCCAAAAATAAAGAAGAGAACTATTTGTCTGATTGACTTACGAGCTCATTGACCCCTCTAGAACCTCTTAGGAAGGGGGGAGATCTTTCCCTTTTCTATAGATATTTTCATGGTCGGTGCTCATCAGAAATCTCGTCTGTTGTTACACTACGAGAGATTCTAGATAGGCGAGCTGAAACCATTCAAGCTCAAGACCTGCCGAACTTATTGCTACCAGACTTCAAATCCTATCGAACGGCGAACATGTGGAACTCTTTACCTAGTGAGGTATTTGCCTATGCCTATAAGCTCCAAGCCTTCAAGAAAAATTCGAATGTCTATCTCTTCTCCCAACATTTCATCGCTGGCTCACACGATGTTCCTCGGATATTATAGGTTCCCTTCTATTATAATCGAAGAACAAAATAGCCCCTCTAGGAAAGTTCATGGTTTATTCTTAATACGATCCTTCCGAAAATTATGAACTTCTGTTACTTTTCAATTGGCAATATGTTGAAATTATTAGTTACTCCACTTGTATCATTACTATTTGAAGATAACTTGGAGATGTGGAATGTTACTTGTTGAAATTTTTATATGAAGAAATATTTACATGTTTGATTTCATGTGAGTTAAATTTTAATAGCTTCAGTTTCCTTTTATAAATATCCTTTAATGAATACCAGATTAGTATTATACTTTGATTGTTGTTACTTCCATTGATGAATAGTGAAAATAATAATGTCATTCATTTGTTCCTTAGAATGATGTTTATTGGAAATCGAAGCACTGTTATAAAGTTTAAAATAACTGTTGGTTTCTTAACCTTTGAAAATTTGGTTTGAAAATTCATTTGTCACTCTAACTCCTGATATCTATCCCTTATTTGTTTTCTTCTTACCCAATTGGATATTTCAAATTGAGCTTATCAAAGCAACCCTTAACTTCTCCTGAGTTCCTTTTATGACCATTTATTTGAATTTATCTTATGCTTCAAATCCGACCAACCACAAGTCAGCCAGCTTTCCCTATCATGTCCTTATTTTTTACTTATTCTTTGATTTTATTTATTTGATAATATATCTTATTTTTCTCTTTTTTCATGTAGGATACCATACCCTCTTTCTATCAATGACTCTACCTTGAATTTACTTTTAACTACTCTTCATAATTTTATGAAATGTAACCTATTATTGAATTGTCACTGTTAAATTTTGATTGGTGCCTTTTAAGCTTTTCCTTCTCTTCAATTTAACATATGATTCATTAAAATTGCTGTAACTTCAGATGACAAGTCATTATTTGTCCAAAATGTCATCCTTTTTTTATTCCATTCAAAATTCCACTTTTCTTTGTAATAGCCTCAATATTAATAACTCAATTCTCAAATCTACGTAACTCTGATTTAATAATAATCTAATATATCTCTCTCTGTTTAGTTCGTTCTGGTGAATCACACTCAACTTGAACATGAAATCTATAATTATCCGAAAGGGAGTATTGTGCTAACAAAAGTAAAGTGGAGGAAGTTGGTGATCTACAGATCAGTTGATTATAAAATCGCTGGCGTGCCTGCAGTAAGAATGCTTTCAGATTTACGAACTTTAATGTGGAATATTCAAATATTCAATTACAATTCTGCCAGGTAACTATGGGTTATTTCAGTTTGCAACCTTACACGCAATATCTTTGGAAATACCATGCATCCCACAAAATTGCACTGAGCTAATTGAATTATAAATAGCGATTCAGAATTTCACCATCTTGTTTAACGCTTACCCTTATATCTGAATAATTTCATCATTGAAATGTTTTAAATTTTCACTTTCAAATACCATGAATAATAGTGGTCTTATCTCTACTCATTTGTGTTGTTTATTTCCAATTAGTTATTGATCGATGCTGACTATAAATAATAGAATCAGTCATTATGTGACGAAAATCAATCCTATACTTAAAATAAAATAACGATTCAAAGTTTGATTGTCACTAATTTAATAAGTAAATATAACTTTAATTTCACTAATACCATAGCTTCTTCAAACAAATATTACAAAGTGGGTACTTTGTATTAATGGAAATAACTATGGTCTCGCTAACACAGTAGCTTCTTCAAACATATTTCACAAAGTACTTTGTAATATTAAATGAAACTATAGTTTCGCTAACACCGTAGCTTCTCCTAACATATATTACAAAATACTTTGTAATATTTGTTTGAAGAAGCTACAGCTTTAGCGAATCTATAGTTAACATTTAATTTTAAATTAGTGAAAATCAAACTTTGAATAGTTATTTCATTTAAAGGAATATTAATCCCCAAATTCTTATTTTAGTTATAAATGACAGTTATTCGTCATGCTTGCATTTTAAACTGGATGATCCAACAAGAATTAGGTAATGAGTGTTTACTTATCGTTCAATTGTATGGTTTTAAATTGATTCAACATAATTTAGATGTAATTGTAATGAATCATATGAAAATAGTCTGAATCTCTAGATTTAGCAGTTAAGTTACGTCCGTTTCTACGGAACTGCTTGGTCTATTATTCTGTTCTATCAATAAATCAACTGATCCGTAGATCACTAACTTCCCTCATGCTTCATTAGTATGCACAATTACTCGCTTCAGGATACTTAAGTGAGTTAAATATATGAACGTAATAATCAGCTTTCTTGATAACTAATATGATAAATTGAAGCTAAAAAATTATACTCTCTGCCATGACAATGAAAATTTGTTTGAATTGACAACAAGTTACTCACAACTCTATGTGCCGTATTCTATGTGGACTGTCAAAATAAATGATAGGTATAGGACACGGTCGTACATACAGGTCTGGAAACTCTATGGTTGACTTGAGTCGCTTACGCGTCGTGAAACTCGTAGTCCCTCGCTCAGCCACCAGCTGGCGCTTGGATCAAGAGGGGGTAAAACGATTTCTTTCCGGAATCGCAAGCAGTGTAACTAATGCCCATTTGCATCGTTTAAGCATAGCTTAAAATTGTCGAAATGTTAACTTTGAACCTTTTAAAAGGTCGTGATAGCCCCAAACTGGGTCGAAAACTGTTTTGAATTGGTTAATTTTCGATAAATCGAATGACGTTCACGTGAGAAGCGCGTAGCTCGCGAGTTAGAAAAGTGCAAATTTACGGTACATAGAACGTCTTAACGAGGACTTTTCGCATGCGGTTTTCGCTCCATGTCGTTATTTTATGAACGGGGCCAACTAAAATTCAATTAAAACAGTTTGAGGTATTCTCAGCTGTAGCTACTAGCGTCTGACGTGCGATGTACCAAAGGGGATTTCCTAGCTACTAAAATATACTCAAAGCGGCCTATAGCCGGGAACACTTTATTACAACTGGCTCCGGCCGCACGGGGCATAAAACGGCCCCAAATTAACAAGATCGAGGTAAAATGTATAAACTCTAACTCTGACGCGTAGCGAGCTCCTCGAGACATATGTCAAAATGATTACGTTCGTAGCTAATTACATATGACGTCTTCCAATCATGCAATTATGTTTTTATACAATCCGAACCTTCCAATTTCGATAGGCCACTTAAAAATCCCGGAACCGGAAGCGCTATCGAGATCTGAACGTTGAAACTTTCGTATAAAATTGTGTTTACAAGTCAACTGACACTTGTCACAGAATACTCTTCATAGAGATCAAGATGATACTCTTACGTGACGCCTTTTATGATTCCCCTACGTGGCGTCTTTTGGTACTACGCGAAAGTCGACGCGTGGCGGACTCACTGCTTACATAGGAAACAACCTCGAGTTTCCAGACCTGTGTATACGACCGTGGTGTAGGACTATGTATTGTCAACCTTAATTCCGTAATATGACAGAATTAATTGATTGGATGTAACGTTATTATGAAGCAACTATGGACCATGACCTCTATTTCAGGGTTATCTCTCTAGGACAAGGAACACAAAGCTATGCTACTACTCTGCTGACGTAATTTTTTATTGATTTTGAGATATTGATTTTGGACACTTATGCAGATTAAACGTATCAGTGTGATATAATTATATCCTGAAAAATACTTCTCTCATAATGACACATTTCATTTTCATTTGAAAAATCTCAAGATAGATGTCAAAACTATCACTTGCAGGCGGGCTACCGCGCCTCAAGATAATGCAGTTCATGTTTTCACCAGTGAATCACAAGTTTTCAAATTTGTTCAACCAATAGGAGTGGCGCAATCGTCTCTGCTCAGAGAGATGAATTATTCATAAAGGCTCAAAACTGATACCTCCGCGGAAATCCGGATTTTTTTTTAACCCGATTGCAATACTTCCCTCACTATTGCTACACTAGATGATACGAGGTGCAAAGGGCATCGGCCTGAGCATACAGGAACCTTATCAGTCCCCCCGCCCACATTAATAATAATAATGACGAAACTGCGAGCAGTCAATTGATGAACCAACACGGATCTCTGATGACAATTATCATTATGCCAATACGCTTGACTTATTCCTCACTAACAATCCAGATCCTCATGCGGTAATGGTCCATGCATTATTGGGAAACTCTGACCATTCACTCATAACTACAGCCTGTCTCTATATCACTCCACGATCCAATCCAACACCTCTACACAGTTAGGCGTTACAACTCAGACGACTGGGACGGCCTTAGCATGTTTACCTCCAAGTTTCCTTGGAGAAGCTTATGTTCAGAATCTGATGACAGAACGCAATGTGCAACAGAGCTCTCGAATATTATCAGGTTAGGAATCGAAACTTACTCACCCCATACCAACAAATCACCGTCATCTGGTGAACAATGGATCAACAAAATCTGTTCTAGGCACTTCAAAACAAGCAGCATACCGTCGTTGGCGCGGTAACTTATGTCTGGACACCAGAACAATATATATTGAGATATGTGCAATGCATTAATAAACGCGTCGAAAGAGGCATATAATCCCAAAATAAGATCAAAGCTTATCGAATGCCTAAGTGGCTCCCCTTCGCTTTGGATTTCCGCCAGAGCAATTGGTCGAAAATTTACTTTCAGTATCATTCCTTCCTGTAACCAAAGATGATGGCACACTGGCTACTTCACTACAAGAAAACGCCAACCTTTTTGTTGGAATATTTGCAGCAAATTTCACTTTGGGTCCACAAGGGAAGGACACTGCTAATCGATAGCCATATACATATGCCATCGATAGGCATATGCATGAAATTGTCTTTTGTCAGTGCACAATTAGGCGCATTCGGCTTGATCTCAATAACAAGGAGTCTATGGGGCGATACGGAATTCCACTTGTCGTTCTCAAGGAATGTGCGCCTGAATTGACTTCAGTTTTCTACAGGTTATTTTCCTTTTATACAAACTTGGTGTGTTTCCTTCCACCTGGAAATCAGCTAGAGTCCAACCAAATTCAAAAAAAGGAAAAGGAAAGAAGAGCCTTCCTAATAACTATACACATATTGCACTATTATCTGGGACCTCTTAAGTGATGGAGAAAGCAAACAACATCGAACTCATCCAATACCTAGAGAGCTCCAAACTCCTGAATGACCGGCAATATGGCTTTCGTCAGCTGAGATCAACAGGAGACCTGCTTGCCTACGTAACGCACGTATGGCAGAAATCTATTGAAAACTTGGGAATCTCTAGCTGTAGTGTTGGATACCTCCAAAGCATTCGATAGAGTCTGTAGCAAAGCCTCTTGACGAACTTCCGTCATATGGTTTGCCGCCTCAAGCTTTCTCACAAATAGAACACCCCATGTGGTGGTTGACGGAGTATCATCTGATACAATGACTGTAGACGCTGGAGCTACACAGGGATCTGTCTTGACACCAACTTCATTTCTGCTCCATAAGCGATCTGCTGGAAGTGACCTACTGTCACGTCCACAGCTTTGCAGATGGTGATGCATTTGACACCACTTTTTCATCCAGAGGAGCGCGATAGAGGCAGGTTGCCGCAATTGATGAAGATTTTGAAATGGGGAGTAGAGTTTAATGCAACGGAAGCTCAAGCTTGCATCTTCTCAAGAAATGCGGATCCCACAATGCATAATATGATGATGTTCGGTACAACTATTCCATATGCATACTCAGGATCACCACCAACAGCACCCTCTCTTGGCATGATCACGCAAGGTCCATTGCGAAAACCGCTTCACCAAAGCTTATATTTCTATTCCGCGCCAAGAGCTACCTTACATCCTAGCAGGTCCTCACAATCTGCAAAGCACAGATTCGTCCTCTTCTGGAGTACTGTTCACATGTTTGGAGTTTGGCTCCCAACAATACGCTGAAGCTCTTGGATTATATCCAGAAGATTGATGATGTCACACTCACAAGTTCATTGAGCTCTCTAAAAATTGTAGAAGATTTAAAAGAATAATGGACACATTAGAGATCGATTTTGTTAAAATTGTCCACGATATCGTTGTATATACAATGATGAGAGTAGTTGATACATTGTTGCTTTATATTGCAATTTTACAACAAAAGTGAGCAAACGGAACATTCTAACTGCAGTTTATACATCAAGTCACACAGACGTGATACTTACACTACCGGACCGTCCGGTTTTAAGTAATAAAATCAAACATTTATGGTGATTTGGCACGAACGGTGTCAAACATAAAGTGGTGCCGCCTTCCAATTCTGACGTGATTTGGTATTCACGTGTTATCGCACGTGTATCGCGTTGTAGATTAGCGCCAGTTTGACCGCCGCACCCCAGCGAATATCAAAATGTTTATTGTCCACGTTTTTCATGTTTCGTGTCTGTATCGTATCTTAATTAATGTTAGCGCTGTTGTTAATTACGCGAAAATGGTGTTCATCTTATTGTAATCAGATGCAATATCTTGCTTTGTTAAGCATGAAGCGGGATTATTTCACCCACCACTATCTTTCAAGCAGTTGTTAGAATTATAGTAGACTAGAGTATATTCAAATGCAAGCTGGACTGAATTAAAACAAATATAGAATGTTCCTTTCAGCGATTTTATCACCGGTTGACCAATTTCATGCAGGTATCCTATTGTATATTGGTCAGTCGGGGATCAAACGCTGGAAATAAACAAGCTTTGATAATTACACATATTACGACTTCTCTGTCGTAAGTGAATAAAAGTGTTAACACCATATACAGGATGATTCATAAGTATTAGTCCAAATTGTAACTGTACATTCAGAAGCCAAGACTAATAACATTTCTATTCTTCACTGGAATATAGAATGTTGAAGTTGAAAAAATTCAATACATTTTTATCAACAGATCAGCAATTTTTATAGATACATCCATGAAAATGAGCTAATTTTTGTAACAGAAAACAGAACTGAGTTATTAGTAAAGGGCGAAATATATGCAAAGTGCATATATTTGCATATTTTGCATATTTTTACAAATTTCATGAAAAATTGCATATTCCGGCAAAAATAAAATTTGTGTGCATATTTTTATGTTTTTCGTTTTATCAAAAGATTAAGTGCGACTTTTGCAGATAATTGAAATAATTTAAAAGGTGAGTAGGTTTTATTATTATATGGTTCATGGACACATTTTATTATTATATGGCTTATTGCCGGCATTTATTGGATGTTTAGGAATTTCCAAGTAATCAGCTTGCCTAATTCACCGAACATAAACAAGACAAGAAGGTTCACTTGAAGCTCCACCCCTAATGTTGTCTATTTCGCTGGCACACTTAAATAATCCCTGGTGGTGCCAAGTCGTGTTCGGAGGTAGTAAGTATTGTCATCGAACAGAAACTTCTGTTCGGTGCGCGAATGAATTCATAACAAAACTTTCTTTTTTCTGGGTCTAGTTGGAATGCGGCGGCTTGCTTTTATAGTTCAGACTTCAAAGTACCGACGCCAAGTGAACCTTCTTGTCTTGTTTCTTTTCGGTGCCTAATTGGAGAGCAAATGTGGTCTCTTCTTTTGTATTTATATCGTATAGTGTAGTTTGCCGATAGTTTCCAGTCTGAGAAGAGTGATTTCGAAAATATTTATTTCAAACGCCTAAAATGCCGAAAGCCGCTTCGTGGATTGAAAATTTTCCTGAGTTGGAGTTTAGTGGGGATAAAGTGTTTTGCAAAGTTTGTGCCAAAATCATTGTTTGTGACAAGAAGTTCCAAATTGATCAACACTTGAAAACAGCTATGCATAAATCTAAGTTGCAGAAAAATAAATCTGTGCCTGTTCAGCAGTGTGTGCAAACCGCATTTCAAAATGTCAAACCAAAGAGTGAAAAGGAGGTGTTTCATCAAGTCTTATGCAAAGCTTTAGTCGCAGCAAATATACGTTTGAAGAAACTTCAAAATACACAATTCAGAGATTTTTTGCAAAATATTGTAACCAAAACATCCCTGACGAATCCACACTTAGAAAGAAGTATGTGCAAACAGTATACGGAACCGTATTGGAAGAAATTCAAGTTTCACTGGGCGATGAACATTTTCATATTATTGTTGATGAAAGCACAGAATCATGTGGTCGATATATCGCACATCTTATTATTGGAGGGCTTCAAGAAAATGAGCCAGGGAAGCCATATTCAATATCTTCTAAACAGTTAGACAAAACAAATAATGTGACTGTAACTCGATTTATTCAGCAGTCTCTATAAATTTTTTTTTACCAAATCAAGTTCCAGTAGAGAAGTTTTTAGTGTTTTTGTAAGACGCAGCGCCGTATATGATTAAAGTAGGCCAAAACTTAAAAATATTTTATCCCAATATGGTACATGTCACTTGCCTTTTACACGGAATAAACAGAGTTGCAGAAACTATTAGAACAGCATATCCCTTGGTGAACAAATTAATTTCAAATGTGAAGAAAGTGTTTTTGAAAACACCTCTAAGAGTGCAGATCTATAGAGAGAAATTGTCAGGAGTTAATTTACCTCCAGAGCTCGTAATTACTCGATGGGGAACATGGATTAAGGCCGCGATATTCTACGCAGACCATTTTGAAGCCATTAAAGACATAGTTTTAGATTTAGGAGACAATTCACATTGTGTAGTGCAAAGTCAAGCAGTATTCAAAAATGTAAGTTTAGGAACTTGTTTTTATTAAGGTTAATTTTAGTTTTATACCAGATATAATAACTTCGTTAGAAAGTAGGAATATGAGTTTAAGAGAATCAATTGATATTGTTGAAACTTTTTCCGACAAATGCAAAAAAGTTCCCGGTGATGTTGGAAATCAATTAAGAAGTAAACTCGAAGTTATTGTGGGAAAGAATGAAGGCTTCGAGTATTTAATGGAAGTCAAAAATATTCTTGATACTAAACCATCCAACGAAGTAATACCTTGGCCTTATAACTTACTACCCAAATTCAAATATTGCCAGATCACATTGGTAGATGTTGAAAGATCTTTTTCCTTGTACAAACATATTTTTACAGACAGAAGGCAAACACTTTTATTAGGAAAGAATGAAGGCTTCAAGTATTTAATGGAAGTCAAAAATATTTTTGATACTAAACCATCCAACGGAGTAATACCTTGGCCTTATAACTTACTACCCAAATTCAAATATTGCCAGATCACATCGGTAGATGTTGAAAGATCTTTTTCTTTTTACAAACATATTTTTACAGACAGAAGGCAAACACTTTTATTAGGAAAGAATGAAGGCTTTAAGTATTTAATGGAAGTCAAAAATATTTTTGATACTAAACCATCCAACGAAGTAATACCTTGGCCTTATAACTTACCACCCAAATTCAAATATTGCCAGATCACATCGGTAGATGTTGAAATATCTTTTTCTTTGTACAAACATATTTTTACAGACAGAAGGCAAACACTTTTATTAGGAAAGAATGAAGGCTTCAAGTATTTAATGGAAGTCAAAAATATTTTTGAAACTAAACCATCCAAAGAAGTAATACCTTGGCCTTATAACTTACTACCCAAATTCAAATATTGCCAGATCACATCGGTAGATGTTGAAAGATCTTTTTCTTTGTACAAACATATTTTTACAGACAGAAGGCAAACACTTTTATAAGAAAATTTTGAAAAATATATCGTTATAAATGCATTTCATACTATTTCAGGTTAAAAATTTTACCTATTATATTTTTCTTTTAATTTTACTTGAAATAAATAATTTTTAAAGAGTCGGCGTTTCTTTATTTCCATTTTTCCATGTTATATTCAAGGGATATAATTGCATATTTTGACAAATAAATGCATATTGTTGCATATTTCAAAGAAAAACTATGCATATATATGCGCATATTTTGACTGAATTGACGTGCATATATTCCGCCCTTTAGTTATTAGATTTGAATTAGCTCATGGATTTCGCCTCATACGCCATATTGAATCAAAGAAATCAGCTATGAATTTTCGGTCACTCACTTATTTACAAGTAACCTATTTTATTAGGATGGCTACTTGGTAGCTGGAAGTACTTTGATAGTATTTTTGGTGGATAAGGGTGATTATATAATTCAACATAAGTTAGACCAATAGCAATCATAAAATTTACATAGTTACCATGTATAGATGAACGAATATACGCTTGATGACGTGGTTTGAATACTTCGATTTCTCGGTTAGTCCAACAAAGCAAAAATAATGAATAATAATTTAAATCTAGAACCATGATTTGATAACTGTCATAATCACAAAAGTTTGTATTTAACAACAAACGTCATTTGAAATCGCAATGAATCGCTTCCGAACAGCTTCAGATTTAGAAATAAGCAAATCAATTGAATCTTCAACGCCTGCAAATACGGTGAAAACGTACAAATGCATTTGGAAGCAGAAGAGCGGAAATATGAATTTCTTAAGCAGGCTTCGAACGAACACTTGGCAAAATTCTCAAAGATTGGGCTTCCAACATGAAGCGAGCTAATGGCAACGATTATGAGGAAGGAGTTGTGAAGACGATCTGTGATATTTCTTCTCTAGAAAAAGTACTTCGAAGATTTCCGCCGTCGATCTCGCGTGGCGTGGCAACGGAGCAACCTTCTGCCTAGTTAAATTTCTCGAAAATGAAGTCAACACGTATGCTGAATTTGAATGCAATATCATATTCTCCAAAACTGCACAGGGCGGGAGAAAACGTACCACTGCATCTATATGGTTAACATCGAACAAACAATGTCAAGACAAGTGTTCAGTGCGTCTACTACAGAAGATATTGAACAAAGAGAACCGAACATCAAAACGAATTGATTGTTCTTAACTCCAAATCCGGATTGGAAGAAGACATGTATTTGGTACAAAAATTGTCCGAAGGGTATTAACCAACTCAGTAAGTGAACACGTCCAGGCGCGCAAAGTATTGGGTTTGATATCAAGAAGGTAAAAATAACCAATTATTCAAATCGTTCCTTCACTGCAAGCAATTTAACAAAATCTGTAGCATTCAAATCACTGGTTATCCTTCAAGGGGGCCCTCAAACCATACCTGAAGCTAAGCAACGAACATCATCGTAATATCACAAAAGAACCCTGCCGTGCAGTATCAATATGAGTAGATCAAGGTCATCGAGAGATAACAATGTTTCAAATATTACTCACAAAAATTGTACGTTCAATATTAATACAAAATAAATGATAAACATAATTTATTATTACCGTTCTATCCATTACATTATCGTAACGAATACCACTCAAGCAAACGAAAATATTCAATTATACTGACCTCCTCACTCGACGTATATTCTTGAAACACTCCAGCTATGCCGTCGTGGTGTTTCGCAAAATACGTCTCATTAACTTGGAAGTATAGTCGATTATTGTCTTTCCTTTTGTGATATTGGAACAGATTATATCGTACTTATTGAAGTTCAAATGTATTAATTTTGCCCCATCCAACAATTATAAGGAAAATTTGCAATCCATACTGAAGCAATCAGGTAGTTGAAGAAAAACAAATATTCCATACATATGCCAAAAATCAATTCAAATGCTTAAGTGAAAATGAAAATGATAAGATACTTTTATTTGATAAGGTACATATTCTTAGTGCCGCTTGTGATCATAGCATTTGTGTTTATGATTGTCAAAATTCGAAGAGGTTGTCCATATTTGTCCTGTACCAAAAATAAATCAATGAGTATTGTTCACGTTTAAAAGATTAATAATTTTGAAATTGGAACAAATTAGATAAAAAATATTCTGTATTATAAGTGGCAATAATACACTCAACAGCAAACCCATGAACATTTTTTCTAAGCATGTTAAGTATCGTGTATCCTCATCCAGTTGATAATTCAAAACCATTTATCTTATCCATTTGATTCGGTTCAGATTATCGAATGTATAAGGGATAATTTTCAAAATTCTAAGCGTAATCAAATTATGCAGTATTCCAACTTTGACTCGGGAGAAAAAAGCATTGCCTCATTTTATGCTTTAAAAAATGCATAAACTTGAACATGATGAATTGTTAAAATTTTGATATTCTCTGAATTTGATAGCACTCTATCCTACAAAATTGGAATGTTCACTATTCTATGAATATGTTATAGAGGCTTTACTTCAATTTGGTTCCAATATAGAGCATTCCAAATCCACAGACCAGTTTATAAATATTGCATTAACTTGGAAAACAATTGATGTGAAAACTCTTATCGTCAAAGCTAACTCAGACGATGATTCTGAATTCAAGTTTTTTAGAAAATTATTATATTGGCTAAATAAGTAAATATCTAGTTCGGCTTCGAATAAATTGATGACACCGACACATACTGCATGCTCACACAGTTGACTCAATTTTAAGAATAATTTTTGTATTCTTATTAATTCAAATAACATATTTTTAGACATATTTTTAAACAGATCTATTGGGAGACAGGTTCTGGGAATATCGTCAACTTGCAGCGGGGCAACATCCTATTTCGCTTAGCCACTTGTTTGAATCTGGAAGAAAATTAAGATTTCGGACTCCCTCTACATTAAAGTCAACAACATTCGAAATCATAAATGTAGGTTCTATTTGTGATCATTGCAACCTTACAGAATTTCGTAAAAATGATTTGCCTTCCAAAATTTAAATTATTTCACATGACTTTGAATGAACTGAACATTTAATGTTAAGTAGTAACTTATCTAGGTGGCTGTTGCAATGTGAAGTACGTAAGTTGAATTTGGTTTCCTCAGAAAATTTATTAGTTGAGGACTCTTATAGTAATAAAAATCCAAGTAGGGAAAAATTCGAAGAAAATGGAGCCATTTGGTTGTGTTATATTATTTTCAATAAATTATTAAAAAATCACGAAGAACAGTGTCTCATAATTTTAAATAAGCTTATCCTATGTGACTTAGTTTCAAATCATATAACAGAAGAGGACTGTTCAAAAATTTTGTTGGTTATGAAATTCACAAATTGCTTGCCCTATTATTGAATACACAAGCAACACGTTATTGAATAAGAATTGCTCAAAAACTGAAAATCAATTGAAATCTTGAAATAAAAATAGAAATATAAGTATACAGGATGTTCAGATTTGGTTGATAGGTATCTCGCTCATTTTTAAAGATATACAGTTTTCGCCACCCTATTATACTTTTTCAAGAAAACAACGTTGGTGGAGACAGATTTTCGATATGTTTTTTAACTAAATATATGATGTCAATATTTTTGGAAAACCTGAAAAATGTTCTTTTCAACGGTGTTGTGGGTTCCCATTTGAGAACATGCCAGTCTGACATATATCTCGAAGATGGTTAGACTGAAAAAACAATACAAACTCTATTGGACTATACGTGAAAATAGTTTATAAGATATGCTGAAAACCTTTCTAAAAATACTTACACAGGGATCGCGACAGAAGTCACCTGAAATTTTCAATTTTTGGCTGTTACTGTAAAATATATTTGAAATCTGTCTCCGCTCGAGTTATTTTTTCGAAAAAGTAAACGCGATACCAACGAAATCTGAACACTCTGTACCTAGATATAGGCAGTATTTGGTAATCATTATAATACATACAGTAGTAATTTTAATAATAGTTACTATATAGTGATATTATACGCTTTGTTTTTGTATTGAAATTTCGTTTTTTACATTGGAAAAAGCGAATGGGGTGCAACTGAGGACTCTGTTCACTTGTGGCAACACGGTTCATACAGGCATCCTTTATGTATGTCCTAAAGAATGAATAAAACTTTTGTTTTACTGTCGGTATTGCAGCATTGTACCGTAAGGTATGGGTGACCAGCTGCTATATAGCCTTTGGCTTGTGACGTCACGTTCGAGCGCTTGGTTCTTGTGTATGTAGAGTGTATTGACTGACGTCACTTTCCAAATAAATATAATCAAGAGGAGGTATATCAAACAGCATTTCTACAGCAGTCGTTGGTTTGGAGCAGATGGCTCCAGTAATAGTCAGACATGCCTGTCTTTGTATGCTAGTGAGTTCAGCTATGGTCCTTCGCTGTAATGATTTCGAGTACTCTCTTACTTCAAGCGCTTATTGCTCGTGACCAGACTTCCCCTATAGATATGGTCTCTAACGTGGGGACTTTGTGAAACCTTGAATTTTACACTATGGATCTCTTTGTACTCTAGAACTATACTATACTCAACATCAGACGTGATATTGCTGAAATATGTCCGCTGCGGAATCGTGAAGAGATTTGGATTCAATTATATTCCATACTTTCCTACTAAGTCTGTATTTTATATTAATGATCATTGAATCATTTTTCAATATTGAGACAATATTTTATGTAAGATAAAAGTCTTATGTCCATCAAATTCATCATATTTATTCACAAATGTAAACTGATAAATTGTCGTAGGTAGGTATCCATCGAAAAGTAATAATGTAGTTTCATAAATAGTTTTCTCGTTAAAAAACAATAATCCTAAATGAATCAACTTTTTTTTCCACCAGGAACATCTGCGAATATTATTTTCGAATATACGACAATTTATAACTGAACATAATATTGTATTACAAACGATCATAGTGCGTGCAAGCCCGTACAGAATTACACTAATAAATTATATGTACATTATTTACTTTTCCACATGTTTTATACAACAATTCATGAATTTATGTGAACATGTCTTAATGCCAGTTCAATTACGTGCATGTTCATCGATTTTTTCTAGATTTTACTCATCTCATTATTGCAATAGTGAAACAAAAAATGTGAATAGCAAATTTGATACACATCAACATCCTGAATTTCCTGGATCACTGTTCCTAGTTTTCATATGGATAGAACTTGGACATTGACAATCTTCTTTCTTAGACTGATTATACTCTACAATTTTACAATACATGTATTACACTAGCTGACAGTCATTTTATCCTTGGAACTAGACTGACATTTTTCGATTGTTTGGGTGTAAAATAGTAGGAAGGTCGCCATTCAACACCTCAGACTTTGCTTTTGTGGTTAGGATACGTGAAAAGGCATTTTTTAACTCTTTTTACTATAACTTTGAAACAACGCAAGATAATTTGAATCTGATAAAACTGCTTGGAAGCTTATAAGCAGAGCTACATTTGATATATCAATGACCTTGATAGAATGAACGAAACTCTGATAAAAATCAATTTTCCTGACAAAAAAACAAAAAAATCCCGTTTTTTCAACCACTTTTGCGATTTTAATCGATTATATACAAAAAAAAAACTAGGCTAGATAGCTCAGATCAGTTTTGCTGACCTGAAAGCCTATTAAATGGGCTACAGCTTCTGTATGGCACATCTCTGTCACTTGATCACAAGTCTTTTAAATAATGGGTTTTTTCGGACTTTTTTCTCTTTATATATAATAGTGCACAACACATTCGAAGTATAATTTATGCATTTGAGTGACTATAAAACGGGATACAATTTCTACATTCACACCTCTGTATCGCGAACAGAACAATCGCGAAATTTGCTTTTTTTCGGACTTTTTTCTTTTCATATATAATAGTGCACAACACACTTGAAGTATGTTTCATGCATTTGAATGCCCATGAAACGGGCTACAATTTCTACATTCACACCTCTGTATCGCGAACAGAACAATCGCGAAATTTGCTTTTTTTCGGATATATAATAGTGCACAACACACTTGAAGTATGTTTCATGCATTTGAATGCCCATAAAACGGGCTACAATTTCTACATGTCACTCCTCTGTATCGTGAACAGAAGTATTTTAAACATCAATTTTTGTTTGAAGAAATCACGAAAGATGCATCTTTTGGAACATTTTTTGTAATAGACAAATGAAACTGCACCATGCAATTGAAATCCGTTCGTTGCGTATGAAAGACTATGAAAGGGGCTTCAATTCCTGTAACGCAAACATCGGTCACTTGAACGACGTAGAATAAAAATTTCTTTTTCTTTTAAAAAATCATGTTATTTTCTTTGCGCACTAAAAATGCAAATTTCTCGATTTTTTCAAACAAAACTCATTATTTAAAAGACTTCTGATCAAGTGACGGAAGTGAGAAGTTGAAGCCCATTTAATAGGGTTCCAGGTCAGCAAAACTGATCTGAGCTATCTAGCGTAGTTTTTTTTTGTAACCGATTAAATTCGCAAAAGTGGTTGAAAAAACGCGATTTTTGCGTTTTTTCGACAGAAATATTTATTTTTATCAGGGTTCCGTTCATTCTACCAAGGTCATTTATATACCAAATGCTCATAAGCTTTCAAGCAGTTTCATCAGATTCAAATTATCTTGCGTTGTTTCAAAGTTGTAGTAAAAAAGTGAAAAAAAAAAGCTTTTTCACGTATCCTAACCACAAAAGCTAAGGCTGAGGGGTTGGATGGCGACTTTCCTACTATTTCACATCCAAACTATCGAAAAATGTCGGTCTGCTCCCAAGGACAGAGAAAAAATCAAATTTTGTCGGCTAGTGATCGCTTAGGTACTTCTGTGGTTTAAATAGCCGGAAGACTATTTTTATAGTTCAAAGGTATAGTTGAAATCGGTAATGAAGTAAGCCCTCTGTAACTCTTTGAATCAACGGTATAAGTCAAATTTTTGTCCAACTCAAGCAAATTTTACAGCAGTAGCACTGGCAATACCGACAAAATATATGAATTTATTACTTCATAACTCGAATCCTCTGTGTCGAACTTAAGGAAAAATCAATTGGCAACTTAAGTTAAGGACAGTCGACTAGTGATATGAACAGAAAACTCTTTTCAGCTATCATTCGAGAGAAGTATGAAAAGGAGTCTCATGTTAGCTATTATGCGGAAGCTAGGTTTCTCTGAAGTGACCAGTGACAACACAATCAGAAGTTTCGAAAAGCTATCTCGCCTCTCAACTTATATAGATGGCGTTAGAAGATTATGGTTTCTCATTTATACAATTTAATAACTTCACTAATATGGGTCAAGTAAAATTTGTTGCCAAATGGCGACTGCGTCAACAACCAAAAACGAAAGACTTTATTGTAGCCACTGTCTTGTACATATTCACTGTAGTTTGACCTGCTTTGCTCTGGATGTATTTCAGTGGTTGTTCTCAAAGGATTTATAATGAACGCTTCAGAGTGGGCTGAGCCTGGCCCACAAGCAGGGTACTACTTTCAGTCCAGGATGACATATCTATTTGAGCTTTGCCTGCAAATTATGTCAAGCACGGTTTCTGATCTCATCGATCTTGAGTCTGCACCCTTCCTGGCCAGAGAGTCTACTGCCATATTTTCCTCAATGCTCGAATGGTCAGGTATCCAGATTAAAATTACTTTGTTCTCCTTACCTAGACATGCAAGAGCTTCTTGACTTTCATACCATTCTTGAGCACGTTTCCTTGGTTCTAGTTGTCGTGCACACAACTGTATGACATACATTGCTGGTTGAAGAATAATTGCATAAGCACCAAGACTAACATATAGTTTGATTTTCGAGCTTCAACCGTATATTCGCAGAAGGGTTCCGTGAAGAACAGCTCCCGTGAGCTGCCACCCAGGACTAGACGTGGGTGCAGAGTATACCTCCACTGCGTAATAAGCTCGATGACCGCATATTCACTTTAATTGCCGAAAAAAAAACGAAAGAAATGCCGAAAAAACTTTCTGCATTGTTTCCGGAGGCATCTGCTGCATAAGCGTGCATGTGGGCTTATACCGTATTATTCTGAACAATTTTGGTAATCTGTCATCAAAATTGTATTAACTTGCATGCGGGCTTCTAGTTAGTTCTTACATGGCAAGAGCACTGGCCTGTTTTCACCATGTTACGTTCAAATCAGAGAGTAGTTCGTCATCTATCAAAAAGAATTACGTTCATAGACTAAGAATTGATTCAGAGGTATCACTTTTTTGTACTGCCCCTTGCGTGGTATATTTTCTTATATTTATTTCAATGATGTTCGACGATATCAAGTCGTAACTCGACAATAATTGGACACTAGAGGATTAAAGCGGAAGCAAAAATCAAGGCAAACAATCTATACCATATAATATTACCGTTAAAACATGAAGATACGGGCTCATACAAACTCACCTTCAATTAACAACAGTTGAATGAGAATTCACTACAACAAAGTTTGTAAACAATTTATGTTTTGTAATTGAGAGAACGGCGCACTTTGAAATCGAAATTAACACTTCGAATTGAAAGTGCGTACGTATCGATCTCTGGGCTTCATATTGTGTTTTTATCTATAATTAATGTAGTAGAGGTATTGTTCTTGGGTTAAACAGAAAGTGAGTTGCCAGAGTTTAAATTATCCCTATTCTACATTGCTCGAGGTTCACGAATAAGATTCTCCCTCAAATACACGATATTTTGTAACGGCTTTAATGTTGCTTTATCTAGAAATGAATAGTCTATTCGCATTCTCCAATCAAATGAATTTTCAACAAGAACAATGAGCTCGGTAGAATATGGTTACGATAAGAATGGCTTTTACGGAGCTAGAAATGTAACGATACAGAAATCCACGATAATATCCATATTTGCTAACATTATGAACAATACTTACCAATATTCGATACCTCCTAGTTATAGTAATTCTAGGTAATATTCAGGACTAGGAGCAGGATGATGGAGGAGAAAAACGTAGGATGGATCCAGAGTTTCGGCATTCACTACATGTGAATTTATCTTCGTCGTTCGATAGAGCAATGGAGGCTGGTAAGAGAAAGTTCGGGAGGTCTGGAGGTTGACAATGAGAAAGGGGGAGGGGGTGATCAACTTGAGCTCGTCCATTCCACCTATCCGAGATCTCTCATGATGAAATAACAAACATAAAATCTGATTAACGTCGACCATGGAAGTATCCATATAAAGGAAGAGATCGCTTACGTTTCTACGATGTTCTAGATAAATCAATGAATTCGTAAGTGTGGAATCACCAATTAGACGGATAGCTCTCTTCGTACTATAATCTAAGAGCTTCAGCGTTTGATTGTGAGCATGTAAACAGTCCTCAAGGATATGTCGAATCTGTGATTAGTAAATTATGAGGAGCTGCTGGGATGTGAAGTATTCTTGGCACAAAATAGAGAGGGTGCTTTCTAGTAGGAGGAAGTTCGGCAAGTCTGGAGATTGACAATGAAGAGGTGGCCAGCTTGAGCTCGTCTTTCTCGCCTATCTGGGATCTCGCATGGTGAAATAACACACAAGATTTCTGATGAGCACTAACCCTGGAAGTATCTACATAAAGGGAGAGACCGCTCACGTGTCTACGAGGTTCTAGAGGGAACAATGATATCTTCGTTAGTTTGGCATCACTAATCAGGCGAATAGCTCTTTTCGGAATATAATCTAAGAGCTTCAGCGTTTGATTGTGTGTTGAATTAGAAACATGTGAACAGTTCTCCAGGATAGGTCGAATCTATGATTTGTAGATTATGAGGAGCTGCTGAGATGTGAAGTATTCTTGGCACAAAATAGAGAGTGTGCTGTTGGTAGTGATACCAATCATGGATATGAAGAACTTTATAGGAATAGTTCTACCTGGCATCATCATATTAGGAGTTATGAGATGAGCCCTCCTGGTGAAAATTCAAACTTGAGTTTTGGTTACATTGAACCTCATTAGATTATCAAATCCCCATTCCAAAAATGTTGCCAGCTCTTCATCTATTGCAGTGTTCGAAACAAAATTGGCGTTATGACAGATCCATTTGGACCACTTGAGTGAACAGAGAAAACGAGAAACTCGCGTCAATTCTGGGGCACATTTCAGAAGAACAATGTGAAATTACGTGTGCCACGTAGCTGTGTTGATATCAATATACCAATTGTATGATATATGGGCTCTAATAGATGAGAAAGGAGTATGATGTGTACCATTATCTGCAAAGCTGTGTACGGAACAGGAAATCACTTCCAACAGATCGTTGTGAAACACCAACTTTAATAACCTTTGTACAGATGGAGTATCAATTCGTTGTTAGTGTTTTAGCTCAAACATCTATTGTTCACAAGTCTCAATTATCTCAGGGTTTTTGTGGTTTTGGGGACTTATCCATATGCTTAAAACCTCTTGATGTTTTCTATTTCGAGTTCGCCAGCGATTCCTACTAGACGGATTTTACCACAAATGTGCGAAGTCTTAGCTCTGAGAAAACAGTCTTTTATATATTCACATACATACAGCTTTGTGAAGACATCTTATTAGAAGATTCAATTAGAATTAGAGTAGAATTATTATTTTCTAGATAAACTGTATATACTTTATGGATTGAAACGTGTTGCTTTGGTTTGAAAAAATTTCCTGTCGCCTTCTATTTGAAAGACATTTAAAATCAGTGGAGCTTGCTGCTCCTTTTTGGAAGATCAAGGTTTTGTTCAACCAAATATTGAATCCGTCATCGTCAGCAAGCGAAGGCAATACATAATTTGATTATAATAATCAGGTTAGAGAGAATAGTAATAACTTTAGGCGGCTTATTGATATACGAAATCACAGAATTCAACAATTCCTACCGTAACAGCTAGCCGAATACAGAAGAGCTCTGGATGCCGCCAATCGAAACAAACTCAACTCATCTGATTCCCAGGACACATTGGCATTGAGGCTGATGGGTTGGCCTTGCCAGGCGATGTTCTTCAGAAGCCTATGTCAGACCATAGCCAATAGTCGCTCTTTTAAACTGCGTTGGAGAGATCGCCTTTCGACGCCAGCTGGAAAACAGCGGTCTGTCTTGTGGTAGAACTCAACAGATATGAGACAGGCCAAGCTATTCATCAAAGAGCCTGCCCTTAGGCTCTCATGTTGACTCCTTTCTCTTGACAAGAGGGACCTTAGGGAGCTGAATGGAATCCTTATGGGTCACTATGGTTTTCACAGGCACCTGGATATTTTGGGCATTGTAGGTGATCCTATATCTAGAAAATGTGTAGAACTGGAAGAAACTATCTCATATCCTGTTGCAATGTACAACTTAACCATCCGGCAGGTATCGCTACTTCGGCGTAGTGAAGCTACTTTCGGAGGAACTCATGGCAGCCAACATCAATATTCTGGTTTTCTGGCAGGCCACAACCTGACCACTGACGATGGATTGCACAACAGACCACAATGGAGCACAATTATTCAATAGAGGTCTGCCCCAGGCAACATCAGAGTGTCCTAGTGTGGGAACTTTGGCGGAGCATGGTTAACAATAGGGAGGCACCTCCCGATTACTGTGCCCCTATTTGTTGAACACCTGAGGTGGCTGAAGGGGTACAATGGTACTAGTAAAGACTCTGTACTCTGACCAATAGGTCACCGTCTTAACTCAATTCAACATTCAGAATTCAAAGTAGACGGAAACAACTCCTCCTATGACCAACATCGATAATAATTTTCTCAATTTTTTCAATTTTCAAATCCTGGTGAATAACTGTCGTAGATATCTGGCATCATGAGTCATATCAACAACTTTGACTCACTTGTACGGAGAGGATTACATCAGAAATTCCGTCATAACAGTCGAGTATTTTCTCAACTGTAGATAGATTCGAAGCACTCACTGATAAAACTTTGTCATTTGTTTTACCTATTACAGAGCTCTTGTGATTATCATCTTCTCATTTAGTCGAAAGTAAGTTGAAGTCTCCTACTCTAATGAAGGTAGCTTACCCTGTAAGTTATGGAACATTCTCGCTAATACACGAATGCGTTTCTGGTTGAACTCTCTTCCAATGCAAGGAAATCGATACAAATCTCTTTATGGAAATTGCCTCAAATGCTTATGTGTTTTATTTGTGAGAAAATGTTTACACTTGAATAAATTCCGGTATTATAAAAACATATAATGGAAAGTTCTCCTGTAAACTACCCATATTTCACAAGAATGCTATTCTTATTTTCATACAATTTTCAAGAGAAATTTACATTCTCAGAGCGGATGTGAGTAGAATTGCATTGCATGATCGTGAATGTTGCCCAACGGTCCGTCGTATTTTCTCCCATGTGAGAACCTGAATACATCATCGTGATAAGGTATAACAACTACAAGAATAGATTCTTAGGATACTGTTGGCAATAAAATAAAGCTGATTGCAGTTTGAAGTGATGGTATAGCGTGTTTTATTTGCAATAATATATTCCGTTGCGATAGTTGCTCCCTCAGCTGGGAGTTTCAATTCTTGAATCTGTAATAGCTAGGACACATTTGTGAGGAGCAGGAGATTGTTACTCCGTTTTTTTCATATGAACCATAACATCAGAAACGTTGAATCATTCATTGTGCGTTTTATTATGTGACCAATGAATGAAAATGTGGGCTACAATTGTACCTCCAGGATGTGCTATATTAGAGGCAGTTACGAGGGTCATATTTCAAGCCTAAAATAATGAATGAATAACAATGGATGTCATAAAAGTTCCCATTGAATGAAGCCAAAATTTCTTTCATTCAGTCAAATGGTATCTATTTCATTCCAGTTCAGAGTGATAAGTATTATATCACATAATGATGATAAATCATCACCAAATAATTCCACTATAGACATTTGTAATACGATAATATTATGTGTTATGAATGAATAACCAAAATGAAACAGGAAAAATATACACCAATGTGAGCAGCAAGCCATATCGATTATAGCGCTTCATTCCAAGTATTCTAATTTTTTCAAAACCCCCCTCTTTATTCACTACTAATAAGGGAGAATCACCCCCATCCACTAAGAATACTGTTAAGGTACTGAAGACCTTACAGCAACCAAGTAGCCATCACCAGATTGAACATAATCAACATACAAAATGTTCAAGTATTTGTAATTGTAGAGTATAAGAGGGAGTACAGTTACCCGGAGACAAATCTGAATTCATTAAATTACTTTTTCATTTCCATTCCTTCTAAATCACCTAGATCTTCGTCATTATTGTGTTTCAAGGATGATAAACTCAGCTAACGCTGATTTTTCCGCGTTACTTATCTTCATATGGGCAAAATGTTCCTTATACCGAGTTAGAATATTCCTTCTAGTTTGGGCCATATAGCATGACTTACAATCGATTTTCTGAATCCCGGATTTGTCGATGTCGGGAGCTTCATCAAAGGTGCGACAGCTAAACGATATTTTAGATTGTTCTTACATTTATAAACGTGTTGTATTGCAAATTTGGAAAACAAATTATGTAATTTAATAATTACACCTATGTGAGCAGCAAGCCAGAATGATTATAGCGCTTCATTTCTAGTATTCTAATTTTTTCAAAACCCCCCTCTTTATTCGCTACTAATAAGAGAGAATCACTCCCATCCACTAGGAATACTGTTAAGGTACTGAAGACCTTACAGCAACCAAGTAGCCATTACCAGATTGAACTTAATCAACATACAAAATGTTCAAGTATTTGTAATTGTAGAGTATAAGAGGGAGTACAGTTACCCGGAGACAAATCTGAATTCATTAAATTACTTTTTCATTTCCATTCCTTCTAAATCACCTAGATCTTCGTCATTATTGTGTTTCAAGGATGATAAACTCAGCTAACGCTGATTTTTCCGCGTTACTTATCTTCATATGGGCAAAATGTTCCTTATACCGAGTTAGAATATTCCTTCTAGTTTGGGCCATATAGCATGACTTACAATCGATTTTCTGAATCCCGGATTTGTCGATGTCGGGAGCTTCATCAAAGGTGCGACAGCTAAACGATATTTTAGATTGTTCTTACATTTATAAACGTGTTGTATTGCAAATTTGGAAAACAAATTATGGAATTTAATAATTACACCTATGTGAGCAGCAAGCCAGAATGATTATAGCGCTTCATTTCTAGTATTCTAATTTTTTCAAAACCCCCCTCTTTATTCGCTGCTAATAAGAGAGAATCACCCCTATCCACTAAGAATACTGTTAAGATACTGAAGACCTTACAGCAACCAAGTAGCCATCACCAGATTGAACTTAATCAACATACAAAATGGGCCTGTTCAAGTATTTGAAATTGTAGATTATAAGAGGGATTACCGTTACCTGGAGACAAATCTGGATTCATTAAATTACTTTTTCATTTTCATTCCCTCTAAATCACCTAGATCTTTGTCATTATTGTGTTCCAAGAATCATAAACTCAGCTAACGCTGATTTTTCAGCATTGCTTATCTTCATATTAAGTGTTCCTTATACCGAGTTAGAATATTCCTTCTAGTTTGGGCCATATAGCATGACTTACAATCGATTTTCTGAATCCCGGATTTGTTGATGTCGGAAGCTTCATTGAAGGTGCGACAGCTAAACGATATTTAGGATTGTTCTTACATTCATAAACGTGTTGTATTGCAAATTTAGAAAACAAATTATGGACTTTAATAATTACTGGAATTTATTAATTACTGAAAAATAATAAGTGAATCTTGTTGAACAATTTGAAGGTAGTGGTTCTAATTTGGATAGTTACTTGCCTTCAAATTTCCTTTTTTTTGCTTGAAAATAGAATTATTGACGAAAAATTTATCGTATCCATTGTCCAACTCTATTTGCTGAATTTTGCCAACTCCGTTTTTATAATATTGCTGGCACAAAGTGATGTTAAATAGTGTATGAACAAGACTATCGGATGGAGCTATTCTATTATTAATTGGTGTATCTGAATCCACAGGAGCATACCTATTTGTTTGAGTGAGTTTCCTGGATTGTTGAATTCCAAGTAGAAATGTTAATATCAAGGGAAGGAAGCTGGTTATTTGTTTCTATTTTTACAGTGAATTGGAGTGAATCAAAATATCTACTTATAATCGCGAAAATATCATCGATACGTTTGTGGCAAAATTTTGGAAACTGATTTAATTTTGATTTTGTAAGGAGGTTCGCCTCACATTTGTGAGAAGTAAGAGATTGTAACTCCGTTTTTCATTAAATGAAGTAGATGGAACCATAACCTCAGAAACGTTGAATCATTCAGAGAATAACATTGTGCGGGTTATATGTGACCAATGACTCAAAATATGGGCTAAAATTGTACTTCTGGTACAATAATGGAGGAAGTTACGGGGGTCACGTGAATCAAAATATTTACTTATAATCGCGAAAATGTCATCGACATGTCTATGCCAAACTTTTGGACACTGATTTTATTTTGATTTTAAGGAGCTTCGTCTAGAGAAATATTGGTCAAAAAGGAGAGAGCGGATTTTCCCTTGCTCATCCGCTTGTTTGTTCATAATTGTTCTTGTTGAATAAAGTAATTTTGCTCCATACATGAAGACGTAACGATCACGTATTCCGTGCAGTTTGAATCGTGAATATTAATGTTTGAAAAAAAATTTTTCTGAATATTTATCCACCCAAGGATTAGTTATTCGTAAATAAAGAACACCAAGTGAAACGAGTATGTATGTATCGGGATAAATAGTAAAAATGAAATCTAAAATCGCCCATAATTGTATAGCTTGTAAATACAATGTATTAAGGAGAGAAGGGGAAAATTACGATTTCAACTTGCGAATTAGATCTAGGGAATATGGTGGCCAAAAAGTTGGAAGGCTAAGTAGGTACAGCAATTATGAATTCATAAAAAATTTGGTAATGTGCTATATTATTCTGTTATTTATGCTATCAAAAATTGGTCACACTAAAAATATTTTGGAAATAATAACAAACATTCTCAAAATATCAGTGCATATCAAGTTCATTGAATGTGAACATTCGAAAATGTTGGAGAATTCTGTTATTAAAAATTTTTCCCGGCTTGTAATATTCAATTATTTTAATGGAGCGAACAAAATTATAACAGGAAAAGATAATAGAATTCCATCACCAAACTGTTCTTCATAATATCAACAGGCTGAAGAAACTTATTTGAAGGCCAAGAAGCGTACGACTGCAAGTTCATAAGAACATAATTTTTATATTTATGTATTTTTGTTTTAACCTATTGTCATTAGTCTAGATATTTAATTGTATTTGTATGTATATTTTATGTATTTCTTTTTTAACATGTTGAATGCCAACATCAAAAACTGTACTAAAAAAATTAGCTTATTTTCAAACCAAAATCCTGAAAATTACCTTGGCAGTTGGTAGTTGAGTCATTTCTATTGTTTTTGATGCTTAATTGTATTTATATGTAAATTTTTTATATTTCCGTTTTAACTCTGTTGTTGAATAGAAACTATCGGTAAAAACTATCGACTTTCATTTCCCACTTAAATTGTTAGAAAACAAAATTTGCAGCTATGTGCTCTCTAACTTGATTCGAATTTCCCTCCAAACCATCATTTAGTAGGCTTTCATTCTGCTCGCGTCGCTCTTATCGCGGTTTCGGTACCTAACACGGAACATTCCATTCAACGAAGTAGAATTATCTATGCAGCCGATACTCCGTACCCGCGGCCAATGTTCTAATATGGAGGTATAGAAGAACGATCCCCACCAGAACCTCCAGAACCCTGGTGGGGACGGTCCTCTTAGCATATCGAATGCATACTTCCTTTCAAAATCAATAAATTTCAAAGTATAACGAATAAGTATTGTGTAAACTGCATCACAATACCTCCAACACAATTCGCCAATTACGTCAAATTATGAATTGGAAAGTCATATTCTGAAATATTGTTCAAGAATTAATCAACAACGAACTAACTGGAATAAGTGCTATTGTGAAAATATGTATCGTTTCCAGGTAGTCAAGTTAATTTATCGAACGTCAGTAATTGAATGAATGCAATTTCTAAAATATCCTGTTCAGGGCTAACAAAGGCAACAAAAACGTGGAATGCAATTATCCATAGCATCCCAATGATGCTTGAAGCTAGCGTTCACCATAAAGAGAACTAAATGGCGGAAAAGTTTTGATTTCGCTGGTATAATGTTAACCGTAAGTTCGCAATTGATTCCGGCTTGTTGACATTGTCATTGTTCAACGATTTCGACGTATATTTCCAAATACATCGAACAATTTTATGTTGAAATGCTAGCAAACTATTGTTAATATTTGTAAACCATTAAATGATTGCATTTACTCGGATGATTTATGTGGTATGTAATAATTAATAACGCGTCGGATATTTTGGAATATGCGAGCTGATAAATATGTTCAACACAATGATATTTTTCTGTTTATATTTATCAATACTGACGGGAAAATTGAAATGCCGTCAGCTGTATGCTGAGAAATATTCTCTATGGCAGTTGGGTTTGGTGTAAGGAGTTATCTCCGGATTCCTTTAGACGAAGTACTTCATCATCATTATCATCGTTTGAGGGAGGAGCTTAGGCCCCAAATGCAGTTGGGTCACTCAGCTGAGCCTATTTTGGATCCCGTAGTCAGAAACCTTTTCTATTCTAGTAGGTTTGTGACCAGAAACTCAAAATTTTTCCAATGCTGACTTCCACGAACTTTTCAAGGAAGAGTTTTGTTTCTCCAAAGTGTCGGTGCTTGAGGGATGCTAATGCTGAGAATTCCAACAGGATGTAAGGATAGTTTCTTCCGCCTCTCTGCATTTCCTACATATTGGGTCATCTGCGATAGCCCATAGTATGAAGGTGTTTATTTAGACGAAAGTGACCAGTTAGGATTCCAGTCATCTCTATGATGTTCTTTCTGTTCAGAGGAAGGAGTTTCTTCGAGATCCTAGGCACAGGCTCTTTGATGTAGAGCTTGGCCTGCCTCATGCGTGGTGATTCTCGCCACATTCCAGACCACTCTTTATTCAGTTGATTCAGAAGGGCGAGACCCTCCACGCAATTCGATCAAACGACCATTGGCTCTGGACCGACAGGGGCGCTAGACGACCCCCGCCTGATCAGGGAGTCGGCCATTTCGCTCCCTGGAATTCCACTATGCTCAGGGACCCAGATGAGTTGGACTTTATTTCTCCTGGCTGGTTCAGTCAGTGTATCTCTGCATTCTTTGACATGCCTTGATGTGACTGGGTGATTTGATAGCTCCCAGAGCCAACCGGCTGTCTGTGCAAATTTATAAGCGCCTATTTACATAGTTTCTTCACAGTATTTTCATCGCATAAGACAATATTATGCATAGACCTCCACCTAACAAATAATGCAGTAAGCGCCCATAGTAATTTTTGGCTTTTTATGTGCAATTTCGCCCCAGAGGCCTAACCTACCTTGGACCCATCTGTAAACCATACGAGCCCTTCTGATGGCAGTAGGGTGAAAGTTTTGTTACTTCAATTTCTTCTATCCGGGATCATGATTCTGTAAGAAGTGAGACATATAGCTGGGATCATGCTATTTTGCTTTATCCACAGAAAATGTATCTGTTTCAGAGCCGTTTTAGTTTTTATTTCACTTTTGTGTTTTCTCGTAGTCAATATAGTTCATTTCATATTTCCACAGAACCAATATATTATTTGTTACGATAAATTCTTCAATTTGGTATACTTGGAAAATAGTCCTGATGAGCTCTTCAACTTGCTTGATGATATGGGCTCAGATTTAGATATAAAAGAGAACGAAGACGAAACTGAAGATTTTGAAATTTCATATTTGTTTGAGCCAGAAAGTAGTGAAAGTAGTGATTTGGTAAGAAATAGATGTCGCCAAATACAGAGAAATCCAAATGCATGATACTCAATCGACGAACTGATGATCCCATCTCTTGGCATTATGTTCGGTGCGTCAATATGTCAAGAATAAACCCAGGCCAGTTGGATTGGAAAAATTTTTGCTTATTACAAATACAGAAATTGTTCTAGACTTCAAAGGCCCAACAACAAATCTAGCAAACAGGGAGCTAGAATTGGGTAATTCTCAGATTGGTAGAAACAATTCCTAGAAGGAATGCGATATTTTTTGACAGATATTTCAGCTTCCACGGCACAACAACCGTAGTGTCCAACAGAGTCAAGGGCTGTAATTTCAGGAAAGATAAGCAACTGAATCGAGGGGATAATGATCAGTTTGTCCGAAGTGATAAGAAAATGTGTATCACAAAATGGATAGACACTAAGTCTGTGCTCATGATTTCTACAGCTTATTGATCAGAGCTCGAATGTGTGGTTCATAGGTGGGACAAGACGAGAAGAGAACGAGTAGATATATCCTGTTCGAAGGTTGTGAAACTATGTAATCAGAATATGGGAGGCGTCGATATTATTATTAGAGATCATTTTTTAAAACCAAGAAGTGGCCTGCCTACGTGATTTTTCGTCTTCTGGACCTAGCCATTTCCAATAGCTGGCAAGAATATGAGCAAGACCATGCAATGAGTGGAAGTGAATCAGAGAGAATGCAGCTACTCGAACTTGGAGAATACGTAACCGGAACGAAATAACGCACTGCGAAGAATGTGGAGGATGATGGGGACCCACAACCAGATGCTGCAAGGAAGGAGTCCCCTCAGTTGGAGGAATCATGGACGCGATAGTCGTTCAAGAATGAGATGCATTAAGTGCCTAGAATTGGGGTATTATTCAGTTTGTCATCCCTCGATCTTGAACACAACCGATGAATAGGTCTGAATGTACGTTATTTCGGCCTCTGGCAATATAATTAGAGATTTATCATTTTAGTGTTACACTGGATTCAGTTCGGAAACTTCGCAGTCTTAGTGAGGCTCGTCGGGTTAGGTCTGATATTCCTTTCTACCTGGAATTGGGGTATCTTTCAGCTCACAATCCTTGAATCAAAGTTTCATTACCTACTTTTGGCAAAAATAATTAAATTAAATATTAATTTCGTTATACTCACTCGTGATTACTTCAGTAATAACAGAATTCGGTTTTCTCGGTTTAACGGGGTATCTTGTGCTACCACTCAGATCGGTCCAGAGTTAGGTACAGAGTTCACTTTCATGCAAAATCGGACACCTTGCAGTGGAGATGGCTTATCAACGCTCGCATTCCAGCGCTGTGTTTTAATGAATAACGTTGCCCGAAGTTTGATTCCCTAATTTAGAGGATTTGACGTCACCTCAATGCATATAAACTAAATAATGAGTCTAACTTTAACAATATTTTTAGTGAATAAGGGTGATTGTTTCTTTTTATATTGAAATAAACAGTTCTCTTATTTCTGAATCATAAACTACGTTTAGGTATATAACAAATTATATTTTTTGAAAATGAACTATGAAGTTCGAAACTTTACGTAATGACATTTGACTATTTTATTTGTTTACATTCAGTCAGAAGAATCTGAAAAATATAAATCATTGAAAATTTATTAGAAGAGAAGGTAAAACCGTTTAATGTTTTTGTTTATAGGAAAAAAATGTTTTTTGGGGGGAGTTTAAGAGTCGGGCCTTCACTCGTGAACGAACTTTCCAACCATCCTAACAATTTAGATCTAATGAATCCATACACAAATAAAATTTTGTATATTCACATTTTCCTTCATCAAATAACACAAAATACATGACGACTATTCATGTTCAACCAAGTTGGAAGGTGGATTAAGATCAATCTGAGCAATATTAAGAGTTCTTCAAGATCACTTTTTGATTATTCAAATTTTGGGAATGCTCAAGATATTCCTAGGTTCAAATAATGTTGTGATGTTCTTCCCCAAGAAGCTATTTCCTTCCCTAAGATAAAATCTAACTTTTATTCATCATTTTAAGATGTCGGAGAACATCGGTTATTTTCTTGGTCTTTCTCAAAACATAAAGCATAGATGAACTAGAAACCTCAGAGAATACATGCTGTGATGTTACAAAATATAATTCAAAACACCGTCTAAAAGTTATACCTGCTTTCCTATTTTTAAAATACTTTTTTTATGTCTTTAAACACAATCTGTGTAGAGTGAAATGTTTTTTCGGTTACATTTTATTTTTTCAATAGGTTCTATTGCTGCATACAATAATAATCAAATTATTATTATTTCCACAATTACTGTATATATAGAATGAGGAAATTCATGATATTAATTAATTCCACATGCCTGGGATCGAGTATATTGAAATATAGTAATCACGATTTCCACTCCATTGTTGATTATTCTCATGATCAATAATGATGAATTTAATCCGTCCTCATGCATGAGGTATTAAAGTGTTAACATTCGCAATGTAGTATATTCCATTATGAATTAAACATATAGGTAACGTAGATAAACTCATTAATCTTTAGATTGCAATTGTGAAGTTGATGGAAATTGTTCGGCTTGTGTTACGGAAATAATACCTGCTGTGAAGATAACAAACCTCGAGAGGCTGGGCAAAGCTGGACAGCTGATGCATGAGCATCCTTGTGTTAAAGTGTTAACTAAGTTTCAGACCACGTCGTATGTCATAGACAACGGTAGCATTACTGCGTCTGACAATCCATCTGTCGTACGTCTTGCACAGATGTACCTTTCAAGTTATTAAGCCACTCATCCGGTAATAATTTGGCTAAATGTGTACACTACTTCGTACTAATCAGGAACTATGATGTTATGTGTGCAACTTTCAAAATTATTGATGATCCGCATTTCAATTCAAATCAATTTCTTTCAGGAATTCAGAATGAATTACATGTGCAACATTTAAATAGGTTCGGACGTTTCATAACTAGATGTATTCTTGAGTTGGAATTATAGTGTGCTGGGTTTTAGGTCAACTAAAGTTCACATGAATTTTTCAATTTTTTTCCTTCCAGGTAGCACAATTTTAACATAATCTTTTATCGGAATCCTAGATAGAAATGTCTTAGATTCCACACCTTGATAAATTTGATAATTCTTAACACAACAAGCATATTTTTATAGGATCTATCTGAGCAAAGTTTCGTATTATTATTGAAGTTGATGACTAAACTATTACACTATTGTCAGATGTAGCACGCATGTTCTGGGTTGATGGAAGTGAAAGTCAAAGTTCTAAGTCTTTGGAGATCGGTCAAAGTCATTTTCATTCCTAAGGCGGGAAGAACTGACTTCACTCAAGCCAAATCTTTCCGCCCTATTAGCCTCACATCCTTTCTCTCGAAGGCGCTGGAGAGGCTGATCGATAGGTATATCAAAGACGGCGCTCTATCGGATTTTCCGCTTCACCGTCGACAGTACGCCTAACAGGCGGGCAAATCAACCGAGACGGCCCTTCATCACCTGGTTACCCAGATCGAAGGAGCTATTAGTCTCGGATAATGCGCCATAGGCGTTTTCCTGGATATTGAGGGGGCGTTTCACAATACCTCCTTCGAGGGACTCAAGGTGAAGCCTGGAAAGACCGAACCGGTTCTTTTCACGAGGAAACGGAAACTGGGACCGCTACCAGACATTCGTCTGTTCGGAAGGTCCCTGCACATGAAAGACTCAGGGAAGTACCTTGGAGCTATCCTCGATGCTAAACTGAGCTGGAAAATGCACCTGGAATCCCGGGTGAAGAAGGCCGTTGCTTCCTCATGGGCATGCAGGAGAGCCTTCGCAAACATATGGGGTCTGCACTGGATCTACACGGTCATGATCCGCCCAATCATAACCTACGCAGCCGTTGTGTGGTGGCCGGCGACAGAAACGGCTTTGTCCCAACTGGCGCTGGACAAGGCTCAACAACTTGTCTGCGTGGGGATAACGGGGGCTATGAGGACCGCGCCCACCAGGGCTCTGGAGTTTCTGGTGGGGATCGTTCCTCCACAACTCCATTTCAAGACGGTGGCTGCGGGAACGGCGTATCGGTTGGCCGGTCTGAGCCAGTGAGTCGGTGCGTCTATGCCTCGCTGTCATGGCAAAATCTGGGATTGGGCAGCCGAGAACTGCCCGATCCTCCGACAGACGCAGGATGCCATAGTGCCTGCTGTCAGGTTTCAAACACCAGACAT
This sequence comes from Endomychus coccineus, assembly GCA_958510875.1. Classification (NCBI taxonomy): domain Eukaryota; kingdom Metazoa; phylum Arthropoda; class Insecta; order Coleoptera; family Endomychidae; genus Endomychus; species Endomychus coccineus. Next base: position 43,030,975 of record OY294068.1, read on the forward strand.
TCTCATAACTCAGAGGACGGACTGAGAGAACAAGGACTATGGGCCGCTTCCGCCAGGGGGACTCGTGTGGTTCACGGACGGGTCTAAGACTGGCGAGTCTAGCGGAGCCGGAGTCTACTCGCGTACACCCAGAAGGGAGATTTCAGTTTTCCTAGGTGGCCACGCAACCGTTTTCCAGGCTGAGGTCTGTGCAATACGGACATGTGCCCTGGAAAACCTTAGATTAAACTACCGAGGTAGGCGGATTCACATCTGCACTGACAGCCGAGCGGCCCTGGGCGCACTTCGCGCCCACAGAATGACTTCTAGGCTTATCTTGGAGTGCAGGGAAACTCTGGTTGAACTAGCCAGAAGGAACAAACTCCAGCTAGTGTGGGTACCTGTCCATTCTGGTGTGAAGGGAAATTAAGTGGCCGATGAATTGGCCAAACGGGGCTCCTTGAGCGCCCCTGCCCCCGATTCCACGATCGGAATTTCATCGAACGCCGGGCTGCATGCCCTCAAAGAGCTACTGGACAGACAGTGGCTCTCGATCTGGCGTGATTCCCCAGACATGAGGCAGGCGAAGCTCCACATCAGGGAAATCTCGCCTAAACTCCCTAAAACTCCACTCTCTATGAGCAGGCGAGGCCTACACTGGTGACAGGGCTCCTCACAGGACACTGTCATCTGAATAAACATCTACACACAATGGGCTTTGTCGAAGACCCAATTTAGTAGATGTGGGGAGACGGATGAAACTGCTTCTCATATCCTAGCAGAATGTCCAGCACTGGCTCATCTCAGGCTACAACACCTCGGCAGTACACATATGCCGCTTGAAGCAATAAGAGATATCACTCCATGCAAAATCTCAACTTTTGGCACGGCCTTAGGCTTGCTGGACTGATTCTTGTATCAAGGGCCGCACAATGGTCCCAATCAAGTGGTCTAAGTGCTCCGGACTCGTCCGCCCCCGTTTTGATTGATTGATTGATTGAAGGTTATCTAGGCTTCGTCAGATTTTTCCTTCGGGGTACAGTGAAGGTACTAATCTATAAGACCCCGGTGCAAAATATTCGATATTTTCAGGTATTCGAACAACTTATGTAGTATTTTCGTTTTGTATGGTATCAGTCTACTGTCACTACTGAAATACTAGTAGGATGTAAGAAATCATAGACTTTCATAACTTAGTTTCGAAGTGCTAGGTTTTGGAGAAACCTTTTGTGTCTCTAATGACCCCAACTAGTTCAGGGTAATAATTAACCTCAGGGCAGGTAATGGAACATATCCTTCGATTCTTGATCACATAGGACTGCCTTTTTGAGTGCCGACTGCTCTACAAGAAGATACGAGTCCTCAATCAAGAATTTCCGGAATTACGAGGTGAATGAATTTTGATGATCATAGTAGAGATATAAATGAAGACAAGTTTCAACTTACCAATTTTGTTTCACGCCTCTAAGGAATTATAATGGAGACAAAATGATTTTGATCCACAAAGAAACTTCATTCAATATCGGCAATGAAAAAAGTTAATAGTCAAGCAAATTAGAGTTCTAATAGCTTGATTAAAATAAAACAAAATTTAATTTTAAATGTTCTGCCAGGAATCCTCTCACAACATGGCACAGAAAAAACGAAATAGTCGTCTCGTCATTCAAACCCTGAAATAATGACAATACGAGCAATATCTTGGCCTCAAGTTCGAGGTACAAATAACTGAATCAGCAGGAATAATAAAAATACTCCCACAACTGATTATGTTCTCTACCCAGAACCTATATTCAAAATTATGAAGAAGAATTAACTCTTGAAGGGAATAAATGATTTACATGACATTTGTAAAGAAGAGAATAACTATTTATTACATTATATTATTGAAATTCAAATCTGGAAGAGAATGAAGGTATTAGTTTACAATAGTTATGCTGAAATAAGAGTTATAAAACTCTGGATAAAGATCGTCGTTTCTAAATGATTAAAACCTGTGGAAGTTACCAGAAAGTTCACTCCCATGGAGCTGTTACTGAGAAGATCGGCTCTATATATGTTCACCCAGATCAATTAATTATTTCGTTATATCACCAATACTTCAGCATAAAGTGCCACCACTGTATCAATAAAAATGTAAATACAAGATGCTACGGAATAATACGAATCCACGTGGTTCATTTGCTAGGTTAAACAAGCCGTAGTGAAACGATATGAACAATTCTGATAATTAACTTGACAAATCTATTACTCTATTTAGTGACGATATAAAGAATTATAATTTTGCATTTAATTAAATGCAACCGAATACAAGGAAGAATGATCTTAATGTGTGACAAGTGTAAATTCAATAAACAAAAATTTGAAAGTTTCATTAGGGAATATCACATTCATAATATGTAATCAGAAACATCAAGATATCATAATAATATATATTCATAACTATATAAACTTTCAAGTTAGAAAATTATTATGAAATAAGAAAATTAATTTTTAATCTTAACTCGTCCACAGTTACACACAAGATTGATATTTTATATCCGCAACCAACATTTGCCTCTTGTGGCGAAACATGTGACCTCTTGCGTCAATCTATGGTTTCTTCGATGCCCTATCATGATACCACCGCAAGGACATACCTAGAAGGCGCTACCAAACCACAGAGGTTGCGGGATGTCACTTTCTGCGACTAAATATCCCATAATAGTCCCAGAATAATACATGACATGAAATATCACTTTAAAAACGTACAAAACGTTACAGGAGGTAATTGGAATATTGTAAGATCTTGCAAAGGCTTTATTTTTTGAATTGTAAGAAAACAGTTGTTTAGCAAGATAAAGTTGTACATAATCGACCCCACTCTTAATCTTGATGAAGAACCGAAAATGCGAAAAAATGGTCCATACATATATGGAATAGAAGGGAGAAGGAAAACATTTCAGAATTGTAGATCCTATTTGTGGAAACCAAAAACTCAAAACGAAATTCCTTTCGAGTCTGAATTTATTCAATTATTAACCGGGAATTTACAATTTATCCATTATTCTTGTTTTCAAGTATAACTATGATACCATTATTAGATTTTACCATAATATATTTTATTCTAGTTTTGACGTGAGGGGAAAACCACTCTCTCAAGCCCGTCACTGGTCGGCTCCGGAAGTGTTTGGTTCCAGAGCGTACTTCCGGACTGTATCCGAGCCAGCGCAACTCGTCATTGACGACATCCGGAGGCATGATGAAGGCGTGTACCGCTGCAGAGTGGACTTCCGTAATGCACAGACCCGCAGCTTTCGATATAATCTTACAGTAATAGGTGAGTTAAGAAATGTCTATCAAACATATTCAATAATCAAGCATTCCTATTTAAAAACTTAGATTCCTCATAAATAGAGAGTGAAAAGAAATGATTTTAATCCAACTCCGTTGAAATTTCTCAGACCCAAGTATCACTACATTGAAATTCCCTATTTGGAATGATACCTCCTACCTCAAGATACATTGGTAGTATAGGTCTCTCTCGGTCAATCAGTGACACCACAGCTGTTTTGCCTTCTCTGGCTCCTCAGTGAAACAAGTAGAGATGTAGTGCTACCGATCGATATCTCTGCTTATGAATACATGAACGAATAACGAAAAATGCTAGAGAAGGGTAGAAAAACTAACGCCATATACTCGCGTCTAGATGTCCTTTAGAAAAACCAACGCAATGTGAATATTGATTGAATGGGTCTTCCGTACTTAATAAAAGTCACGACGAGCAATGTTAGGACCAAGTGTGCTAGAGGGCGACACAAATCAAATTGCAAATGTCAATAATTGAGCAATTACTGTAAGTAACTATTCAATTATTACTGTAATTGCTCAACCATTGACTTTTGCATTTATTGGAGACTAGTCGCGAGCAGATGGCGTTAGTTGTTCAACGCCTCTAGCACTTTTTACATTTGGTTATACAGGGTGTCCCAGGTTTTCGTAGCAGAACTTCAACAGTCGATAGAAAATTTGATTTTGAGAAGAAAAGTTCTTATTAACATATATGCACAGACGCTTAATTTTGGAGACAGAGGGTGTTGAATTTTATAAAAAATTTCCTAATGTTGCTTATATCTTCGAAGATAATTAGGATGTCCCAATGAAATTTGGTACCATGGATGCGTAGATAAGTTACCACATTTGCACATAATTTGAGTCCGGTATCACTTCCAGTGGCGTAGATATAGGTATTTATTATCAAAAAATTGACCCGAAAAGTATTATCACCCTGTAAAGGCTACTTTTTAGGAACAAATTTCGATGCAAAATTCAAATCGAAACAAATAAGGTCTCTTGATATTTCTTCGTACCTGCCACCGTTTCACGACAAATTTAATTTTTGGGATTAATTACCACCTACATGAAAATCGGGTGAAAATTGGAAAAAGAGGAACCCTTATTCAAAAAGCGTAGTTGAGTGACAAAAATAAAATAAGCTGTGTCTTTCTTAATTCCTACAGTGATATATTTCAGAGAAAGGCCGAATAACAAATTTTTATTTCCAAAAATGTTTAAACTAGATAACTACAATGTACTTTAATTTATAGTAAGTCCGCCAAACAAGAGTTAACAAGAAAAATTTTCTAACTTTCGAGCATTAATTTCAGAGGAATTATCCAAAATGATTCCCATTTTCTCGTATATATAGTTCACAACGTCGTACTATAGATCTTCTAACTTCAACGAAAACCTTTTTTCAATTTTCATGGTGGTGGTGATTAATCACAAAAATCAAATTTGCCGTGAAACGGTGCCAGATACAAAGAAATATCAGGAGACCTTATTTGTTCCGATTTAAGTTTTGCACCGAAGTTTGTTCCAGGGTGATAACACTTTTCGGGTCAATTTATTGTTATTAAATACCTATATCTACGCCACTGGAAGTGATACCGGTCTCAAATTATGTGCAAATGTGATAACTTATCTACGCATCCATGGTACCAAATTTTATTGGAACATCCTGATTATCTTCGGAGATATAAGCAAAATGAAGAATTTTTTTATAAAATTCAACACCCTGTATCTCAAAAATTAAGCGTGCATATATGTTGATAGGAACTTTCCCTCTCAAAATCAAATTTTCTGTCGACTGTTGAAGTTCTGCTACTAAAATCTGGGACATCCTGTATATGTATACATCAGCTGAGATAACGATCGGTGAAAAGACAGTTTCGCTTGGTCCTCTGATGAGTCAGAGAGAGAGAATCAGCTATCTGGAACTATTTAGCTGTGGTGCCACTGACCGATCTAGAGAGCCTTCTACCTATCTTTATTGATAAGATTATTTTCTGACAAGTGATTGTTGAATTATTGACTCAAAATGAATTATTTAAAGATGTTACTCAACACTATTCACGTATAAAAACTTTCGGTTGAAATTTCAAAATTTATATCAAAATTAACTTTTTGAAATCTCTTGAAAACTTATGAAAAATAGAAAATTTTTTCAGGAAATTGGAACATTTAACTGAGGTTCACCACTATAAAATATTTCAACGTACTCCATTCACCTCTTGTGTAGCACATGTTTGACATCCATATGAGAAAAGTTGATAATTTGCAATTGACAAGATTCAGCCAAACTGTCGAATGCAATACTGAGCATTTCCTTAATAATCGTTCACTTTTCATTAAACAGTTCCTGTTATAGATAGGAGCATTCAATATAGAATTTGAAGGATATAGGTTTCAATAAAGCGATGTAATATGAAATACGACTCATTGTATAATTAGCTGATCTAAATGGGCATTATAAATCAGCATGAGTCTGACACAGGGCCGGATTAACACTATGAGGGGCCCTAAGCACAACAGATTTTGGGGGCCCCTCCCCCCATTTTTTTTCTAAATTACTCTTTATTCATAGAATAAAATAATTTGTAGAGTAATATAATGCTCTAAATCGTGGAGAAGGTTATTGCCAGGGAAATAAGTACATAAATGACTATGTACACTATTAGTACGTTTTCTTAATTTGACATAATATACAATGCGTAACTACATTAATCACTTTTACAATTGTACTTTTGGAAACTTATCCGCTGAATGATTTGCTTATATCTAACTGAATTTGGAACAATCCTTTCCTGCATTTTCTAGCCGCAAAATCTTTTCTCAGGTCAGGCTGATTCGACGCAATACATCAGCTACCTTGCACAGTAGTGCAAGCGAGTCTAACCTATCCTGTCGCATATTTGTCCTCAAAGGGTTTTTAAAGTGTTTTAACTTGCCATTGCACTGCACTTCCAAGATGAAGAGTAGTTATAAGCGCGAATTATTCGCCTTTAATACAAAATCAACTAATTCTTGACTACTTTTAAATATTACCAGTCGTTAGGCATACGCAAACTTTTATATTCCAGTAATTTCTTTACTTCGTTATTTTTTCCCAGAAAAATTGTCATTATCAGTTTTTTTATTTTTAATTTTTACAATTTCCGCGGGGCCCCTCGGAAAGTCGGGGCCCTAAGCTATAGCTTAGTCAAGCTTATGCTTTAATCCAGCACTGGTCTGACATGTAAAAACTGTTGAAGGTACACAACAATGAGTTATATAACAATAGAGTAGATATAATATGAGAGATTATATTTCCACTCATTGGAATCGAGATCGCTTTATTGATTGCCTGTGTATAAAGTTGATTTGATATATCTACCACAGACATCAAATGCCCAGCGAAACTACCATTCTTTCTATCGATATACCTCTACAATTGACATATTCGATGTTTGCAAGCTTCCTGGAAACAAGATGCTGCAGATTAATATACTTTCATCCCCGTACTTCTGAGAATCCTTTCCACCGGCCAATAATCATAGGGAATTTGGAATTTCAATTTTTCACATCGCCTAACTAGTGAGCCTTAGATAATTCTGTGTAACCTTGAAGGCGATCGAAGAATTCATACAAGACCATGTACTAATTTCTATTGTGGGAAAGGAACTTATGAAACTCGCGAAATTTTGACGTTAATGGGAAATACTTTGGAATTTTCCTTCTTTTCATCCACCGTTTTTTTCCAGTTTCGCACAACAGCCAACTGGTAATCAAGATATCATTTTCCTGTGACGATATTAATTTGTATAATTCCATATAGATAGTAATATACTGATAATCACTCTTAATAAATAAATACCTACCTACTCATATCTCACAAACTACTGATGGAGAGATTATTAAGGAGAAATCAGAACGTCGTTACCATTCAAAAATCTATTGGTTGAATTTGAAGAACAATACTTTATTCTGATATACAGCTGGAAATATTTTCCCAGCATTATATTCGGATGATATGAATTTTCATAATGCCATGTAACATGAAATACGACTCATTGTATGACTTAATAATCTAAATGTGCATTATAAATCAGAATGAATCTGACATGTAAAGACTTTTCAAGGTACACAACAATAAATTCGTATCACATGAGAGTCGATATGAGATGGAAGATTGCATATTCTCTCATTGAAATCGATATCGCTTCATTGATTAGCTGTGTATAAAGTTGATTTGATATATCTACCGCAACATACATCACATTTCTTGCAAACTATCACAGTCTTCCTATCGATATATCTCTACAATTGACGTATTTTAGGTTAGCAAGCTTTCTAGAAACGAGATGCTGCAGATTATTCTACTTTCATCTCCGTTCTTCTGAGAATCCTTTTTACCGTTCGATAATTGTCAGGAATTCCAATTTATGACGTCGCCAAACTGGTGAGATGGAGATAGTTATGTGTAACCTTGACGGCGATCGAAAAATTCGAACAAGACCATGCACTAATTATTATTGAAAACGAACTTATGAATCTTGCGAAATTTATTCGTTCGTGGGAAACATTTTGGGATTTCCCTTCATTTCATCGTTTTTTTTTACGTTTCGGGTAACAGTCAAATTGTGATCAAGTTATCAGTTTCCTGTGACAACATCAATTTGTATAATTCCATATAGATAATAATACACTAATAATCACTCAAAATAAATAAATACATACCTATCCACTTCTCAAAAACTACATAATTGAGATTATCAAGAAAAAATCATAACGACGTGGCAATTCAAAAATCTGTAGTTTGAATGGATAGAAATATATTTTGTTTTGATATACAGCTGCAAATTTCTTCCCCACATTATATTCGGATGATAAAAATCTCCTTGATGCCATGTAAGATGAAATACGACTCATTGTATGACTTATTAATCTGAATAGGCATTATGAATCAGAATGAATCTGACATGTGAAGACTTTTGAAGGTACACGGCTATACATTCGTATTACAGAAGAGTCGATATAATATGGAAGATTGTATATGCTCTCACTGAAATCGAGATCGCTCCTTTGATTACCTGTGTACAAAGTTGATTCGATTTATCTACCGCAACAGACATCACATTTCTTGAGAAACTAGCAGTCTTTCTATTGGTATATCTCTACAATTGACGTCTTTGCTTTAGCAAGCTTCCTGGAAACGAGGTGCTGTAGATTATTCTACTTTCATTCTCCTGATAATCCTCAACACCGTCCAATAATTGTGAGGAATTTTAATTCATCACATCACCAAACTGGTGAACCGGAGACAATTATGTGTGATTTCGACATCGATTGGAGAATTCCAAGAAGGCACGACATCCTTTATCATCAATGTATTAATATACTACTGTAAAAGAGGAACTTATGAAAATCGCGATATTTTCACGTGTTATGAAAAACATTTTGGAATTTTCCTCCATTTCAGCCATTACCGGTTTTTCCCAGTTTCGCGTTACAGTCAACTTGTAATGAAGATATCATTTTTCTGTTACGACATTAATTTTTTTGATTCCATATAGGTAGTAATACACTGATAATCTTTCAGAATAAATAAGTACCTTTTGGAGAGATTATTGAGAAAAAATTATAACGACGTTGCAATTCAAAAATCTATAGTTTGCATGGGTAGTAGAATGCTTTATTTTGATATACAGCTGTAATTCCTCCTGCACATTGAATTCGGATAATGTAAATTTCAATAATGCCATGTAACATGAAATACGACTCATTGTATGACTTAATAAATTATAAATCAGAATGAATCTGACATGTAAAGACTTTTGAAGGTACACAGCAATGAATTCGTATTACAGCAGAGTCGATATAATATGGAAGATTGTATATCTCTCATTGAAATCGAGATCGCTTCATTGATTACCTGTGTATAAACTTGATTCGATATATCTACCGCAACAGACATCACATTTCTTGCAAACTACCAATCTTTCTATCTTCCCACATCTAGAAAACTACATTTACTTATTTTATCTATTTATTCATTCATAAACGAGGAATACAAACGGGGACTAACCCAAAAACAGTATTCACAGATAGGTTATTTATCAATGTAGTGAATCTATAGTATTCTAAGAAGAGGTACAAAATTGGTGATAGATATAAAAATCAATAAAGAATTCAAGTAATGAATTGAGTAAATGTAGGGAATGAAATTAAAATGAAAAAAAATTGAAAAATGAGAAACACACTTATACAATTATACAATATATATACACATAAATACCAATTACGTCTGTGAAGCAAGATGTAGGAAAACTTTGAGAAAGAGTAAGAGAAAATATTAATAGAGATAGAATTTGATAGCGTATTGTACGATATGTTGCATAATTGAGATTATGAAGAAAAAATTATAACGACGTTGCAATTCAAAAATCTATAGTTTGAATTGGTAGAAATATACTTTATTTTGATATACAGCTCCAAATTTCTTCCCCACATTATATTCGGATGATAAAAATGTTCATGATGCCATGTAAGATGAGATACGACTCATATGACTTAATAATCTAAATTGGCATTATAAATCAGAATGATTCTGACATGTAAAGACTTTTGAAGGTACACAGCAATAAACTCGTATAACAGCAGAGTCGATATGATATGGAAGGTGGCATATTCTCTCATTGAAATCGAGATCGCTCACTTATTACCTGTGTATAAACTTGATTTGATATATCTACCGCAACAGACATCACATTTCTTGCGAAACTAGCAATCTTTCTATTGATATATCTCTACAATTGACGTATTTGACGTTAGAAAGCTTCCTGGAAACGATGTGCTGCAGATTATTCTACTTTAATTCCCGATATTCTGAGAATCCTTAGCACCATCCAATAATTGTAAGAAATTTTGATTTATCACGTTGCCAAACTGGTGAGCCGGAGATAATTAGGTGTGATCTTGACACGACATCCTTTATCATCAATGTATTAATATACTACTGTAAAAAAAGGAACTTATGAAACTCGTAACAGTAATCAAGTTTTCATTTTCGTTTGATGATGTCAATTTCCATAGTTCCATAGATGTAGTGATACTACACCTGTCTAAATGTCCAAAAGTGCATATTGAGATTAAAAAGAAAAAATTGAACGACGTTCCAATTCAAAACTAGTTTGAATTCGTAGAACAGTTCTTTGGTTCGATCTACAGCCGGGAATGTCTTCCCAAAGGCCAATACAAATTTTCATATTTGTGTCTTAATTGTTCCACTGAGTGATAATTAATGTTCTGTTTGTAACGTTGGAAGCAGTTACATGGAGTAGTATAGTCAATATTGAGGTTTGGATGTAGCCTAATTTTTCCACAACATACGGCTCATACATCGTTAGTTGTTATATAATGAGCTTAGCATGTTCATCCCATGAGGCTCAGATTACGAAATTCAACAAAACTCTTATTAAACTCGCGAAGTAGTACGCGTGGGAAGTTTCCGCATTAAATTCGGCTATTAATATGATACTAATCGATGCAAAAAGCAAACCCTCCGCGTAACAGTTCAAGTTAACTGTCGTTAAGCTAGTAATTATGAGAACCAGTCTGTATTTTGGTACGAGAAAACATGAGGTAGAAAATCGTTAAACTGCACCTCTCTCTAAAAGCGAATATCAAAAGCACGTGTATTTCTTTTATGAGATAAAAATAAATCGACAAATAGCGGAACAGACTTTTGCGAAAGAGAAAAGAATTTCATATCCACATATTCATAGTTCCTATACATAAAAAGGGGAAATTTTACTTTGTTAAATGTAACTTTATTTAAAAAAAAGTTGATTGCAATTCCGAACTTTACAGTTCATTATCAAAACATACTCTAAAAGCGAATATCAAAAGCACCTGTATTTCTTTCATGAGATAAAAATGAATCGACAAATTGCGGACAGACTTTTGCGATAGAGAAAGGAATTTGATATCCACATATTCATAGTTCTTATAGATAAAAAGAAGGAATTTTACTTTGTTAAATGTCATTTCATTTGAAACAAAGTTGATTGAAATTTCACAAATTAACGGAGAGCTCCATTCAAATTCTCATAGTTCCTATGTTGAGACAGATTAGTGATATTTGAATTATTAAATTACTTATATATATGGGGCATTATTCATCAAACCAGCCACCCTCCGCGTACATTTAAATTTTTGACATAAAAGGTCTCTCAAGGGCTCAACATTTTTCTTAGACTATCTAGTTTTTGATGCAGTGTGGTGTTTATTGAAATTCCAAAATGGCGGCCTAGAAATCGCCTATGTACCAGGAGTAGACATAAAAAAATTCACGAATGTCCCAACAAAATTCGCAAATAAGATGGGTAATTGATTTTAAACTTATTGCTCAAGAGTTTTTGGGTCACTGATTACGAATCAAAATTTCAGAATTTCAAAATGGCAGTTGCAAAATGGCGACTACAAATATAAAAATACTTGAAAACTACAGAATTTATCTGAAATTTGTTACTCAGGGGTTTTTGGGCCTCCGGGGTCAAACGTAACATCTACTTCAGGGTCAATTATACCATAGAAAATCCCATGTGAAAAATTTCAAATTATAGGTATTTGATGTTCTCTATCTTTTCAATGATCGGCCATAAACATTGAGCATAGCAAGATTTAGCAGGAATGCTAAGTACAGTAGAGTAAGAGTATTCTTAAGAGATAGATCTTTTTTGGTGGGAGACGTTATTTTCGTTGTTAAAGTTATGATCCAGTTGAAATGCAGCATTTTCAGTTGACACGCCCTGTCTGAATCCAAACTAACATTCAGATAATATGTTGTTTTTTCAAGTCAATCACTCTATTCTTCAGTCATTCCTCGAAGGTTGTACCAAAGTAGTTTGATAATAGGGATTGGTCTAAAATTTGTTCCAAGCTTATTGTCTCCTGAGTTGGAGATGAGACGAGTTCCTGTATAAAACGAAAATTTATAATGTGACATAGAGGAGTCAGTCGAAAAAAGAATTATATTTCTCTTATGAATTTGACCGAAATCCCATCTTGTCCTACGGAGTTGTTGTATTTAATAGTAGATATGATCTTTAGAATTCCTTTTGTTATCACTGAATTTGGGAGAAGCGAATCTTCCGTGTTGATCATTTCTTCTGGAAGAAGGTCATTAGTTGTCCAAAGTATCTAGAAGGATGGACAATGCGCTCACTTCTCTTGTACAAGGTTAGACTGAATTAAGAGTCCATTTACCAAGTTAATTCATTTCATAATGCAATAAGTTCACATCATGTCGACATGCTTATGAAAATGTATTACAATTGTCAAAAAGTTTGCGAGAAATATTAGTGTAGTGTGTTGGTCAAATATTCAACGTTCTTCGGCGGTAGAACGGGAGTTATAAATCTATAAATCACGCTCATAATAACCCCGTCTTTACCGAATGTTTATCGCATTTATTGAATCTCAACACACCGGTTTCTTAAACTCAAATAGTGTAATAATACCAACAATAACAGAATTACTTTATTGTGTAATCAGTTGAGGAATTGGAATTGAAGTCATGCGAAGTTTAATCAAAAACAGTTGAGTTTTATTAAAATATAGAACAATTTGCCGACGATTGGTTATTAAGCGTGTATTTATTCATCAATATGTCGTTCGTGTATTTTTCTAATCAAGATTGTTATGAAGTAAAATGAGTGATCTTCATCAAAAATAACGGATAACAATAATTCTACTGATGATTGAAATGAAATGTATATGGATCCATATTATAAGAACAGTTTTCCCCCAACATTCAGTTGAATTGAGACTATATAGTGAGAACTCGTTTCGCTGGAGCATTGAAATTGGAATAAAGAAAATATCCGCCCAGTGAAGGATTACAAGAAAATCAATGAGGACTTCATTATGTGATCCAACGGGCTTCAGCTTTAACGGATTTGATGTTCTGGTTCAAACCCTTTCCGTCTTCATATAGCTCGTCTCGAATGATCTGCGTATCGAATCCAATTTTCTGACAGATAAGTTCACTCCATTTATAACCCATTCAAAGTTTTATATTCAATTATGTAATTTTTTATTCTATTTTAGATTAAGGATTATTGTCTCCTAATGGGATTTCCATAAGACATTTTCTCAATCGAACGACGTGCCTCTTTGAATATCTTCCATCGAATTCCATCGAAAATATTGAATTATGAATTACTTTACACTTCTTTAAATATTCAAATTCAGAAAAATCCGTGTTCGCTCCTTAATTAAAATTCAAATAAGAAAAATTAAATCCCGTTATAGAGACTGCTTTCGAATATTCATTCGCTGAATAATCTGTTTACAACTTTAAGTTCATTTGCATTACAGGTCAAGTATAATATTGGATTTTGTGAAAGAAACTAACCATCGATGTACAAAATCTAGATCTGAACTTTCTAACAAATCATGCAGATTGTATCTCAGTAAAATGATCAGCGAAGATTCTGAATCAACTGGTTTCTCCAGATTTCTACATAAAACCTTTTATTACATAGACTGCGCTCCAAAATATCAAAGTGTGTCGACATCTGAAGGAATCTTTGGTCTCGGTCGACACAATATCATAGTCGCTGGCGCTGCAGCTTTGATTAATTATGTGATAGATAATACTGGGTGGGCCAATCAAAACGAAACACGTCTATTTTTATTTTCCAGGGGAAAGAGTTTTCCCATATCATCAATCTTGTTACTTCCACCCCCGCGGGGGTGAGCTTTAAACCCAAAATCTTAGATGGGAATAGGGATTGAGCGGTACCTTATTTCAAAGGTAATTGAATTTTCTGTTCAACACATCTTAGTTTTACGAATTTGATGCAGCAGTTTTTGAGAAAATAATGTAACAACAATTAAGACAGAATGATTTCTTAATGATTATTGCTAGATGAAAAAATGCTAAAACCCCTTGATTTTTATCCCTGTCACTTAAACCCCCCGAAGGGGTGAGCTTCAACGCTTAAATTGAAATCGGATTAAAATTTGTGTTATACCATATTTTAATGGTCATTAAATTCTCTTTTCAGCAATTCCAACATAACTTATTAGCTTCAATTTCTCTTTATTATTTATTTTAATGAGGAAAAGTTTTCTACATTCCTCAATCCATTTACCACTGACAAAGGGTAATGTAAATTCTAATTTTATCGTTCGAAGAAAAAGTACTTCATTTTATCTGCTGTGGAATTCTGCTTTTGTAAAGAATTTATAATTTTTGCAGTTCCTTAGGAGTATTTGAATTGTGGTGTCATTTGACTTTTAATCTCATTTTGATTTAAGGGTTGAAGCTTACCTCTGCGGCAAGTTGGAGAGGCAGTCTCGAAAATAAGCGAAAAAAAAATGTTTCTCTCCATAAAAATCAACGGATCTCAACATGTTTTCACCGAGCAATATTTTTTTTTCATTGTTCTTCCCTTATTTTCTCAAAAATAGCTGCATCAAATTTATAAAACTAGAATGCGTTGAATACAGAATTCGATTACCTTCAAAATAAAGTACCACTCGACCCCTATTCCCATTCAAGATTTTGAGGTTAAAGCTCACACCCACGAGGGGGTGGAAGTTACAAGGTTGATGATATGAGAAAAAATTTTCCCCAGGGGAATAAAAATCGACGGGTTCGAGCGATTTTTTTTCAAACGAACGGTATATGAGATATCGGCCGTGTTTCGTATTGATTGGCCTACCCGGTATATTTAAATGTAATGAAAATATCGTACATTTTCTCTTCAGAAAGATGTTGATTTTTTGCGGCGCATTGATGTGTCAGCTTTGAATTCATGAAAAAATGGGTTTTTTGGGTCGCTGAACATGAATCCGAGGTAATTTTCCGGGAAAATTTATTCAATGGGCTGAAAATCAGCGATCATCGTTTTATACATAAAATATGTTGGCAGTCGCGTACCTCCATCCAAAATAGACCAACACTAGGAAAATTTGGGAAACTGTGGAAAACCTGAAAAGAAAATCTTCCCACGTCATTGAAATTATCGTGTGATAAGTCGCTATAGGGGTTTTTGTGGTCCCTGATTAGAAATTTGATAATTGAAAAATTGAAAAATATCATTTTCCGGAAAAACGAAGGAAATTTCTTCATGAAATCTAATTTTTTTCAAATGTAATTTTTTGAGTGTCATGTTGATAGTATTTGTGTTTTCGATGTGCATGGTAAGTTACATAAATTGAAAGTAATGTAAAAAAATAGACTATTGTTAGAAAATTCCGGAAAATTTAAGAAAATTACAAATTTCAATATTGTAGCTTTAAATAAACAGTTACAAATATAAATTAAAACAAAGATGCTCGTATTCTTGTAATGTTCCTTCATTTTCCACATAATCCTAATGTTATTTCGAAACATTTTTGGTATCAAATCCGTAATTATCGACCACAAAAACCCCTATAGCGACTTATCACACGATAATTTCTACGACGTTAAAAGAATTAAGATTTTCCACAGTTTTCCACAAATAGCCCTGGTTTGGTCTCCTTTGGATCGAATAACGTGACTGCCAACATTGAATGAGTTTCCCGAGACATTGACTTCGGATTCATGTTCAGTGACCCAAAAAACCCATTTTTTTCAGAAACTCAAAGTTGTCTTAAAAAGGAGGGTGAAAATAGGGCTAAATGAGCGCTTAGGGGTGAATGGGAGGCCGTGTCCACTTAGCTCAACCCTTCCTTTTTTTTTGCGTAGACTAGGGGAAATCTTGCATAGACGCCTCGGGTGCCCGTGCCCTCGGGTGTGCCGGATTCCTACCGACTAAACCCCTCCTCCGTGAGGTTGGTTCTCCATCCTAAGGGGAGCCCCACTGCACTGCGGTCATTATAGTTCTATTGTGCCCTCACATGTTTCTACCTCCTCATCAGTCCGGTGTATTCTATGAATTCCAGTAGCCTGATGTAGGGGATACTTCTGATTTCCTCGGGTGTAGTTTTATCGTCTCTGAGGTATGTCCGTCGACCAACCGCGTATGCCGTGCACTGACACAGCACATGCATAGATGTCTCATCTTCCACGCCGCGACCCCTGCAAGTGGGCTGATCTACCAGTCCCATCGTGTAGAGGTGTTTGTTGCATGGGGCGTGTCCAGTCAGGAATGCAACAAGATTCCGTATTTCTTGTCTGCTGAACGTCAGCAGATTTTTCACTCGTTGCTGCTGGAGATCTAGCTCAACCCTTACGAACGATCCAAATCGGCCACAGAACATTATGCAGAAAGAATTTTTCTGATACGATCTCTTGCTTTTTTAGAGCCAAAATCCCCAGCTTATAGACTGGACTTATATGAATATGTGTTAAAAAAACACTACAGAACAGTTTTTCTACAGTGGCGAGGATGAGTGGTCTGACACCAATCAAATTTCTACGAACTTCTTTATAATGTTTAAAATTGTGTATATGTAGAAAACCTATACGAATCGATAATATTGGTATAGTACATACCTTATCTATCGTGGTCATAAATTTTAAACAGATCTGTTAAACATTGTATCCCTTCTTCAACACGACGAACAGTTATTTCAAAACTTATGTCCAACAGTGCTTAAAGTTTCCTTCGGCATATTCAAGCAATGATTAATAGATTTTTCATCTCTTCCGATGTGCTGGGTATAATATTTCTTCGAAATTCTCTAAGCCAGTTACATTGACGAATGATATGGACCTAGTTCATGGATTACATTCATATTTAGCTGCTTATTTCTAGAAAACATGATATATAAATAGCACCAAAAGTTGTTACCTACTGAGATGTTCAAATTAAATATTATAATCATTCTTGTTTATATCTCTAAGAACCGAATTTACTTTGTAGATCCATTAAAGAATTCCATGACAAGTATCAACTATGGAAATAGAATATTTATCACACCTGGACAATTATTGCCATTCGTACAACCAAGTTACGAGTTTCGTACATGTCATACACCTTATTCCTCATTGCTGTCAATATTATTCAAACTTTATTTTGCTGAAAACTTTCGGGTATAACTCCAAAGGAAGCCTTTTAGGGCCATGAAGCTTTAACGGTATCTTTTCCGAAGCACGAGCTTCAGTTTTACCTTCCTGATGATGTGATGAAGAAGTTGTTCATGTTTTCAAAATAATTAGCTTGAGCACTTGTTAACATTTGAAACAGAGAATATTTCATCAAAATACTGATTCACAGATCAATAGAGGGTGTTCGAAAATCGTCCGTCTGGCCATGTTAACCCTGAATCTAAGACATGAGATTGAACTTCTAAAATTATTGAAACGTTCATGAGACACTAATAATTGAAATCCACAGAAAACATAATTCTACTTGAGAGTCTACAGCATTGTGTTCATCTATGATACCATTCAAAACTTGAATTAAGAATACATGAGCATGATATATATAATAACCAGGAAAACTGAATGTTATCATAATGGTTCAATAAAATATTACAGCTCTATTTGAAAACTGAAGGTGGATGCCAAAAGTAACACATTCAACAGGACTGTCACAAAATATTACAGTTTTTAATTCCACTGCTTTGAACACTACAGTGGGTTTTGCTATAAATGCAAAAAAAAATCTGAATCGAATCAGAAATGCTCAAAACGGATATATCCCAATAATCCAGAAAAAATTTTTTGCCTCGATTACAACACTTTCCTCACACTATATACTACATATAGTAAGGACAGTAATTGTAGGAACTATACTATTAGGACTAATCGGCTGATGAAGACAATTGATTGTGATATTGCACAATTTTGCGGTGAGTTCGAGGTTATGCATACGTAATACGAAGATGATTAATTTCTCTTAGAAAACAATGCACAACATAAACAATTTTGTAATGAGCTTAACATTCATATTCTTGAAATTTCGAAATATTGTCTAAAAAAATAAAACTATGAATCGCTTAAGAAAAATTTTATTGTTAAATAATGGGGAAAACGTGGAAAAAACATGAGGAAAAATATTAACTAAAAATCGGATAGATTTATTTCTTAACAAGAAGTAGGAATTGAATCGACAAGTGCCGAAATGGCTATTGCATTTACTGTTAGATATTATAGTAGGAGCATTTCGTTACATGATTGATAAATTGAATTTTCCTGTACCATCGCTTTCTTCATTACGTCGACTTAAATTTAACTGTGATAATCAGATCTTTTTACAGATTTGTTTTAATACTAGAATAGATTCAAAAGTGTATGCTCAATTTTAGTCAATAATTTCATAAAAATCAATTTTTCAATTATTAAATATTTCATATTTGTGAATGAAATAAATAGGAAAAAAAAATATCAAACACGGAGCTTATATTGGTTCGACTATAAACCATTACCCAATTTTCATTGGGTAGTGTATTTGTGAAGTTGATGAAAGCATCTTGGTTAAAGTTACGTTTAGAAGATAATATATGTTTTGTTAGGTTATGTGCTATTTTGCTTTCGGAAGAAATTGTACTATGATCTGAAAAGTAATTGCTACAGACCCATGAAGAAATTGTTGTGGGTAGGATACTATATGTATGGTCCAATAGTGATTTCTTCCAAGTAAGTTCATTCACGATATTTCTTAAATTGAAGCTTATTTTGTAGTTTTTAATAGAGCATCTCGAAATGGATCTATATTGATATCACCCAGTGAAATAATATGTCTATTTGATTCATATACATAACACAATGCTTTGCCAATATTATCGCAAAAGATTATTTGTATTCCCCACAGCACTGGAAGATATGAACCGTTATATGTTATAAGCGTTTCATAATTGTCTGGCTCGCACATTATACCACAGATTTCGAAATTTTCTTCTTGACAAAACGGGTTAAGATTTATTGGGGACACCTTAAGTTCTTGTCTTTACCAAATTTCTACTCCTCCACCTCTTTGAAGATTAGTCCTACAGTAATGAGTAGGCTTAAAGAAGCCAGGAGAATGAACTAAATTTATATCTGCTTCTCTTCTTCAGGTTTTGGTTAAGCAAATAAAATGTTATGTTTTAAAATTATAAGTATTATCTAAGTTTATAAAATTAATTGTCCGTCTGTGAGACCTTGACAATTTAGAGACAGAATATCTGGAGCTTGTTCTATATCTTTTGCTGTATCTTCGCTCTTAGATGAAAAAACGTTGTCACATGAGTTCCGTACGGCCAAATTTGTTGACATCAGGTTGCGGCGATAGACCAAGCTGTCGATTACGCCATCTAGGCAAGCGCCAAGACACTAATGTAATAATCCGCCCTTTAATTACGATCAAGGAAAACACTTCGAAAAACGTCACGATAACATTAAAAATATTTCTCAATTTAAATTATTTTGGAAATTCCATACTTATATCTTAATATCACTATAATTTGTAACTTCCCGTTTCGGCGTTTTACCTACCCCATCTTTAGAATTTGAACACCATCTGGAGGTATTAAGATAGTCATGTTCAATTTAACAATATGGATAAAATTATTCATCACGTGGGGAAGGGTGAAACGATAGAATTTCTTATAGCATTGAAATTAGGACATAATATACTATACAATTAATAATTAATAATTCATTTGTAATTAATTAAAAAGCTTATACATGTTTAGTACAAAAATATAAACAGTAATATCTACAAATGAAAATAAGATTCATTCATGCATTAGACGTAATGCTTGATTGTGGTTTTACATTAATACATTACAATTACAACTAGAAATGTGTTACCTCTTTGAGAATGGATAAATAGTCTCTTTGCATTTGTGTAAAGATAATGAAGTAAATTATTCCTTTCATTACCCTTACATAACTGAATGATATTCAAATTATTAATGTTTTCAAGAAAATGTACAGAAATAATACGTGTCTGGAAATCGAACCCGGGTATACTGAGTGGGAACCTGATATCTTAGCTTCTGAACCACATCGCCGTTGCTTATAAACTGTTGAAGAACGATGTAAATCAAAGTAAAGTAAATTTGAGTAGTTTTAAGTAACCTAAAATTTATTGTAAAGTGAATCGATTCAATATATACTTGCCGAATTATAATTTTTCTTATTTTCAACAGAAAATGGTATGTTTATTTCACGATTTCCGTGAAAAAGAATCACTAACAGTTATTTTTCAATTCAGTAGTACGATTATTTTTCCGTATTGGTTTTTGGATTCCTCCCGTATAGTAGCTATGCTCTTGGAGCTTGAGGAGTTAATCTATAATCTGTAATTATTTTGATTATCTTGCTTTATTCTACTTAGTTCATATTTCCAAATATCCTAGTCAGAATTTGTATTGTAAAGAAGTTGAGTATAATACATATGGAGAGGCACATCTCGTTTTATCTGTTTCCATCTTCGAGAACGTAGGATATGTGAAACCGAACCAACAACGTTTATCCACGTCAACCGTCATGTATCTTAGAGAAAGAAATAAGAATGTTTTGTTCGACATATATGCACAATATTAAATAAACATAAAATGTAACAGATGAACATAAATTTTGAATTCTAGTCACAGTTCGATTTGGATACGACCACATTACATATGAAGTGGCAATAGCCACGTCCTACTTCAATATGTAAGAGAACTCGGGACTGTCTTGGAATTGAAATGAACCTCCCTGCCGGCCGATCAATGACGGATTCAGACAGGAATAGGAAGAAACTACATGAATCATGACAAAATTTGAAAGTTCCTTTTCTACTCTCTTCCCTCATATGCTCTTCATTCTTATAATGGCAGGGAAGTATCTCTCCCAGCAGTTTGTTTAACGAATGTAACTACAGAGTATTGAAAGGACATCATTCACTCCCCAAGATCCGAGTCATGTCGATGAACATTCCTGTTGAAAAAAATCTAATATAATAGGGATTGAGGCGGACAGATTTATTAACAATGAATGTTAATAAGTCCAGTTAAATCACGTGATTCTTTCTACAGAATAATAGATTAACGTCATGTAAAATTGTTATGTTCCCATAAACATGAAGAAATGCAAATAATAAGAGTGAAAGTTCTGAATCGATTAAAAGATATTTTCCCAGATCTAGATTTCCTGGCATATTTTTTGAAAGAGAGAGAGAGAGAGAGAGAGAGAGAGAGAGAGAGAGAGAGAGAGAACAACTGACTGAGTGAAATGTCATCTTCTTCTTCAAAAGTCTCATCTTCTCAGATCGTTTCCATAAATCCAGCCTTTTGGAAACATTTCTCCCACACAGATGAAACATGCTGCAACTATCCATAGCACTTGGCAAAGCTATGCTCCTTCCTGATCTTTCAATATTATCCTCAGTGTTGATTTCTTATCAAAAATTTGCTATATTTTATTTCAAAATTTAGTATTATCCCTTGATCCAGTGGTTGGCAATGAAACGTAGTGTTGGGAGGTAGAAAAACAATTCGAATATTTTCCAATTCTATATTCAAGTGGGAAGTAACGTCATGTAAAAATAGAAGAACCTTTCTACTATGATTCTCAATTTTTTTGTCAAAGTCAAGGTTTTTTATTGGATACCCATTCTACTGGTAATTTATTCACATGTGCTCCTTTGAGACATCGCGGATTTTAGCTTTTTCCTATAACTAGTGGATTTTCCTTCCCACCATCCATGTTATAGCAAAAAAGAAGTGTCACTAGCTGTTTAGCTGATTTTTTTCCAGCACATTTATCGCTCTTGAATGCAAAAGTTTTGGTTGGCATTGCCAAATAATGAAGTTCGGTTAATCAGCAATAAAAATATCTTTAGCTTCATAGTTCTTGATAATTGATGCCAATTTAATTTTCCTATCATCAACACTTACTTCGTCCAGGTCAGCGGACTTAGAATAAATTGTTTTGAATTTGAGACCGTGTCTCTTGCAAAACCTATTTAGCCAGCCATATGAAGCGTTAAACCTGTTAATTTTCAAATTTTTGGATACTTCTAGAACTTTTTCCTCCTTCAACGGCTCCGATATAGGAATGTATTTATTTCTAGCTTCACAAAACCAATCATAAACTATGAATATTGATAGTTTCAAGAGAATTTTTTCTGCACCGCCGAGACTGAAACTGTTATTGTTATGTTTTGAATAGAATTTCGTGACCTTAGTTCCGACACTGGTGTGTAATCTTCAACCGATACAAATGTATAAAAATTAGAACAATCTTAAGCTAGTTATGGTACAATATAAGACACCAGGTAACAAGTAGGGGGTATTTCCTGTACACGAGAAATTCGTTAGACAAACCATAATACCGCCTGAAATCAATTCATTCACTAAGGATGAATTATCATTTGCAGGAGGTAGGTTAAGGAATAAAAGCGCTGCGGGGATTGATCAAATCCCGGTAGAGATCGTGAAGATTGCGATAACAGAATTTCCAGAGGAAATTCTGAAAATCATGAATGGAGCATTGGAGAAAGGCGAATTTCCCGAGAGCTGGAAAATGGCCAAGGTTATCCTACTAAGGAAACCGAATAAACCAGAAAAGTCCCCAGCATCGTATAGACCGATATGGCTCCTAAACGTTCTGGGAAAAACCCTAGAGCACCTGATATTGAATAGACTCCAAAGCTGTCTAGAAGAAAATAGAGTAATTTCGGACAGGCAATTTGGCTTCCGTAAAGGCAGGTTACAATAGACGCGATAGGCCTAATCAATGAAAAATTGAGAAAGGTCGTAGAGGGACCATGCAACCGAAGAAAGGTTGGCTGCATAGTCACATTGGACATTCAGAACGCCTTTAACACAGCATCATGGAAGCATATATTAGATAAGCTAGAAGACATAGGGTTAGATCATGGCATTCGTAGATTGATAGGAAGTTATCTACAAAATAGGAAGATAAGGATTGAATTCGAGGGGACCACCTCGGATAGATCCATGAACAGTGGAGTCCCGCAAGGGTCCATTCTAGGTCCTACACTCTGGAATGTACAATACAATGGAGTTCTAGAAGTTGAACTTCCCGAAGGAGTAACTACGGCGGCATTCGCTGACGACCTGGTGGTCGTAGCGATTGCCAGAAACCACGAAGAACTACAGGTGAAAGTGAATGGAGCGATGAGGAATATTAACCATTGGCTGGAAGGGAGAGGCCTTATACTGGCCGCTAGTAAAACAGAGGCAGTGATAATCTCGACTAAGAGGATAAACCCTTTAGTGCCCTTGATGGTAAAAGGGGAGATTATAACTCCGCAAGATTCGATCAAATATCTAGGAGTATGGTTAGATACTAAAAATTCCTATAAAAGCCATTTAAACTACGCGGTAGAAAAAACATCTAAGACAGTTGCGGCGTTAAATAATCTAATGCCAAATGTTGGAGGTCCGTCTAGCAGCAAGAGAAAGCTGATAAACTCAGTTGCCATATCCACGGCCTTATATGCGGCGCCCATATGGTATCCTATTCTGAGGTTTAAATATACCAAGAACAAATTAAACTCGTTAGGAAGAAGGCTAAATTTGAGAACCTGCAGTGCTTACCGTACCACATCTAGTGAAGCGCTAGAGGTATTGGCAGACTCACCTCCATTACCCCTGAAGGCGCTAGAACGAAAGGAAACATACGAAGGAACCTCAAAAACGGAAGCTAATAAGGCAACGATGAGTAGATGGCAAGAAAGGTGGGATACCACCACAAAAGCCGCTCATACACGAGAGCTTATCCCAATCATAGATACATGGTGTAAACGGAAATATGGGCAGGTGGATTATTACCTAACCCAGATACTGACAGGCCATGGATGCTTTAGGAAGTATTTATACAGATTTAAATTATCTGAAGACGACAAATGTGTTTATTGTGGAGAAATGGACACTCCACATCATACAATTATAGAATGTCCTAGATGGACAGCAGAGCGAAGCGAAGTAAAAGACCTTCAAAACGACCTGAAAACCATAGTGAACAACATGATCATGGATAAAGAGGCATGGATCAAGTACGCTAACCTCATAAGAACGATCATAAAGATCAGGGAAGAGGAAGAACACGAGTACGAATAGAAAAAACATACTATGACGAAGACGTACTAAGAAACTTCTGGGCTAAGTTCCATTCCGACGATGGACAGGTCACCTGTCCTAGGGTGATAAAAAGTCAGAACCAACTATGATAAACGGTCCCGGGATATGGATGAAGATATGAGAGGTTTTAGCAGGTATACTATAACAAACTTGAGTGAGTCCGGCACTACCTGAAGCGATAGATAAAAGCTGACGGTGTGCATCAAGTATTTCCTCTCAACAGAAAAAAAAAAAAAAAAGGTAACAAGTAGGGTTACAGTTGGGAAACACATTGCAACAATAGTATGATTGAAATCGGAAAATGAGGTAGAGTCAATATTGTGGTTACATACCGCCTTCTGGATGATAACTTGTCTTTGGTTTGGGATGAAGAACAGGAGAAATGGTTCAATCTATTAGAACCCATCTTACGAGCAACCGTGTGATACTTCAGAGTACGAAATTCCAACGGTCCTATTCACATTGATTAAGAGAGTCAGGAGCGACCAATTGCATTAGGTCTCGCTCAATGAGCAAAGCAGAAAAATTTACGCACAGATTGGCAAAGAAGCACTTCCTTCATTTTCGGTGTTAGAGAATTCCATAAGTACCTATTCCGTCATCCTAATCTTACCTCCGTCACTGATCACAAACCATTACTAGAAAGGATACCGCACACTTTAGTAGGGAAAGTGGCCCCCTGTCGAATTGGCTGAATTTTTGATATGTTATAGTCCAAGTCATTCCGAACAAAAAGTTCAATGGGCACAACTTTTTCTATAGGCTGGTTTTGGCGCTAGAGGCCATTGAAAACTTTCATTTGTTCTTCATTGTTAAACAACACGAAAGGTTATCCTGGATAATAATCACTTTTCCGAATAATCAAGATCTAAACAGTCATTAATATGAGATACTATTAGAAGTATTGTTCATTGATGTCACTATAGGTGATCAATTATACAGTGTGTTCCAGCTATTACGGTCAAAATAATACTTCAAGTTGATGATGAAACTCAAGAATATAACAAAAATTGGTCTATCATTTTGATAGGGTTGTGTCGAATGAGTACGTGAATACATCCGATAATTGTACTGATGCTCAAGGAGTGTGGCGGAGAAACTCCTTTTAGCGGGTCAACAAAGCCTCCATTTGCACATTCAGCGTAAATATAATAGGAAGGAAATAATGGGCTATAACTCAATAAATATATTATATGTAACATCTAACTTAACCATTGAACCTGGTATCGTTGACCCAAATGAAAAACTCTCGACTGAACCCTAATAATTCATTCAATGATTTACAGGGTGTTCCATCTGAGAACATATCAATATGAACAAAGAAACAAGGAGAATATGCCATAAACAGTCTAAACAATCATAGGTCCTTCATTATTAAGTCTCTCTGCAGCATCAGATACGGTATGAAGTATTTCGGTCGAAGGATACTTAACATTGGCAGCATGACGGGCATATCCAAGGTACCAAAGTACGCTAGCTACATGCGAACATGTACCCAATGTACGACTTCCTGATTTGCACGTACAGTAGTACCCCTGAATTGGCACACCTTCCAAACTGACATTGTACTTGATCCACAGTTGGTATTTGATACTATTTCGATGACGAGATTTTATTCTCATCCTCAATAGACCTGGAATTTCAATACGGTCGTCGAATTCAAATAAAACATTTCCCAAATCCTGTCTATTATCTTGTACATAAGATGGAGCTATTTTTATCTGGAAAATTCCGAATGTTAGTTCTCGTAGGTACTCCAAACTGAGAACTGGAAAATTTAGTAATTGGTTTTCCTCCATTGGAAACCATCTACCATGTCTTCGTAGCAGACCCTCTTCTTCTATTCTCAACTGGAGTTCATTTATTTCATTGGCACGGTTTAACATTATCTGAGCTAGCTCAGCATTGGCTCCTTCCATGGTAATTGGTTCATGATACTTATTGATTATCGCACATGCTATTCTGATATAGTCTCCTATATGCAGAACTTGTGGCATTGGTACAGTATCTCTGAAGAATTTGAACATATTCTTTATATGACCGTTTCTAGCTTCTACAATCCATCTCGTTTTCGTAACTAGTCTAGATGAATTTGCCTCTTCGGTTGTAAGCTGATGCTGTCCACCACCAAGTGCTACGGGCATTTTTACTACTATACCTAAGTCACCCAAGAAATTCTGTGCGTCACGGTATCCCCTATCTAACATGAAAATATCACCTTCTTGGAACCAGTTCCTCAGACCCATTAAATCTCGTTCATACTCATGTCTCAACATTGCCGCATCATTATTTCTTGAATCAGAGAAATAAGGACCGTGAACATCTAGGATATAACCATTGGGAGCAACAATCAATGCAGGTTTCAAAAGATGGTAACCCTTGTGTACACAGTATGATTGACGTAATACTTGAAATGTCCGACTTTTGGGTATTTTTATGTACGTCCCGTCAATATAAGCTATTGCTCTTCGATAATTTGGTTCAGGATTGTAAAGGGTATTTGCAAAATCCGTAACATGTCTAGTTATATATTGGCCCCTCTCTATATGCTGATACCCTACATTTTGTGGAACGAATTGTTGTAATAATGATACACGCACTTTTTGAATTGCCAAGCTCACAGCTTGACGACTGGAATAGGAAAACATGCCCATCAAGAATTGATCGGAAAGTCCTTGTCGTAATTTGCACAAGAAACATAACAAATCTTTCTTCGCTATTGCTCTATTTTTCTGATGAATATTGACGCGATTGCAAAATTCAAAGAGGTCTGTAAACTGCACTTAACGCCTGGAACTCTTCATCAGTAAAATTATCCTCGTTATTGTATTTATTTGTTGATTTATAGTTCAGCACAGCTTCTCGTAACGATACTAACATATGTTTGAGTTCATT
Organism: Endomychus coccineus; assembly: GCA_958510875.1. Lineage (NCBI taxonomy): Eukaryota > Metazoa > Arthropoda > Insecta > Coleoptera > Endomychidae > Endomychus > Endomychus coccineus. Next base: position 43,058,164 of record OY294068.1, read on the forward strand.
ACCTTTCAAATTGTATGGTCTTGTTATTCCTCTAAGCCCATTCATAAAAGGTGTCAGAAGATGTTCCTCCTCATTCAAATGACCACCACAGATTCTGACGCCGTCAGGTGCAAACATTCCGGTCTTCAGAAATACATCCAACCTACCAGAAGGTGACATTCTACCAAGATTTTCAAATCTACCACATACAAAACATGACGTATGAGAGGTTCGCAACAAAACTTTAAGTACAGTTGGATCGGGATCTTCTTCATAAGCTTGTATCTCTGAGAGAATACTCAAATGACAGTTTCGGCAAATCCTTGTCTGTTCAATAAAAGGTATTTGAGGAATTCTAATTCATTCCTTCGACGTTCGGCAATGGCTCTGCTTTCTTCGTCCAAACGTACCATTTGCCTTGGTGTTCCATTGTACTCACAAACAAAACATTCAAATCTCACTGCGAAATTATACGCCATATTCAACTTTATATTGACATGAAGTAACAAACAAACAAAACCTTGCTAGAAACTTTGACATCATTTCCAAAGCCATCTACAGAAAAATGTGTTTTTCTGCAGTAAAGGGATGCAATGTTTTCATATTATCCAGTAGGTACCCTTCAAGTTCGAGGATGAATAAACAATTTTTAAAAGAAATCTGGACTATATTTTCATACAGGGTGGGGCAATTGTGTGTCTTTCGATTTCTAAAGTTGTTCTATTGTGATATCGACTTGAAAACGAAAGTTAACTAGACAACAGAATCTAGCACAAGAATGTTTTGCATTTACAGGGCGATACGAAAAAAATCGGGTTGTAAGGTGAAGTGCATTATTTTAAAAAGAAATATCATTAATAATAATAATAAAAATAATGATAATGATATATATTAGTGAATTTTTCAAACATCTACATAACCTCCATTCACCACTACACCTACTATTATTGATTGTCTCTGAATCACTTGGACGTTACGACTTTTTGGTCGAAATTGGGTAGTCCATTTGCAGATGCATACCTTGAAAATCCCTGACGTTAAGATGATAGATTTAGAAAGAAAAAAAAAGGCCATTTTATAGACAGACTTGTAATATTTCTCATTCTTTTTCATGGCCTAAAATTATTCAGGATGGTCGAACAATATTTTTCAGTAGGTACGGAACTTTTCGAATATAACTTTCGATTTCTTTTAAAAGGAACACTCCTTATATTTTTCGACTATGTGATGTAGAATACGGTGTAGAATAGGATTCATAAACATTTTTTCATTGTAGATCCCTAAGACGATTTGTAACCATTTTCGAATTATTGCACTTTAAAAATTGTAGGTAGCTGGAACACACTGTATAATTGATCACCTATAGTGACATCAATGAACAATACTTCTAATAGTATTTCATATTAATGACTGTTTAGATCTTGATTATTCGGAAAAGTGATTATTATCCAGGATAACGTTTCGTGTTGTTTAACAATGAAGAACAAATGAAAGTTTTCATTGGCCTCTAGCGCCAAAACCAGCCTATAGAAAAAGTTGTGCCCATTGAACTTTTTGTTCGGAATGACTTGGACTATAACATATCAAAAATTCAGCCAATTCGACAGGGGGCCACTTTCCCTACCAAAGTGTGCGGTATCCTTTTCAAAGAAGGTACTTCTACTCCAGATCATATCTCACCGAGATTGCTTCGCTGGTATTTTCACAGACCAAGACGTTTGATGATGGTAATGCTGATGCTTTCACACGGCTTCCACTCCCAAACAGGCAAATCAAAGATTATCCTTACTCTGCTGAGATACACTTATAAGAAATGACGAATGGTCCTGTGAATCACGCACAATTGACAGAGCCTACACAACGCGATGAAACTCTTTCGGATGTTATAGGGGATTTGTGAAGAAATGTTGAACTTCCACTGTAGCTCCACAATTGATCTGGTTGAGAAATTCTGAATTTTCTCTGCAAAGTGGATGTTTGCTGCGTGGAGATAAAGTAATAGTTCCCAGTTCAGTTTCTAGAGATAATTCATTCATCACATCACGGGATAGTCCGTACAAATTCAATTGTTCGATCATACGTTTGGTGGCCGGAATTGCACAAATATATAGGGGAGATGGTCCAGCATTATACTTCGTGTCAAAAATATTGTGTTAGTCCTTCCACTGTGCTTTCAGTTTACTGGTCTTCAGCGACACATGCATGGGAACAAGTTCATTTTGACTACCTAGGACTAATTGATAATCGTGTTTTCCTTATTATGTAAGACGCTTTTTCCCTTTCTCTGTGATGAAGTTTATGTTTATTGGTTAAGCACACCCTTGACACATTCGGTGATTTTGGTTTTCCAAATTACATAGTGTCTAACGATGGTATGCAACTGACGTCACTAGAATTTCTGTCGCTCCTTATGAGAAAATTGAAATACTTGAATACTTTACCTTTTCATCCTTCATCTGAAGACCTCGTAGAGAGAGCTGTTGGGAGATTCAAATACTGTTGCGGAAGCAGAAGGACGGTTTGTCTTGCGAGAGTTGTGTTTTCTATGACAACTGTTGTATACTTTGAAGCGAATCAAGTTCCTGTGGATTTGTTATACTCGAATCTGAAGATTCATACAATTTACGATGTAATTAATCCAGTTTCCGAGGTAAAATGGTGAAAAGTTAGAACGCAATCGAAATATAATTTGGCATTTCGAGATTTGAGATGTAGTTCGTTCCAGAGACTGTCGTCAATTCGACTCACAACGATCATTATGCACTATTCCTGAACGTTTGGGGTACAGACTATACATAGTGCGAGATGAAGATTACATATATCATGTTCGCAGCATCTATCAAGTCGTTCTTCCGATGATGGAACCAGAGACAAGATTTCAGCATAGTGTGAGTTACAATGATGCTCATATAGGAACTTTTGTACCACAAGGAGTAACTCAAGAAGATAATTCATTAACAGTCATCAAGCAAACGGTAGTTGAAGGTCAATCAGAAGTTGAAAGTCCAAATGCAGTCGAGGGACAGGTTCGAGTCGAGGGACAGGCTCGAGTCGAGCTTCAATTCGAAGTCGAGTGTGACCAGTGGTTGAACCTCAGCACTTGCTACAAGTCACTTTGAGACGTTCTGCACGAAAAGTGGAGAAGAAGGAAAATTAACATTGTTAATTATAAAATTATGTTGTTTTTTGTATTATACCTGTTCGATCTTAGGAGGGGATGAATGTTCTATATTCTTGGGTTATCTAGTGACCGATATATAATATGTAACAAAACTTTTTGTGAACTTATATAAATCAATTAAAATTCAAATTTCTACTTTGTTGAACACAAAAAAAATAAAATAGATGAAGACATACTTAACGAATTCTTCCAAAAATGCTCACAACACTTTTATTTTCAATGAGTATATTTGATAATTTTTATACAAGATTATGCATGTCCTGATTTTCAATTTCAAACAAATAAGCTCATGTGTCCATAAACCTATATAAAACAACAGATATATGAAATTGGATTCATGTTGATGATCATCAAAGCTTCCTGATTCCGGCTTATGATTTAACGTTCATAAAGTTCATCATGAAAGTTGGTAATTTGCAAGTATGTAGGTGTGTTATAAATAACTTCATAGTAATGTTTACGATGAACATAATACTACGGCTACATTAACCTCATTATAACAGCTGACTTCAGAAATAATATTAGTGAAATCTGAGCTCTACGCTGTGATACAACGATGCGAGTAACCGCCAGGATTATTGAAGTTTGTTCAAAATTAGATAAAGTTTCAACAATTATGACCATCGGTTTGAAAAAAACACTTCACTAAGTTAGTTATTATTGGAGCTACGAAATCATTTGAATAAGTAAAATAGTACCATTTTTTCAGCTGACTACGATAGTGAAAACATAAAAACAATTGAAGATCGCACACGCGTGGTATTTTGGAAAATATATTTGTTCAATGAAATACCCTGTATATTTTTGCATTAATCGATGAAAAATCATTTACTGCACAGAATCATCACTCATAATTTTTTCATGATAATTAATATTATGCGAGTCATTACGAGAAATCCTTAAAATCAGGTAGTCATGAAAATAATAATAATCTCAATTAATTCAAACACTAAAATCAGGTGACAACGCGAATATATTACAGTTCTGCAGGTGGTTCATTGAAAAATGTGTGGAGGATCCAAACTTTGGAACAAAAATGATATGGAGTGATTAGGCGAATTTTTCTAACCCTGGCATGCTCAAACGAAAAAAGCATCACTATCGGAGCAGAGAAAACCGCTTACCACATCCGCATAATCCTCAGAGTATTGTTAGGTGTATTATAATCGCATCTATCATGATTGGCCCACATTTTTCATCAAGGTTCATTGATATGACAACGTTACATTAAATTTTTAACTGTGATGTTAGGAGAAGTTTTAGACGATATGGACTTGATTGCCGTCAAGAAATCTATTTCCAACAAGACGGGACACGTGTCCATAATGCAAATGAAGTTCGAATTCTTTTGCAAGGCTATTTTAGGATCTTCATTTTGGAGTTATCTCAAACAAGAAATTCACAAAACTACATACAATACCTTAGAAGAGCTACAAAATAATATAACCAACCTTATACAATAAATTTTACTGATGGTGGGACTATTCCCAAGACAACACACATGTCTGTAACAGAGCAATGTATTTAACAAGGTGGCGACAGCTTTGAACATTTAATCTAGATTAATAGATCAGTTTTCAATATTTAAATAATATTTTGATGTTCATTTTTCAATCAATTCCACTTCTACTATTTATACATATATATTCACACCTATATACAACTTATAATATAGTGTAGTATATTATACAGGGTGTTCCATCTCAGACGAGCCACGCCGTATATTTCTTATCCCATAGTGAGTGGAAAAATCTCCCGAAACACGTCGAATGATTTTGTTTAGGATACATCATTCGACGTACATTTGAGGCTTGAACGAGCAACCCCCTAATAGGAGGCGCTTCAACCCCTAAAAAATGAATAGGGGAGAGGGGTTGAGTGATACGTCATTTGTTGCTCCAATGCGCCACCTTGAATATTTTGGTTATTTGTACAATGTACAAGCTCATTTTTATTAAACCTTTTTTACAAATTTAAACAATCTTCAAAAAATCACATTCGTTAAAAAATTGAATTGTGTTGTCATGCTTACAATGAAAGAAATTAAAACTGCGTGTTTAAATCAAATGTTCAAATTGTCCTCCATTGACTTCCATACAATAACAAATTCTCCCAAACTAATAAATAAAAAAACAGCAAAACATTTCCTTATGTTCTTCATTTTTTGTTCTTAGAAGGTGTTTATCTGGTTTTAACGTTTCTTCGATCATTTCATGATTTTAATCAATCTGTTGTGCTACTACTTTGCTGATTTGTTTAAAATTTCAAAAAATATGGTGTACACATTGCAAGAACGTGTTGAGCTGGTTAGCCTTTATTTAACGAAAACCATCCTGAACGTAGCGTTCGCCATAAGTACGTAATGGAATTGATTCCAGATTTTGTGGAGACGGGTTCAGTAATGGATAAAAAAAGGGCACCCATTGGAATTGTTAATGATGGAAGAGCAGCTCCGGCGGTATTGGGACATGTCCAACTTATGCCAAACACGCATTCTGTACGACAACTTTCTGCAGCTTCCGGTATTAGCCAATCTAACGTTTTCAGAATTCTACATAAGCGCAAGTTCCGTCCGTACAAAATTGAATTAATTCAGGAATTAAATGATGATGATTGGGATCGAAGGCAAGAGTTTTGCGACATTATGGTCGAGCGTATCAACAATAACCCAAATTTCTTGTACAACGTTTGCTTTCCTGATGAATGCACTTTTTCATTTAATGGAGAGGTTAACCGGCATAACTGTAGGATTTGGAGTGATGCAAATCCTCATGTATTCCGAGAAGCTCACACTCAACGTCGGGAAAAGCTAAACGTTTGGGTAGGAATTTTGGGAGACCTCATAATTGGACCTCTGTTTATTCCTGATAATTTAAATGGCGAAATTCATCTTGAAATGTTGGAAAATGCGATTGATCCGTTAATAACTGAACAATTAGAAAACGATCCTCTACTACTTGAACAACAATTGCATTTCCAGCAAGACGGAGCTCCTCTTTCCTACGCCGCACCAGTTCGCCAATACCTCAATTTGCAATACCCCGGTCATTGGATTGGAAGAAGAGGTCGGGAGGGGCCTGCCCGATCTCCTGACCTGAACCCTCTGGACTTCTTCTTGTGGGGACATCTTAAGTCCAAGATTTTTGTGACTCAGCCTGAAAATTTGGACGAACTACGCCAACGAATTGTAAATGATTGTCGTCAAATATTTCCAATTATGCTGAATCATGTTAGAGACGGTTTCAGGCGAAATTGTATTATTGTATGGAAGTCAATGGAGGACAATTTGAACATTTGATTCAAACACGCAGATTTAATTTTTTCATTGTAAGCATGACAACACAATTCAATTTTTTACGAATGTCATTTTTTTAAGATTGTTTAAGTTTGTAAAAAAGGCTTAGTAAAAATGAGCTTGTACATTGTACAAATAACCAAAATATTCAAGGTGGCTCATTCGAGCAACAAAATTGATTTTCGGCGGAAACGGTTCATCAAATTTAAGTTTTACATTCACCGTTGTAAAGAGGCTTCCAAGACTTTTCAAATGAGATATCACTCAACCCCTCTCCCCTATCCAATTTTGAGGGGTTGAAGCGCCTCCTATTAGGGGGTTGCTCGTTCAAGCCTCAAATATACGTCAAAAGATGTCCCCCAAACAAAATCATTCGACGTGTTTCGAGAGATTTTTCCACTCACTATGGTATACGAAAGGTGGCTCGTCTGAGATGGAACACCTTGATATATTTAAACCAGCTTCTTTGAGAGATCAATCGGCAATCACCACCTGCTCAACATCACTCAACATATGGCTGAGACCATCGCTAAGTGATGCCAAACCGATGTCATATACACAAATTTTTTCAAAAGCATTCGAAAGACTTCATCATGGAATACTGCTATCGAAATTGTACAGGTTCGGCTTTTCGTAGACCTTTATAAAGCTTTTTGTGTCATACTTCACTGGTAGACGTCGATATTTCATATTCGATGGCTTCAAATCTTCGGGTATCCCCAAGGCATTAGGATAGGTCCGCTTCCCTTCAACGCTTTCATAAACGGTGTAATTCATGTCTACTGTATGTTCCACATGGATGAATTCAAATTATATGAAACGTATTGAGCAATGCTATTGCCGCGACCATCTTCCTTTGTCTGCAAATAAATGTTATGTCATGACATATTGAAAAATTGATCAATTTCGTACCAACATACTATGATGAGCAATATCCCACTTCAACAGCTTGTCCTGTTTACCGATGAAGGAGTTACTACATTCGAAACAAAACTCTCCTTTGTGCCATTTTGACTGCTGCGAATGGAATGTATGATTTCATAGAATCAGAAAATTTTCCGACTGATCCGCAAAGAAAATATTATACTATGCCTTCGTCAGATCAGAATTAGAATACGCAATCCATAATTTGGAATCCTTGAATTATATTGGCTTTCCTCACCACGCATTGTCAGCCAGACATACTATGAACAGCCTGAGTTGCCATCGTGATTGTCACTCTAACATTTTTCTGTTCAAACTTAATAACTATATAACCATTAAACCACAAATGTTGCAAAGAACTTAACTTCTACCTATACCAACGTCTAGAGTAGACACTCAATTTTATTTTTCAACACGACGAATGAATGTTTTGAAATATTCACCTGCTGCATAACATCTTCTGTGTCAAATACAATTCCACAAGTTGTCAGTTTGATATTGTTTACTGTTCTGTCTCTACGTTTAGATCTTTTCACTTCAGTTGTTATAATTTATTGTAATTTTGTCGTATTGTCACGTTTTCGATTTAACCAAATTCAATTGTCACCAATCTATATTGTAGATCACTTTTATTCCTATTATAATCTGTCAGATATCTTATTTCAAAGTATTATCTGATCACAAGACATACTTTAAATCATCTCCTGTCAGTCGGTGTTAATTTCATTCTCAGATACTTTTATATTGCAAATAATAAGTAAAACAGTGATGTCAGCATTAGGATTCATTATTCTGCCGGTGAAGTTCATTTACCGTGCGAACCTAACTTGCAGCATTTCATCAATAAAGTCTATATAAGACAGCGACAGAGTTAAAGTGGAATATACGAAGTTTCTTCTCGCGTGTGTTCGTGTGTAGCTGAACTAATTTTGAAATTACTTATAGTTATATATTACCAAATTTGACGTACTCATTTTAAATAGCGTCGTATTTTATTTTAATTTGTTAGTTTGATTTTTGTTAATTGTTTCACCAATGTTGTTCCTTTCAAATTACATTTTACTTATCTAAAACAAGAATCCTCAGGGATATGCCATGCCTCTCGCCTCCAAAACAGTATTCACTTGAAAACATTCAGCTCTACCAAATAAGTGGCGCGTAGCAGTATTTTATCTTGTATTTCTGTTCTGTATTGAATGTAATCTTTAGAATAGCGTATATTCAAATGAATACATAAATGAATAGAGGATGATCAAAACAATTGAAGAACATACATAGCAAAATGCGAGTCAGAGCGCAGCAAATCAGAATAACGATTTTCCTACTTATTTGATTTGAATCCATCTAAATTGTTATATGAATATAATACGTAACGAGAAATCGCACGGATTCGATGCAGCTTCAAACGTGTACTTTCTGTAAGACTCTTCAAGACGAGCTGTGTGCTGAATTTAAGATAAGCGTTCCAGTAATTCGATATTAATTTGAGTATCATTAATTATGAAGATAAATTGCTTTCAGAATTTTAATTAAGTGAAAGGTCGGATAGAACCTTGAATGTAAGTTGCTATACATGAATATGGAAATTTAATAGAAGTTTGTTAAATGATTTAGTGGACAAAAACTCTGGCCAAACCAATCATATCCCTCAATCTGACAGGTCATTAAGTTTGATATATTAATTAATGCATTTTCACAATCGTAAGTGTACGGTTAGCCTCTGAAAGCACCAATTCTTGGAATTTCTTCAATCAATAATAACTTACTATAAGCCTCATGGTTTCACGTCAGTAACTGAAAAAACTATTCTGCGAGTTTGAAGTGTTAAAAAGGTAACATGCAGTACAACTAAGGCATTCAACTATAGATATCATAAAAGTGAAATCCACCAAATGATCAATCTTGTCAAGAACTTCGACAGGCATCTGAATTCTTCACACTGAGCATCCAGTATTTCCTATAAGGAAGAATAGAAGAAATTCCAGAATAAGTTGAGTAATACTGAACGTAGGAAATATAATTTTCGCAGCTTTTGTCCAAAACAAACCTTAATATCAGCTCATCAAAAATACTTTTCGATATTCATATAATATTTTCCATACTTTCGGTGTGAATGGAGAGAGAAATTTGTCAATTTTTCCAAGATAACTCGTCATATAATTATGGACAGTATTGCCAACAGAAGCTGTCCGTATAAACCAGAATGACAGAAGATACCAATGAACGAGCAGACAATTCCCAATATCTTGGAACCTAACCATATTAGGCAGATCACAGTTCGCCGACCATCATCTAACTGCACTCCAACTATTTAAATTAGCTAGGAGTGATCAACCATGAACATATGCAGTAACAACTCAACCTGCTTCAAGAAATGGGAATCAATAATTCAGTTGGAGTAACGAGGAGTCGTATCAAGCTATTATCAACCAAGACCTGAAGATGGCAGACGACCATTCTGGCCTCATCAGGGACCATGGTACCATGCGATGGAGAGCATGATCTGTTAACAAGAAAAAACGAAAAGTCCAAGCCTTCCATTCTTGTCTAATAGGGAAACATGCCATTTGGAGCTTGTAAGGGTACAAATTACTCTTACTTGTGGATAAACTATAAATTCTATCTTATCGCTTGGTTACCGACAGCTACAGTGAAGACGGTCGTGAGTTATATTTTAGATGTTAAAATTTGGGCACCAGAGTATTTTAACAAACCAATAAAATTGAGTTACTTAACTAGGGGATTCAAACACTCAAATGTCCCCAGGCTAAATTACCCTGAAAGTATACAAAAAATAAAAGACCTGTACCCAGAAGAATTGAAATTCACTGGTAATTGAAATACTATTGTTGATAAATTTATAACAGAACTTAATATTAATGAGTTATGAAGTGAATGAATTGAAATATGGATGAAGTTGAATTGCCTAAATCAAAGTGAACAGCTAAATTTACACATAAACAAGTACTCAAATGATTATTCCAAATGTTACATAAACCAAAAGTAGGGTAGCCTGACCTGGTGACTGCTGGACAAGGTGTTATATTTGCTCGATTATGGATTAGAACTTCCTACTTGATGTATGGATTCCTGCCACAATTCTAATACAGTTCCCACGATTGTACATCACAATTAAATCAGCAACTCCTAAAGCAATTTTTCCACAGCAGATTCAAGCCAACCTCAGAACTCATACAATTGTTGAATTTTTTCACAACATAAACAAAAAAACCCTCTATCACGATAGGGTTATGCAACAACTTTACTTCTGTACGAAACCAGTCACGTTGAAACTAAGTTTTAATCCCCTAAGGTGCACCTATTACACAAAACTTTCCATTTATTCCACTCCAAATTGGTAATTGATGCCTTTGCTTCCAACGGAAGAATATTCCCAGAATTTGGTTCCAAACATAAGCTTGGTATCACCTCCCTGTTGAAATAACTTAGCCACACGACCTTCCACTTGAACGATTTGACAAGGAGTACGCCATCTTCTAGGCCTTTTTCCAGTGCTTCTGACTCACAGCACAACATCGAAATAGAAGCGGTAACTACAGAATTTGACACTGAATATCCATGACTCGGAGAATATACGGTCTAGCATAGCTAGGAGGAGTTAACCGATTGTAGTACAGCGGCCATTTCTAAGCCGTTAAGTGGAATTTACACGTTAGAAGCTTTGAAACCTCATTTATTCGCAAATGAAGAATCCAATGAGTGAGCTTACAATTACAAACATCTTGGAAACTAACCATAGCAGACAGATCACACTTCCCTGATCAGCATCGAACTGAACTCCAACTGACTATTTAAATTAGCTGGGTATGGCAGGTACATCAATTCAGTTGTCAATGCCCTATTGGCCTCACTCAGGATCATAGTACTATGCGGAGGGGGACAAACTCTCGATCTTTTTTCAAGAAAACAGAGTCATTCTGACCTTCTTGGAGAACATGATATTTGAAGGTTCCAAGCCTTATTTATCCACGAAGGAAGGTTGAATAATAGCGGGAGATGATCGTTGGAAAATGATACTGATGAAGAATTTCCAAACTAAACGTTATGGACTAATTATCTTTCTCTTATACTCCGACTACACGAGAGGGAAACCTATAATGTTCGAAGAACATCGTGTGAGCCAGCATTGGAATGTGGGGAGAGGAGGTAGGCATCCGTATTTTTCTTGAAAGTTTGGAGGCTAGAGGCATAGGGAACCTCACACTTCGCTGTTCGATGAAAAAATGGAGTATGGTAGGAATGGGTTTGGCAGGTATCGAGTTTGACAGTGAAGTGGTCACTAGTTTGAGCTTGTCTAGTCCGCCTGTCTACAATCTCTCGTGGTGGAACAACAGACGAGATTTATAATGAACACCAACCAGATATCCATTAATTGCATCAACCTGTCCCTGTTCCGCTCCTCTGACTTCGATGGATGGTATAAGGGTTCTAGATGTTGAATGCGTTATAAAGGGTACAAACTTCTGCAAAGCTGAGGACAGGACAGGTAGTCACTTTCAACAGATCGTTGATACGGAGCAGAAATAGAGTTGGTGCCAAGATGAATCCCTTCGGAACACCAGCATTGATAACCATTGTATCGGACGATACTCCGTCAACCAGCACATGGAGCGTTCTATCGGAGAGGAAACTCGATAGTGAGCGACAAAGTTGAGGCGGTAAGCCATATGACGGAAGTTTTCCAAGAAGGCTTCGGTGCCAGGCTCGGTCGAATGCTTTGGGGATATCCAGTGATACAGATAGAAATTCTAAATGTTTTTATTAGATTTTTGCCATACATGTGTTACGTAGGCACGTAGGTCTTCTGTTGATCTCTGCTGACGGAAGCCATATTGCCAGTCATTCACATTCACTTCAGAGATCACAGACGATAGTGCAATAGGTCTATACTTATTATAGGAAGGGTGTTATTTCCTGCTTTGGATATCATTGCACTCTAGCTGCCTTCCAGCTGGGAGTTTGTATAGTGTAAACACTCTGCAGAAAACTGATGTTAATTCAGGCGCACATTCCTTGACATCGACAGGTGGAATCCCGTCTGGTCCCATTGACTTTTTGGTATTGAGATCAAGCAGAATGCACCTCATTGTGAGCCCACGAAAGACAATTTCAGACACATGGCTATCGATGGCAGCAATATTAGCTACAAACAGATTTTTCTTATGGTGTAGTAGCAAGTGTGCCATCATCTTTGGTTAAGCCAGAGAATGAACTGTCAGTAACATTCCTACCCATTGCTTCGGTGAAAACCCAATACGAACGTGAACCATTCGGGCATTCTACTTGCATCTACTTGCAAAATGCCGTGGAAGAAAATTGACGGCAATTTTTTCTGATTAGGAATCAGAATCTATATCTCCCAAATTCTGGATAGCTATTGGCCAAAAATCGTTCGGACTATCAGCTGTGTAGGAGCGATGATTGTGTTGAAAGAATTAATATTCACGTTTTCGTTCACGTCCCATATTTTAGAGCAAACAGTCAAGAATTTTCACTACGTAATTCAAACGTAGAGATACTATAAGCAAGTTGTGTTAAATTTAATCACCTTAAATACGATTATCACATCCATGACAAAGTTTATCCCTCACTCTTTGAGTTTTATCTTGAGAACAGGTCTCATTTCAAACTTGCTGCAATATGTCGATTGTAACTCTAAATTGTGGAAGTCTTCATCGTTTAGCGTGAAAAGTAAGGAAGTAGAATAACTAAAAGTTTTTCTTCATACAATTATAGCTCATAAAATGCGAGATATGAGTTTGCATAAGTTATACAAGAGCTCTAAAGTGTAGCAAGGTGTTTGATGTGGCTCATATTTCACGGACCATTTGTTCTAATACCAAAATCCAAATAAATTATACTTTAATCTGCATGATTTAATATTCGGAGAGATTTTAAATGGGTAGAGCTATTTCATATTAAGGTTTCATTAAACAGGTCGATGCAAAGCCACAAATGATGGCGGCTCATTTAGAGATGCCTTGTAGGATGGGGCCTCGGAGAGCCTCATAATGCAATACAATGTTCTGTTTAATCTGGAGCTATTTATCAGAATTACACACCAAATGGTCTGGCGTTGCCTGAGAAAGATGAATGATTGCGTTCGGAAAAATGAAAATAGATTCCAAATCATTTCTCTCTGACAATATTTAAAATGGAGCAGTGTGATTAATTGCTTTGAATAATTCCTCATAAATATCTGAGCATGTTACGTACATGTGTTTCATTTTTATAAGAGCAACATTAAAATGATTTATGTTGTGAATTCATTCCTCTTTTAATTTCTATTTCAGTGGAACGGTTGGTTATTTCTAATTTTTATTAAATATCCTCCATTTCGGATGAGTTATTTCGTAACTTGAATATGAAAGCATAAGGGCTGTTATTTCTTTGGAACAAGATTAGTAGGTTATGGTCACGAAAGGACTGATCAACTCATAACTTTTTTTTTTCTAACAGTTCATTTAATCCCGAAAATATAACGAATGTATGGTAATAATACTTTTATCTTTCAAAGAGTTGCATTATTATTCCCAATTCATCTATTTCAATTCCATGTTCACAATCATTAGTCTGGTGTTATAAGAATCTAATAATTTATCTGCTGTTGTTTTGTATATAGATGATGATATATACTCACCCATAGTCAGGAGATCAATAGAACATTCACAAACTGAAGATACCTGGGCTGCTAGGGATATCCCGTTATGGATGTTCTCATTTTGAACATGTCACTCATAGCTTTTTTTATATACTACACCTCTCTAGCCAACGATTTCCACTACACCTTTTGTGAAAAAAATTAAGTCTAGTAGGGAGAAGCTCATTAGGTCTCGAGCTTGGCAATGAAGGAGTGACTTGCTTGAGCTCATCTAGACCATCTGAAATCCCTCGTTGTGAAATAACAGACGGGATTTCTGACGAATACTGACCATAGGAATATCTATAGAAAAGGGAGGTATCGCCCACCTTTCTATGATGTTCTAGATAGAATCTCTTTTCTAGATAGAATCCAGAAGCTTCGTGATTCAAAAGCTTCAGAAGCTTCGTGATTCAAAAGCTTCAGAAGCTCCGTGATTCAAATTCTGAATATGAAAGCCTAAATATGTTGAATTATCAGTAACATATAGAAAGCAGGAAGTTGTGCATTCCTTACTTTTGATACATATTCAACGCTCTTTAGTAATAATTATTATGTGAAACTGAATATTTTGGAAAACTACCACACAGATCACTCATTACTACATGAATGTACAATCTAAAAAATGCATACGCAAAATTTGTTATCAACTATCGCTAGGAGGAATGAACCTACCTCAACTTATAGCTGGGAAGTTCTGATCTGTAATTCTGATGGTGAATGGTTTCCTCTCAATATATTTGTGATGTGAAATTAAAGAACAGAAAAAAATGTTTTTGATGAAATCAACATTCTTTGGATGCACTATGGTGATTCGGATCACCAAAACAAATCTTTCTAAAATTATTGTCCGATTGCTGTGCTCATTAAACTGTTGATAGCAATTTCAAAGTACACGAACTGAATTTTGAATCTACTTATAAGATTATTATCTGAGGAGAACTCATTACCATGAGAATGCATCAGATTGAGAAAGTAAGAGATAATATTCATACAATTTTTGTATATTTTATATTCATAGAGGAGTCTCCCGTATCAGTTCGATGCTTGTTATGTTCTTTCAATTGAACGTGATACTTGATACTCTTGGGTCAGTCTTGAAATAAATCATTTAAGAAAGGTAAAAAAGGTTTTTTGTACATACCTCCTTCATTCATAACTTTAAACGAATTCATCATTTGTTTTGAAATTATAAATGGTGTTATGTCTATGCACTTTCTTACTAAAGTAAAGATATAAGTATGGAACATATATACATTTCCCGTCAAATATATACAGAGTGTCCCAGGTTTTAGTAGCAGAACTTCAACAGTCGATAGAAAATTTGATTTTGAGAAAAAAAGTTCCCATTAACATATATGCACCGACGCTTAGTTTTTGAGATACAGGGTGTTGAAATTGAAAAAAAAATTCGTTTTTTGCTAATATCTCCGGAACCGTTTATCGTACAGGAAACAGCTTTTGCAAGCATTCTCTACTCATAGTGAGCTATGTTCTGTGCGTTTTCAGTCATGATTGGTGGAGATTTTAAAGTTGTGTTTTCTCCCCAACTTCTACGCCACTGGAAAAAGTACGGTTCTGAGACAACCATTTGAACCGCCAAACTTTTATGTCGAAAAACGTGGTCAATTGTTTAGTTTTGTTACTTGTTCTAACGTTTAAATGAATTTTGTTTAATTAGTAAAAATAAATTTTATTTCAGAGAATTGACCATGCTTTTCAACATGAAAGTTGATTTTTCTCAAAAACGGTCAACTTTAGATTTTTTGGCCAGAAGCAGCTTTTTTGTGAAGAAAACATTGTCGGTTCAATGGCCATCTCGAAACCGTACTTTTCCAGTGGCGTAGAAGTTGGGGAGAAAAACAACCAGTACCCCTTCAAAATCTTCACCAATTATGAATAAAAACGAACATAGCTTACTATGAGTAGAAAATGCTTGCAGATGCTGTTTTCTGTACGATAAACGGTTCCGGAGATATCCGCAAAAAACTAAATTTTTTTTTCAATTTCAACCCTGTATCTCAAAAACTAAGCGTCTGTGCATATATGTTAATGGGAACTTTTTCCTCAAAATCAAATTTTCTATCGACTGTGGAAGTTCTGCTACTTGAACCTGGGACACCCTGTATGTTTGTATACTTCTTCAGCAACAAAATTGCCACATTTGTTTATGTTCAATAAAAATTTGGTAGTGAGAAGGTGGAGAGAAGGAAAAATAGGCCTACAGTAGGAAAACCAAATTAATCCTATAGACAGTTTATATAATAATCCTGGAATACCTTGTACGGAACACATCAGAAGGCACATAGTATTCAAAAGTTGCTAGATTGCACTTGTTCGTACTATACCAATATAACTGATTTGTATCAGTTCTCTACATATATGCCATTTTTAACATTATGAAAAAGAACGCAGAATTTTGCAAGTGCTCAAATAATCAAATTTGAATAAATTTGACTCTATGATTGTACATCGATTCTACTGTTTACCGACTCAAAATCACATTTTATGTGATAGATCTCTCATAATAGTTGGTTTCTTTAGTTGAAATATTAACTTTTTTTCAATCGAAATGATGGTTATAATCAAAACAACCTTCAGCAGGGGAGGTGGAATTTATTTAAGGTTTGTGTTATTAGTGCTGTATTTATGGCCGTACATTCTTTTTTGTGAATATTGCTTAAAGATTCGTTTATAAGTCCCATCGCAATCTGAAGATTTCAAATTTTATTCCAGTTGGGTTCATTTAGCTTTAAGTATTAACGCTTTTAAATTTTCCTGAATATTCACCTACACGACTTGTAGGTTTATGGCGCAACATTTAAATCATAATTTTTTTACCATTTCCTAATTTTGATGATTCATGTCAGATGTATTCATAGGAAGTAGGAATTAATTTTAGTTGCTTGCGAATAAAAATTGCTGATGCACTATGTGATTATGCGTTATGTGTGAAGGCACGTCCTGTTGAAAATGAAGGAAGTCATGTTAACAAAATTGATTATATAATATAGAATGAGTAGATCGTGTAGCGCCATGATATTTTACTTCAGTTTTACGGATGTTGACCATAAACTTTATAACAGTTATTTCCAGCGTATTAAAAAGTTATCACTTTGTAGCTTGATATACTCTGATGGTATGTACCTTATTAGTATCTACAGTTTTACTACTTCCTTCCCTTGAAATACAACTCTACAGCAGAAAACAATGTTCATGTAATATTATCTATCAAATGCATTGTGCCAATGAACAGTAACCCTTAAATACTTACAAATATTGCCTCCTCTTCATAGAATGACTAAAATGATCTATTGGAAATTTCTCACCGACTATTTCATTCTGAGTGGATTATCTCTCTATTTTAGCCCTTAAAATGTAATTCAGAAACGGAACAAAGCAATCGAAAATGCGGATCGTAAGGAACAAACACGCCTCTTCAGAATACATCCAAATCAAAGTGCCTGGTTATGAGGCTCAGGAAACAATAATAACAGAAAATGAGAAAATGCAATTTTCTGAATTGGGCCTTATGATTTCCCCTAAATACATTTTCCCAGAACTTCGGAAACCAGAGGTTCATCGTCCTCGAGCAGCTCATCAGAAAAGATCCTCACAGGTCAGATGATAGAGTTGAATACCACACTTACCACTCTTCGGATACTGGGAACTATCAAAATAAAAAGCCTAAAAATCTTGAAATAGCGATGAAAGTTATGTATTCTTGAGTATTATGAAAAAAAAACAGTAAAGCAATCGCCACCAAGAACACTTTCACCTCTATGTGGTAATAAATGTGAGATTCTGAGGAATTAACACAAGATGAACGAATCAAATTATACAAGATACAGATGTACTGAAACCATAGGAGCAAGAAAGGGACAGGTTGACGCAATTTATGGATATTTTGCAAAGATTTAGAAATGGGGATCTGATAATCCACTAGACTTCGATGCAATCGATACTCAAGCTTGCGTCTACTCCAGGAAGGCGGATCCACAACCCCTAACATCATCATGTCAGGTGAAACTGTTCATATAAAATCCTCCATAACAATGCTCTGGATCACCACCAACAGCACCCTCTCATGTGACGATTATGTGAGGTACATTGCGCAAACTGTTTCACAAAAACTTGGTTTCCTATTACAGTTTTCTAATTTACGTATCAGCAGCTCCTCATGATCTACAAAGCATATATTCGACCTGTCCTGGAGTATGTTTGGAGTTCGGCTCCCAAATATACGCTGAAGCTCTTGGATTCTCTCCAGAAGGAAACTATTCGTTAGATTGATGATGTCGCACTTACGAGTTCATTAACTCCTCTAGAAAATCGTAGGAAGCTGGGAGATCTCTCCTCTCTTCATCAGAAATCTTGATTGTTGTTCCACCACGAGAGATTGCAGATAGGCGGACTGGACGAGCTCAAACTAGTCACCTCCTCACTGTTAAGCTTGATATCTGCTGAACTTCTTCCTACAAAACTTTTTCATCGAACAGCGAAATAAATTCATCCGTTACATTTAGATTGGAGCACAGTGTATATACAAAGGTTTGAGCCTTCATCGCCTCCTACAGAGATTTATTTTCATCGATTTACATTGTTAATGAGAGGATATTTCTAGGCTATTCATTTTGACTTTGGATTCAGACAATATAATATCATATAACCATTGAGAAATATAATTGGATAGATTAGGTTCAATTTATCATGTTCAAGCTTTGGACATTCACTTTCCTTCTAAATAAAATCATTCGGAGCATTAGAAGTTCAATACTGAAACATTTCTGACATGTTGTTAACACCGGAATTCGAAAAAGTTCATGTCATTAGTTTATTTATGAGTCTCTTCATTCTTTCATTTCATTGCGTGCTTTGCAGTAATTTTGGTACTTAAAAGTTCCAACGTTTCGACCTAGGTCACATTCATATTTAACATGTTTTCGTACTTTTCATTCTTCTAACTATAAAAATAGCAATTGTTTCAAAACAATGTCTTTACTTCATTATTCCGTTGAAATAAAATCTGATGATGTTACCGCAAGAGGTGTGAATATATGGAACGAGTCACTGCTTAAAATTTGTGAACAATTCATATCTCGTGTATCATTACAAATAACTCATATTATTGTTCGATTGACAACTAATATACTGTCCAGTTGTTAACTTACTTGTTAGACATATTATATTGTTTCATATCAGGGCTGCGTTATTAATTCAGAAAAATAAACACTTGATTATGCCATTTCTCGAAGGAAAATGTCCAAAATCAGAAACAAAACAGAGGGAGCTGATAATTTACATAACATTAGGTACATAATTTTTATCTAACTATATGTTGAAGTAAAAGTTCTACTCAAACTATCTCAATGCATCCTTAACATTCTAACTAACATAGGTCATGGATTTTTGAGCATTGCTCCAATTTGTATTTTGTGCGATTGAGAGGTGAGAAAGCTTGACATTGAATTGTTCGAAAGTAGAGCTATAATAGTCCAAGCATTTGAGGAATTTTTTTGTCCGAATTTCGTCAAGTTGTGATTTTGGTCTACTATTATGTATTTTGACGCGCTTATAGCTTGAATTTGGATTGACTCTGTGCTCGAGAAACTATGGGCATTTTTGGACCCAAAAATGTCAATTTTTCAATTTTTGGGTTTTGAGAGAAAACTGTATTTGGGAATCTAGACGAAATACTCATATTATCGATCTAAAACTAAATTCATTCGAAATGTTTCTTTATTCTGCACCTAATACTCGAAATTCAAACATTTTGGTAGAAAGACTTAACTTAGGCTCCATTTTGGAAATTTTGGACTATCGAAAAATCCAAATTTTTTAAGGTTAGAATATTTCCACGGAATCCAAATTCTAGTTTCTATCAGATGTTTTCATAACGCTCAATATTGAGCCTATCGATCAAATTACAGAAAAATGCACCGCCTATTTAAGTTTGAAACAACCTAAGGCGATTGATTCACAATTCCAAGTTATAACGGATTTCATCATAAAAAACTACCGCGGAATTTCATTATGCGCAATTCAAGCAATTGTCGGGACAATAGATTCCGCGTGTGAATCTATAGTTTTTTTAATATTTTAAAATGCACCTGAATGGTTATAATCGTTTTGTGTTAATGTGTGAGTGTATGTAGATGTGTGAACATGCATATGTGACCGTTTTTTCATATCTATGGAATAGCATGGTCGCGAATTAATTTTTCCAACAATTTTCTTTGAGCATTTCTTCATAAAACCTATAGTTTCCTCTCAAATGGAACGAATCAGAAAAAGTAATTTTTTTGGATCCAGAAAATGACCATAGTTTCTTTAACACAGGGCAAATTCAAATTTAAACTATAACATCGTATTC
The DNA here is from genome assembly GCA_958510875.1 of Endomychus coccineus. Taxonomy (NCBI): domain Eukaryota; kingdom Metazoa; phylum Arthropoda; class Insecta; order Coleoptera; family Endomychidae; genus Endomychus; species Endomychus coccineus. Next base: position 43,078,577 of record OY294068.1, read on the forward strand.
AGGACGTCAAAATACGTAAGAATAGACTCAAGTTAGAATGTTTGTGTGAGGACCATCATCGTTTTTGAGAGGGAATAGAGAAGATCATAAGTCTGTTCAAACCATCACTGGAATCAGTTCACGTCCGCCGTGACCGCGTGAATTCAAATTGGCGTTCCCATAGGTATCAGTTTATATACCATAGAAAAAAATTGGACAAAAATCCTCGATTTTCCTCTTCAAATGCCTGGACTACTACGTTCATGATCTAGAGTTTTTTGTTATATAAGATCTGTTTGACGATCAATATATGATATTGTCTGCTATTTTTCTGTAGACAATTGTATACAATTCAGTTTAATTGTTACGGTATACCTAGATGTGAGTAAATAAATTTTGAAATTATCTCACTGGAGATCCTCATCAGTTAAGACATCAGGATGGAATATGTATGAATGCTATCGGTGAAATATAGCATTGACACTTTTTGTATTCATTATTATTATATCGGAAGCTTACAATGTGAATAGTAAAATATCTTGTCAAGTATGATCTGGAGTATTTTATATTTTAGACTGCAGATGCATCTATCGAATTAACAACTATTTCATTATTTCCAGTTCCTCCAGAGCAACCCACGATTCTAGATAAGAGAGGACGTCAGTTGAACACTTCTGTAGGTCCTCACGAAATAGGAGATGATATAACACTAATCTGCAGAACTGTAGGAGGACATCCACAACCTCTAGTGAGATGGATGGTGAATGGAAATCAAGTTGATGACCAATACGAACATAATGCAGGCGATGTCATAGAGAACAGATTATTTTGGCCAAAAATTGGTAGAAAAGATTTGGATGCGGTTTTTGTTTGTCAAGCAATAAATACTGTCCTAACTGATCCAAAGGAGGCAATGGTGGTTCTAGACTTATATTGTGAGTGTTTTGAAGATTCATTAAGTTAAGCATAAGCCAAAAAAGTACAATGATCATACAATAATGTCTGTATGGGAGTTCTGTAATGAATTATCAGTAGTAAGATAACAAGTGCAATAAGAATTACCGACAAATTTCAAATATGCAGGAATGCATGTTGATTTGATTCCACAGTTTATTTTGCATCTGTGAAGGTTTTCAGAAATTATCTATAATTTCCATTGCAAAAATTATATCCAATAAGGATAAATCATGAATTAAAACTATAACCGATTTCTCTTCAAAATTGTAATTCAACGACGTGAGTTTACTACTGGAAATGTGGCATTTTGGACATGCTTCCATTGAAGAAATTGACAAAAATTTTGACAACATTAGTAAATATCAAGGAATCAGAAACTTCCAAATGGAGACAGTTCATTGTTAACGGCATTAGTACAATTATCGATAATTGCCCTAGTGCAAAATTATCGCATACTTTTGATTTGAGTGACCAATCAATGAACACATCGGAATGTTTATAATAATCAATTTGCTGATTACTGATCTAATAAATCCGGTTGAAATTTCACCAGGATCGATGGAGTAAGATATGAATGTAATATTTCTTATTTTCTCATAGTAAAGCCATTAACTGCTGAAATACGAAATCCAGTGAGTCCTCTCGTAGCAGACAAAAGGTACGAGGTAATATGTGAAACTGCAGGATCCAGACCAGCTGCTATCATTACTTGGTACAAAGGCAAACGTCAGCTGCGCAGGACCAAGGTATGTCGAACTCTCCACATTTCACTGAATGATTTATAATGTACGCTCTAATACGATGATCACCCATTGTCTGTTCTCTCAATAAAGTCAGTTATATTAAGACAATAAACTTTTATCAAACCATTACACGGTCAGATTTTGCCTGAAACAGAAAAAAGTTTTCTATACGAAAACTTCATACTTCCAATTTGGCGTTCTTTTATTACATAGATGGATTGTGTCGCTTTGGAGAAAGAAAGAAATAAGTACCAAAAAGGTGAATCTAGTAATTCAATCAAGACCAAGGAATATTCTCGAATCAACAAACTGTTATTTGACACATTCCACAGTTTCTTCTTCTATAGTTTATGAGAAGAATACTTAAAAACACTGTTCTGTTTACAGTCATAGCTGTGACTCCCACTAATAGGATATCGTCATGATCAGCTAGCATACAAACTATTCAAAACAGTTTTCTATGGAATACTCTGATCTTAAGTCAATCAATTAATAACTATTTTTCCCATTTATTTTTATTTTTTTTTTATTTTTTTTATTAAAACAAATGACATCTCCAATACTTGATATTATACAATGTCAATTACTCTACGTTGCTATCGATACATATAATATTCATGACAGATTACAATAATATTTTAATATTGAATTGAATTCAAATAAATAATGTGATCAGGTTTTTTAACATTTAACAAATAAAAACTAATTACATTATTCAAAAGTATTGAATTACTGTTCGCAATTAAAGCCAAATATAAGTGAGTATTTCAAAATTACCCATTTAGGATCATTTGAGATCCTGTGTATGGGATTTCAATAATTCCTCTTTATTTTATTTTTTTTATTTATTAAATCTATTCAATTTTTAATTATTGTTATAATGTTCACTTATTTCTGTATTCATACAGATAAAATAATGTGAATTTAGTTAAAATATACAATGATAAAACAATGAAATTATTAAACAATCAATGTTTTATTGATGAAATAGTATAAACAAATTGTAGAATTAAAAGTCCCTTGATTATTAAAATCTACTAACTCTTTGATTTTTGTATCGTTTTGCAACAAGAATTGTTTTAATTTTGTTTTGAACATGACTAGTGCATTTATATTTTCAATTTCCAGTGAGAGTATATTGTGAAGGCGTGGTCCGTAATATACAAATGTTCTCTGTGTCAAAGTTTTATTACACCTATTTGTAACTACCCTTCCAGCAATGTTGGTTCTCGTAGAATAATTATGCTAAATTGGAGTTAATTTTCCTTTAGAACTATAATAGTGCATGTATATTGATGTACAGTATAACTGAGTGATATTCAAGACATTGACCAATTTGAAAAGAGCATTTGATGGGATTCGTAACGGTTTACGATGAATAATTTTTAAAATCCAATTTTGTTCTCTTTCCAGAATTTTGCGAGTTGTCTTTTTAACACCGCCCCATCCGATTATGCCGTACCCAATTATGGATTTAACTAATGAATGGTACATCATTTTCAAATATTTAGCTCCAACTATCTCTCTCATTTGATAAAATTCATATTTCCTTTCTCGTATTATTAGTATTAACGTCCCATCTAAGAAATTGATCAATATAAATACCAAGATATTTTACATATTTTGTTGTATTAATAATTATATCATCGATATTAATCTCTTCAAAATCTGGTATGAATTTTCATGAAGGGCAAAGATGAGTATTTTAGTTTTATCTGAATTTAAAGTTGATATGTTGGTGTCAAATCAATTTTTAATAATTTTCAAATCTTGCTCCACCTTCTTCGTTAGTTCTTTCCATGAGGATCCTTTATAAAATATCGCTGTATCGTCGGCAAATGAGATAATATTACGGGAAGAGTCTATTAGGAGTAGATCATTTATATAATACTGGACAGTATAGGTCCCAATACCGTCCCTTGCGGGACTCCAAAACTTACTTCTCTTTCGTCGCTGTAGGTATTAATCACCCATTGTCTTTACATTAAAAGGAGTTGTTGTAGAAATATTAATATTTCTTTGGAGAATTAAGATTAGAGCACTTATTTCTATTCTGTTCTCTAATCTGTATTAAAAAAAGCAAACATTTTAATGACGATTAGCGAGTAACGTTCACCTGGCGCATCCGCCATTAATGACATCAAATCATACTTTATATCATAACATTGAAAGTTTATTAGAATTGACATGAATATGTATATTATGGGGTGGTCCACCACGGACATGTGTTGTAGTCAATGTTTACTGAATATCTATGGGGATATATGTGGTCTGCCAAAAATACTCTCAGCTGTGATGAGCCATCAAAGTAACATATGTATTTCATAAAGACGTTATGTGATTAGATGAGCTGTCAAAATCTTTCATGGATTATCTTATAAAATTTTAGGTCTCGATTTCCAAAACTTCCTGTGTGGATACCTACGCCGTATAAGGAACCATTCTAACAAATTTCAAGTCAGTCGGCTTTATTATTTCGCAAATTTTGTGATGAGTGTGTAATCAGTAGTATTCCTTTTATCTGTATATATATACAAAATTTTCAGTGGAGCATGGACAATACTACAGGGATAGCTTCCTTATATTACGATTATAATCAGTGAATGATTCTATAAATGCGCCTCTTTAATAGTAGCATGCTGTAATATTCAGAACTTGATCGGCAATAAGTATACGGGGCGCTGCATGTTCTTCTGGGGGAGTGCGGTTCTCAAGCAGTGAATTTCCACAGATCATCTAGCCTAACATTTGACATTCTTCAAGTTATATCAATCTGCTCAATTATTATACGAATTGGAATTAATTGCCTGGCGCATTCGCTATTTTATACAATATAGCTATTTTGGAAACAAATACCTGGAAAAGGATTTTTGGGACAAATACTTGCTGTTTCCGGGCGAGGCGTTACCCGAATCTGGCATAGCAAATGAGTCCTGGAAAACCTCATTTAGGTACGTGTTGCAAACAATGTTTTTTCGTAAAGCGCTTCTAAATTTCCCAGAATACCTAATAATCTATTACCAGCGAATCATTCGAAACCCTAATTATTACTGGAATAAAAGTAGTTTTGCAATAGAACGCCTAGAATCTTGTACCATAGCAACAAGTTTGTTTTGTTTGTTTATCAATTCTGTCATTCAATTTTCAAATTTCAATTTCAAATTTTTTAAACCTTCCTCAACTTCCGGTGATTTCAAATTTTTGATTTTGAATAGAACACCTCATTTTCTTCGCATTTTTGATTTCTTTGTCATAATTAAGAGAGTTTCATGATACAATCCCCTATCTTAATTCTCAATTGCTTTTGAGTTATTACAACTCAAAATATGTATCTCATTTGCAGGGTCTTATTTACAATTTACACTTTTTTTATCTTTTACAGTCACAAACGTTCAAACCGTCGACAGTTTGGTCGGAATATTATATGCTCAAAACAGTTCTATGTGTTAAAGAAAATATTCATGTCGAGAAGTTTCCAAAAGTTATTGCTTATATAAATTATTTAGGATAGTCTGCAAAGGATGACGTTTTTTCGGAATCGAAAAAGGAGCTTTTACGGACTGAAATAAGCCCGTAAAGTAGCTATTTTTGGAAGCGTATAGAAAAAGACGTTTAACTTGAAAAATCTTTTCTTCCGGATGAATTCCGCGTCACAATAATCGACTTAATGCCGACGTTTTGCCAACCATTACAGGTGGCATCTTCAGGGCAGGCTTGAGGCTTGAACTGAAACTGGTTCTACTGGTTTCTGTAGCCGTATTCACGCTACATAGTTCACTGCCTTTGTTCCGGAGGTTAACTTCGTTCCGGCACCTGACCCTGTGCGATCATGTGAGAAGTGGAATTATCGACGATGGGTTTCCAAATGTTGGGAAGGCAATATCCTGAGTCACGGTTCAGATTATTCGGATGTTTTAGTATTTCTATAGCTTCAAGAATTTTTCGCTGATAGAAGTTTGGGGATTGGGCTAGGATTTTAGTATCTTCAAAAAGGATTTGATAATTTGTGTCAAACTTGTTTTCCGCAAGTGCAGATCTACTGGTGTCACGAAGCCTTGTACAGCGCTCATGTTCTTTCACACGAGTAGCTACTGTACGACCTGTTTCACCAATGTAGACTTTACCGCAAGAACAGGGAATGCTATAAACACCTTCTAAGTGGAGAGGAGGGAGGGAATCTTTGATAGGTTTGTAAAACTGAGATAATTTTGGAAGGGTGGAAAAACGGGTAGAAATATTATGTTTTTTGAGGATTTTGAAAATTTGATCTGTTATATTTTGAATATATGGAAGATGGGCTGTGGATAAAGCAGGCGGGGGGGGGGTGGGGTTCTGGCTCAGGTCGATTTGAAATTTTAGGTGAAGTGTATTTCTTTATGGCTTTTTGAATGTTGTAATGGGAGAAATTGTTTGATAATAAGGCAGATGAAAAATGTTTTAATTCTGATTTTAAGGATTGAGGCTGCGCTAGGTTGACAGCTCTGTGGACCAGGGAGTTTATGACAGATTGCTTTTGGGCAGGGTGGTGGTGGGAAAGACCATTGAGGTATCTATCGGTATGGGTCGGTTTCCGATACACAGAATGTCCTAAAGTACCGTCAGTCTGTCGACTAACCAATACATTCAGGAACGGGAGTGAACCTTGCGATTCGACTTTCATGGTGAAAATGATATTGGGATGTAATGAATTTAAATGATTGAGGAAGGGAACAAGCTTTTCGCGACCATGTTGCCAAATAACGAAAGTATCGTCGACATATCTAAACCAACATTCCGGCTTTCTCAGCCTCAATCCTTGAAATCAGAATTAAAATATCTTTCATCTGCCTCATTATCAAACAATTTCTCCCATTACAACATTCAAAAAGCCATAAAGAAATACACTTCACCTGAAATTTCAAATCGACCTGAGCCAGAAACCCCCCCCGCCTGCTTTATCCACAGCCTATCTTCCATATATTCAAAATATAACAGATCGAATTTCCAAAATCCTCAAAAAACATAATATTTCTACCAGTTTTTCCACACTTCCAAAATTATCTCAGTTTCACAAACCTATCAAAGATCCCCTTCCTCCTCTCCTCTTAGAAGGTGTTTATAGCATTCCCTGTTCTTGCGGTAAAGGCTACATTGGTGAAACAGGTCGTACAGTAGCTACTCGTGTGAAAGAACATGAGCGCTGTACAAGGCTTCGTGACACCAGTAGATCTGCACTTGTGGAACACAAGTTTGACACGAATCATCAAATCCTTTTTCAAGATACTAAAATCCTAGCCCGAGCCCCAAACTTCTATCAGCGAAAAATCCTTGAAGCTATAGAAATACTAAAACATCCGAATAATCTGAACCGTGACTCAGGATATTACCTTCCCAACATTTGGAAACCCATCCTCGATAATTTCACTTCTCACATGATCGCACAACGGCAGGGTCAGGTGCCGGAACGAAGTTAACCACCGGAACAAAGGCAGTGAACTATGTAGCGTGCAGGATTTTCCTACAATAAATACGGCTACAGAAACCAGTAGAACCAGTTCCAGTTCAAGCCTCAAGACTGCCCTGAAGATGCCACCTGTAATGGTTGGCGAAACGTCGGCATTAAGTCGAGCTATTGTGACGCGGAATCCATCCGGAAGACAAGATTTTCCTAGCTGTCCGCGGAAGTCTACTATCCAAGAAGACGTTTAACGCATTTCAAAAATTAGCAATATGGTAACAAAGCTTGATAGCAACAAGTCAACCTCTGGTAATTGCGATACAGATTGGGCATGCTCCGAACAAACAAGAATTCCTGGTATGCTTCACTAAATATTTTTCACGAACGGAGTCCAAAACTTCCTTCGAAATTTATCTTGCTTATTAAATCGATCAGATAATAAAAATGCACAAGGGATTTTTTGAATCAGAAGAAATTGAAGTTAAAATATCAAAGAATTAGGAAATTATTATCATCCCAAGATTGCACCTGGATAGTAGATATAGATAAGTCATTGACGATGAAAATCTTTGGTATGTACAAGCAGAATAATTCAAATTAATCTAAGATTTTCAAAATTTCAATGATTAGGTCATCCCTGTATTTTCAATTTTCTCTTCCCATTATTATTTTTGATGTCTGGTTTCCTTGCACATGCATAATTTGTTTATAACGAGACTCGTCAACGCTGAGATGTGCAATTTTGTTACAAAGGGTGTATTACATCATTGAGCATATATATTATATAACTTCATCATTATGTATTATTGTAAGAGCTCCGAACAGTACTTATGCCTCAGCAACGACAGTCAACAATCAGTTAACATCGTGATAGGTACTTGCTTTCTTGAAGAAATGGGTGCATCCTTCTCTATTATAGTCAATCGCGCATCTGACAGAGGTGTATCTTTCGCAGAATAACAAGAAACTTATTTAAAGACATGTTTACTATGTTTGTGATCCCACAACTGTCGTGATTTGAAGGAATGAAATTTTCGTTGAGTGTAATCGATATTCGAATGAAAACATCACCAACGCTTATATTCCTCCAACTTGAATTGATCCTAGAAACAAATATTGTAATGAATAACAATTGATTATAATCCTAATAGCTTCATAAAAAAGTCAATTCGTTTATAATAATAATTATATGATCTTTACCAATTCTCTCAATTGTTGATGAAAACAAAATGTTGCTTCACATTTAGGATCCGATATTTTCAATTCTAACAATTTTCAAAATCTAAAAGGGTTCTCTAAATCGATAGTAATAATGCTTCTAATAGTTCATGATGATATCTAACCAGAAATTTGTTCAAGTGTTTTGTTCATTATTTCATTTGTTTATTATCACGTAGGTTGGGATCGCCATCGGATTATCTCAGTGGAACATTCACACCCAGGTGATTGTCTCACTGAGATAAGCTGGTATTCCACAGGGATCTGTTTCTGCTCTAGAGAACAGATACCCGGAAGTATTAGATTTAGTGTTACTGGTGGATCTGGAGAGACCGTATTATTTTGTTCATTATTCTGAAACGATTCAGTTCTCAGCAGATTAGGGATGTTTGCTAAAACTAGAGCATGGAACAAATCTGGTGAATACGGTAAATGCGGCAACAACTCGAAACGTGAAAATCTTCCTTATCGGAATTCCTCAGTTCTCGATTTCTTCGCAGTTTAATCGCATCCGGAATTGCAGTATTTTGACTATTCTTTTGCATCTGGTGTGTAGCGTGGAAAAACTTCAAATTATGCTCTTTGTACAGGGGTTTCCAAACTACGCCCTGCGGGTCAAAACTGGCAGGCCAGTGCTAACCTAGATCTGTAAGCATTCTTTATATATTCCATTTTGGAGAATGTTTTCTCACACAAGTAAGTAGTACCAAAAACAGAAAACAGCCCACGGAAAAAAATGCAAATTATCGAATTGTACCTGTGGAAAACTCTTATAACATTTCAACAAAGATGTGTTTTGTGTTCTTAATTATATCACTGCATTGTGAATCAGTGATTTCCATTAGAAGTTCCGGGGCTATGATTTCAATGTCAGTATCAGAAGGGTTTTGGAAAATTTCCATTTCATTCGCAATGACATCAAAGTCTGACAAATGAGTATCAAAATTTATCTTCAAAGCACTCAAAGCTTCGATTGAAAAATCGAGGGGAACTCAGTCTCAGTAGTATGGCTGAATATTTCACATGTTTTGAAATGTGTGAAACATTCTTCACGTAATTGTAATTGAAACAGTATTTTCTGCCGGAACGATTTAATATTAGTGTATAAATTAGGGAGGAGCTGATTTTCTTCTTGCAATTCCAAATTCAGTACGTTCTTATGTCTTGTCGAATCGACATAGAATGCTAACTGACTTCCACAAACATTCGGTATTCTGTAATTCGATAAGAGGATGATGCTATTCATTCAAAAAAATTTCAATCACTGCTCGAAGTTCAAAAAAGCGCCAAAAAACGTTTCCGCAACTAAGCCAGCGTACTGCAGTATGATATGGTAAGGAATTCTCTCCAATCTCTCCAATGAGCTCTCGAATTAGTCGGTAATTCAGCCTAGTAGATCTGATGGAATTAACAACTGATATGATTGATTTTTGAACTTCACATATATCTAAGCATTTCCCGCACAATAACTGTTGATGAATGATACAATATAAGAAAGACTAGTATTGAACCACCATCATTTTCTACAGCCTTCGACATAGGAGCAACCACTCCTTTATTTTTACCACACATGTTTCAGACTCCATTAGTACTAATAGATTCCAAGTTTCTCCATCGGAGGTTATTCATATCAATGGCATTTTCTACTCCTTTAAAAATAACTTCCTCAGTAGTCGTGCCGTGAATACTATCAATATCAAGAAGTTCTTCATACACTTCCTACCTTTTTTCTGTTCCTCGAATAAAAACCAACACCTGAGCAGTATAACACATCCGTTGACTCGTTCAAGGTCAGAGAAAACTACTCAAGATGTCCATTTTTGTCAGACAGTTGGGACGATATATTTTCTGCGATGTCTATTCTCCGAGCCACGGTATTTGCTGACCAACTGACAGTTTTGAATAAATTCACCTTTTCGTGGTTCACTTCTGCGGCTACTGAAATTTCTCCATCGGCGAATGGTTTTCTAAGCTTCACACTATCAAGAACCACACGAAAGTAGGCACGAGTTGCAGCATCTTGTTCAGTATTGAGTTTCGTGAACAAAGATTGGTGCGATTTCAATCCGCGCTTCACAGCTTCAAATGTTCCTGTCCGCAAACTTATTTTCAGTAATTTTGAAAATGTTTCGTTTCGAAAATGACGTTCAATGTTATATTCTTTGAGAACGGCTATGGTTTCATTGCAAATCAAACATAATGTCTTCTTACTGGACGAAATATTGGAAGTTCCATTGATCTTTGAATGTTCTGCTTTCACTGTCCACTTTCCGTCTGTCGTCCTACTAGTAAATCACACATAAAAACAACAAATCAAATCAAAATGCTGTTACGAAGATGTCTTTTAAACACGCACAAACACGTTTTAGGAAGCTATGCACTACTACATTTCACAACAGACAGTTTCGCTTCGTTCGTCTTGTCTAGGAGAACTGACTAGCGGTCGCGCCGCTGGCTTTTTCATACTCCAATTACTGCCATCTAGAAGTTAAAGGAATACACCAGAACTTTCTTGAAACAACGAGATTATTCGCGAATGTTCAATTGTTACTCCGCTTTTGAAAGTACTCATAGCGCTATCTGTTAGCAATAAAGCACACTGCCACTATCTATTTCCGCCTGTGACCACCATGTGTCGTCAAGTGTCGCGGTCGTAACAATAAAGTACTGTTAGTACACAATAGTAATTGAACCAACAAATTTAGCAAGCGTATGATCGCTCAAGACGCATACTCGGCTACTAGTTTAGAAATTATAGATAATGGCCGGAAAATTGAAACGGTTTAAGCCCTTGTAACTTACTGGAATAAACAGGATGGCCCTAAGGCTGGGAAGTTTGGAGGCCCCTGCTCTATGATATAAAAGTTCATTTGAAACATGTGTTTTATCACTTTATGTTTTATACTTGCTGTAATATTCAACACTTGATCGGCAATAGCTATAGGAGGTGCTGTATGAAGGGAGGTGGTTCCTAAGCAATATAATATAAATATGTATTTTACAACTCTATGTTTTATACTTATGTATTATTATATTTTCCTGTCAACTGAACTGGCAGAATCATTGACACATCAACCTAATATTCATGATATAACAGAGTCTTCAAAATAATAATAACGGACACTTCTGTCAGTTCAATGTATGCTTATGATATAATATATTTATAACTAGCAAAAACTGTTATCAATAGAATACTATATTTCGATTTGATGCTTGATGTCAGAAGTTCCACTTGCAATGGAGCTACAGCGCTCCAAAACAATACAACTCCCATTTTCACCATAATAACCATAATAACGATTGGCAAAATATCAAATACATACGACCAAGTGATGCAAGACAGATCTAGACAGATTCAGAAAGGCGCAAAACTTATATTTCCTCGAAAATAATTTTTTTTTTCAGGCCGGTTGCAATGTAAAAATTCGTGGTTTGAAAACGATATTTAATATTCGGTGTGGTTAAGCGCCCGATGTCCATGCGAGACATTTTCAGGTCATAAACTACGAATAGAGAGTCCATTCAATAATATTCTATTCTAAAAAAGCTTGAAAGTAATAGACCAATTTAGTCATAAATTCACTAAGACGTCATAAACAAACAAAAGTTTTAGATAAAAGTTCATCATAACTCCTTATTTTAATAGTCCAACTCTCTGGAAAATCCCTATAAAAGTAAACTTTTCATTCCGCACCGTAGCGTGGAATATTCGAATATTATAGCCTACTTTAAAATTTAAATTAATTGGTCTATAATTCCTCATTTATTTTCAGGACGAAACGCGGGAAAATGTTACAATAAGTGAGTTAAGTTTCGTTCCGACGACCGAAGACGATGGAAAATCCATAACATGTAGAGCTGAAAATCCTAACGTCAAAGGACTCTTCCTTGAGACATCGTGGAAAATTGACGTCGTTTGTAAGTATACTTTTAACATTTGAATTTCTTCCCTGTCGAATATAACGACATTCCCATTTAAAATGGTCATTTTCCCATTCTTAGCTGTTTTACAATTTTCAAGTGGCTGTTACTGTTCTATTCCCAAATCTTTACAATACTGTTTCATTTTAACTCTGTCAAGATATTCGTACTCGAATCAAATGGAAATGTCGTTATTTCAGAGTATTCATTGTGCTTGTCAGATCATAACTTTTACCGTTTTAAACTCAAATAATATAACTGAGAAGTTTGATTCTCACTAATTTACTGAATAAGGGTAACTGGTTTCGCTAACACCGTAGCTTCAAACGGATATTACAAAGTACTTAACTTATTAAATTGGTGGAAACAAAATTTTTAATACTTATTTTATTCAAGTCTATAATGGATATTCATCACGTAATAGCTGAATCTATTCAACTTCACTATTTCTTTCAGAGTTAGTTAGTTAGTTAGTTAGAGTAGCTGCATGATTAGTTCCACACCATTGGAAATTATGTGACAATCAAATGCTCCTCTGATATTTTTGAAAATTTGAATATCTCTATTTTTTCTTTCTTCTTAAAGAATTGAAAAAGATGTTTTCTGTATATCTCAGTATTTATAAAAAATTGATGGAGGAAGCCGTTACTTTGTGTTCGTCACATTGATATAATCAAACACTTATTACTTTGGTTAGCCATCATCAGAGTAGACTAAATTATGAATCAAAATGAGCGTTGAAATACTATTTGGGGATAACAATGTAAACCATGGGTTACCCCCAGCTCAAGATAAATCGGAATTTATTGAACTACTTTTTCGTTTATATATTTCCATTCCTTCTAAATTACCTGGATATTTGTCTGTTCTGTGTTTTGAAAGTGATAAGCTTCCTTAAGATATGGTGTGGCCTGTATTCAAAATATGTTCCACTACAGCTGATTTTCCAGCATTATTTTCTTTTATATGGGCAAAATGTTCCTTATAACGAGTTGATATATTCCTTCTGGTTTGACCCACATGACGTTTTAAACACGGATATTGATTTTGTAAATCCCGGATTTGTCGAAATCAGAGACTTTATCAAAGGTGTTGCCTAAACTGTGTTTTAGCTTACATCTATAAACTGATTGTTTCGCAAATTTGAAAAACAAACTATGGAATTTATCAATTACTGTATATTTTATGGAATGAGGTAGTGTCTCAAGATAAACAGACCAACCTGTACAGTTGCTCAATATAAAATCTAGGACAAAGTTGACAACGTTTCTAAAATATCAGTATATGAAATTTCTTGAACGGAATAATTGATAGTGGTGATTCTGATCACCAACATATATTTCTAAAATTGGATTGAGTTGTCCGATTACTATGTTTATCAAACTGTCGATTGAATTTTGAAGTATACAATGAGATGAATTTCGAATGTACTTATAAGATTATCAATTGGGGAGGACTTATTATCCTTGTATATTTTATATTCGTAAAGTATAATGATGATTCCATCGAACATAACAAATTAGGGTGTCCTGGATCAGTTGGATGCTCGTTATGTTCTTTCAATTGAATCTTATACTTGAAAATTTTGCCTTCAGTGATTAAATGTGATATTACTAGATTTTCAATCGGAGGAAAGCTGTTCTGAGATGAGCTGATCTCAAACTCTACGTTATCGCTTCAACCTTCCAGCTTACGGGGGCGAAGCAAATCAATCAATCGCAAGAACAAACTCTCAAATAACCTAGTCTTCCTAAAAATGTATAAAAAATAAACAAATCACCCTGCGTAATATTGCAGCTTGGAGCTTCGAATCTACGCTATCCGAGACAATAAAATACGCAGACGAGGTCCAACCGTCTGAGCTTCAATCGCCGTTGCAACATTTACATTAAATTCGGTGTACCAATTCTTCAAAAATTAAACACCTGATCAGTAAGCAAGAATAGTTTAAGAAAAAATGTAGTTCAATGAGAAGATAACTAAAGGCTGAGATGGCGTTGAATTTACTGAGGTCTAGTTAATTGATGGAAAAGAATTATTTCGAGGTAGAGTACTATTATTGTTCTTGAGAGGAAATAGAGAAGACCGTAGGTTTGTTCAAGCCATCACTTGAATCAGTTCATAACCGTCCGGCGTGATCGCGAATGGAAATTGGCATTCCCATAGGTATCAGTTAATAGACTACAGTAAAAAACCAAAAGAAGCGGCGGTGGTTGGTCATTGAAAAGACGCGATTCTATAGCCTCTAGCGGCGCTTCCACAATCAATAGATGATAATATATCGAACTCAGTTCTGAATAAGCATCAACGGTTTCGGGCCAGCTGGTAAAACGGATGAACAATACTGAGATTGCTTCTGGTGGCGTAAGCTCAACATTTCAGAATGTCAAACAGTTTTTTTTATTATCTTTCTCTTTAGATTCAATTTTGTATGTGATACAACCTTCAACAGCAATCCCAGAAGGATATTTGTTTATTTATTATTGAATACAATAACAATAACTGAACACATAAGAGAACATTATAATCATCTCCAATCGGCAATTCTGTTCTGAGTTATTTGTATTTTTGGATGCTATAAGATAAACTGAACACAATGAAACAACATATATTATCTCCAAGCATCAATTCTAGGTGGGGATGATGCCTTGTTTAAATTAATCTGAATTTCCACTGACGAAGATGAACATATGTTGCATTCTTTTCTTTGGCCTAGATGGGTAGTCCCACCAAGCAGGGAACTTTCACCTGCGCTTGTTTGGGGCTGCCGTCTAAACGTAACGCATACTTCTGACCACCAAAACCACCTAAGTCGATATGTTATTTGTTAGTTTATTTTTGGATGCACTAGCTTTACTGAATAATTTTGTATTACGTACACGCCCTCAATTCAAAATGACCAATCACCGCAATATGTTTTGTATAGTCGTCTTCAGTAACAAAAGAAAGCGTTTCAACATCAAATGATCTTTCGTAGTTTTGAATAAAACTGGAGAGGCAATTTCTTAAAGGCATGAATATTGCATTCATCACCCGTCCTAGATGGTATTTTTCACAAGTGTTTAAAGGCGTTTCAAAAACTATTCAAAACGAATTGCTAGATGCAGGGCTGCAAATTTACAAACAGGAAATACTGAAAGAAATTAAATCTGTAAGTTCCATTGCTTTGGAGGCCTATGAAACTACACCTCTATTCATCAGCAAATGGTTGTTATTATTCGATAAGTGTTTCATGGGCAAATTTTTGGACGATTTTGGACATTTTTAAGCCGGGTGGACATAATTCTAATGTATTAGCAAAAACATTGCTCGATGAATTGTGAACTATTTTAAATTCTCCTTCTGGGTCTGATAACAATAAACTAATTGCTCAAAGTAACGATGAGGCATCCGTAAGACAAATGGTGTACAAGCCATTATCAAAAGAACATCTCCACTTGCACATTATATTCACGGTTACGCGCATCAATTTAATTCAATTATTGAACGAGCGGCAAAGTGCAATAAAAAAGTTATAAAGATTGAATAGAGAGATCTCCGATATTGGCACTAGTAATTCGCCGCCGCTAATCGTGTACCCACCTCATAGTCCGATTATTGCAAATGCTTCCTGACAATACGGATGAAATAAAAGCAAAAATGCTGTAGTGGCGATATACCTACTGTACTTTAATATCAGTAGATAGAATAGAATAAAAGTATATAATCATGTTAAGCATCTTTCGGAAGTTTTTGTTCATGACATTTCCCATATAGGGCCCAACAATGGATTTTGTATGAATATACTTATACATATATGATTTGAAACCAAATTATAGGTTGATGTAGTGGTGAAAGAAGTGAAACTATTATTGTATTGCAATATAAATTGAATAATTGTGATCTAATGATGTCCTCGATAGAAACAAATGTTTTTCACTGGTTGAGAATATATAAAAATATACTCAATTGCCCAGATGTAGATGAACAAAGTAATAAGCAGCTCATAGTCTGCGCTTCGATATAGTTACTTGCACGCACACATAAATCGGTGAATGGCAATCACCAAGAGAAGAAACGACCATACAAATTGCTATTATACAAATGGGGTCAGTAAGTGAATCAGTTTAATTGCCAAAATACCAGTCTTTTTCTGTGAAACATGGAAGAAACCCACATTTGTCATTAACATTCTTCTATGTCTACAGCTACACTGTTAATATTGGTTATAAAGTTTTTATTTTTGATGTTTTAACGGTTTAAAAAAAACGTACCTTACTGCCTTATAAATAGTACGCCCGTGGCGTGGGGTACCCTGAAAATCTGTTCAAAATACCCTATACAATACACGCCTATGCCGTGGGGTACTATTCCTCTATCCGTACTGGATTTCTACACGTCATGTTGGCGATACAAAAATTCCGTAGTTACGAATAGACTGACTAACTCTAGTATATCCGAGTTCGTTGGATCAGACTGCTCCTATTATAATCTGAAAGCACATTTTATGAACCTGAAACATTCTCTCTAGTATGAGAGAAGATTCATTCATCATAATAGCGATACTTATGTTCCATGAAAACCAAATTGGCTGAAGACATTAGAAATGTTGATTTCAAACTTGCCCCTGTCGTTAATTTCCCAACGAAACATTATCCACTCTTGATTATTGTTATGGAACAAAATACTCCGAACAATTACAGATGAAAATTATTAATAGGGATATAATTATTTAGGATAATGCTAATTAAGGGTAATTTTCCAACAGCAGCAGGAATGAAATGCCCAGTTTGAAGTAAAAAAGTGCTTCCAAAGGATACCACCTAAATATGGAGTAATTACAAGAGGAACCGTGTGCGGATAATTAAAAAAGAACTTTTACTTTACAATTCATTTCAACTAATTAAAAACCTCTCTTGTAAAGTACACTAATGAAACTTTAATTTCACCTAGGTTTTAAATGAAATATTACCATCGGCTTTTCAGGAAAACTTCCCAGAACAGTGAAAGATTAACTTTGCAAATTAAAAAGAAAACGAACCGTTCAACAGAAACAAAAAGTTGAATGCGAAAATATCGGAATGGGATTGGGAGTATGGCTGAATTTGAATGGCCGCATTAGTTACAATTATTATTTGCCTCCGAGCTGAAAATTGTATAATACAAGTTGCGAATAAAAAGCATAACAATATGGAAATTTTGTAGCTCACAGAATGCTTTGGAATTACGTATGGTATATACATACACGGAGAATGTTTCAGATGAATCACGATTTATCTCATTTTATCCAATAACAGCAGAGTTCGTTATTTAATGTAGACTTTTTATAACTCAGCATTGAATGATCCGTCAATGAGTATTGATGTACTGCAACGGAAAGTATTTTCATTATCATTTCCTAGTTGACTTATCAGTTAGGATTGACTCCCAACGACTATTAACGAAGCAGTATTTTACAATTTCGTAATTCCTAATGAAATCATCAATTTTTTTGGGATAAATGTTTGGTGTTTTTCATTGCTCCGGATCATATTTCAGTATCTTCTGTTATAACATTGAACTTAGATTTACACAAAAACATTTAATTCAAAATTAATGCTGATAAATTGTTTCACCACATATTATAAATCAATCTGAATGTAGCACGAATTGAGCGATGGAGAGGGTAGAAAATTGTTTGGGTTGACGTTTTTATTTACGTGATTGTTCACAAGTGGTGAATTATAAGTATAGTTTGGGGCACTTAATATCATGTTCAGATATCTTAAATGTTCCAAAATATTTATGGATTCTAAAGCTTATGTCCTCTTTATTGAATATGTAAAATATTGGGATTAATAGAAAAATTGTGATTATGTTCCAATACTGATTCGCCTAATCAAGTTTCTCTTTATGGGGCCTGTGATTTCTCAAATGTTCATGGAATCTTACATTAAAACTGCTTCCAGTTTCTCCTATGTATTAGGCATAACAATCGTCACATCACAGCCTGTATGCTACAGATCCCTCCAATTTATCATTTATAGATTCTGAATCATTGTTATATGAGTATAGATTAGTTTCTCAAAAGGCGACGATTTTATCCTGATTTTTAAGAAATTGAGATATTTTTTGTGGGTGTTCACTTAAATAGGTGAGAAATGCGAAATTCGATTTGGTATTATGATTTATCTCTGGATAAATTTGGTTAAGGGCTTTTTTATTGAATCAATTTTGAAATGTTTCTCTTATCGTGACATAATAATCGTTTTTTTAGCAATATCTATGATTCTATTTGATTCTAATGGAAGTTATCTTCACCTAACGGGATTTTAACTAATCTATGTATCATGGAGTAATATAATGCAGACCTGCGTGATCACTGGAGTAGAGAATGATTGTGATAATAGCGAAAAATTATTATTTGTACTCGAAAGGGTCGGGTCTAAGAAGCTTAAGGAAGCCCTGCAGCAAATTACACTTCGGATCCACACGGGAAAGATCCTCTTAATATTGCTACCATCGATTCACATATGCCTGAAATTGTCTTTGGTCAGCGCACAATTAGGCGCATTCTGCTTGATCTCAATAGCAACGAACTCCAAAACATGCAAAAAAGACATTTCCAAATGATTACCCATTGCACTATTATCTGTGATCTCCAATACCTTAGCTCAAAATTCGTGAATGACCGGCAATATGGCCTTTGTCAGCAGAGATCAACAGGAGATCTGCTTGCCTACGAAATACGTATATGGCAGAAACTTATTGAAAAACATGGGGAATCTCTAGCTGTAGCATCGGATGTATCCAAAGCATTTGATCGTGTATGGCACCAAAGCCTCCTTGAGAAAGTTCCGTCATATGGTTATCCGCCTTCTTTGTCGCTTACCATCGAGTTTTCTCCCAGATAGATCACTCCATGTACTGGTTGACGGGGCATCCTTCAATAAAAGGGCTGTCAACATTGGTGATCTCCCCAGGGATCTGTCTTGGCACCAACTTTGCTTCTGCTCTATATCAACAATCTGCCGACCACCTGTCACTATTCCTATGAAGTCTTCCATATCCATGCTCAGGATCACAGCCAACAGCACCCTCTCATTCAATGATCATATGAGGTCCATTGCAAGAACTTTTTCACTGAAACTTGGTTTTCTATTCCGTGCCAAGAGCTAGTTCAGCAGCTCCTCATAATCTACAAAACACAGATTCGACCTGTCCTGGAGTTCGACTCCCAAACGTACCCTGAAGCTCTTGGATTCTATCTAGAAGAGAGCTATTCATCTGATTTATGATGTAACAGTTATGAAGCCATTAACCTCTCTAGAACATTGTAGAAAGGTGCGAGATCTCATTCTTTTCTATAGATATTTCCATGTTCGGTCTTCATCAGAAATCTCGTCTGTTGTTCCACTCCGAGAGATTCCACATAGGCAGACTAGACGAGATCAAACTATTCACTTCACTTCTTCAGTGTCACGCTAGAAACCTGCCGATTTTCCCCCTACCTGACTTCAATTCTCTATCGGATAGCGAAGATGTGGAACTCTTCACCTGATGTGGTCTTTCCCTATGACTATAACCTCCAAACTTACAAGGAAGAATCGAATGCAACATTCCATCGATGGCTCACACGAGGTTCTTCGAACATTATAGATTTCCCTCTCTTTTAGTGAAAGTATATGAAAAAAGGAAATCTATATTTGAATAAAAGTTATTATTATAGATGAGAGATTAATTTCCTGCCTGTAAAGCAAGCCATTACGTTGTCAATATACAAACATGTTCGAAGTTATTCATAGATATGTTTGCTAGAGGAAATAATGGCGAACTCATGGGGAATCCGGTGCTATGTCGGAATATTTGTTGTTAAGTAATTCTGGTCTATGCAAAGTGAGATCAACCTCAATATTTCCTGTGCTATTATCGGTAATGTATGATTGCGAATTAGAAGTTGTTCAATTAGAGTAATGGTCTGCTGTGTGAGAAAACTAAGAGAGAGGTTTTGACACAAAATGATACAAATTTGGTATTTGTCTTTGGTTCTATGTTTTCAATTTTTCAACCGGAATAAATTCTTATACTGTATGTAGAGCTAAAGTTTGTACATTTTTATATTATTTCGACTAATTCCCTAGCTATTTTCGTACCGTGTACATTAATATATGAATAAATGAGTCTTATAGGAGTATTGTTCTTGAGAACATTTAATAAGCCATATAGAGAAGGTGGTTGAAGATTGATGTTTAATAAATGAGATTACTCATATTCTGTCAAAATATACTTGATGTTCGATGTTTGTTTCCGAATTAGTCGCAGGTTCTGATTTTAATTCTATGAATCTCGATTAACGTTTATGGTGTCAAGATGATGAATAAAATGCCCTAAGCCTAATTCCCATCCGCAGATTGAGGATAATATCAAATCAGATGTCGCATGTCTGTCATACTCAGATGAACAGTAGCAAGAAATACCTCAATTTCTTGAAAACTATGATAACAACGTTGCCTTTAATAGAAAATGATCTATACTCATGTATTGATAATGCAAAATATGAATAAGATGAAAAGTAAAGTCCACAGGCTGAAGTGTGATGACTGTAATGCCTTGTACATAAGACAAACTAGATGCAGTTTCAGTAATAGGTTCTACGAATAGTAGAAGTTACAGAAATTAAAAAAGAGGACTCTAGTTATTCAAATCACCTATTGGAACATAACCACAATTTCACCTTTAATCCTGATATCCTACATATTCAAAAAAAAACATGAACCCATTTTCTAGAATCCGTAAAATTTTCTAAACTTTCAAAAAACAATAACATAATATTAAATAAGCAAATTGATACCTATAAGTTACCACTTCCACACCATTTTGTAAGTATACTCCCACCCAAACGATTGTCTATTCCCATCCCTGAATTGTGCGACATCCAGATTAATTTCTAATGAAATAATTATTTTCAGATTTGACTGTAGTTGATAAATCTCAGCTTTGTGAATGCCACAATGTGGTGAAACAATTTTTCAGCATTAATTCTAAATTAAAGGTTGCAATCTTTGTGTCAATTTGACTTTATTTCTCCATCTTCCGGAAGTTAAGAGGATTTCACACCAGATAAGCATCGAAACGATAGATATCTGTACTCTGTTATTTCATGTTGCTAGTAACCTGGTAAAACTGACATGATGAATGTAGGAAATAGATACAAATGAATAAATAGATATATTCATTTATCTCATGTTGGCTCCTGCCAGATAACGTTGATAAGGTCTTCTTGATCTAGATCTAGACTAGAAATATCTTATCTCCAAAACGATGAATGTTTGCATAGAATTCCGAGTTCTTGAGGATAGTTTGAGGAGATACTTACGATTAGTAAACGTCGGAATCTGAAAATTGCGTGAACTGATGGAACGCGACCACATAATTCATGAGAGAATACTCCGACTGACATTCCCGAAACATCTGGATTGGCAGCTTCTTAGTTCATCACATCCGTCATTTCACCCAGTGCATTGATTTTGTATGCCTATATGCAAGACATAATTCATGTCACATCTATCATTTGCTATCAAGTTCCAAGATATCTCTTCAATGTAGTTGGAAAATATTTCAGAAATGAATACTTTCTTCTCTCAGCATTAAGGAGTCATTTTGGATATTGTTGGTGTTTACTTGTTGGAAATTCATATCTAATTCTAAATATTTAATAAAAATACATTTGTAATAAATTCTCATAATCTTCGTCTTTATTGAACAAAACATTACATGTTTCACCACACGGTGGCTTCGTCAAACGATGATTTTACAAACTACAGTTTATTCCTTGAATATTGAAATTAAGATTGAAAAGGAGGGGATGAGTGAGCTACGTGTACAGTAGGATAAGAATTACTTCCAAATAAATTTCATAATGGAGAATTGACGAAGTCTTTCTGATCACTTGAAAGGTTTCCTGTATTTTTGAACTTACTAATTTCAATTTTCTCTGAGTTGTTTAAAACTTTCCTCTTAAATGACTTATGGAGAATCTCAAAATCCTCTTTGAAATGACGATCAGTCTCTTTTATTGTGGCTTACAACTTTTGAATCTCCTTTGTTCGAATTAAAATGTTCTTTAATTCTATATTTGAAAGATTTTTCTGTCTGGCCTATATAGCATTTATCACAATGTTCGCACTGTACCTTGTATACTTCTGATTCTTTGTTGTTTTTAATATATTTGCCTACCTATTATCCGTTCTAAAAGATGTGGTAACATTGCGTTTTTTAAGTAAATTGCATATGTATACTGATAATGCTCTAATGATGTTAACAGAAAGCTTATATATATATATACAAATTGATCTATAGTTATGAGTTTCAACTATACTAGAGTAAAATTGGGCTTCATTATGAGCATTTTACTTTAGTAAATCAATCACAATTTTTTCCTTATAACCCTTATTAGTTGCTATCTATTTTATAATTGAACATTCCTTATGGTATATCAATTCTGACATGGGAATAGTAATAAGTCTATGTCTCGTGCTTCAAAGAAAAGCCAGTCTATGTTATACGGGGTGGTTTGAGCGAAGAAGTTAGTTTAACCTGGTATAGTTAAGACTCATCATTATAGATCAATGATGTATTTAGGTAAACTTTCAGATAACGTATGCAATTTATTTGAAAAACACTATATTACCACATATTTTAGAACAAATAATACGGTAGGCAGATATATTAAAAACAGCAAAGATGAAAATGAAAAAGATCAAAATTCAGGAGTAAACAAGGTAGAGTGTGAACATTGTGATTGATTCTATCTAGGTTAGACAGGAAGATCTATCAAAACTAGAATCAAAGAACATTTCAATTTGGACAAAGGAGATTCAAAAGTTATAAACCATATTAAAGAAACTGATCATCATTTCAAAGTTGCTTTCGAGATTTTCCAGAAGTCAGTTGAAAGTAGAGTATTATAGAATTTCAAGATTCAAATTAAGTTTAAAAATACAGGAAATCTTTCAAATGATTAGAAATACTATACCTATTCTCCATTATCGAAGTTGTTTGTAAGTATTCCTCATCCTACTGTACACGTACCTCACTCATCCCCTCTTTCTTAATCTTAATTTTAATATTTAAGGAATAAACCATAGTTTGTGAAACAATTGTGTGGTGAAACATATCAAATCTTGTTTGATAAAACGAAGCTTGTGAAAATTTATTACAATTGTATTTTCCATTAAAACTTCAGAAGTTAGTCACCTGTAAATACTTCGTAGAGAAATTGACAGTTTTTATTACATAAAAATAAATAAATTTAACTGTAGCTCCGTAGCTTCTCCAAATATTACAAAGTTCCTTTCAATAATACCTGAAAGGTGTCCGAAAATCAATGTCCGATACTTCAGGATCTGATTCTACAAGCATAAATATAAAAAAACTGCCTATAGGCATATCACTTGGGGGGACATATGGCCTGGCCTCCAGATGAAAACGTTTGATACACGTTAATTTTTATTCGAAATTCTGGCTAGGCCCTCATATTATTACATACTATTCTTAGAGTTTTTATTGAGGAAATCAAAACCGATCCATAATACATCCCATCACTACATAAAACCTCGATATTTCTTTTCCCAACTACACCTGCTGAAATACTGAATACTATCATCTCCCTAAAAATACTAAAAGTATGGGCGAGGATGAATTATCAGTCAAATTAATAAAACATATTGCCAACTCAATATGTGAGCCTTTGTGTGATATAATCAATAAAAGCTTGTCAAATGGTATATTTCCAAATAGTTTGAAATGTGCCAAGCTTGAAGCAATTTTAAAAAAAGGGGATAAATGTGATATCAACAACTATAGGCCCATTGCATTACTAAACAACGTAAGTAAAATTTTCGAAAAAATCATCCATAGTAGACTTTTACATTTTTTCGAACAACAGAATATCCTGGTAGAATCACAAAATGGATTCCGAAAAGGTAAAACTACGGTAAGAGCTGTCTACATGGCACTTTAGCACTCTAGCATATTGGACTCGTTAAACAAAAATAATGAAACTGCTGCAATATGTCTAGACTTATCCAAAGCATTTGACAGTGTAGATCACAAAATACTTATCAATAAATTAGAACGTTACGGAATCAGAGAACCATCTTTAAAGCTAATAGAAAGTTATCTGCAAAATCGTGAACAGTATGTTGCAGAAATGGACCTTAATGGCATTTTACATACCTCAAATAAAAAATGTTTGAAAAGAGGCGTGCCTCAAGGCTCAATACTGGGGCCCCTCCTTCACATTATATATACAAATGACTTACAATTTGCTATTAGGAATAATATCGTCCAGTTCGCTGATGATACCTTGAATATTGTTGAAAGCGAGGTTAATAAAGAACACCTAGAACAAAAAGTCAATAACAACTTTGTTAAATTGAAAGATTGGTATCAAGCCAATAATTTATTACTGAATGTCAATAAAATTCAGTTAATACAATTTTCTTATTATAATAAAGACGAAAAAATTATACTTACTCACGACAATACAAGCATACAGTCCAATGAAACAATCAAATATCTTGGCGTTGGCCTGGATTCTCGACTCGACTGGACTTATCACATAGACTGCCTTGCACCTAAAATTTCAAAATATAGCTATGCCCTCAAAATAATTGCTCAACGTGTTAATAATCAAACATCACTTACCGCATATTATGCCTACATTGAGTCAAGACTACGATACGGAGTCATATTTTGGACTAATTCTACAGATTCAATCAGAATATTTGAATTACTAAAAAGATGTATCTGAAACATATTCGGTTTAACATATAAAGGAAAGTGTAAACAGTATTTTATTAAAAATAAAATACTTACTATGTACAGTATTTATATATATGTATGTAAAATTTTTATTGAAAATAATCCTACATTTTTCAAAACGCTAGTTCATTCTCACAACACCAGATTCAAGTGAAATCTAACCTGCAATAAATACAATTTCTCCTACCTGCAGAAAAATGTAAAATACATGTTAATAAAAATTTATAATAAAATTCTAATTCCTATGAAAAATAAGCCATTGAAAATTTGTAATATGATTAAATTATCTATTATTTAAATTTAATGTATTTGACAAGTTCTACACCTAACGGTATTTTGTATTTTATACAGTTGGAACGAATAAATGGAATCTATCTATTAGGGTGTATCGATTTTTAACTTTTTTTTTGTTTTCAAATTCCAAGTTGAAATAAAGTAGCTACTAGGCACCACAACTTATCACAAAAAATTTTGGATTTAAAAAAAAAAAATTAGGTCTCCCGCACAAGGCTTAAAGTTTAGAAAATTTACTAAAAAAGTCAATTTTTACGAAAATATCAAAAGAATCTAAAACACTTTTATTCTAAGTTGCAAATTAAAATTCCTCTAACAATAAGTACAAAATATGATAAAAAAATTATTTCAAAAATTTAGCACTTCATTTAGGTCTCCCGCATAAGGCCTAAAAGTCGTAAATTTCAGCCAACTTTTGTAATTTTGCAGTACTTTGCTGATTGTATTGTTCATAGTTGAAACCTTAAATTTGACTAAAATCTGGTTGAGCTTGGTTGGAATTATTGTAACTTATTGTAATAAGTGAAATAATGAAGTACATTTCCATAAGTCAAGCGTCAACCTGAAGCGATGGAGTGGGGGAGGGGAAGGCCAGACTGTCTCACCGCGGTGAGGCTCCACATATAAATCACCACGCAGACATGTAGCGGTTGTGTTTTCAGTGAGCTGGTACCGTTTCTAAGACTCGAGTGAGTGTTGTTGTGTTCAAGATGAGTAAAAAACCGCATTTAACTAGACAAACTACCGACATGCCGGTTATCGGGCAACCTATCGATGTGAGTGGCTTCAATGTTCTGCCGACCAAGATGGATGTATTGAAGTATTTTGAGTGGGTACGCGTTGAAATGAAACAAGAGGGAATTCATCAGCCTGCAAAAAAGGCAATTTCATTGAGAGTTGCTTCAAAACTTGAGGAGATATGGAAAAGAGCTTCTATTCCTGTTTGTGGCACCAAAAATACAATATTTATGGTTTTAAAACTGCACGAGCAACTTGAGAAAATTAAAAAATGTTCAGGGCCTAAAAGGAAATATCCTAACTCATACAAAGAATCAATAACTAGCTTTCAGTCAAAAACTGTAACTGCATTGTTTGACATTTGTACTTGCAAATGTGACCTCAGCAATTGCATTTGTTCTATTGACAAAAAAGTCCCGGCATTAGAACACGAGTTTTTGCTCGACCAACGTGGTCCTAGATTGATGTCAATTGCAGAGTGTGACAAAAATGAAACTAAAAAACTTAAAAAGCGATTAGAAAGAAAATCTAGGTCACAAGCTTTAATGCAGGTTGTTGTAAATAAAAATGAGGACCAAAACTTAAAATCTGTTGATAACATTGATTCTAGTGATAGTTCAGATGATTCAATGTCTCAAACTTCAAGTCAAGGTGGTGATTTTGAAAAAAATTTACTTGATATGAGTGAAAAAAGTGTTTCAAGTGTAGAAGTAAAACAAGAACTGCCACAACGCTTATCTTCATTTTCACGAGCTTGTGACCGCAGAGGCATTTCTAGTAGAGCTGGAGCTCAGTTAGCTACTGCACTTTTGCGAGACTTAAATGTCGTCACTGCTGAAAACCAAGAAGCAGTAATCGACAAATCAAAAGTAGTACGTGAAAGACTTAAGTCTCGTAAAGAAGCAAGCTCAACTCGAACCTCCGATCTGTTGGCTATTTACTTTGATGGTCGTAAAGACGAAACCATAACAAAAGAAATAGTAGCTGGTAAAAGCGTCAGAAAATCTGTATCGGAAGAACACATCTCTTTCGTTGAAGAACCTGGTTCCAAATATTTCGGTCATGTAACTCCCATAAATGGAACAGGAAAGGAAATCGTTACATCACTAGTTAAGTATTAACTATTAAAATAGAACAACCACTGCAGGCAGTTGTGTGTCTACTACATTTGAACGAATTACCATTAAGAAAAGTTATGGTTGCTCTTGATGGACCAACTTCTGGACCGAACACATTTAGTGGGACTATTGGTAAACAACTTTTAAGCTGCCAAAATCTGGAAGTTATAAATTTTGTTGCAATTGGAAGCGATATAACAGAGGTTGATCTTAAAGAGTTGACTACAGACCAAAAGTATCTTTACGAAATATCCAAAGCTGTATCAACAGGCACATGTACAGAAGAGTTGGCCAAACGAAATCCCGGCAACATCTCGCACGCCAGGTGGCTTACTCTGGCAAATCGAGTCCTTCGTTTGTATGTAGCCACCGATGATCCGACCCCTCAGCTAAGAAAGCTTGCAGAGTTCATAATGAAGGTCTACATACCATCCATCATGGTTCTCAATTAAGTGCAATCCCCAAATCCCGCAAGCTTCCATTCATTTTTTTAAAATGATTCTTTTCAGCAATTACTTGGAAGATGAGCTAAGAAAAGTCGTCCATGCAACGTTACAGAGAAATGCTTTCATGGCTCACCCAGAGAATGTTTTGATAGTTATGCTGTTCGATGAACGGAAACATATCAGAGCCTTGGCTTATAAGAGAATCCAGAAAGCTCGCGCAAACGAAAGGAAAGGGGTAAGGGTATTTAAACCCCCTCAGATCAATTTTGATGCCAAAGACTATATAGATATGATTGATTGGCAATCCAATTTAGTAACCGAACCCCCTCTTGTTACTGATATGAGCCTAGAAGAGTTGGAGTCAATTGCGGAAACTGGCAAAAGTGGAAGGGTTGAATTTAGAATTCCTTCTCACACTCAAGCGGTGGAACGAATTGTCAAGGAAGTCACAGAAGCTTCGAAGCGAGTATGTGGGCTGATCGAAAGAGATGGTTTTATCCGTGCCAGACTGGAAGACCGTAAAGAGCTACCTACGTTCGAGACCAAGAGCCAGTACAAAACCTCTGCAAAGGATTACAATTTAAGTAAGTTTTTTTCGACTATTTTGTAGTTATAATGTTTCTAAATAACGTCTTTATCATACTGTCTTCCATATTATATTGAAATTTCATTTGGGAACTGTAATAACATTTATAAAATTTTGTAAAAATCACTAGGCTTACGTAAATACTATACATAACTTTGTTTTAAGGTTTTGAAGCCAAGATGAAAGGACGAATACTTAAACCAGTCAGTAAATTTGCAGTAGAACAAGAAAACTCATGTCGTATGGAAAGTAATCAGCAACATTTTGTACTTAGTTATTATACTACATTTTATGACATGTTATAACCATTTATACTTTTGTAATAAACAACAGTAATAGCAAATAACATTAGTTTCTTTCAACACCTTTCTCATACAATTTACACGGTCCAACTATCTTTTTTCAGGTATAAAACATATTATATATATAGTATATATGTGGTATATATTTTTACTATATGTATATATGAATTATGTATATATATATATATTGTCTCATTTTATGCCTTTAGTAACAAAAGTACAATTAATTCCGCTGGTTTAAAATTAAAAAAAAAACATGGTTTATATACACAAAATTACAAAATTTCATCAAAATTAACAAACTTTAGGGCTTGTGTGGGATACCTATAATCCATTTTTTATTTTAAAAAATCGTTTCTTACTTATTTTTATGCCCTAATATTACTGTTTTTTAACTTGGAATAAACACAAAAGTTACGATTTTATTTTTTAAAATTAAAAAAAAAATTAGCATTTTTTGAAAAAAATTAAAATTTTAGGCCTTGTGCGGGAGACCTAAACATTTTTTAAAAAATCCAATTTTTTTTGTGGTAAGTTGTGGTACCTAGTAGCAACTTTTTTTCAGCTTGGCATTTGAAAACAAAAAAAAAGTTAAAAATCGATACACCCTACTATATATCTATCACTATAGATTTTATTAAAAAAATACTCGTTTTTTGATTAAAAAATATGTCGGGGAAATTCGAAAGAGAGAAAATATTTTAAACAGGGAGAACAAATAGTTTCCCCAGATACAACAGATACAACCGGTAGACGACTTTAGTGGGACACCCGGTAGAGAATGAACGGGTTTCATTTAATCGTCATAGTAATGAATGTTTATCAGATCAAATAGTTGTGGCTGAGTAGAACCGATATTCAAAACGTTCTCAGTACTCTCTGGAAAACAAAACTCTCTCATTTTGGGAGATGGAGATATATTTAACATCTTCGAGAATTAGAAATAATTTGTTAGACTGATTGATTCGAGTAAGAACAAATACTATCAATACCTACTTGTTTCGTATTCTATTCCGGAGAGATGGAAGAGATTTCGATTGTTTTATTTCATTTTACGATACAGAAATAAGACCTTTCTTAGATTCCGATATTTTGTATTTTGTATTTGTGAGATTCATCTATACGAGTAATAACGAAAAACATGTCGATTCGCCCTTAGGGAAAAGTCTTATTTCAGCTTAGAATCTGTTCATTTTCTTCGGGTATTGTTTATGAAACCCGGAGACAGAACGTACAGCATTCTATCAATGATTTATGTAACTCTGGAGAAAGTTTTTGTTTTAGAGCTGACAATGGTGTATTGTTTTAGATCCCCCCATAGTGTCGCTGCGACTTGGGAGCACTCTCACTGCCGACGACATCAAGGAAGGCGATGACGTTTACTTTGAATGCCATGTTAAAGCCAATCCTTACTGGAGACGCCTCACGTGGCTTCACGACGTAAGTACACTGTTTGCTAATTTGATAGCAGAGAGACAGTTTATGCTTTGCATCAACATGTTTTGATTGACATGCGATGTAAATCATTTTATTATTCATTCTGCTCATAAAATAGTTAATGTTGAATGATATCTTCTCAGTAGTATCGGTATCAAATATTTTTGTTACAAAGTTATCTATTCTGATATCATGATATGAGGGATTGTCGATTGCTCTTGATATTGAGACTGGCGGAACAAGACAGTTCATGTCTAATATATCAATTACGATAGTTTGTAATATAGATATGATAAATCTGATTATTTATACTCTATAATTGGTGATACCGAAAAGAGAAGAATAATTGTCAAGCTACTTGCACAATTGTAGATCAAATTATATCAATCTTGAAACATCTCGCAAATTCTTCCCTAGTAACCAGTGTCAGTTGCATTTGTGCAGTGCACACCTTAATGATCTAATCGGAACTAATATCATTACTTAATTCAACAAGTTAAAACGTAAAAATAATTCATCATATTTATGTCTAAGAGCCATGTTCTCAAAATTAGTAAATTTCTCCTCCTGTTATTTTCTGGCAATGTAAAGTCTCTACTATATGGTATTATTATTTAACGAATACACCGGGTACAGGAATGGCATCATGTGGTCCTAATTTTGTTTGTGAGCCCATGATTGAAGAAGAAGGTTGAGACGTTTCCGCAGGAAACGGAGGAATTCACAACTTCTTGTTGAAAGATCATACGTGGAGTGACCAGTAATAAGCTGTGTATGTCATCTTCAGTTTTTCTTCGAGTACATTTCAATGCAGCCAGTCACATTGCCAATGTCTTAGAACCTGTTGCAACCTGTCCATTGATCGAAATTTACAACTAGATTACGTCGGCCCTCACACGGCAAGAGTTACGACACAGTTTTTGTACGATGTACATGGGCATCCATGGCCTGCACGTTCCTCCGATTGCTCACCTATCGAGCATGGTGGGGATATGAATATGATTTCTACCTGACGAGATCCTTGGAATGATAAAACCCAGAATATCATTGATCATTTGTTTCAGAATATCTTTCATTGAATAAGGAAGTGTATAATCAGTCATAGTGGTGGTGAAATTCTATACTGAATATTATTTCAACTGTTATTTATTTTTCATTGAAAACTCAATAATTTTGAAGTACATCTCATGTAAAAATTTCTAAGGAATTGTTTCCATTCTAATCAGTAAATCTATATGACACTCACATGCTGATTAAATTGATATACTACATTCCAAAAAACAGAATTTGATTAAATTTTCATGAATTTTCAATTATGTATGGTCAATTCTCAATTCACGATTGATAACATCTCCCTGAATTTCATTAACAGGATGGACATATTTATGTAGATCTCAGATCGTTTCATTTTAAGGCTCGAAAAATTCGACATATAGTTTAGAAACACTCTGTATTCTATTATATTATATTCCAAGTTTTGTGTTTAAAATCAGTTTTTAATCAGATTGTGATATCCACTAAATCTAGAGTTTAGGGAAACAACAAGCTTGTGTTGTCTCCCTAAATCCCAATTTCAAGTAAGCAATTAATTTTAACATGATAAAGATGGCGAAAACAAATATTATTCAGCAACGCCGGGATAGATTGCAATTCTGGCTTGGGCATGTTTTTGATATAGCTGAGATTGATATAGATGCGGGCCTGTTGATAATGTAAGTGGCTTCAATATCAAAGCTGAGAGGCTTAGACACATTATGTTAATGTGTGTGCTATGTTTCAACAAATATTGAAATTAACACTTCGTTCATCTTCCACGTGTTATCTCTTGTATCATTTCTATGTAAATTTTTGTTACTCTTTTTGATTTCATCTACTGAGATGAAGGTATCATTCCCTCGGTGATAAAAGATATATTTATATTTTACTTTGTATAATAACGATTCTTGACTTGTATGAATTATATGTGAATTCTTGGAAAATCGGTCACATCAACAGTTATGTCTATTATATTTTCGTTTTTCTCACGTTTCGGTGCTACGACCATCATCAGAAGATGTTTGGAAACTTATTCATATCAAGAGATCGCGGAATTTCTCGAACTAATTTTCTACGCAGTAAGCGTCTTTATCGTATTAATTTGAATTAAAAATTGACAACGAACAAAATAAGGTTAATTAAAATTGTAACACATTAATGTCCAAAATATATGAATGTGTATTGAAATACCACAACATAGTAGTTTTTCTGTATCAGATCTCTTTAACTATAGAAAAAATACTGAGTAGTGTTTTTTCGAAGCATATTTATATATTTTGGTGATGATTGAGAGATCTTAACGTACGTTAAGAAGGAAATATAATAGATATAACATTCAATGTGGCCTATTTCCTAAGAATATACATACAGTATATCTTATTTTGTATTGCTTCAGGTTGGGCTATTATCATTTTTCGAAATATTATTCTATTATTTTCAAACTAGCAAGTTAAGGACATACTAGATCTCCATGACACTTAGGTTCATTGAACTCTCACTTACTCGTGCACTAATAATTATACCCTGAAGAATTTCAGAATCTTCTCTATGTGGCTATTTCCTTTACATCTTGAACTCCTTCGCGAAGATGTTTAGGATATCTTCGCCTTTTTTGTGATCTATCAAGCAGTTGTTATTAACCAACCTCATGTTGTTACATACTCTTATTAGAAACTGATGCTGTTTCTAGATATATGATTTGGAATAATACTATCTCAGATGTTTGAATAACAATTATTCAACTTGTCTCGATCTATCTACTGTGGCTGAGAGATTTGTTACACATTCACAACATGGAGCTCAGCAATGCACCAGTTATATACCAATAAAAGAAAACCAGAAGAAAAGGAAGAATTGGATATCCACTCTTTTGATCAAATCACTGAACCAAAAAATAGTATGTATTTACAACTAAAAGACGACCCAAATAATTCGCAACTATAGTATGTATTTACAACTAAAAGACGACCCAAATAATTCGCAACTCTAGGCTGAATACAAGAATTACAAGAACACGCTTGATAAGATAATAAAATAAACAAAACATGAATACTATAAAAGATAAATTGATGAAAATGAAAATAATGTTTTGTGGAAACATGGTTATTGGTATGAATAAGATTGAAGACATTCCTAATAGTACCTATATCAACACAGGGAAAGATCTTGCAAGAAAAATTAAGAGAACATCAAACCATAAATTCACTGAATAATTAAACGAAAAATATATATTTTTGAGTCCCACAAGCTCAACAGAAATTTCAAACGTTATAAAAGGACTTAAAAATCACAAAGCTAGTAGCTGAGTTCATCGCTGAACCGATAACACCCATTTTCAACTAGGCTGTGGAAACAGGACACAATTTGGTTTTCAAGAAGGAAAATGCAACCGAAATATACCATTGCAGTTAATTAATAGCATATACAAAGCAACAAATGGTTCATTCGTCGTAACTCTTGTCGCTCAATCATCATATAACACACAGGTGAGATTAAATGCCAGTATTTTAGAGCCGGGCACAGGGCCTCACGGTTACTAACACCATCCCTGTCTGAATGGTTTATATATGCGTTGTATGCTACTACTGAATTTGGTTCACCTTGTTATATACTACGTCTTCTATGTATTACAAGTATTCAAAGAATTCCGTTCAAGCATAACTAAAAAAAAAGTCGGTTGTCATTGGCAGAGTGAAAATAGTCTGAGCTTACGTACGGCGCAAACCGTGATGAGACAAAATCGTGATTAATAACTTCTAGTTAGTACTTCAAAATGCACTTCATTTTTTTCCGATATTTTTTGTTTCTAACGGGTGATATGCAGGTTCAATAATTACCAGTCAAGGTGTACACTAGCGTCTTTCAACAAGCCATAAATTGGAAGTATGATAGA
Organism: Endomychus coccineus; assembly: GCA_958510875.1. NCBI lineage: Eukaryota > Metazoa > Arthropoda > Insecta > Coleoptera > Endomychidae > Endomychus > Endomychus coccineus. The sequence goes on from OY294068.1 coordinate 43,112,464, forward strand.
TATCTAAATAAAACTAAGAATTGGTCTAAGGTATATTATTTTATCGCATTGTGTCAACTCATTAACTACGTTCAACTTCACATCGCTTTGAAATGTTGTAAACTTTGATAAAAATTAAAAATTAACTGTTTAATTGTGAATTCTATATAGAATCTCACTGATAAATAAATGTTGTTCCTTGAAAAAGTTAAGTTATTCGGAATCAGCGAACCTGAAAACCGACAAAATAGTGAATATTATGTTGGTTGAAGAATTAATTATTTTTTTAAATGTTTATTCTTAAGGGTAAGTTGATTTGTATGACTTCATATTCATAATAAGCAATCGCTGGAACCCTTTATATATGATTTTAGAGCCAAAGTACTCAATTATGAATTTAGGTCAATAATTGTTCATTAACATATTGTTTATTTCAAAAATAAGTGGAATTTCTCAGCTCTGAATGGCTGCCTATTGACCTGAGTACCAAACCCAACATAATTCGGAAAAAAAAAATTAAAAGCACCTGTACCATTTCTGAAGAAGCTATCATTGTATTCTATTGTGTCCTCTTCTGCTGCTGTGCCCTTTCGGATATCTCAACGTCTATTGCAGTTCCACCAACCCTGGGTTTCGTCTTTCTCCTCGCAGAACCGGCACCGTTCTCCTCCTACCAATCCGAGTCTTTTAAGATGACTTTTCAACCGGCAGTGTCCTGTTAGAATCCCTGTTAGTGTTGTTACTTATGTTGATGCAGTCATTAGATCTCTTTTGGTTGTAGTTTCCCAGAAGTATCTTTGCTTGTCTCAGTCCTTGTAGAGCTATCTAGTGATGATATCTTTTTTTGTCTATTTCTTACAACTTATCATAGACAAGAATGAAATATCTCATTTACAGGAAATACATAGATGTTGTTTGGTAGATTGCAAATCAGCCAGCTGTAAAAACTATATAATAATTGAGTTAGAACAATCATTGTATCAAAGTTCTGAGAATAGTACCTATCCCCATTGCTATATTCATAATATTATAATGCTTCGTTCGATTTTAGATATTAAGTTAATAATAGTTACACTGACAATAGAAAATCAATAAAGTAATCCGACAAACAGTGTCAATTTGAACTCACAGTCCTTGGGATAGAGAAGAACTGTTTGTGGGGATCTCGCCTAGAAAATAAATAAAATCTAGGACAGCATAGACGTTTCCAAATACAATAAATATTTACGCCGTTCTACTTCCACGGATCTATTTTCCTTAAACTCTCGGAAGACAACACGAATGAAACAGATTTGTTCTAGATGTCGCTATGTACTTACTTCGGGGATCAAGTGCTGTTTGTTGTAAAGTTTATTGTGTTTGAACGCCCTTCAGGGTAGTCACATGAACCTCTCATATGCTTGTTTACTAACAAGTAATCATGAATATATCTGGCGTACTTCAAGCAGTCGATATATATAGCGGGAGAGCGAGAATGTTGATTTTCTCGGAATCGTTAAGCTAACACTAGTTAACTAGTTCGTTTACTTAGCGGATAATCTACCTATAAAGTTACCAGATGAATTTTCCAAAATTCCTATCGAGATTATACTAATAATCATCAACATCTTAGATACCTTACCGAATTGAAATTAGCATTTGCCAATTTAAATGGTCATTTCTTTCAACAATTATAATTAAATAGGTCAACAATCTCCCTTCTCCCACTAGTTACCACAACAATGAGTGCATGATTTTCACATTTTGCACGGGTTCAACAATTTTTTTTTTTATACTTTGACTACACGAGAGGGAAACCTATAATGTTCGAAGAACAACGTGCGAGCCAGCGGTAGAATTTTGGGAGAGGAGATAGGCATTCAAATTTCTCTTGAAGGCTTGGGGGTTATAGGAATAGGGAGAGATCTCACTTGGAAAAGAGTTCCACAACTTCACTTTTCGATAGAAAAATAGAGTCTGGTAGAAAGAAGTTCAGCAAGCCTCGAACTTGACTACCTTGAACTCGTCTAATCCGCCCATCTACTACTTCTCGTAGTGGAACAACCGACGAGATTCCTGATGATGAATACTCACCATGGAAATGCCTATAGGATGGGGAGAGGTCGCTGAGTTCTCTACGAAGTTCTAGAGAGGTCTATTAATTCGTAAGTGTGACATCATGAATAAGACGAATAGCTCTCTTCTGGATAGAATCTAAGAGCTTCAGCGTATGTTTTGAAACCGAACTCCAAACATGTGAACAGTACTCCAAAACAGGTCGAATCTGTGCTTTGAGGTTATGAGGAGCTGTTGGAATGTAAAGTGCTCTTGGCACGGAATAGAAAACCAAATTTTTGTGAAATGGTTTTTGCATTGAAACTCACATGATCATCCCATGAGAGGTTGCTGTTGGTTGTGATCATGAGCATGGATATAGAAGACTTCATAGGAATAGTTGTCCTTGACGTCATCATATTGGGGATTGTGGGATCCGCCTCCATGGAGAAGACGCAAGCTTGAGTTTCGATTCTATTAAACTCAACTAGATGATCAGATTTCCATTTCAAAGTCAGTGCCAGATCCGGATTAATTGCGTCAACCTGTCTCTCTCACTCATCGGTCTTCATTGGATAATATAGGGGCTCTATATGAGAAAGCGGAATGAAGTGTACGACCATCATATGCAAAGCTGTGAACGGGACAAGTGGTCACTTCCACCAGAACGTTGATAGGGAGCAGAAACAAAGTTTGTTGCCAAAACAGATCCCTGTGGAACACCAGCATTGATACCTATTGTATCCGCGGGTACTCTGCAGATCACCTGGAGTGATCTTTCAGAGAGTCTCGAAAGTAAGCGACAGAGTTGAGGCGGCAAACCATATGACGAAATGTTCTTAGTAATAAATTAAAAACAAATTTATTTCAGTATGTTCAAAGGCAAAATAATTGGAAGATACTTACCATCTTACTGATTCCACATTGAATATCGTAAATGAATAAGATAAGAAATTTGAAATTGTTTCAATATTTCATTACATGATAATAGAAAAGCCGTAATGAAAGACTCCCTCTGGATTGTCCGTTTCGTCCTCGTTGTGCAATATGATATTGCGCAAGGACTGCGACCTGGTAATAACGCCTACCCTGCGTGCATTATTTGACTCACTCCTCCATCGGGTGTTTCGTCTCGTACTCTTAGACACGTGAACAAATCTCGGAAATCATTTATTCATATCTTATATGGAACCACCAAGTAATCTCAGGTTTCCATTTACGAAGATTTGGAATGAATTCGAGAGAATCATGTTTCCAATTTTCAAACGAAATTCACTGTACAATATTATTAGTAATGGTAATTTCGTTAAAGAATTTCTGCATAGCGTCATAGACAACAATACGCACAATTTTCCAATTTAGAATTAAAAGTAACAAGTTTCAAGTAAATTCATTAACTAGGTTTTACATTGTTTTAAACTTCAATGAAAAAAAATTAACGGTTTGATCGTGAATTATGTGTAGAATGTCACTGATAAATAAATGTTGTTCCTTGAAACAGTTGAATTTTTCACTTGAGATTCGGCATCAGAGAACCTAAAAATCTACAAAATATCATTCTGAAGACAAAATAATGGATATTGAGCTGTTTGAAGAATTAATTATTTTTTTTAAAAGCTTATTCCTAAAAGGGAAAGATGATTGATGTTTTTAACTTCGAATTAATAATCAGCGACCCCTTAATCCCTTCAGATATGATTTTGTGTAGAATTTCACTGATGAATAAATGTTGTTTCTTGAAAACAGTTTAATTTTTCCCTCGAGATTCTGAATCAGCGACCCCAAAAATCTAGAAAATATTATTTTGAAGACAAAATAATGGACATTAAGCTGTTTGAAGAATCAATTATTCTTTATTCGTGAAGGGAAAGTTGATTAATTTTTCGATTCCATGATATGATTTTAAAGCCAAAATATGTTTGAAGTCAGGCCAATAATTGTTTATTAACGTACTGTTTGTTGCAAAAAGGGCGGATGTTTCTCAGTAGTGACTGGTTGCCTATTAGTCCGAACCCAACATAATGCAAAAACTTTTTTTCAAAAAGCACCTCGATCTCAAAAATTCCAGTATATCTCTTTTTCAACCAAATTGGTATGAAATATAAAATATTACCCATAAATACAATTTAAACTTGATAAGTAAAAATTACTAGCCAGTAATATTGAGATGTATTTTTAAAAAAATCAAATATCTCATTATCTATGAGAACTGCGCTTAGTGAGTAATAAGCCCTACTGATTATGAAAAACTTGACCCTCTTTTCAATTATATGAACCGGCAGACATTAAGCTCAGGAGGAAACCTGTGATATATTTTTAACTTAACTTAACGATTTTAAGAACGTTATGTTAGAAACTGCGAAGAACATTCGTAATAAACAAGAAAAATATTTCAACTTCACATTCTATATTTCAGTTGGATACTATTCATATTTGATCGACAATTTCCAAGCTCAATTGCAATATCCCTGCATACCAAAGACGATGGAATGCTCCTTGTATTTTCTTATCACGACTTGTAAAAGAGGAAGTGAATCATTCCGATTAAGGTTATACATTATTGTTATTTTATATTTCTTCTTCGCTACATGTCATATACAGTAAACCGAATGATTTTATTCAATAAACGCTGTGAACCGAACGATTTCCTTAGCTAGACGACCCAAGTGAAAGTTCCTGTGTGAGGTTGAAGATGAAACATATTGACAGCAGATGTTTTTGACGTTTTAAAACATCTTACAGCATAGTTTCCGATATTTTCATATCTTGTTCTTCCTTGTTTGTATGAAAATATAAAACATCAGAAGTAATTTGCTTTGATAAGCAGAAATTTTATAACGAACATAACGAATATTTATTTTTATTAAAAATTCGAACCCATGGCAGATGCTCTTTATTAAACTTTGAACGTAAGGAAATTTTGATGGCAGAAAGTTCACTCGGAAACTGTATGTTATGATATAGATAACTAATGAAAATTATCTTTATACTAACGGACATCAAAGACGGCACTTTTTAAATTTTCTTCTGTGTTCGAGTTTGATCTTATGAAAATATGTTACATGTAGATAGAATGTCTTTCTGAAATATTTAAAACGGATGCTTTCGGTATAATAAAGTTCAGGATATTTAATTTCAAGAGTATAATAATCCCAATAATTCGCCTCCCTCGAAACATATTCTTCCATTAACTGAAGGTATGTTTCATATTGGAATATTCATCCATTCATCATTCTCCTAATTGACGGAATTCATAAGATTCTTCAAGAATGAATATACGTTTTCCATTTATATTAACACAGTGAGATTCTCCAACTCCTCATGCTAATCACTTCCTAAAATGGAACAATTTGAAAGCTCTGTGAACTTTCTCGAATCCAATGAGTTTCACTTCTCACTCCGGTTTCTATAGACTTGTAAATATTCCTCTTGATTTTTCTATGCCTAACAATTGATCGTTGATCGATGATTGCGATGTTACTGTATTATTTTGACTTCGAAACGTTCATTACCGTAAAATTATCTCAACACCTTAGTAGTAGAAGCGTGTAGGTATAAAGGGTTTTCCATCAAGAGTTATCGGATGTTATACGGGTGCATTTATCATGAGGGGCCATGATTCGAGACAGCGTCATTATTCTGTCATTTCAACGATTGTACAAGTGAAAACATGAAGCGATACACAATAGAGCAGCGTGTTAACATCGTTAAAACCTATTATTATGTATTTATTACCTCTGTAATAAATACATTTAGCAGAATTCGTGATTACTTCAGTCCACATAATCGCTCAACGAAAAAAATTATTCGTAATATTGTGCGCAAATTTGAAACTACAGGCTGTTCAAGACTTGAAGGCAACACTAGGTACTCGGTCGAAACGTTCGGCTGAAATTATTGCCACAGTTCGGAAAGTATATCTGAAATTCCAATTCCATTCCGCGCCTTTCTTAGCAATTGGGTCTTACTCAGACCACTACATGGCGATAATTGAGAAAAGATTTGGGTCTTTATGCGTATGAGATTCAACTAACACTAGAATTGAAGCCAACTGACTATAGGCAGCGTCGTATATTTGTTAATTGAATTCTCCAAAATAAAGCAATTGATAACGACTTTTGCAAAAAAAAATTTTTGCAAAGAGACCCATTTCCATTTAAGTAGTTACGTAAATAAGCAGAACTGCCGTATATGGGGCAGTGAAAATCCGAGAAAACTCCACGAAAGGCCAATGCATCTAGAACGTGTGACTGTTTGGTGTGCCATATGGGCTGAAGCCATAATTCACCCTTACTTTTTTGCGGATGAAAATGGTTAAGCTTTTGCGGTGGATGATGAGCGTTATCGAATGGCTCAACACCTACCACAAGTTATTTACACATATCTTGTATGCTAGGTTGTCGAGATTGATTGATCCGGTAATAAATAACATCAACAATCAGCGTGGTGCAAAGAAAATGATGAAGGGTTGCCGGGAGAACTTGCTGATATATACATCTATCACTCAGGACTCCATACTCTACAAGTGCAACCTTTCCATGGCCTGAATATTCTACCGCAAGGCATTTGATTCAACATCAAATAAGCTATTATTATACTTGCTCCAATTCCTTGCGGAACCAACCCCACTAGTGAGATGCATAGAACATCTGTTGCCACTCTGAAAGACTCGTTTTGTCATCACATCAGGCACACGATGAGTCTTGACAGAATTGGTAACATTCAAGAGGGGTGTTTCCCAAGGAGACTCACCTTCTCACTGCTGCCGCTTTCCATTGCATCAAGACGGACTTGTGGATATTACTCTGGACCCCTGGATGACCGGAGGCTTCAGATAACCCATTTGATTCACATGGATGATCAGAAACTGTATGCCTCTTGCGAGATAACACATAACGAAAAAGTTGATACACTATTGAGTTTGGTTATGTTCCAAATGCAAAGACCGAAACGCATTTTGGAACAAAATTAAAACGCATTTTCTTCCCGAAAAGGTAAATATATTGCCAGCAATATTTCCAAAAACTCTGTGAGGAAAGCATGTAGGGAATTAAATTTCAAGCTCATTCTGTGCAACGAGTCTTGAAAATAAATGGGTACCACGCTTTCAAAATACAAAATTAAAAACTTTTCAAAGAGCCACATATTAGGAAAATAACTAATTTTATTACCCAAATAATTAAAATTTAGAAATTAGGAATCAAAGGCATTCACAACATATACTTTGGGAAGATGAAAGCCGTATTGTCGGCAATTGTAAACCAAATCGCAAAAACGAGCACAATTGGGCGATAGGAAATCGGGTAGTAAGAACCAAACTCATATTTTTGCCGATACGATGAATCCTTTCAAAATAATGTTATATCTATTCTTTTAAAATTTGTTTTAAGCTTTTGTTCGAAAGAACGGTAAAGGAACCAAGTATCCTGTTACAATTTCTTTATGTATGTTCTAACAGCTTACTTAACCTTAAGTACATATATAAAATGCAATCTATTTAATCGCTCATGAAATACCCTTGTAACACTAACAAGTGGTACTCCTTGCATCCATTTTCAGTTATCCAGATGAAATGTATAGTAGTTTCCTAACATTATGACAACAGCTTTCTTCTGATTATAAAAATATTATCACAATGATAAATTTGAGTAGCAGAAGATTCCGAAACCAATATTTCTAGATTCTTAATTAAATATCATCATTATTATTAATATTCTGTGGTATCATGAGAGTAGGGTCGATAATCAGTTATGATTTTGACAGTTCATCTCACAACACAATATAGATATAAAATATGAAACATAGTCATAGACATAGATTATAATTTTTTAGCTCTTATTACTTACCTATGTTATTTTTGGAAATTCTAGTGAATATATATTATAAATGACATTCAACTCGCAGAGGTGCACGAAAAGGAAAAATTGTGCCAATAAAACGAGGATGAGGGACGTTAGCTATATACGGATCAATTGTTTTTTAATGTTACTTGTCTTTACAGTTTTATGCGGTTCATAGTTCAGATTCACTATTGAGAAATTCTTAAACCGTTCAAATATAATTAAGATAAGAAAAATAGATTAGGGAGGTAGACCGTTCCTCGGATAAACGGTATCATTAGAAGGTAACGTTTCCAATTTCTTGCAGTAATAATAATGCAATACGAAGTGTTATTGAAAGCAAATTCCTACTTACAATCAACAGTTGTTACAAGGAATATAACATGCATGATTAATTTGATAATACGTTATCTATATTCAGTTTTACATGTTCCAATAGCTTGCTTGCATTGATAATATCCAAAAATATGATCTTCATTTCAATTCTGAAAATCTTCTTGTTCCTAAACCTAATAGTATTCAGTCTTCTTCCTTCTAAAAATAAAAACAATTCCAATCATGTTTATGTGATATAACTGTTGTTTTTGCTAACGACGATAATATCAGAACTTTTTCTTTTCGAAAATAAAAGTAATGCCTACTTAATATTATGAACTTCAATCAATACAATTTAAATACATAGATTCATAGAAAGTAGACTTCCTAGATAGCAAGCATAAATAGAACAAGAATAATAAATATCTGAGAGCCAAGCCTCCTTTCACGCTTCTACTTATTATATAAAAAATGATAATTTCAATGATATACAGGTTAAGTATTTCGAATCCCTATATAGGCGAGTCTTATGAGTGGGAGGAGCGAGACGCATCGGGTTACTTTATAAGATAGACAAGTAACACGCTATCAACAGTTTGGAAGGTTGGGGCATGTTCTGTGGGATACGCACACGTCGACTGGTCACAGTTATATAATCGTATATTAATTTTAGGAAATCAAAATGTTAGATCAATGAAGAGTGCAATTTATTGAATTTGGATGAATATAGACAACAGAGCGAAGAAAAGAAAAAAATTATCGCACTAGGAGCTTTCGTGCCTAAGAACAATACAGTTACTATTTTCACCATTTTGAAGCAACTTGCCAATGTTCAATTTGTACGATCAGTACTAACGACGCAATCGTCTATACAATGATTAACGCACACACATACATAATCTCAGGAAGAGTCTAGATGGAATCAAAAAGGCTCAAAACGGATACATACTAGAAAATATTCCTATAGTTAGTGTAGCATGGCTCTCTCTATGGAACTGTATAAAACTTTACTTGAGAAATTAATATTATTCCTTATACTCAATATATTTATTTATTGACAGTATGGCCATTTAACTCAGAGAACCATGACACGTTGGAGTTTGATCCCAATCGTTGATTAGCCAGAACAAACTTATCCTTCTATTTTCACAAGATTTTAATACACTGGAAGGTCAGTGGAAGGGTAAAGGCTAATATTAATCGAATAAACCATTACTCAACAACAACAATAAAATGTAATGATGAAAATAACAATTAAATTATCGTGATGATAATGTCTATGATAATTACAGATATTAAGAAATAAGATCAAAATCCTAAGTCAGATAAAACAAACATAAATAATATAAATTAACTGAAATTAAACTAAAACTAAGATTGTTAAATTGATACTCAACCAGGATGAACCTAGAGACTAGATCGAAACTATTGAACTTGAACTTGAATAAAAACTGAGTACAACAAACTTTAATTAAAATATAACTGGAGGTCTTCAGTATTGCTCTTGGTATTTGTAATGCATCCTTTTTCACAAGCACCAATCTACAATTCGGAAATGGATCTCTGAATTGTTTTACCAATAAGCAGTAACATTCCTCTCTTGAGATCTCTAGCTAAGAATGTTTTCGATGAGGATTTCTAAGCCTATCTATCCTTTTCTAAGCATTAGTATCTGATTTGAATGTACATATTATCTCATCTATAGTCAAGACTATATTTAATTACCAATTTTGAAGATTGGATACTCCGTAACGTCCCGATTTAAGTTTGATACATTTTAATTTTGATCTAATTTTGTGAAAGAAACAATGGGCCTGGAAAAAAGAGCACACTACCTAAACACCTCCGGATAGTTAACATTAAAATTTATCATATAGCTTGCATTCGTTCACCGTCCTATATTGGTTATTCATCTTGACAGGTTTCTGATTTCTTTTAGAACCATAATTTTTTGTGAACTCATTGAAACCCTCTTGACCACGTCAGCCATGGTATCATATCATCGTCCTTGAAGCGGGTGTGAATTAATTTGTGTTTATTTTAGAAATTCATTCACTAATTCTCACGCTACCATTTGTTATTAATACTGAACAGGAAAATCTAACATCCCGTATATGTTACTTTGCATCGAGCTATTTTAATTTTAAATGGAATTTTAATCTTTTATAGATGATTTTGTTTGTTAATATTGCAAATAGCCTGTGCTAAATCCTTATGACATGAGGGAACTAATAAATACAATACGTGATAATGTTCGACGCATGAGTAAATTGTAATGACTTCAGTTTATTCGTTGGTTTGAATGAACGCATGAAGCAATAATGTTTGCCCTTGTCTGGTTGGTTAGTGTTCGCCTGATATTCGTTAAATACAATCTTATAATATAAATAAGAATAGTCTTGCATTCCAAACAATTTTTTCCTCATGGGGAATATTCAACTTTGGTGTTTGAAACTCTTCAATCTTATCTCCTAATCTCTAACGAGCCTGGCAGAAACTGAACAATAAGAAATTCAAAAAAGTATGTCTCACAGTGAAATTGAAGTATTTATGATAACATATCGTTAATATAAGTGCCTTCTATAATGCTCCTTACTGTGGTAATATGTCTAGAAAGTGCCACTCTACGATGCTTCATCGTAATAGAGTTGTGAGAACTATAGAAGAGGACGAGCAGAATATGTACGTGAGAAAACGAACGTGCGCTGGCTGGTTGTTCATTTCGATGTTATTTACTATCGATATAAAAAGGACTGGAAACGGCATAATAAATGATACACTGTGTGTTTCTTCTTGTTAAGAATATTTTTGCGGGATGAAAAATGCATTAGCCGCACGATCAGATGTCTCCTGTTCATTCGGTTTTTGCCCGAGCCTTTTTGTTAACACACAATTGGAGTTGGCATCATTCGATGTCTGAGATAATTAAAGATAATCCGTCTTTCCTACAATCGTGATGAAATGCATGTCACGGATCCTGATAAAGTCACGGGACATGCGGGGTGTAATTGGTAGCCGTGCTCACCCTTGAAACCAATAAAACATTCTCCCGGTTATGCAACGCCGCACGATACGAATGGATGTATTTCGCGGAAATGCGGAATTCTGGAACCATGTAACTCGATTCTTGTGGTTTTGAATTCAATTGTTCCAACGTATGAATATTGTCACAATTATATACATACATAAGTGATTCAATTTATATGAATTCTACTAATTTATACTGAGAATAATCACTGTAATACTTGGCTGATGTTATTGATGAGGGTGGCCAGAATAACTGCATCTACCTCGATTTTGCTGAGGCATTTGATGAAATTGATCACAGTATTTTATTGAATAGAATGTCTAGCTTTGGATTTACAAATCATTTGATTGAATTTTGGAATTCTTACGTAATTGATAGATATCAATATGTAGAGTATGAAGGTTTTGAATCGTATTCATTTCATGCCACCTCAGGTATACCTCAAGGGTCAGTACTTGGACCACTCCTATTCAACATATTCATCAATGACATCTCTTCTTTATTTGTCTGATATTTTCTTCTTTACGCAGACGATTCAAGACGTTACTCGGCAATAAAGCATTCTTTATGTTGTATCTCACGGCAACCTGACTTGGATGCACTCAGTACTTGATTTGTAATAAATCATCTAGAGCTTAGTATTAGTAAGTGCACTGTAATGACTTTTACCAAGAAAATCACGCCTATTATTTACAATTACAAACTTGTTGGCACAGCGCTTACTCATTCTTATAGTTTCAGAGACTTGGGAGTTTTGTTTGACGTGAAATTGTCATTTGCGTCTCACATTGAATCGATTGTTCCTAGCGCCTATAAAATTCTAGGCTATATCATCCGGAATTGCCGCCTATTCAACAATAGTGATTCAATAACAATATCATATATTTCATTTGTTCGTTCTAAGCTCGAATATGCTCCAATTGTGTGGAACCCCCATTATAAAATTTATATAAACAAAATGAAACGAGTGAATCGGCATTTTATAAGATATTTAGCTTTCAAAGCTGATGGTAATTATCCATCCATTGAACGGGGCTCCTTGAGCGCCCCTGGCCCCGATTCCACGATCGGAATTTCATCGACCACCGGGCTCCACGCCCTCAAGGAGCTACTGGACATACAGTGGCGTGGTTCCCCAGGCATCAGGCAGGCGAAGCTCTACATCAGGGAATTCGCGCCTAAACTCTCTAAAACCCTAATCTCTATGAGCAGGAGAGGCCTCCGCACAGGACACTGCCATCTGAATAAACATCTACACACAATGAGCATTGTCGAAGACCCAATTTGTAGTAGATTTGGGGAGGCGGATGGAACTGCTTCTCATATCCTAGCAGAATGTTCAGCACTGGCTTCTCCCAGGCTACAACACCTCGGCAGTGCACATACGCCGCTTGAAGCATCAAGACATATCAGTCCATGCAAAATCTTGGCTTTTGGCACTGCCTTAGGCTTGCTGGACTGATTATTGTATCAAGGGGCGCACAATGGACCCAATCAAGCGGTCTAAGTGCTCCGGACTCGTTCGCCCCCGTTTTGATTGATTGATTGATTGAAGAAAACCAGGGTGGTCTTGCTGTGGTTAACGTTATGTCCCATGGATTGACATCATGTTTTGGGATAGTCCAGACCTCTTTGAACTATGTGACAGAAAATATTCTCGCACTTGCCTCTCGCGAATATGACTATGCAGGTGGCATAATTCTGACAAGCGACTAAGTATGCCGAGGCTGGTCTGATAGTCAGATCGCAGAGAAGTCGATCTACAGTCAGGCTTCACATGAGTGAGGACCTCCCCCCACCATTGTTAATCTGGAAATGTTAATGTTGAACGTTCAGGTATTCGCTCCTATCCACTGGCCTACATCTGTTCATCAGAAGTATCTACTAGTACTTTGTGTAGGAATCGATTGATGTTTGGTTAGCGATAATCTAAGTACTCCTATAATTTGCATTATTTCTTACCGTTGGCAAATAACTTATCAGTATTTTCTGAAACTGAACAATCAATCACATCTGACCTCTATTCATTGTTAATCATCTCATAATGGAGCATGACAGATGATTCTCTCTAAAAAAAAAAAATTACGAACTTACCCAAAAGATGCTCATCATTATAAAGAGAACAACCACAAACGAATCATCCGGCTTCTGATCCAGCTGGCAATTTCTCCATGTAGTCATACATTTCAGCTGTAAACTCTAAAATTACATACAGGTGCTGAATAAGAACAGTTTATTTAGAAACTTCAAGAATTGTATTGTCATGTATTGATTCTCGACAGAAATTTCATCTCCTGAGATGGTTCTGCAAGTTAAAATGTGAGAGGATTACTTTGAATAATAATTACACACAAATTCTAGATAGAAATTCTTAAAACTGTGATCAATTACAAGCAGCGAATTATCTAAGCTTGGATAAAAGTTTTCAAAAGACTACTACATTCATAAAATATGGAAGAAAAGTGTTCAGGGGACAAAATCTTTACGTTTAAAGTTCATAAAGCTTTCAGTTAAGCCTCTCCGCTACATTTATTGCAATTCTATCTTATTTCCTATTTTCAAAGAAATGAAATCAGAACATCGAGGATAATAATCTCGATGTGAAAAGAATATCTCTCGACAAGTAACGAAAAAACGAACGCCTATTGGATTTTATTGATTCCATAATGCTTCTTCGTGGAAGATTATAAATTTAAATACATTCAATTCTTTGCACCTCATTCGTATCATTTTAAAATCTTACGAAAGTGGATTAAACACGGAAGATCTAAGATAGAAAGATTCAAATCCAGTTATTCAAATATTCGAAGTAATATCATAACAGAAGAAATGAATACATCATTAATCAATCATATTAATTCAGTCAATGATATTTCCATTTGAGCATGCCAACGCGATCAGTTTTAATTGAAACCAGCAATGTTTTGACGAACAGTTTATCAACACCTGAGAGGGAGAAATTGGAATCGAAATGCCAACGCTTCTTCACTCCTCATTATCCCCAGACCGCTGAAGCAGCTGTTTCTCAATGAATGAATACAAATATGCACCAAGAATTGTTAAATGGAATCTAAACTTCTTTCATCGCAAGATCAAACAGCAAACAAATGGTATGTGTAAAAAATGAGAAGCAGGGAAAGACGTGGGCTAACAACTATGGGTGTACTGAGGTATAGAAGGATGAATAATAGTTGAGATGTGAGAATTAATCTAGTCATTAGACTATTTGCTTCTCCAGGATGTTCCAAAACTCTAGCTGATAATAGAATGCTAGAAAACCACTTTCTATTGAGAAATCGTCTTCTTTGAGAAATGCATAAGTAGGTAGCGTTCTTGTGGTACAAGTGAATGTCATGGATTGTTTCCTCGTATTCATAGTTAACGGCTCATAATCCATGATCTTTTTGTGTAACTGAGATATTTTTCGACTATGAACTTCAGCTGAAGCCATTATATCTGAGTCTTGTACAGAACCACGCTATCATTGGCGGAGCTCATCATTTTCCCGTTACTCTTAATAAAAAGTTATTAATATATATCATGAATATCCCCAAGACAGTCCTCTGTGGAACACCAAATCTTGCCATCGTAGAATTCCTCATTCCATCATCAAGTTCAACAAGCTACTTACGATTTTGCAGATAAGACTTCATAAGGTTGAGTTGGGTACACCTAACGCCAATATCATGCAATGCCTCCAACAACTTCGGATGATTTACAGTGTTGAAATGTTGCTTCATCATATTTGGGGGTTCCGTTTTTTTTGCGGAGGTGAAGAGAATCCTTCATGAGGAGATTATAAGCCTTTGGGTCTCATGGTCTACTGTGAATTACTTTTCCAGTCATACTCACTAAAAACTTCACCCCCTTTGTAAGCTTGTCTGACTATTGCTTCAGGTGACACTTAGGCCTGCTAGTCCATTGTATCCCGTCTTTGTTTTGTTTCTTTACGGGTATGCACAGTATCTTGCAGAATTTTTGTAGGTACCTTGTATGAGTTTGTACAAATCTTTCACTGAGTGATAACTGTATAATTCTGGTTGACCGTTAGGCTTTTCAAAAATTGACTGTATTTTTTGGTCCAGTGCCTCTCATTTACAGAGTATGTGTGTCACTGTATCTGTATCTTTACCGCGAAGCCTGCATGTCACGTCACCATTGTACAATCTCATTCTGTTCAGGTGCCTTTTTACTGGCACATGGCCAGTCATGAGCCCCATTACGACATTTATTTTTTCCCTGTTTAGTGCTTATAGATCTGTCGTTATTTTGTTACACGAGCCTTTGATGTATTTCTTCCCATGCTCTTTTCCT
Source organism: Endomychus coccineus (assembly GCA_958510875.1). NCBI lineage: Eukaryota > Metazoa > Arthropoda > Insecta > Coleoptera > Endomychidae > Endomychus > Endomychus coccineus. Next base: position 43,127,974 of record OY294068.1, read on the forward strand.
TGGATTTTTTCCCAGTACCCTTTGTGGTTTTCCATGATCCAGTCTTCTTCAGACATTCGTGCTATACGTTTTGGTACCCCCGTGGTCTGTTCTGGATCTGTGCGTTCTCCAACCCTCTTCTTGCAAGTGCGTCGACTTTTTCAATGCCTATCGTTCCATGACGTCCGGGCACCGAGATCAGCCTTACACGGTTTCGGTCTGCCAGTATCTCAAGTTCGTCTTTGCATGTCCATACCAGACGCGATGACACTTCCTGACTTCTCATTGCCTCAAGTGCAGCCTGACTTTCTGTCAATATGTGGATATGCTCATCTTCAATGGCTCTCCGATTGCTTCCCTTCACGCATTGGAGGTTTGCATATATCTCTGCCTGATAGACAGAGGTGTGTTTACTCAATGAATATTTGAAGCCAGTCTTTGGATTTCATGAGTGTACTCCAGAACCTGCACCTTTTCCAGTCTTAGACCTGTCTGTATACCTGATCTTTCCCTGTAGAATGTCCCCCATGTTTGTATGTTATCATTCAGTTCCCTGGTTACGACTTTTATGATGCTCTTGTTTCCTGGCCCAATTTGAAGATTCTTCAGTGTATTTCGTATCCTGAAGGCACCGAGCCTTGTCTCTCCTTGGATTACCAATTGGAGGGGAGATAATTCCAGTTTTAGAGCTACCATTACCGAAAATAAATCAAGACTCCGACCAAAAGTACAAATTTACGTTTTATTCACATTTCATTATGAAGGTACAGAAGGAAAGAATTCCATACAGGAGAGAAAATGATCTGTAATTTTATCATAATCTGGAATCAATTAAGGAGTAGGTTTTATTTTATTTTGATAACATGAATAGTTCTGCTTCCAGACATATAAAATATTGTCCAATACCTATGATTAATCCGTACTTTCAAAATGAGATATTTTAATAGGAAACCGTGCTATTACGATTAGGATCAAAATAAGTGACTGGAAACACACTGATGCAATATATTTAAAAGCATTCTGATGTTATTCGCCTCTGGTAGAATAAGAACAACATTAACGATTGTCAATTATTGTAATGGATCCGTGGTCATTGAATAGATTATGTGAAACTGAAAATGTGCTTATGTCTATACGGAGGAACCCATTCATTTTGAATTCATAATTTATCTTTCAAATATTCCGCAACCTTATAAATCATCATTTCGCATTCATATAATACACATTGGTACGCTTCACAATAGTAATACATTTTCTCCATTGAAACCATTCTTATATCAACTTTTCTCATTTATACATAAAAATCATTGACAATTAACGCTGATCACTACACCTGTTATATGTTATTTGAACATATTCTCCTCCACTACGATAAACCCCTTTACTTAAATTTCATCTTTCAAATATTTCATCTCAAAGGTAGTATCTGATAACAATCATTGCTTGATACGATTTCCTGTCAGTCGGCTCTCATCTGACTCTGATATTTACATTGCAAAGTGAAGTGAACACTTAGCTCGCATAACCGCATTGTACCTTTGATCATAATCATTATGCTGAATACCGTGTAAATACTAGATCGCAGTATTCAGGGATCAGTCAGTAATTATGTTATCGCTAGATTGAATGTTATCTGCACTCCTATTCGTTTATCAGCCGTGAAATATCAAATGCTTCTAACATTTCAATATCGCTCCAGAGACGGTTACTCATCCAGTTTCCTTCGAATATCAATTCATTTCACCAAACTATTTTCATGGTCGAGTAATTTGCAATTTTTATTAAATAATGATTCATTTATTTCAACCGTGACTGCCTAAGTGCAACTCTGATGAGGATTACCATCACTGTGTCTTTGTTTACCCTTACTGCCAGTTGATTTTGAACCAACTATAGTTCGAATTACATTGGTCATACATCACTTGCTGATAAACAGAACGGTTCATGCTCAGTGGCGGCTCCTCGAAGGAGGCTAAGGAGGCTCAGCCTCCTCACAAATTTATCTTAATGATCATTCTTCATGTTATTTCCTGTTTCTCTGATAATTTTTAAAATTTTACAATTAATTCCCCGTTCTCAGTAGTTATTTTTAATCTGGCAACAGTGCCCTGAGGCTAGGCTCTCTATATATCTCAAACGCTGAGCATGTGTTGTTCAACACAGTTGCCTGCGGCAGCCGCTTGCAATCTGTGAAATACGACACGTGCGTTGCGTTCTGCCGACTGCCGACAGGTCAGTCAGTGCTTGTTTATGTGTTGTCACGCCACGCGAAGTAAGGTCAGATTGTTGTCTGTTGTAAATTTAAAATGAGTTAGTGAGTTAGTTGCTGCCTTTTAGAAAATCCATTTAGTGAATTAACATATGATAAAAGTGTTTTTTTTAAATAAACGGCCTTTACCGGATTTGAAAGGATTAGTAATGTCAGGTAACTATCAAAATCGATCATTTAATAGAATACTAATAGTAGTATTCACAAGACTAAGTTTAAAAAAAAGTCATTGATTTCCCTGTAATGCTCCAACTCGATGGAATTTTACATCACGTGCAGTATTTACCATCCATAAAAATAAAGACAAATAAATTGAAACATTTGATTTTGTATTAAACAGTGATGACTTTTCAACAGATCGGGTTTCATTAAATGCTGCTGTTGGTTTAAAATCTTATTTAGAAAATGAAGAATTTTTGTTGTTTCTAGATAATTTTAAATTCGTATTTGAACAAACTGATCTTATTTTTCAAATTTTACAACATAAATTCACTGATATAATTTATTCAAGAGATCGTTTGAAACATCTCATTGATAAAATTTCAAGTTTCCGTAATGCAGAATTTCATTTTGATATTTTATTTGAAAATTTTTCAACTGATGAGGCTCCTCCCGCGAAAAGGAGGAAAACATATAATTAGGTAGACAAGAAACTACATTATAAACAACTTTTTTATGAAATTTTAGATTCTATTAAAGGTCAAATTGAGATTCGATTTTCCGATTTACATGAATTGAAGTTTTTTGACTTGACGAATAGAAGATTTTCCGAATCTTTTTCAAAAGAGTTGCCCAAAACACTTTAAGATAACTTAGTTCTAAAATATAAATTTTTTGATAAAATAGCACGGCACAATGAATTATGCGTTATATAGTCGGTTGAAGATATTTTAGGCCAGTACGACAGTCACGCCGATAAGATAAAATATATGATAGACAATGATTTGCAACAAGTTTCACCTCAGTTTTATAAACTACTTTGTTTGACAGTCACCATTCCTGTCACGTCGGCATCGGTGGATAGATCATCTTCTACTCTCAAACGAATTAAAACTTACATGCCAAATACAATGGGGAGAAATCGTTTATACAATGTTAGTTTAATATCTATTGAAAAAGATTTAGTAAAACACTTAAAACAAAATGATACATTTTTTGATAATATTATTCATCATTTTTCGCAAACTAAAGACCGTAGAATTCCGTTAATATATAAAAAAGTTAACAAAATCAATTTTAAAAAAAACAAAATATGAAAAATTCCAAAAAAAAGAAAAAATATTAAAAATCCAAAAAAAGAAAAGACAAAAAACGAACAAAAAAAAACTTTTCGGCAAGAGAAACTCTATACCTCCACGTTGGTTCTTGCTGGGTAACAGTTAATTTTGTCACTGAAGTAGCTGGTACGGTCGCTGTGCAAAGGTTAAAAGGCTGTGAATAGAGTATATTTTTACAAAAACGTTTTATGTCCAGCCTCCTCTCTCAAAAATTCACGAGCCGCCACTGTGCGTGCTAGATGTTAGAGGAGTAAAATGCCTGGAATTAGAAAGAATTATCATTCTCATGAACTTACTACTTTAAAGCCTCCATGGTATCACTTAACCTGATTAACTTATGTCAGCAATCTCGTGATCACGTCCAGAGCAGATACCATGAACATACAGTATTGAGCCACCATGAAATTTATATAAGCGATCAACTAAGGAAAAGTGTTCATTCAAACTTTAATTTAGTGTGCACATCTTTCCGAATAAAGTTTCCTCTCTCACATCCAATGGAGAATCAATTGATGTACTATGAATTCCACTCATGTTCACTCCCATATTGAATTTCATTTGCTGTACTTATTTTAATATGTTCATTCACAATTAACACTTATTATCAAATTAGTTATCATTATGTTACATTTTATTTGTTACTTTTAATTTAATAACTTTCATTAAGTTTCAATTTCACCATTGCTGTTTCTCCCTCCTCAAATTTAATTCATGTCCAACGAGGATCCTCAGAGGCACTTCATGCCTCTCGCTCTAAAGTACTCTTCATTTAAAAGCATTCAGCTATACTAAAAGATTGGAGCGTGACATGTGGTGGAGGCGCCGGGAAACGTGAAGAATAATTTTCTAAGGTTGTTAGTTATCGTTTTTAGAATGAATAATAGATAGACACCCTTTTATTCTGGTTCAAATTCTACATTAAAATTGTGTCACATCCGGTTTAACCGGAAATGACAATACAGTTTCCGAAAATTATACAATATAATAAAATCCCCATGAAACCGGATGACATTTAAGTAGTCAATTGACGTTTTGAAGTAATATCGTGTGACACAGAGGAGCTTTGAAACATAAATTAATCTTTAAAACAGAAACGTCGAACCTGATGTAAGCTGGGATGACAACTATAATAACTTATACTATGTTGTGCTCTAAAATGGGTCCAGAATTATTTGTTCATATTACCACAATAAGATTAGCAGCAGATATAATATTGACGTTGAAAAATACGTATGTTGTAGAGAAGAACTTCGTCTTTCTTGTAATAATATTAATATTCACAATTGAAGAATTTCTTCAGTACCTACCTGTTGTTCGATTGAATTTCTGAACGAATAGATCCATGTATAAACTACAGGAATACCTTTTGCTATAACAAGCTCGAAATCATATTTTCCATACCTAATTAACACTGTCATTTGTCCAAAATCACGAATTTCTACCGAAACCCATAATTTTTCCCTTAGACCACAATATTCCTCTCTCAGTCATGTCTTCAGCAAAATTCAGGAACTAGCTTCATAGTGGGATAATCTCTGTTCATAATTCTTCCCAAAATTAGAAAGTATAAGTGAAACTTCTACGTAGAACTATAGATCCATATTCATAATCACAAATATGCTATAAATGTAATAATTAGGACCCAATTATTGGAATATTCTTGAACCTGGAATTATACATGGTAGGCCCTTACCAAACTCGGAAAATTACAAATATGGCATCTGATTACTCATTATAAAACACGTCGTGGATATGAATAATAATACCGGTAATCAACTAACAGCTATAAACAGTATACCACATCCTTATAATTACATATACGGACGACGCTATTCTACTAATGAATTGTATCTGCCTTGAACAAAATCCATTGAAATTAAATATTAATGAAACAAGATGTATTCCTATGTGCAATATCTCAGATATTATCAGGCTAGGAATGAAGACTTATATACCCCATACCAACAAATCACCGTTATCTGGTGAACGATGGTTCAATATAAACTGTTCTGGAGCCATCGATTCAAACCAAACAGCATTCCGTCGTTGGCGGGGTAACCAATGCCCGGAGACCACAACAGAAAGTGTTGGAGCCAGAAATATCTGCAATGAAACACTAAACGATTAACAGAGGCATATAATGCCAAAATGAAATCAGAACTCATCGAATGCTCGGAAGGCTCTCGTTTGTTTCGGACTTTCACCAAAGCAATTGGTAGAAATTTCACTTACAGTTCATTCCCTCCCCTAACCGAACTAACTGACTACCATAAGAAAAATCAAATCTTTTTGCTGGAATGTTGGAAGCAAATTCCATTTTAGATTCACAAGGGAAGTACCCTACTAATATTGCTGCCTCGTATGGCTGAAATTGTCTTTAGTCAGCACATAATTAGACCCATTCTGCTAGATCTAAATACCAAATAGTCTATGGGACCAGTGAAATTCACCTGTCATTCTCATGGAGTGTGCGGTTGAATTAACAACAGTTTTCTGTATTTTGTTCACCCTTCCATGCAAACTCGGTATGTTTCCTTTCGACTGGAAGTCCAACCGATTCCAAAAAAAAGATGGAAGACCCATTTTTATAATTATACATCCATTGCATTATAATCTGTGATCTCTTATGTGATGAAGAAAGTAATCAACATCGAGGTAATCCCATACCTAGAGATCTACGAAATCGTTAATAATCGGCAATATGGCTTTCGTCAGCAGAGATTAACAGTATTTGTTGGAAAACATAGAGAATCTCTAGCTGTAGCATTGGATATCTCCAAAGCATTTGACGGAGTCTGACGCCAAAGCTTTCTTGGAAAACTTCGTCATAGGGTTTGCCGCCTCATTAATGTAGCTCACTATCGAATTGATGGAGTATCCTCCAATAAAATGGTCATCAACAAAAAACCCATTTTTTTTAATTCAAAGTTATCTTGAAACAGATTGTGAAAATAGAATTAATTTTGCGTTCAGGGGTGAATGGGAAGCCGTGTTCACTCAATCCTCACGAATGATTCAAATCGGCCACAAAACGTTGTGTGAAAAGAATGTTCTGGTGTTCTACAGGGTCCTGTCGGGCACCAACATGTTTCTGCTCCACATCAACGATCTGCATGGAGTGACCAACAGTCCCGTTCACAGCTTTGCACTTTATATCACTCTCTCATCTAGATTCCCTATTCCATCCAATGAAGCCAGAGGAGCGACAAAGGGACATGTTGACGCAATCAATGGAGATGACATGACAATGGTTTTGAAATGGGGATCTGATGATCTAGTAAAGTTTGATGCAACCAAAACTCGAACTAGCATCTTCTCCAGGAAGGCGGATTCCACAATCCGGGAATCCACATCAACAGCAGCTCCTCATAATCTACAAAATACAGATCCGACCTATCCTAGATTAATGTTCACACGTTTGGAGTTCGGCTTCTGAACATACGCTGAAACTCTTGGTTTATATCCTGAAGAGAGCTATCCGTCTGATTGATGATCACACTTACGAATTCATTGACCTCTCTAGAACATTGTAGAAAGGTGTGCGATCTCTCTTTTTTCTGAAGATATTTTCAAGATTTCAGAAATCTTGTATGTTATTCCACCACGAGAGATTCCAGATAGCTTGCACTAGTCACCTATTCATCATCATGCTCGAAATCTGCATTACTTCTTCCTACTAAACTTCATTCTTCTATCGAACGGTGAAGTTGTGGAACTCTTTGCCTAGTGAGGTCTGTCCCTATGCCTATAACCTACAAACCTTCAGGAGAAATTCGGATGCCTATCTCCTTTCCCAACATTCCACTGCTGGCGCACGCGATGTTCTCCAAACATTGTAGATGTTCCTCTCGTGTAGTGAAAGTGAAGAAAATGAAATGTTGTACATTTGTATTTATTGTTGATGATATGATGCAAACTGATTATAAGAAACGCTTCATGACTTCTCATGTACAATTTATTGTGAAGCAATTATTTACATACATTTCTTATCTATTCTATTCTATATAATCGACGAGTTGTGATCGACTGGACAGACATGACTAGGTCATGCTCTATATTCTATACCTAATGAATAATTTACTTGAGATGTTACCATGTTTCTCTTGGGATGCGGAATCCTTAATAAATAAGAAACGTCTAGGAAAATTTCGCCTACTGGAATAAACTGGGAGTGAGTGCAAATTATGAAAATTACCAAGGATAACGTACTATCAGCTTATAATAGTCATTACCATCGAAATAAGTCAAATCAGTTCTGGCATACACTTTGATGATGACCCCATAATTCATGACTGAAAGTTTGACGAATTGATATATAACTTTCATGCACTACTTGAGACTATTCACAGAACACCTATCCATTAGACAACTTCAAAATATTCAGTAAGCATTTCCCGAATAATGTTCAAAAATATTTTCACTGAAACTTCAGCTGAAGTTCAATAAAATACTTGAACCTCTTCGTGTATGTACTGAAAACAGTGAAGCTAATTCATAGGTCATGTATTTCAATATCAACAAAAACACTGGAACGGCTTACAATTTATACACCCAGGGCAATACAAGATTTTAAATGGTAAATTGATTCTAACATAAGCTGTTGAAAGCGTTCTCTTGTAGTCCTGTGTAGATATCTAATAGGGTGTGCATATGTTTTGTTGCAGGGTTTCGTTCTCAACCACAATATGTCAGGCCGCATCATTCACAGCAACCAAAGTTTAGTTCTGCAAAAGGTGACCCGCCAAAGCGCCGGGAGGTATGTGTGCTCTGTCGTGAATAGTGAAGGTGAAACCCTAAGCAATGAGCTCAACTTTAGGGTTCAATGTGAGTATGATGATAAGATTAATTTTAAATAAAGCCATCCATTTCAACCACTATTATTGTAGTTTTTCAACAACGTTATTTCTCTTTATGACATTCATTCATGGTTGTTCTCTAGCAAATTCATATTTATTTAAGTTAAAGTACTTTTAATTAACAACATAGTAATTGTTCTTCAATTCAATTATCATGATGAATTACCATAAAGTAACGGCTTCTACCATCGACTTTTTATTCACATTTATCTATTCAAGAGAAAAACTACCTGGCCTGTACGCTGTTTCCATTTTTAAGTTATTCCTCACAGCATTTTCCATTATTCTCCATTGTTTCATTGTGAAAATAGAAAGCACTAGGTAAGTGCATACAGGTAGTAGTTTCCTATCTCAGGATAATTGAACAATGTGATCAGTTACAATTAGATTTCATCAAACTATATTACATTATTCTAAATTTATGAACGTTTAAGGCTTCCCTTGGATTGGATACAGTATGCTCTTGTTATATTCTTATCAATCCGAATTGGGGCAAAATTGATAGGTATTAGCGTGCATTGCCACAATATTGAAATTTTGCCTCAGGGGCGAACATTCTGAATTGCGCCCAAGGAATTAGGTTTTACGAAATTTTTATCAAGGAATTCATTCAACTAAAATTAAAAATCAACTCTGAAATAAATACATAGATTTCTCAAACAACGTGAAAAAATAGCAATATTGATTCTGAAGTAACAACGTGATAAACTAGATATTGAAACATCACATTTCTGAACTTCAACTGAGCGAAATTATTGATGAGACTTTCATAATTCTAAGCCCTTGCAATAGAAAAATTCGAATGACTACCTCTTCTCCGAACAATCCACCGCTGACGGGAATGATGTTCTTCAAACATTATAGGTTTTCCTCTCGTGTATTCAAAGTCTAAAAAAAAGAAAACATCATTGCAAAATTTCCCGTTTTCAGCTCATCGAAGATCGTAGATATTTCTTGCAGCTACAATTCAACGAAAATCTAGTTTCTCATTATCCACAATTCCGTGACATAACCATAGAAATGAAGAATAGAGCTCTAAACTCCGATATTTTTTGACCCCATCTAAGAAATTTGGGGAGAGGCTATCTCTTCCTTAACGACGGACTTCCCTTTTTACTCGCTGAGGATATGCCCCGCCCACTTATGTTCCGTTGTTTGATGATGGACACATCATAGAAATCTCTCTGGTAACGCATTCTGTACAGAATTCCTCAACCATCAATAGTTCATTCAAAAGTGTGAAAAACATCTAAAATTCTGCAGACCTCACGAAAATGCAAAATTCTTTTCGGATCGGAAAATTTCCTGAAAACTGTGGAAAACCTGAGAAGAAAATCTTTCCACGTCATTGAAATTATAGTGTGATGAGTCGTTATAGGGGTTTTTGTGTTCGCTGATTAAGAATTTGATAATTAAAGAATTGAAAAATATCATTTTTCGGAAAAACGAAAGAAAATTTTCTTATGAATTCTTATTGTGTTGTATTAACATTTGTGTTTCCGATGTATATGGCAAATTAGGAAAATTGAAAGTAATATAAAAAAACAATTGTTTGAGAATTTAAGAAAAGTAAAACAAAATTACAAGGGAAAACACTCTAACAACATTGAAATTATCGTTATAGGGGTTTTTTGGTCGATGATTACGAATTCGACAACAAAACCGTTCAAAAATAAGATTAGGATTGTGTGGAAAATGAAAAAAAAATACAAAAAAAATACAAAAGTCCTTGTTTTAGTTTATATACAAATTTGTAACTGTTTATCTAAAGCTACAATAATGTAATTTGTAATTTTCTTTGATTTTTCCGGAATTGTCAAACAATTGTATTTTTTACATTAGGACTTGTCATTTTTGTAATTTAACATTCACACAAATGCTCACCAACACGACACTCAAAAAATTACATTCAAAAAAAATAAGAGTTCATGAAAAAATTTTCTTTGTTTTTCCGGAAAATATTTTTCTATTTTTTATTCATCAAATTCGTAGTCAGTGATCACAAAAATTTCTATAACGACTTATCACACTATAATTTCATTGACGTGGTAAGATTTTATTTTCAGTTTTTCCACAGTTTTCCGGAAATTTGCCGAGTTTTAGTTCACTTTGTATCGGAATACGTTACTGCCAACATCCTTCATGTATAAAACGATAATCGCGTGAAAAATTAGCAATTTTGTACGAAAATTACGAAATTTCCCCGATTTTCAGTTATCTCAAAGAAAAGGGTGAAAATAGGATTAATTTAGCGTTTAGGGATGAATGAAAAACGGGGTCCACTCAATGATCTATTTAAATAGCTGTCAAATCGAGAGCAACAACTAAAACTAAACAATATTCATAGCACTACCAAAACAGTAAATCATGGAGTACCACGAGGTACTGTATTGGGTCCAATTCTTTTTTTAGTTTATAATACTGATTCCTTATTATTAAATGGAAACTGCTTCATAATATCTTATGCGGATGATACAGTAATATGTTTTAAAGAAAGAAATTGGCATGAAATAAAAACCGTGATTTTAATAATAACATGACAGAAATGGCTCGATAAAAATCTATTAACATTAAATCTAAATAAGACTGTATGCATACCTTCTACATCATATGAGAATTATTTACCAACATTCAGCGAAATAATTTTACATAATAACAAATGTCTAAAAACAGATGATAACTGTGATTGTGATAAATTGAAGATATCTTATGAATGTAAATATCTTGGTCTGACAATAGACTCACACCTAAGATGGAATAATCATATTGCAACATTAGTCAGTAAAATACGTACATTTTTCTATGTGGAGCACCCAAAAGTTCACTCCAACCGCTCTTCAGGGTACAAAATGAAATCATAAAAATTATATTTAACAAGAATCGGAATTTTTCTACTAAACTACTCTATGAAGAAAAAACATTTTGCAATATCAGACACATTAAATCTGTGTTAATCTCCTCATTCCCCAATATTCATGATTTAGAAACAATCTCACATACTTATCATACCAGAACAAAACAAACTCAGATTTAGTAGTTTTCAAAGCACATAAAACCATAGGTTAAAGATCGGCAAATTACTTAGCTCCACGATTTTTCAACGCCCTTCCTCAAAATATCCGAATATCAAGATATGATGTTATCTTTAGTAAAAAAATAAATAATTATTTAACAAAACAATAATATAGAACATCTCCACAACACACGGGTGTCCCAGTATACCTGTTCCAATGGATTATCTCAGTCATTTCGAAAGATAAAAAATTGAAAATTTCATGATCTCCAACTCGTTCAAAGGACCTTTAACTAAGAAAAACAAAAATTGAAAGTCACTTCCGGTTTGACCGGAAGTGACTCTGACTTTCTTATTTCAAATAGCACCCTGTATATTTTTGCAATTTTTGAATTCTACTTGAAATTATCTTTCCAACGATGTATCACACTTTGTATTTTACATATGATTTAATGGAGAAAACGACAATTGAAATTTCAAATTGAAAGAATTGCAGTAGGCTACGATATTTTGTGTAATCTTGATTTTGACTTCAATAATAATTAATAATTCATGAACAATTTTGCATTCGAGATAATGAAGAGAACGGCAAATTTCAAATTATTAGAATTGTAGTAGAACTGGAAGAATTGATAATTCTTAAATGAAAATCTTAGTGTGCCATGGAAACATTTGAATAAATTTGTTTGTAACTTTGATAGTGATACATCGTTGGAAAGATAATTTTGAGTAGGAATCAAAAATTGCAAAAGATATACAGGGTGCTATTTGAAATAAAAAAGTTAGAGTCACTTCCGGTTTGACCTTCAATTTTTGTTTTTCTCAGTAAAAGGTTCCTTGAACGAATTGGAGATCATATAATTTTCAAATTATTTTCTTTTGAAATGACTGAGATAATCTATTGGAACATGTATACTGGGACACCCGGTATATACACAAATGGGCATATCATTCAGGCCTGTTCTTTGCAAAAATTGACCTTTTCCAATATATTGAAATAATTAGGTTAAAAAACCGCTCAACTTACACATCAATATTTGTACAGTAGTTTCACTTATACAAATATTGCTGTGAGCATGAGGTACATAACTCATAAATATATATATCATATGAAAATACCACTTCTGTTAAGTTCAAAAATTGATTTAGATAAAATATCAAACTATCACAAAAATAAAAAAATAAACTTTCCTTACGAATGATTCAAATCGGCCACAGAACAATATGCGAAAATAATTTTTTCGATACGACCTCTTACTTTTTTTTAGAAAGTTCCCCAGCTTATCGACTGGACTATTAGGGCATGAGGGATTACGAACGGAACTGTAATTGCAGGAAATATATTACATGCCTACTTTTATATTCACAACGATTTATGGAATTAATAATTCAGACTATAGCCTCTGAGTGCTGTTTCTAATGTATGCACACATCTCTGATGAAACATGAGTATTGAGTATTTATAGTACTGAACTGTTCATACTTATCTCACCAGTAACATTTGCTTGAGAAAGGTCCAACTGACATTCATGTAAACATTATCGTAAAGTTGCATAATGTATTCGTATCTCAATAATTTCATTGAATCTCGATGTAAAATTCACGGAAAATTCCTATTTGAAGTGAATTGTATTTGATTCCAATTTTCCAAATCAATATCAATAATTACGCTGCCCATGAAATTGAATGAACCTGTTTGAACAAAAATAATTATTGGAATTCACGTCTGGTCAGTTCGGTTTGACGAGCTTTTTGATACAGTTGTAGCCTATGATTTTTTTCAATAGCAATCGATTTTCAATTTTGTGAAACTCGGATTACATTTTGTTATGAATGTTTAATAATCTTTTCCGATTAAAAATTGCATGAAAGTGAATCGAATTGAAAGAATGTACATATGAAACCCATTACGTCTGCATATGAGATGTATTGTTGCTAAAAACGTAATATACAGGCTTTTCCCGAACTGCGTGGCTAAAATGGAACCGGAGATTCTTTGATTCGAAAAAAATTTGATGAGCCTTTTTACTTTTGCCTCAAGTGTCTTGTTTAGCCGGTAGAGGGCTTCAAAGTTGCAAAAATAATTTTGTTTTTTCGGTATAACTTGAGAACGTGATGGAGGACTTCTACAATATTTGGCAGGTGAGTTACTGTCAATAATAGCCGTTTTTGAGAGCGGAGCATAGAGCCTTAGAGACCATAGAAATGGCTCAAACTTGAGGATGTAACGGGAAAAGTGTCCAGAACTTTTTTGTGGTCGATGTAATTCACTCTATATTTTTATGTACATAGCTTATCTAATTTGAAAACGTTTTTTTCTCTTAGAAAATTTTGATAAAATCGACGGATTAGCTTCAAAAAAATAATTTTCGAGTCTCTGCAATTTTGGCTTACTAATTTTACTTGATTAAAATACCTTAGTTGCCTTTGCTTTTCTAATGTCATTTTGGCATTTGGAGAATTTATTCTCAAAACTGTCAGTTTTTACTTTGCTTTCCGTAAAAATTTTATAAAATTATGGCTCAAAATTTCACTAACACTGAAATGGTTGATATGTTATTGATTTATGGACATTGTCGTTGCAATGGCCGGAGAAGGGAAAGATATCCGCATCGCAGAATTCCAAATCGGCAAACCTTCGCGAAACTGGCAAATTTGAAGCAAATCGCAGAGAAACTGGACGCAGACGGACAAGAAGGACGTTAGAGCTCGAAGAAGCGATACTGGAAGCGGTTGAAACTGAACCTGGGATAAGCACACTACGTTTGGGACTTATTGGAGCCTCAAAATCATTAGTTCATAATGTACTGAAAGAAGAACTGTTGTATCCCTGTCATAATAAAACACTTCAAGACTTATTGCCCATGGATCCAGGTCATCGGCTAGATTTCTGTCGGCTTATTGTCCAAAGACAAAACGCAAACCCCAATTTTTGTAGAAGAATTCTGTTCACGGGGGAATATACTTTCACGAGATGTGGTCTTTTTAACCTCCATAATGAACATTTCTATGCTGATAAAAATCCTCATGAAACGGAAGTTACATATTTTCAGAATCAAACTAAAATCAATGTTTGGGTTGGAATTGTGGATAACTTTATTATTGGCCCTACCGTTATACCCGATCGATTGAACGGGGAGAACTACTTGAACTTTTTGGAACAAAGGCTACTTGAACTGTTGGAAGACTTGCCCTTACACATTCGTCGTGGCCTGGTTTATCCATGATGGTGCACCTCCTCATTGAAATTTTGAGCCATAGTTTTATAAAATTTTTACAGAAAGCAAAGTAAAAACTGACAGTTTTGAGAATAAATTCTTCAAATGCCAAAATGATATTAGAAAAGCAAAGGCAACTAAGGTATTTTAATCAAGTAAAATTAGTAAGCCAAAATTGCAGAGACTCGAAAATTGAATTTTTCAAGCTAATCCGTTGATTTTATCAAAATTTTCTAAGTGTAGGAAAAGTTTTCAAATTAGATAAGCTATCTACATAAAAAATATCGAGTGAAGTACATTGACCACAAAAAATTTCTGGACCATTTTCCCGTTACATCCTCAAGTTTGAGCCATTTCTATAGTCTCTAAGGCTCTATGCTCCACTCTCAAACATGACCATTATTGACAGTAACTCACCAGCTAAATATTGTAAAAGTTCTTCATCACGTTCTCAAGTTATACCGAAAAAACAAATTTATTTTTGCAATTTTGAAGCCCTCTACCGGGTAAACAAGACACTTGAGCCAAAAGTAAAAAGGCTCATCAACTTTTTTTCGAATCAAAGAATCTTCGGCTTTATTTTGGCCACGCAGTTCGAGGACACCCTGTATAACTTGAGTGGATCATTTTTTTTCCAATTTCACTCTAGAGATCGGGCCAGTAAAGTTTTTTGAGTATATTGAAATGCAGAGACGGGATCAGTCATCAACATTTGGGGACTGATTAATGTGCGAAAGGCCATCTGACAAAAATATATATGTTTTTTCAGAACGAATGCTACCTCTTCCAATCAATTTATTTCTTAACTGTAAATAGAATAGAAGAAGCAGTACCTTGAAAAAAATGGAATCCAAATGTAGGGGAACTGTCGTCGCTCATGTTTTCCTCTCATCAACATACTCAATCCTGTCTAGTTACTGACAAAAGAATGAGAAAATTTAAGAAATTCTGTGCGAACTGTGGTCCTAGAAAATTCTTCATTATATGTTCATTTCGATGGTCAAATTATCCTATGATTGTTTCAAATCCGATGACGTTTGAAGTGGAAATCATTAGTACAATGAAGCTATCGTTCATCTAGTATCATAAATAACGTGTTATCAAAAATATACCAAAATGTGTACATGGGTGAATATTCAATTGAAAAAATTTGTAGAGAGACCAGAGCATTCGATGCAACCTACCCAAGAGTAGAGAAACAATAGTGATAAGGGATATGATCTCTCTGAACCGTTCATCGTACAGAAAACTGCTTTTGTTAGCAATCTCTACTAACAGTAAGCTATGTTTTGTGCGATAATTTTTTTTTATTCATAATTGGTGAAGATTCTGGAGGGGTAGTGGTTGTTGTTCTCCCCAACTTCTACACCACTGGAAAAATTACGCTTTTGAGATGCCCATTTGAACCGCCAATGTTTTCTACACAAAAAAGATACACCTGGTTATGAGCTCTAAAGTTAACAGTTTTCGAGAAAAATCAACTTTTATGTTGAAAAACATTGTCAATTCTTTGAAATAAAATTTATTTTTCACCAATTAAAGGGAATTTCTTTACACAAGTAACAAAACCAAAAATGGACCATGTTTTTGCAACATAAAAGTTGATTTTTCTTGAAAACGGTTAATTTTAGAGCTCATAACCAAGACTACCTTTTTTATGTAGAAGACATAGGCAGTTCAAATGGGCATCTCAAAACCGTACTTTTCCCAGTGGCGTAGAAGTTTGGGAGAAAAACAACCACTACCCCTTCAAAATCTTCACTAATTATGAATAAAAAAATGTTCTCATTGCACAAAATATAGCTCACTATGAGTAGAGATTGCTCACAAAAGCTGTTTTCTGTACGATAAACGGTTCCGGAGATATTCGCAAAAAACTAATTTTTTTTTCAATTTCAACACCCTACCCTGTATCTCGAAAGCGAAGTGATTTAGAGAAAAATTTTATATGAAAGACCCACCTTATTTTTCATCAAGGAATCAGCCCCTGAATTTTTTTGCAGTTATTTGTTCACACCCTGTATATGATACTGTGAAACTTCGGAATGTGGTGGACGTCTGAAAACTAACCTGCGATATTGCCGCTTGAAGTTTCAAACAATGTTATCGCATATGTTTCATTCATCTTTGGTGGTGCTGTCGATTAATGAGAAAATAATCACTTAAATATTAATCTATCGAATCAAAACATATCAAATGATCAATTGTTTAATTTTTTTGAAATATTCGATTGTTGCAGCGATTCAGTTAATCGTAGCAATGATGGGATTGTTTCGGAATATAATTCTTGAATTTCTTCTCCTGAATAGTACATTTCGTATTCAATCAAAATCAAATAATTGTATATATATATATTGTCAATGTATTTAATATGTTCAATATTCTTCTGTACTTTGGGCTATGTAAATGGAAAGGAATTCATAAGAGTCAACTCATAAACTATTTCAAATTAACTTTTTCTTTCTTGAAGTTTCAAAAGCGAAAGTTATGAATGATTCAAATTTCAAGGGGGTTCACTTCCAAAATGCTTTAATGCAGTTTCGACTGCTTTATCATATACACAAGTCAGTTGGGATATAAATTCAATATACAGCTTCAAGAACATATGATAGTTATAAACTACTGAACCCAGATTCAAACTACGTTCAAAAAGTGATGTAATTCTGGATGATCATATCATAATGTATACAAGTTGAGTTTAATAGAAATAGTTTAAGAGAACGGTATATTCAGATTTAATAAGTGCGATGAAGATTCGAGAAAGACGGGGATGGAGATGAACGTGACCTATAACTAGGCGGTTCATTCGGTAAATTAATTTCAGTTGTAGCGCCCGTGATGCGCATAAATTAATTTCCTAAGACTACTGTACGATAACATAACCTTGATCAGTCCACATTCATGGATGTCACATGACCAGGCCCAACCGTCTGAATATTGACAGAGTAGCTGTCTAGCCCTGTAATAAATGGCATAACGAAAATGTATAACCTAATTTATCGCAAAATGGTTTATGAACGAAACTGTAATTGCTGGAAATACATTAAAAAGTGAAAGTCTATGAAGCCAGACGGAATTCCACCTGTCATTTTCAAGGAATGTGTGCCAGAATTGACACCAGTTTTCTGCACGTTGTTTACTCTTTCATACAAACTTGGTGTGTTTCCTTCCAGCTGGAAGACAGCGAAAGTCCAACTAATTCCAAAAGAAGGACCTTCCTAATAATTATAGACTCATTGCACTATCATCTGCGATCTCAAAAGTAATGGAGACAGTTATCAACATCGACCTCATCTAATGCCTGGACAGCTCCAAAATCGTGAATGACCGGCAATATGGCCTTCACAAGCTGTAGCATTGAATATGTTCAAAGCATTTGACCAGGTCTCTCTCAGATAAATAACTCCATGTGGTGGTTGACGGAGTATCCTCTGATACAATGGCTATCAATGCTGATGTTCACAGGGATCAGTCTTGGCACCAACTTTGTTTCTGCTCCATATGAACGATCTGCTGGAAGTGACTTCATGTCCCCTCCACAGCTTTACAGATGATGTTACCCTTTATACCGCTTTCTCATCTAGAAACTCCATACTATCCAATGAAGCCAGTTGAGCGAGACAGATACAGGTTGCCTATTGATGAAGATCTAGCTATGATTTTGAAACGGGTCAATCTAGTAGAGTTTATAGAGCTATCCGTCCAATTGATGATGTCACACTCACGAGTTCATTGACTTCTCTAGAATATCGTAGAAAGCTGAGAGATATTTTCCTTTTCTAAAGATGTTTCCATATTCGGTGCTTATCAGAAACCTTGTCTGTTTTTCCAACACGAGAGATTACAAATGGGTGGACTAGACTAGCTCAAGCTATACACCCCTTCATTGTCAAGCTTGAGATCTGCCGAACTTCTTTCTACCAGACTTCATTTTACTACCGAATGGGGAAGCTGTGGAATTATTCACCTAGTGAAGTCTTCCCCTATGCTTATTAGCTCCAAACATTCGAAAAATTTGCATGCCTATCTCCTCTCCCAACAACTCACCGCTAGCTCACACGACGTTCTTCGAGCATTATAAGTTTCTCTCTCCTGTAGTCAAAGTATAGAAAAAATATATATGCCTACCAATAAATTCACATAGATTTATAGAATTATTGATTCAGACTACAGCTATTTCTGATTTACTCACCCATCTCTGAAGAAACATGAGTATTCATGGTACTGAACTTTTCATACTTATCTCATCAGTTACTTTTGCTTGAGAAAGGCCCAACTTAAATGGATGTAAAAGTTATCGTCAATTTGCAAATTTGTTGATCTCTCGATCGTGAAACGGAAAGTATGCTAATGGAACTTTAATAATATATTCGTATCTCATTAATTGTATTGAATCTAAATGTAAAATTTACGGAAAATTCATACTTAAAGTGAATTGTATACGATTCTAACATTCCAAATGATTTCGAAGTAATAACGGTCCTTATGAAATTGAATGAAAACTGTTTAAACACAAATAATGAACGGAATTCATTTATTCACGTCTGATAAGTCAGATTTGACGAGCTTTTTGATACAGTTTTAGCATAAGATTTTTTTTATTAGCAATCGATTCTCAATTTCGTGAAACTCGGATTACATTTTTTGTGAATGTATAATACTCTTCTATACAATGATCTTGTATGGAAATTCCATGAAAATGAATCGAATTGGAAGAAATTACATATAAAACCCATTTACGTCTGCATATGAGATGTGTTTGTGCTAAAAACGTGATATATGGCTTAAGTAAATGATGTTTTTTAAATTTATTTCATCAGGGAAATCTGAACAGTAAAATTTGTTGCGCATATTGAAATGTAGAGACGGAATCAGCTACTAACATTTGGAGTCTGAATTATGTGCGACACCTGGCAAAAATATTTATTTTTTTCAGAACGAATGTTACCTCTTTCGATCAATTTATTTCTGAATTCTTAATAAAATAGAAGAAGCAGTTCCTTCAAAAAATGGAATTAAAATGCATAACGGTCGTAGCACATGTTTGCCAAAAGAATAAGTAATTGAACTCTCCTCAACATATCCAAGCCCATCTAGTTACAGACAAAAGAATGAGGAAATTCAAGAAATCTTGCTCGAACTTCATTACATGATAATTTCGATGGTCAAATTATCCTATGATTGTTCTAAATCCGATGAACGTCATTGGTTGGACGTGAAAACTATTGGTACACAACACAGGAACTATCACGATTCTAGTATATCAGATAACAAATTATCACTTATAATAAATATCCCATGTGCAAAATTTCCGGAAATTAATTTGTGCACTCGGGATATTCGGTAAGAAAATTTCACATCGAAGAAAAATTAGTTTAAAATAATTTCAATGTGATATTATTTGACATTTTGTCATGAAAATATGAGACATTACGAAGGAATGCCATAATTTACTTGTAGGATTTTGAGAGTTTGATGTATGCGAGTTCAAACGTCAAAAAAACTTGTGGTGTTTTCATGCTTAAATTGTGTATGGTTATAATGTATAATGTTTCGCTACGGAATAGAAAATCCAGTTGTAATTTTTGATTCACTCACTTCAGTTGTACAAATTGTAAAAAATGGAATAAATACAGTTTATTACATGTTGTTGAATTAAATTTCATTTACTAAAATTGGTGCAAGTATGTGTTTTTAATCGATAATTTTCTATCGGCTACTGATTTACAATAAAATTTAAATATCGGTAATAATTTTCGATTCACCCACTTTAGTTGTACAAAATTGTCAAAATTATATTAAATATGGCTTATTACATATTGCTGAATTACATTTTATTTACTAAAAGTGGTGGGAGTGTGTGTTTTTAACTAATGGTTTCCTTTCGGCAACTGATTCATAATAAAATTCAAATATCAGTAGTAATTTTTGATCCACCCAGTTTAGTTGTACAAAATTGTTAAAGTGGATCAAATATGGTTTATTACATGTTATTGAATTACATTTTATTCACTAAAATTGGTGGAATTATGTGTTTTTAACTAATGGTTTTCTTTTGGCAACTGATTTACAATAAAATTCGAATATCTTTTGATCCACCTACTTTAGTTGTCTTAAATTATTTTTAATAGATTATTTATAGCCTCTTTCATGTTTTTGAGTTAAATTTGATTAATTCAAATTGGAGGAATTATATTTGTTTTTAGCGAAAGACAGTTTCTGTTTTTTAAGCGAATCAAATAATTATAAAATAGTAATATTGCTTAATGGAAATAGGCGGCCATGGCTATGACAGATACCATGACAAATGTCATTATTGTACTTTTTCTATATTTTGTACAGAATCAATTGTCTCTGATTATATTCTAACAATAAGTTGTTTCAAAAATTACGAGGCTTGTTCATGTTACGACGAATTAAGTCACGTCAAAATGTTCCATTCCAAACTAACATATTTACTGGAGTTAATTGAATATTGTTCACCAGAAATGTTAGATGTGGCATATCATAAAGATTTATTCAAGAAAATCCAATAAAAGCTGTTGCAAACATCTATAAAATTTAACAGAATTGGCAAGGATAAATTCAACAAAGTGCTTTCAAAATATTACATTTATTTGCTTAAACACAAACATTTGGTAAATTTAAAGTCTGCTGTCCTTTGCTTCGCCATTACTAAGACAGGATTTTCAAGAGGAATATGAAAAACATTTGAATGTTGTTATGAAATCAAATAAAATATAGATTCTAATAATAAATCGAATGAATTCAAATATTTAATTTATTTTTGTGAACGGTTGTTTTGTTATAATATATTGTATCACTTTCAAACTCATTTGTTAAACGTCAAAAAATATCCACTATAATTTTGCTTCTCTACCCTGAAAGGAAAAATATCCGCTGAAATTTTTTTGTTGGCGTGGCAACAAGTCAAAATAAAAGTATTCCATTCGTCGAAATTTGTCGGTGTGAAATTCTCAAAAATATACAGAAATGGGTGTAAGTTTAATATCAATTGGCAAATATTGTAGAAACCAGAGCATGCGACGCCATCTACTCGAGAGTGGAAAAACAATATTATTAAGAAAGTGGAAGTGACAATTCAATCAGTGATCCAATAATAATGATAATGATTGTGATACTTTTCACGAATGAATGCCATTGCTTTCATGTTCGAGAAAGAACGTCTACTTCCATTACATCACTGTCACGCCCTTTTAAATGACATAGCGATCAGTATACATGAAATGTATTGGTCCTCAGTATCCTACATGAAGCTATAATTTTGTAATGTTTGGCCAAAATGTATCAACTTTCGATTGAATTGTATCGACATGTAATTTTATTCTCCCGAATTGCACATTTCCATCTAATCCTATCTGAATAAAATAATTGTCTACATATTTTTAATGTATCAGATATGTTTAATGTATCGGAATAAACGATGTTTTACCTCCCGTATAGTCAAATAATGAACCGAAGGATTCTGCTTTTGTACGTTGAAATTGTTCGATTTCTGGGCTATGTAAATTCACTTCATCCATAGTTAACTCATAAACTCAAGCCTACCTCAAATCAACTTTTTTTGTATTTCGAATGCGACTTTCTTCAGTAAGTTCGAGATACATCGATCTATGAATGATTCGCAATTTTAAGGAGGTTTATTTCGAAATAGGCCACATTTCTCAAGGTAAAGATTCGAAAACATTGGAGTAGTTATAAACTATTGGAATCAGATTCAAATTACGATCAAAAAGTGAAGTGATTTCGAATGATCATATCATTATTATGGAAATATAGATGAGCGTGGTTCATTAATGCACATGTCGTCAGTACCTTATCTACTATAACTAGACGGTGCATTCGATTGATCTATTTACCTTCAAGCGTTCATGATGAGCATAAATAATTTTCTAAAGCAACTTTACGATAACATAACTGTAAACATAGGCTAGATAGAATATAGGTTCGAGATACAGTTTCGAAAATATTTGAGAAGTTATGAACCATTGAAACCAAATTCAAATTACACTCAAAAAGTAAAGTGATTCCGAATGATCATATTATTATTATAGGGATGGAGATAAGCATGATTCATTAATGCACCTGTCGTCAGTACCTTATCTATCTTCAACTAGACGACGCATTCGATTGATTAATTTGCCTTCAAGTGTTCGTTGTAAGCATAATAATGCTCTAAAGCTACTGTACGTGACCAGTCAATATGCTCGTATCTTATATTACATACCTTCTAAACATTGACAGCGTAGCAGTATTCATAATCGTGACCATACGTCAAAAACTTCTGTTTTATTTTCCGAGCAAGATGTATTGTAATGCGGTTTTTGGCAGTCGATTCTGTAAGACAAGTAGACAAAATGTTACTATATTGTTTTTTGCCCTCATTCGAAAATGCATTTGTGCATCAAAAAATTGCATTTTGTTGAATCATTTTCTAAGCCTAAGTTTAGATGAGACAATATTTCCGATGCATTCTACATTGAATTAGAATGAATGTCACAGGGATAACGCAGTACTCCAGGGAGTCCTGACCTCCTGGTATACTTAGGTGATTGTTGAATATCATATTTGTGATCAGCGACTCCGAAAACTCTCGAGTAACTATTTTCGATGCATTTCAAATGTAATTGAAGCGTTTCATAATTGTCGTAGTGCACCATGTACATTGGAAACGTTTTCAAACATCATTCGTATTCAGTGACCCCAAAAACGTCCGAGTAACGGAATGAGACTATTTTTGTAGTATATTCATCGATTAATAGAACATCTAAGGTTAGGCTTGGAGGATGCTTCAACAAAATGCATTTGATGCACAAATGCTTTTTCGAATGAGCGCTAAAAACAAAACGGTAACAGTTTTCCTATTTGTCTTCCAGAATCGAATGCCAAAAATCGCATCTCAATCCAGCTTGGCCGAATAAACCGATGTTTTGGCAAGTTTTGGCCTGTATTGCCTCAACTATCAGATTCAATGATAAAAATGAGGATGTGATGTGTATGGTTTATTAAAGCGCATTTATTTACCTTATCTAGCGATAACTGGGCGATGCAGTCGTTTGGTTCCTCACAATTGAATCGTTTGTGTTGAGCAAGAATACGTCCTGCATACATCCCACATGACCAGGCCCAACCTTCTGAATAATTTCACTTTTCGACCTTGGGAAACAAAATAACGCAGCTCACAAGACTGTGTCGCATATATAGCGATTTGTAAAACTCAAGCCGTATTCAGCTTCATCGAATGCGATAAAGATTCGAAAAAAATGGGATATGATGGGAGTGATCTATCAACGCCCCTGTCGTCAGTACCTTATCTAGGGTATACAGACGATCCATTTGATTGTTAATAACTTATTCCACTGCGTGGAGAAACAATTGTTAATATCATGGTACTCAATTGTAAATTTGAGTTTGATTCACATTTTATTATTCAATTCGTGATGAATGTACACGAAGCAAACCTCGGTAAACATGAATTGTGAATCGAAGTAGCAATTTGTTCCATATGGATATTCCCAAGATTAACTTTGTATATCTACAGAGAAAATAACAATGAAATACAATGTTCATATCTGGCATTCGAGAATTGATGGACATAAAGTATATAGATTCTGGAAAGCATTTCTGATTCCATATGAATGCACTATCAGATGGATCTAACGATGCGTTACGATGCCTTGTTACTCTAATAGACAGCAGCAAATGAGCTGAAAATAATCAAATGCGAATAGGTACCGATAAGTTCCTTGTTCGCATAATGGCGTTTAGTGTTTTGGGAAGTTCGTAGGGAGTAATACATTGTTATATAAGAGATCGGATTAGTGATCAGCTGATAATTCATCAAAAAATAACCTCATTTAAAGGTTATGATTAACTGAAATATAAATAATTTATGCGAACAGAGTAAGGACAACAATGTCTTTGTAAAACTTTCAGTAATAAGCTTATATTCATTTCTGGCTCCCTCTGTTGGACACTGCATATGCCTGCTACTACTTTTCAAACGTGAGCAATTAGATGATTCCTCATTCTATCCATTTGTATGAGGGCTTGAGTATTGCAGTGCTTTCGGGCTTCTATATAAACCAAGCTTTAGCCTAATTGGATATCTACAAGTCGGTTAAGAAGCGAAATTAATATTAGCCGCATTATCTTCAATTGCTGAATTTTGGGAATATTATCGTTATCTAGGACAACGAAATCCCTCATATGCTAATTTTGAATAGACTCGGACCATAACCACAAAACTCGTCTGCTATCTTGGAGACGTTATCTTGAATTTACTTCTATCCCCAAATACCCCCATACACAATTTTTTAATACAATCGGACTATGGTCACAAAACTCTTTCGCCATCTTGAATTTTTGAGCTTTGACTAAGAGTCATGATTTCCGACCAAAATGAGTCCCATATTCCAATTTTGAATAGATTCGAACCAAAATCACAAAACTCATCTTTTATCATCACTCCCTTATAAAAATTTCTTAATGCGTTGTCACCTAAATTATGAATACCTGACAAATTTCAAGTTAGTCAAGATATAGTCCAGTCAAAAATGTAAGAAAAACATGGTAACTTCTAAAATTTGAGATACAAAACCTGATTGAAAATTTTTTTTTGCATTATGTTGGGTTTGGCCTCTAGATCATTTGTGGGCTGGTGAATATGCGCGCTCATGACTCTTCCTATTAATAAACAAGGAAAAACCATTTTCATTTGACAATGTATATAACAAATGGAATATCTCAAAATCTTTCAACCCAATGTTTCTGAAATTTGGTATTTCGTATTTTAAGATATCCGCTCAAACCGAATCTGAAGTAGGAAATGGGAATGCTATCCCTTTTCCCAGAAAACCCGGAAAATAAGACCAAATCTTATCAACAAACAATATTTTGTGTGTGACTCGAATCATATTGAAATGTTAAGGTATCGTGATGGGTGCAGGTACAAAGTACACCATTGAAAAATGAAAATTCTGGAAAATTGGTGAGAAATTGCGTCGTATTCTCTTCATATTCCTATGTGGTGCTTGATGTCTAATTATATGTTTTTGTGGTCGCTGAGTATCCCTTTACGGTCCTAAAATCAAAACCTCCTATAGTTTTTCGGAAAATCAAAATTATCATTCTCTTAATTCCTACATCGTAGTGGTTATAGTATCTAAATATACAATTTCAACAGCGTTGTACGAATTTGTGATAAAGCTTTAATATTAGTTTTGTTTTTCTGAGCATTGTGGACAAGTACATATTATAATTGAGTTACAAAATTACTATCCTAGTAAATACTACCATGTATTGGAAAAATAGAGTAACATTCAAGCGTCCACATCTATTCATTTAAAGGAAATAAGATTTGTTCTAAAAACGAAGTGGCTTTTCCGAAGACGGTCAATTTTAAAGAGCGTAGAGCCTTTTTCGGAGCAGTTGAAATCAAATTCCCCCAGTTTCTAGGAGTGTGAGGAGGCAGAAGACGAAACACATATTGGTTTTAGTTAACCTAATAATCAACGGCAGCTGAGACTTTTAAACGCTAAAGTTCTGGCATATCTAGCCACACCCTCATCATAATCATCATCATCAGAACAGTGCAGGGGAGTGAACCCTTGTAGCACGTAGGAAGGCCGATTGTGTCCATTGTGCGCCCCATGATCGGAGGCCTATTTTATTTAGGTGTGTGGTCTATGTAGATTCAGAATGTACCAGACGCTGACCAGTTCTGCTTCACAAGAATAGTGGAAATGGAAGGGCTCAAAAGCTATCTGAGCTTTTCATTAGGATGTGAAAGACAGCATCTTATTATTTCAATACCACAAGTCCGAGAAAAAATTTGTTGGTTGTTAAGATTTGGTAACATTTTCCGAGTTTTTCAGCAACGGGCCAGATTTTCTATTTTCCGACTTCAGATTTGGGTTTAGCGGACCTGAAAACCCCCGCTACCAAATTTCAGAAACATTGGGTTGAAAGATCCTGAGATATTCCATTTGTTATATACTTTGTCAAATGAAAATGGTTTTTTCTTGTTTTTAACTTCTGTGAGATAATTTCAATTCCTTGTGAACGTAACGATAATTCTTCAGTATGACATCATTTTACAATCTGAAAAATAGATTAAAGGTTCGCTCGAGATGTAAAACTTACGAAACTGTAGGGTGCGAATAATAAATTTCCAGCAATAATGAATTGAAACTAAAAGGAAATAAGTATTTCAATGGTTGAATGATTTATTCGGACAAAGTACCTACGACGCCGAGTTCTTTCTAAGTCTTAATATTCAAAAAGTAATCTACAAGCTCCGCTAATATATTTCCAGACTGGCATTGCAAGTACCTCGCTCAATTTATATTTAATGTCACAATTTGTTCCCGTCCTGAGCTTGACGTTTCGATATTCATTGGCGGTAAATTGAATATTGTCACTTCTGGAGTGGCGGCACGTTCCGCTCAACAAAGGATTTTCATAATTACAGACCAATTGCCAATTATTTTATAAATCAAATAAAGGAATTTATTGTAATTGCATCTATTGATGTGTTAAAACTCTTATGTTCAAACATATCATCTTAATTAACAATGATTCTTAACCCAGGTATGAATTATATATAAATTCCCGGGAAATAGGTCACACTAACACATATGCTTATTATTTTTATCATATTGTACACTGCATAAAAGTTATATACCTTTAAGACTCATTGTAAGTAATATTGAAGCGTCTACCCACAATTTATCATAATCTATCAACAATATAATAGGAAAAAATTGATTTTATGTGAAGGACTCATGGCATTTTAATAATTTCATGAGAAATCATATAGGTCATCTATTAATTTCCTTTGATGTTGTTTCTCTATTTACAAATATACCAGTCATTTTGACATTGACATTAAGTAGCATCAAAATACTTTGGACAGAGAATAAAAACCATAAACCTCTAAATCAATCTAAATTTATAAATGCAGTGAAATTTTGTTCAGAATGCACTTATTATCAATACGGTGAGCAATATTTTTTACAAATATTGGGCACAGCAATGGGATATCCTATTCCAGCTACTATTGCAACCTAGTTATGGAATACCTAGAGTAATTTGTAATAAATTCATTGAATTCTCAAGCAGTTTTCTTTGAACGCGGTACATAGATAATTTCCTAATGTGTGTTCCCGATGATAAAATCCAGTACGTGATTGATAAGTTTAACGATTTCCATTGTGAACTTCAATTTACTTATGAAATAGAAGTGAAAAAAACTATAAATTTCCCTGATATTAACATTAGGCATGATTCAGCTGGAAAAAATAAGAACTTCGTGGTTTACTGAAGAAGTCTGGTCTCAACGATATCTTCACTTTAATTCAGTTGCACCAACAAGTCATTAAAAAAGTGTTATAAACAACCTTACAGATCGCGCTGTTGAATTGTCCCACCCAAAGGCCGTCACAAAAAAATGAAAATTAATCGTAATACACTGGAAATGAATCGTTATCCAAAAACATCTTCCAACCACATCATTGAAGAAAGAACAAACAAAATCTATAATGTTCGTCATATATAAATAATATAAACGGTAATACAGATAATTTTATAACATTATCATACATTCCGGAAACCTCAGAGAAAATGAAGGAATATTCAAAAAAGTATGATGTACATGTTGCGCATAAACTTACTAAATGTGTATAAAGCTACGTTTTGCTAGCTGCGTCAAACGCCTGTGATATACGCACGGCGTTTCAAGCAGTCTGCCTGTGTTTTCCAACTTGCGCATCAGTTCGACTTTTAAACGTTTTATAGTGCGTCGAGAATTAAAAATGTCTCGTAATAATAATATGAGAAAAAGAGAATATGAAAGGCCTATAGAGAAGCGTGGATATGCAGCATATAATGGGTTTCATGTACGAAACTCTTTTGAAGACTTTTTTACTACAGAAGGTTCTGTTAGCTGGCAACATACAAGTATAGGTTATTAATTACTAATTGTAAATATTATATACAGATATTATCTCGTATGGCATAACAATCTGGAAACATCATGTGTCATAATTACTAGACATGAAATAAAAATGTACAATAAAAACCATTTCTTTTATCCTGTTTTATTGATTTCTTCTCCAATTCGTTTCCATTTTGTATCTTTTAATTCCGTATTTTTGTATTCTGTTAATTTTGCATCATATAGTATGGGTAGTCCAGCCACCTGTTCAATTAACAGTTCATCTTCAGCCGCAGTAAATCTTGGTTGAGACTCTTTGCCCGCCATATTTTCTAATAAAATCAAATCACTCCCGCAGGGCGTCGCATGATTGACTGCTCTCGTAGCACGGCCGGATTGTAGGAAAACGGTCTGATTTGAAACTTACAAAAGCAGTGATGGGCGTGTTAGGTGAGCGTTGTACGCAGCGCGGTACACGCAGCTAGCAAAACGTAGTTTAGTGAATATTTTTCAAAATCTGAAACCTTTAATACCTACAGATAAACAAACCCACAGAGTATACGAATTAAATTGCTTACATTGCGATGGAACTTATACAAGAATCTCTAACAGAAATATATAAAAAAGAATGTAATATCGTAAAGTCGTAAGTATAGTACTAGAAACAAACAAAAAATTCCATCGCCCTTGTTAAACATTGTTTTGATTATAACCATCAATTCGATTACAAAAATGCTAATATTTCAACCAAAGAAATCAATTATTATAAAAGATCTATCCTGGAGAGGATTCACATAAAACGTAACTCCAAGTCTGTAAATCATAGAACAGACGTTCAATCATTAAGTCAGATTTATACTAATTCAATTAATCAAAATCCTTGCAAATTACTACATGCATGCTTATAATGTTAAAAGTTTATTTTAGGTAGAATGCTGAAATAACAATATTTCTAATAAGTTCTCTATTACCTCATAAATCTTTAACATCTGGTTCGAAAGTGTATACTTGAGCGTTATATTTTGGTTTCAGTCTTATTCAAACATTGCTTGAGATAACTTCGAATATTATAAGTAGATTGTTATGCAGTGAATTCTTGATACATATTCATATACTTAAAACAATAATGTGTTACAATTCCGTATACTCTAATGCAATCAGTATCCTCTTCTTGATTGATCGGATTACTCGGAGCATCAAAATAAGGTAGAGTCCTCAATCAAGAATTTCCGGCACTATCAGGTGAATAAATGTTGATGATTATATCAGAGAAATAAAAACATGTTCCAACTTAATTGTTTGAATACTCTGGGGAATCATAAATAGAACAAAATAAGTTAGATTAATAACATACTTGTTTTTATAAATTAACAAAGATCAAAAATTGAAAGCGATTTTGTGTGGTCACGCATTGTATAATTATTTAAAAATATCGTAGATCAGAGTCTACTGCAAAAGATTAGATATAATTAGAAAGATTGTCAGGTTCACTTTCGATGATAATTTCCCAATATATTCAATTAATAAACGATGAAGGAATGAAAATAATTCGACTCACTGCTGATAAGGTCTCACACAAGATGATTCCTATCGATTTCCATTTTCTGGTATCCCCTCTCATCGCGTCTCGCGATTTACTCCATTAAATCACAAATATCGCTAACAATATCCAAAGTTTAATTATCAATAATTCCGAGCGGAAGCCGTTAATAACATTTTTCAAGCCGGAAAGTGTAGCTAGGTAACACTTTCTGGCCTAGAGATGTAATGTTCCATTTTCCTGTCGCAAATTTTCGACAATAAGTGAATTTTACAAACAATATGAAATGTGTGGTGGTTTTTTCGAATTCTCATGTAGACGGTGACTTTCCTCTGAAGGTCGAATTTGACATTTTATCATGATCGGTACTTGCCTACTACAAGGGGTGGTAAAGAGGGTTGTGCTAGTTTTTGAAATTCTCATGTGAACAATGATTTTCCTCCTATTTTGAAGGTCAAGTTCATAAATTCGAAATTGTGACATTAAATTTATTATACTCTATTGATTGAATGTTTATTCAGATTAACAACTAGTTTTTCAGAACTTTTTTTTTATTTCCACGTATTCTTGTTCTGTTGTGAACCTTAATTTCATTTAAATAAGAAAATGGAATAAAACGATTGTTTGTCTAATTTTCACAAGAGATGTTATTTTTCAATAAACACGACCGGTTTCGAATGTAACATCATCATCAAGTGAATATAGAAACGGCAGGTAGATTTATTTATATAAAAAGTTCACAGATTCAGTATTGGGGAGGGATCAAGGTCCAATTGGCTGTTAAGTGTATTCAATTCGGGATTTTTACAAAAAAAACTTGTGTGTAACATCTTTCTCTAAATCACTCCGTTTCCGTGATACAGGGTTTTGAAATTGAGAAAAAATATCTCCGAAATCGTTCATCGTACAGAAAACAGCTTTTGTAAGCAATCTCTGCTCATAGTAAGCTATGTTTTGAAGGGGTAGTGGTTGTTTTTCTCCCCAACTCCTACGCCACTGGGAAAAGTACGGTTTTGAGATGCCCATTTGAACCGCCGAAGTTTTCTACACAAAAAAAGTACTCTTGGTCATAAGCTCTAAAGTTGACGGTTTTCGAGAAAAATTAACTTTTATGTTGAAAAACATGGTCAATTTTTTGGTTTTGTTACTTGTTTGAAGAAATTTCGTTTAATTGGTAGAAAATAAATTCTATTTCAAAGAATTGACGATGTTTTTCAACATAAAAGTTGATTTTTCTCAAAAACGGTCAAGTTTGGAGCTTATAACCATCTTTTTTTTTGTGTAGAAAACATTGGCGGTTCAAATGGGCATCTCAAAACCGTACTTTTTCCAGTGGTGTAGAGGTTGGGGAGAAAAACAACCACTACCCCTTGAAAATCTTCACCAATTATGAATGAAAAAAAATTTTTTCACCACACAAAACATAGGTTGCTATGAGTAGAGATTGCTCACAAAAGTTTTTTCCTGTACGATGAACGGTTCCGGAGATATTCGCAAAAAACTAAATTTTTTTTTCAATTTCGATACCCTGTATCTCGAAAACGAAGTGATTCAGAGAAAAATTTTATATGAAGGACCCCTATTATTTTTAGAAGTTCTATCGTTTGCCGAAGTTATAAACGAAAAAACTGAAACACCCTGTATATTATTTGAAAACTTAAACTCTTTTTGTATCCAGCTTATTTATAACTCTTTCGAAAGATTCATTGTGTGGTGAATGAGGAGGTCGATAATACATTGTTATTCAACGGTTATTTGTGTTTAATTCACAATTATTTCTATTCAATTGGATATACATTCGATAGTAATTTAGATGATTTATCTAATGGCCAAAATAATAAAACAGAAGCTGAGAACCACTTATATTCCCGAATACATAGAAGTACATCATCCATTAAATATGTAGTCATGCATGTTGTAGAGTTACTTTCCATTTATGGTCAAATTATAATTTTGTTTCCACTTTCAAGTTTCATTTATTATGCTCTGTTAAAGCATCAACAGCCGGCAAACGCTATAAAGAACACACTGTCGTTGTCACTTCGATTAATTTTTTTCCTCGTTTCAGTATTATTTATTTACCTTGTTAACAGGCTTTTCGGACATGTCCGTAATGATTAGCAAAGTTTATTTTCCTTCATGCTTTCCCAACCCAACACATGCTGCGCTTCTAATTGCCGCAAATGATGTTTGTTTTTTCATGTGGGATAATTCGCTGCCATCTATTTGGCGGCTACTTCATCTTCCTTTATGTATTATCTTTATGGAGAGGACCATTAGCGCAGCTTAACAGACTGAGCACACATCATTTGCACACGAGGATTACAAAGATAGAGAGCTCGTCATTTACAAATGAAATTAACAGTTGTTAGAATTCAAGAGTGGGCAGACCCATGCATCACCGATAATCGAACGTTTCCCAGATTGTTATTTGTCGCAGGTTATCACGTTAAATGGCTGAAAAGTCAAAAATGACATATTTTCAACAAACAATTGCATCATTTTTCAAACGTACGCCTCGAGGCGTATTTTTGAATTGTTGCATAATGGTTAATATCGGCCAAATCATAATCTCAGAGGAATGCTGGGAATGATCTCTATAAATTACTTATTTGAACTCATCGCGAAAGCATGACGACATGATTTGAATTCATATCCCATTATATTTATAAGCTGAATTAACTTTGATAATGGATATTTCATGCTACCTAAACTTGTACATGTGAACGGAGCGCATCGCAAATGAACATCACCAGGTCCAACCTCATAAATACTTGGTAGCGTGTTACTTGTCTATCTTGTGAAGCTGTAAATTCAAGCTGTATGATATTTCACACGCTCGCCATCCTATTTGTATTACCTGTCGTATTAGATATGACTAAGTCTTTCGACCAGGTTTACCACGCTGCTCTACTCAATAATCTCCCTAACTATGGCCTTCCCTTAATACATCATGCGTGGACTTCGAGCTTCCTGCCAACCCGATCATATATGATGTCGTAGAGGATCTGTCTCCAAATCTCCAGCGTTATAATGCTGGAGTCCCTCAAGGCTCACCAGCAATGCAGTGCACAATCTGACGATAACACTATCCACTTAAACTTCAAAATCCCTCAAACCATTCACCAACGACAACGTCGGGTAACGAACATCTCTATATCTCTAGACATCTCGAAAATTATTCGATTGCGAACAAAAATCTAATCCAATTCATGTCCAAGACTCAGTCATGTTCACTTACCCACTAAACTACTCCCAATAACATTTCTAGCAAAATGAACGAACAGTTTTTACCAAACACTATTCGGCTTCGCCTCCATACAAGATCTCATTCGGCATTGCCATGTCCTACAATAGCCACTGCAGCCGCTCAGAATCTAGAACTCCTGTTTAGAGCCCGAAAGGGCTTCTCCGCTGCTAATCTAGTTACTCTACAAAGCTGTTATCAAACTGTGCTTGGAATATTGTTTCCACGGACGCAGTGCCCCTACACCTCTCAAATTTTCAAAACTCTGTTCATAAGAAGGGCGATCCCTCTGATCAACAACTCGGACCTTCCTAAAGGTCTTCATTCGCTCAACCATCGCCATACAGTGGGAGATCTCTCTTTTCTATAGGTACTTTATTGGTTTCGGCTCAGATGACGATAATAGTTTCCTCCAAGGCAAGATCATCTAGGGTCACAAGAGGTTCTGCTCGTATGCACCCTTACTCGAGTGATGAACTGCTACCTATATCCCCAAGATACTCCAATGTATTTAGGCTTTGCCTTCGTGGAATGTTCCAAGATAACTTTGCTCTCATCTGTTCAGTGTACAGTGTTATCAATAGATTACCTCACTAAAATTATGTAAACTATGTGCTAAGTTAACGTGTTATTCTTAATATTTTATATGTAATCTGTGTCTGTATTCATTAGAAAGATTGGTCCCGCACCTGGAGAAAGTTGTGTCCGACGTCCAGAAATATTCTCCCGAGTTTCGTCCCCTGGTTATTCCAAACCAAATATTACCTGGGCTTATTAGTGAAAGACCGTTTTTTTTATGTTAGCAAAACAGTTTTAGGAGAATTATTGAATAAAATTAAAATCTTGTTGAAAATAATGAAGAAAAAATTACCCACTTAAATATTTATACTTCAAATAATATTACAAATTTGATACCGCTTTCACGAAATCAATTCCAAATTATTTATTATCTCTAATTTCGATCTTCAATAATTATTCATGTGATATTGTGAACATACTCGTATGTTCTCCTATATATTCAGTTAATGTTTTCGGATTAAGTGGGAACTTCCTATCAATATGTAGGATTTGAAAGTTATACTGGGGTAAATTCACATACATTAACTGAAGGTAACACTTTCCTACGCGTATGTTAAATCTGTTAAATTCAAATATCGAAACTTTTTCCTTCCTCTACTTAACAATTTGAAGATTGATCTAATTTCAGTGGGAATTTTACTATAATTTAACAAAATCGTTAATTTACTTTGAACGTGACCCCTGCATAATTTAGTTAATTTAGTTAATTTTTGTTAGTCATCTCCGTTTTCTGTTACTTATAATAATTGGTATCCATGTATTATTCTTTTCTATATACGAGAGAGAATACAACATTGAGAAGTTTATTGTTATCGAACTGTTCTTATTATCGATCCGTAATTATTTTTCAAACTATTATGTACCTTTTTGTTATATAATTAAAATTGATGGAGTAGTCTTCATATTAAATTGAAGATAATCGTCCTGTTGCTGATGATATATCAATTCTGCATCAAGAAAATCCGGAAGTAGACATTTCAGCAACAACAAATGCTACAAATTCATCTGATGTAGACTTTGCCAGATAACAATGATAATGTCCTTCTAGTCCAGATCGATCAGTAACGTCACGAATTCATAGTTCCAGACAGCTATTTTGTTCTTCTCATAGAGCTGTTGAAAGTATTCATGTGTTTCTAAATCTCTTAAACCTGTATACAAGTTTGGTGTAGACATCCGGCGCACTCAAGTGGTCTCACATTCCCGGTAACTCAGTTCGAGAAATCTATAAGACAATGTGGTACATTGTTTGATTTCTTAGTGAAACATCTATTTATAGATGGCGTGAGATATTTTGGCCTTTTCACCATGTTATTGTTCAGTTATGACTACCTTCAACAGAGATCATTCGGTAACCTTGCAAACTTGCTCATGACGTCTATGAGAAGAGCAAAACAGCTGAACTATAAGTTTCCAACGTTATGAACTAGAGAGACCTTATCAATGAATGCTGCATCAAATATATTCAAATATTGGTTCAGTTCAAATAATCTACATTCAGCTGTAAAAAAAAGGCCATTAGTAAATTCTACTTCGCTCAACAAACCAGAAATATAAAGGAAATTCATGTAAATATTTGAGGAATGCTAATACCTTCTCAGTCACTAACTTTTCATGGTATTGAAATAGAGTCCAGACGTTGGGGACCATATATTAATGAAGCAGCTGAAAAACTGCCTAAATATTGCTACACTCTAAGGGTGATCGGCAATCAAGTGAATATGAAAACAAACATGGCGGCATGTCATGGATACACAATTACAAATCCGATGTAGTTTAATATTCTAGGGAAATTCTGAGGATGCATATATGATATAACTATTACAAAAAAAGCTCTGAGAACAATTACTCATTCGAAGTATTATGCATTAAGCCTTGACACTTGAAGAATGACAAAGCGGCGAAGTTTTCTTTCACGTGTTTCAACTGTTTCTGCGGGCTTCACTCGCGGACAACAGCGAGTACCAACAAAATGATGTAATAGCAAGCTAGATAGCATGGATATAGTGGTACATACATTATAAATTGGTTTGGTAGCATGTTGACGGAAGAAGAGAAAGTATAATTAAATTCGCAAAACTAAATTGAAGGTTTAATTAAATATTTCTGGAAAGTTGTAGGACTAATAATAATTAAATTACATTAAAGACGTCGAGTGCAAATGAATCATACTGGCGGCGAAGCATTCATTGGTATGTGAGCCGACACGCGTTGGAAGCGTCTGCTTGTCAGGCTGAAGTGATGTATTACCATGGCCAGGACGAAGTGTAATCCTCTGATAATTCCTACTCTAAATAAACTCATACAATATATACAACTTATAAATATTCAAAGTGTCCCAGGATTTGGATTTTAAACATGTCTGCACCTGACATTATCCTCGTTTATACACACAAATTTGGGTAGAAGTTGCGTCCATTACTTTCCATATAAATCAGCATGCTAAGAATCAGCTTTGCCTAAGCTCAACAATTATGCAATATTATGGTGTTACCTATGCTCCTAGTTATCAAATGTTGATGAGGGTTAGGAAACGTTCAAAGTAGCTTCAAAATGTTGTGGGACTGTCAACTGTTGAAACTTTTATCCGGACGCCACCTTTGGCTCAGCAAAAATCACATCATTCATAACGTAAAGGTACAAGCTTGTCAACCTGCTTATAACACTGTTACTGGTATCATTATAGTTGGAATGAAGTATAATACAATCATAGCAACACTGTAAGGTTCCTCTTCAAGAAGACATTTACTTGTCAGTTTCAACCCTTCAAGTGCCCAACTAGCTCATTATATGAATATCTCAAGGTCTATCGTGATAAAACGTACCCTTCAATTCCTGATTGACAGTCGTACCAGAGGCGCCAACAGCTTTATTTATAAGATAAGAAAAACAACCTCAATCAAGAATCTTTAGCATTACGATGGTGTTAGATAGATGTTGTTAAATGAATAAAATAAAATAAATAGTTCAACTTAACGAAAACCGGTTTCCACAAATTGAATAACTAATAAACAAAATTAAATGGTTCACAAATAAAATTTGGGGTTAACATAAGCACTGTATGTGTTACCTTCAACAAATTCAATGAGGGAAAATCAATCATAACGAATGACAAGAAGTTACTAATGCTAAGCAGAAGACATCAGGAAGTGGAATTCGAAAAAAACAATCGAATTCCGTCTCACTGTGAAAAATAATATATCAATTCGTTATAAAAATATTGACAATTACGAAATAAATAATTTAAATTCAGACAATAGTATTGAACAATTACGAAATTTTTTTGAACAGTACGATAATACAAAAATTAGATAACTTGAAAATCAGATATTAACAATATTACCAATCAAATATTTTAAAGAAGTTATATGGAACAAATGATTCGATAAAGAAAGGTAAATGTAGTTTAAGATGAATGACTTGTTCGATCAAAGAATCGGAACCTCAATCCTATAATCTGTAAAAAGGATTTGAACAATTTTACAATTCCATCCTGATAAAAAAACGATACTTACATATTTCGACAATTATTCGGGATCGAAGTCAAGATTCACCTGTTCACCTTGACTTCCTCAACAAGTATCTCTGGCTACAAAGAATAGGCTTCTTCGACCACGAGCAGCACAAAACCCAAGTTGTAGAAGATATTACCAAATTACGAAACTTGTCTGATATCTGATTATTGTATAATTAATTCGAAGATAATAAAAGTAAATTATGAGGTTAAGTTAAAAGCAAGATGATAAGGAAAATGAGATGAATGATTGTGGTGAGACTATCCGCAGGCATGTCGTCCTTCAACAGAGAATTTCCAAAAATATGTAGTCAATCGGCAACTCTATGTCATACCAAACGTAATTATGAAAATATTTAAAAGACAATAAAGTTGTTGTTGACCAGATTTTTGACCGATACATAAGAATGCCCAAAATGGCAGAAAATTAATAAATACGGCATACCTGCTTCAACGTTCCCACATACAATGCCGAATCGATCTAACCGCCTAAAAATTATCAATCCCGATAGAAGGACATTCCTTGAATTCATGTATCAGGGCCTGACTCATCCATACTTATTTATCCAAATTAATTACCAATTCAAACAATACTGGAATTAAACACCGTTACAACAAGTAAAATAGATTTAATAGAGTAACAGTGTTAGGACCTTCACAATCAAAAATCGGCATATCATATTATGGGTAACAACTTTTTCCCTTGGATGCTGGTTCTTTTCATCAGCCACACCTCAGCCACTAGAGCTTTCATGCATTCCACTTGGATGGTTTACATCATCTATCACGCTATAGATTATGACCCACTTAGCAGTATTACTCTTTGGGGAATAGCTTGGCATCCTAAATATTATCCATTTTTTGTGATCCAACGCCTCTTATTCTGACAGTATGTGTTTGCCAGTTTCTGTTCAATTGCCGCTTTGTCTTACGAAAAGCTCTATAGTCTACAGCTACTTCTCGTCCAGGTGTAACCTGGGGAGGCTGTGAATAGTGAGAACACCTGGTACTTTTCGGACCTGGTTCCCACTGTTGTTCAGTATAGTTATTGACATTCTGAGAGGTTGCGACTTGAACCAACTAGTAGGTGACCAGGGGTATATATGATGAAAATTCGTAGAGCTATTAATTAATTATTAATGGAGTTGACGTTAGGTACTGGAGGGAATTGATCGTTGTACCTAATGAATGAGGAATCAATGAACACCATTTATTTAGGTTCCTTTTTATGATAATTATGAATTTTCTTGGTTATTCGTCTGATAGATAAATGAGCTCTTGTATTTGATCATTATGGCATAGCATCATCAATTCATGGAGTACTTCAAAATCTTCAGAAAGAATGTGCTTTTCCAAACCTATGAATGGAAAACAAATTGAACCAAATTTTGGTAAAAATGCTCAGTTAAATCATACTCTGTTGAGAATCTCATTTAAAACGATAACAAAGATCAGCTGTAATTCATTGTTGTCACAAATTAACGAGAATATATGTGGGAAATGTGAGCTCGAACATTTACTATTGTAAATTTGTGGCAATTTCTTCAAAAATCCATCCCAACGGAAAAATGGTTCGCTCGATCTTTGATACATTCATGATAGATGACGTACTACTGACAATCAGATATAGGGCGAAACAAAAGGATTTTGAATGATGTACTCTGAAAATGCTTCTATTATGAAACAGT
This sequence comes from Endomychus coccineus, assembly GCA_958510875.1. Lineage (NCBI taxonomy): Eukaryota > Metazoa > Arthropoda > Insecta > Coleoptera > Endomychidae > Endomychus > Endomychus coccineus. The sequence continues at coordinate 43,167,111 of OY294068.1, forward strand.
TTCACCCGTTCAGCGTTTGCAACGATTTTTCATAAATGATACTAGAATGGAATTATGGAATATCTTTTATTCGTGTGAACATGCATAAAATTTTACATTCGAGGATTCAAGTTGTTTCACTAAAATGAAAGTATAACGTCCATCATTATAAATTTTTTTTATATTGTCCTTCATTGAAAGCTTGCGAAAAAGTAGAAGAACCTTATAAGCTTCCAAATTTTGAGCAATAGATAAATGGAATAGAATAGCGAAAATCAAAAATATCATTCATCATCTGAAAAATTTATCAATAATACTCTTATTGTTATTATTGTGTATTCCCAGAATTGAAAACAACTAGCCATTAGTACGTCCTGATCTTAGATCAAAACATCGTTCTTTCCTTAACTGCTTATCCTATTATCATATTTGTCCGTAGAACATGGGTAAGATAATTATTTTGGAATTACTTTCCACAATCTCATTATTGGTCCATATTGTACAGATCTACACTTCATGAGCAAAAGGTATATTAGCAACAATGATAATTCATCAGGAAGATAGCATAACAGAAAACCAATACTCCTCAAGGTAGCCAATTGAAATTTTACATTCCTTTCTAGAGAGAAATAGTTGCACGAAATGAAATTGCTCTCATGTAGAAATATTATAGGGAAGCGAATGATGTCTAGGTAAATTATGATTGCCGGTAAGAACTGCAACTTCAATCTGAGTTCTTGTATGTTGATATTTTGTATAAATGCAGGAAAAATTACTAGGATATAATATCGAACACCATTAATGAAGTTTGCAAGCAATGAATCCGATCAGAAAGATTGGGATCACAATATCAAAAATTATATATGAAACGAATAGATGAACATCAAATGTTTTAATGACACCGAGCCTCAAAAAAGATGCAGCCCTATTAACTAGTAAACATGTACTTGCTGCAGTAAATAAATGTAATATTACTAAGTAAGTGTTTTTTCTCTTCTAAGGGAGCTAAAAGCAACAGATTAAATCAATTTGAATATGCCCAAATTAGTGTTGAATTACCTACTGTCCTCGTTCAATTGATATCCTGATGAATGTTAATTTTTATTTAATCCATGCAGTGCAATTTCGATATTTATCTCACACTAAGTACTCAGGTTTTACACCTCACTTTGTCTTTTTTGTGAAATGGTTGAAACGATTTTTTGCTATGCCTGTTTCTGCTTTCTGTGTATTCTTTTTATTTGTCAAGATGTTACAAATTTTATTTCTAATTTCATTTTTTTCCTCCAAATTTGTATGTCTAATTCCGCATTCTAAATTAGCAATTATATTGTCGATAGGCAAATTTTTTTCATATCAGGAAATTCAAATTTCAGACCTAAGCGTAACGTGTGCTGCACCTCATCTGGAATTTTCGAGTCTGTTAGGTTTTCAACCATTGCTTATTGATATTTTGTTTTTCATAAGTTATGCACTTCATTATACTATTTATCTTTGTTGATTGGATGGCTTTGATTTTGTTGAAAATTTTTTCGAAGAACTTAAGCATTTAGCGTACGATTTCTTATTTTCCACCTTGCTAAACATATTATCCTTTGATTTAGATTTAATGAAATTTGGAAATACTTGCAGATTCCTACATCCTACCAGAAATATTCTGCGGTTCTTCTCTCTTGCTAATATCTTCATTAATTTTCCGTATTCCTTCAAAATTCTAGGAAAGATGGTTATTCGTTCCATATTAATGCTCATACCCCAGCCGAAAGATTAGTAATGAGTCTTGGCCTAGGTATGAATTATATATAAAATTCTCGTGAAATAGGTCAAATACACGAAAGCCCAGTTGGTTACATTCACATTCAGGCCAGAAGAAATTACATCTGTTAAGTTCCTGGGAATACACCTCCAAAGCAACATGCAATGGAATGTCCATGTGGAGAAATTGTTGCTTAAACGGGCATCAGCCACCTATATGATGAGGAGACTTATGAACATCGCTACACAAACTGCAGCACTGTGTCCATATTATGCACATTTTCAGTCAATTGCAACATATGGCGTTCTTATTGTAAGCTACACCGTAAGTGTGAACGTAAATTTTTAATAACGTTGGGCGTCAAATGTAAGCAACAATAATAAATAATTGTTGGGTGCCAAATGCAAGCTACGCAATTTCCACCTTCCCTTGATTCTAAATTAATCAAAAAGATGAATTTACCCAAGTTACTAATATTTCCCAAACTAGCTCAAATTCGTGGTTGTTCGGCCCTTTTCGTTAACAATGATGATACTTGCCCGATTACTTTTTAAACAACAAATCCTGGGCGCCACCACGAGTAAAAAAGAAGAATTCCAGGCTGTTATAAATAAAGAAATAAGCATCATTGAATTGGTAGTAAATAAAAAGGAAAAGAAACAAAGCATATAAAAACAATAACAAATATATTCAATTATTAATGAACAATAGAAAAATCGTTATACAAACTCGCATGCCCTTTCGGGGCATAGATATTGAATTGAAACAATTGTAAATAAAGATAATCAATCTACTTTGACTCAGCAATTACGACCAGCATCTAATTCATCATGGTAATGAAAGTTGCAACAGAGATATTAAAATTACTCCCCTGTGTCTCTCCTGTGGTCCTGATGGTGGTTCCGCGAAGTCTCTAGTAGTGTATTGGATCCAATATCCTCCTATTGAAAAAGAAAGAAAATACACCAGTAGGATGTCCACAAGAGAAGTGAAATTTAATATTTGCAATGGCTCAGTATTGACGCTATGAATAGCTGAGTTAAGCTAGAAAAATGTTGATAGGTGAAGCCAACATAAATTATGATTACAATTACAAATTAGATTAATATGTGACAATTATTCAGAATTTACTACAATTTTAACGAAATGAATTTAAACAAGGTTAGAGAAAAATGAATTGAGTTTGAAAGTCAGATATGAGTTAAGGTTCAGAGATTCCTAGAGCCATGTGGGTGGATTTCGTATTATTCGGACTCTTTATTACGATTACGGGATTGTTTAACAAGTCCCACGTTAACTCTATAATCGAAGGTATTGGAAACAAGGCTCGTGGAATTATAATTATGGAGTGGTTAGTTCTAGCCCACCCTCTATATGTTTCGTACCTTTTCGATTTGGATAACGCTACGTTGTTCGTATTAGGAGGAGTTGAAAGCAACAAATAAACGATAGAATAATCCCACGTGTATTCAAAAAATGGAATCAAGTGAATGAAATTACAATATCTATAATCAAGAGATCTAGGTGCCTGTTATAAGAGCAGGAAACAATCAAAGTTTTGTATAAATCAGAGTAAGCCTGATTATGAATGAAATATTAATGATTCAATGCTACTCAAAAAACAATTTAATTAATAACTTTGATTAAGACCTACCTTGTCTTCACAGAAACACCAGAGATGGTTAGTTATCAACCGCAACCGGTTTTATTCCTAGTCTCCCTTCCTAATTAATAATTCGGATGTGGGGGTAACAATATAGTATTCGTTGAATCCGCTTCGTATTAATTAAATACAGTTAACTATATCATTTAAGATAGAGTTCTTCAATTGGGAGGAAGTTCAAGGATATAAAATTAAATTATTATAGGTTTCTATCATGATAATGATTTGTAACGATTTATTCAAAAGTCAGATCGTTACATTATATGGGGTAACGAAAATAACCTTCAGGGTGTACTTCTAAAACAAAAAAAGGTCATAAGAATACTTGCTGAAATACCTTCAAGATCAAGTTGTAGGAATGTTTTTAAGCAACTTGAAATACTGACCATTACCTGATTGTACATTCGTACCTGTGCAATCTGCCTACACGAGAACACGGATCGCTACCAGACTAATAGAGATCTCCATCAATACAATACAAGAAAGGCACGTGACTATGTAATTTCATACCACCGAACCTCTGTCTCACAGCAAGGCATCAACTACATGTGTATCAGAATTTATAATCATATACCTCAGGGTATAAAGTTGGAGAAAACAGGTAGTTTTGGAACAAAACTTTCTGAGTTACTCTCCTCCCATACCATCTATATCTTGGACGAATTCTTCAACCACGATTGGAGAAAAGTAGTGCTATAAATTGACTTACATATATGTGGATGAAGTGATATTTTGTTGGTTTTTGTTTCATTCTGTATATTTACGTTATTTTTTCCTTTTGAAGTTTCCATTTTTTTATTTGACAAGCTTACACATGTTTCATGTATATTGAGTTTGAATTAAAAAAAAATAACACATATGCTTATTATTTTTGTCTTTACGTACGTCTATACATCATCAAAAGACGTACCACTGTATGAAAGAATAAGAAATCAAATAATTATCCCTTTGTCAATTTCAGATGCACCAACATGCAAATATGAGAAAATCATAGTAGTGGGAGCATCACGTGGAGAAAGTGTGGACGTATCTTGTGAAATAGAGTCTGATCCACCGGCTAAGTCGTACCGATGGAAGTTCAACAACTCAGGAGAGACGTTAGATGTCGCGCCGGAGAGATTCGCAAAGACGAGTAATGGCACAACAAGCATCCTGCACTACGCACCCGTAGCCGAGCAGGATTACGGTGCTCTGTCTTGCTGGGCTATCAACGTCGTCGGACATCAAATTAATCCTTGCGTGTTCCAAGTTGTTGCGGCAGGTAAGTTATTTACAGCGCTGAAATACTAACTTTACTGTTGAGCTAAGTATTATTGGCTTGGAACTGTAATTGGATTATCTTGCAACCTTCAGTGAAAATAAACTCTTTATACATTTGCTTGTTACTGATATCAGTGGTCGCATTACTATTTCAAGGGACTGAATTACACTATTTATTTTAAAGGGTAACCTACCCTATCATTCCAGCAATTACCACAGAAAACTTATTCAATTATTCTCAAGGATAGTAGGTCTCTGGAAGGAATATATTTTCTGTTCTCCAATGGAACAGTAGATTCATTCATTTCTTGTTGGCTTGTGACACATAATGATGAAGTCTCTCTAGCTCAGATGGATCAGTAACATCACAAACTAATGGTTCTAGATAACTGTTTCGCTCTTCTCATATAGCTCGTCAGTAGAACAGGAAAGTTTGCCAATTCACAGAACGGTTCTCTAACGGGGGTATATTCAACTGAATAAAAGAAGGGTTAAGAGACCCAACGCCATCAATGAGTAGACTTCCCACTAATGAATCACTATTTTAACTATAATAGATTTCTCGAACTTTGAGAATTAGGTACGGAGAAAGTTGAAATACTTGAATTCCCCCGATGGCTATACCAAACCGAAGAAATATAACATTCGAGATGTAATGAATATATGAATACATTTTGTTGGCTCCTAACATTTTATCAGTCGCTTATGTATACCTTCGATAGATGATCAATCAGAAACGTTACAAACTTTCTCGTTCTACGTATGAGCTCTATGAAAAGAGCAAAACAGCTATCTAGAACTAATAGTTTGTAATGTTACTGACCGATCTAAACTATAGAGACATTTTCGTTGTTGTTTGGTGAAAGCCAGCAAAAAATGAATTAATGTATTCATATATTCATTTATATCTCGATTGTTACATTGATTCGGTTTGGTGTCGTGATCTGGTTAAGTCATGTAGTTCAACTTTTTCCGCAAATCTTATAGTTCGGGAAATCTAATAGTCAATGTGGTGCATCGTGTAATTCCTTAGTGGAACATCTGCTCATAGATGGCGCTAAATGATTTGATCTCTTCACCATTCTGTTAGACGGTTATTTATACTTTCCATAGAAGATCGTTTAGTAAAGTTTTAAACTTGCTCGTTCTATTGATGAGCTCTATGAAAAGAGAAACAGCTGTCTAGAACTGTCAGTTCTTGATGTTACTGATCAATTTGGATCAGAGTAACCTTATCATCAATGCATAATACTAGTAGCCCAAGCTCTTGTTCAGTAAATTCACTCCATGGAGGTCTCCCAATCAATGTTTTATGCGAAATATTCCCGGCTTGAGAAGCTATAGAACTTGTGTTGAGTTCATAAGGGGAATTGAGTTTATCGTCTTCTTGTGTCTTGCTGAGACCGTTACCCTACAAAGTAATTTAGTAATAAGTTCCTGCGAATGATAGAGATAACGTAACCATTCATCATCAGTATCGGAGAACGACACCTTTTTGTAATTTTTTTGTCTCACTTTTGACTACACTCGAGGAAAACATACATAATGTTGGTAGAACATCGTGAGAGTAGGCAGTGGAATGTTGGATGAGGAGGTAGGTAGGTAGGTTTATTTCTTGAATGTTTGGAGGTTATGGGCATCGAGCTTGACAGGGAATGGGTGGCCAGGTTGAACTCCTACCTTCCTGGGATTTCTACTGGCGGAATAACAGAGCAGATAACCATCGACCGTGGAAATATCTATGGAAAAAGGAGATATCGCACACCTTCCTACCAGGTTCTAGTTTTTTTTTTCTGAATAGAATCTTATAGCTTCAGCGTATGTTTAGGTGCTGAACTCCAAACATATGAAAAGTGTTCCATGACACATCGAATCTGTGCTTTATGATTATCAGGAGCTACTCGGGTGAAAAGTACCTTTTGCCACGGAATAGAGAACCAAGTTTTTGTAAAGCTGTTCTCGCAATGGATTTCACATGATCATCTCATGAGACGATGCTGTTGGTGATGATACTGAGAATGCATATGGAGGACTCACATCATCATATTAGGGAATATGAGATTCACCTTCTTAAAGGTCCTCATTCCATAATTCTTGCCAGATCTTTATTCATTGCATTGGTCTGTCCCTGTCCTGTTCCCCTGACTTCATTGAAGAAATTAATCACCTGCAAAGCTATAGGCGGGACTGGATGTCAATAACAACAGACCTTTGATAAGAAGCTGAAACAAAGTTAATGTCAAGACAAATCTCTGTCGGCTAGTGTGCGATTGTATCGGATTTTTGTTGTCCAATGGAGATAAAACTTATGGAACATATACTTTTCATCATTTTGGATGTCATCCAAATTTCAGTAGAACGAAGATATTCAGCTATTTCAAAATCATTTTCCTCCAATTCACCCTTCGTAATTTTTTTGAATTTCCAATCAATGCTTTCTATGAACAGCATAACCATTCATGAACCATGTAACAAGTTTATGATTTTCCCTATAGACGATGAGAGGCAATTGACTTGCTTGTCGTCTTCTATCTTTGATTTTGAGATCCCCACTCAAGTGAGTAATCTATTAAAACACTGTCTTTAGTATTTCATATTTAAAATAACCTTGAACAGATTTGCATAATGGTTATAAGCACCGACATCAATTCACAGATCTAAACTTATATTCCCTATGACCAAATTTCAATGTAGATAAGTAGATTAGGTACATTCTGTCATTATTTTCAGGTAAACCTTTTCCAGTTAAGAATTGTTCATTGTCGAATCAAACAAGTAATTCTGTGGAGGTGTACTGTCTATCTGGTTTCGATGGTGGTCTTCCTCAACATTTCGTTCTGGAGCTTTATCCAATCAACACTGGAGTTCCTAGATACAACATGACTTCCTACACGGATCCATATTTCTTTCTTGATAGTTTGGAACCAGATATCATATTCAGGATTGTAGTATTCGCTGTTAACGCCAAAGGTAGAAGTAGCGGCGTAATCTTGGAGGAAGTCACATTCAGAGATGCTGAAAAACGTACTGGTAAGTCTGATACTCCTATTCATATAAGCCATCCCGCAAAGTCGAGGATCAATAAGAGCTTTGTATTTTTTTTCTTCTAGAATGCACTAGACAAAATTAAGACTCTTTCCTGCAGAGCGATTTAATTTTCGAATTCATTTCTCTCAACTTGTTCCGACATAGAGAATTTTTTTTATATGTTATGACTCACGAGCTTACTATGATGGTTATGAGATATTTTTAGGCTTGCACAATATCCAAAAGTGAGTTGCCTCAATCCGGTGGTGAAAACATAAGTTACCGGAACTCAAACATCAACTGATTCTGAGAAGATCAAAGACGAAATGGCATCAATTCAACAAGACTAACAAATAATGGTTTCCTAATATAATAGATAATGTAAGCGAGGAAACTAAGTTTAAACACAACCGAAAAACACGAGGATCTGCAGAATCTTGGAAACTCACAACATATGGACCACTTCCAAAACCGATTGAAAAATAGACGCAACATTATGAAAACCGATAACAAAAATTCCGTTCGAATCGCAAGTGGCTAATGAAATTGCTTGTGAAGACTGTGAAAGATCATATATTGGACATATCAATCGAAGAATTCGAAAGAAAAGATGATAGAACGGGCCTGATAATCTCACCACACGAGATAATACCCAGAGACACAAAATTTTGTATACTAACTCTGACAAATAGGAGAATTGCCACAGCTCGGGAACCTACTGCACGCCGATTGACCATGGAAATCAGTCAGGTGTGATCAATCATGAACCTTTGTAGCTTCAAGAACTAGGAAACATCAATTTAGTTCGAATGAAAAGAAGCCGTAGCAAGCTATTGTCAAGCCGAAAAGTCATTCCACCAGAGATCAAACATCTATGTTCAAGAAAACCACCTAGTTAAGAGTGACACTCGTCTAAGAATTTCTAAAACTGCATCTGCACGCAAAAAGTACTCTTGAAAAATCCGTTTCTCAAATAGGTCCTCTTTACTTTGATTATCCTGAACTATCCTGTAATTCCCCTTGAATGGAAGCAGTATTAACAAATTTCTTCGTGTGGACTTCTGAAATTAATTTCCTCAATTTTCAATTGTCATTAATGAATTAATCATCAATACTGAAATCAATATTCATTCAAATTCAATTCCATGAAGTGGAGCGTTTCAAATTTCCCGAAAGCATGAACACGCTGTTATAAAGAGTTGAAACAAATTAATTAATCCATTTGTAATGAAATGTTTGCAGAAGGGAACCAACTGGTTTGATGTTCATTTACATAATCTACTTTGAAATCAGAACTAATAAATATTGGTATTCAGAGAAAAGGAAACGATAAACGTCAGCTATATAATCGTAAACATATTTCATCCGCTTATGAGCGAATACGCGATTCGGAAATCGATGCTTATAATTTTTTTGATGGTTCATATCTTAAGGTTAGACAGGCTATCGACAGGATATTTGCATTGAAGGCCAAGCCAGATCCGTAAATCGTGCCCGAACCATTCATCTTGAATTGTATTGGAATGACTCTGACATCGGCCGAAATTGAATGGAACTAGAATATAATAGCTTCACTGCCGATAAGACTTTGCTGTGTAATTGTTCTCGATATTCAAGGAACACACCCTTCGCTATGAGGGGCGTTCACCGTCAGCCGGAATATCTAGTTATGAAATTGACTGCATCGATTTGAATCTGGTTTTTATTTATGCCGATACAATTTCTTGCTTGTGATTTTAGATAATGTATTGTGCTACATCATACAAAGTAAGGCGTTTCATGAGTTTTCGTTATAACTTTCAACTTATCAGTTTCTGTATTATTCCTTCTTACATATTATCATGCATATTAGGTACTTAAAACAAAGGGTGTCAACTTTATTCGTATATATTTATCAAAAGTTTATTTATTTTCTTTTGAAATTAGGTTCATGAAAGGAAGCAAGCTAAGTAAAGTGTGGATTTAGTACAGGAAAATTTGCTGTAAAATAGAAATGAGGAAATTTGAAGAGAAGCTTGAATGATCCAACAGTTGTGCCAATCTATTTTTTGGGTTTAAACCACATAATGTTGAAAGAAATTAGAGTGTACTCTATGAAGTGACCTTCTGTGTTTAATGGTCCCAACTAGCTCACTATTCTTGATTGATCGGATTACCCTGAGCGCCAACTGCTTTAGCAAAAAAAGTTGAGATAGAATCCTCAATAAAGAATTTCCGTCACTACGAGGTGAATAAATGTTGATGATTCTATCAGAGAGATGAAGACAAGTTTCAACGTAACAATTTGGCTTTAATCCTCTAAGGAATTATAATTGGAACAACATTAATACAAGACTTATTTCATAAATTAATAAAGTTCAATATTGGACAAATTGAAAGTGAAACAAACAAGAATTCTTATATTTTGATTAATTGAATTGCAATTATTAATTTCATAAAGCAATATAATTTCTGAACCAAAGGTTCAAATTTGAGAAACTAAATTGTAGATGAAAACAAATTTGGTTAGAGAACTTAAGCAACTGATTATCAAAATGTTACCGTCCTTGAAACTTGGTTGAGCTTGGAGGAAGTACTCTGCCAGGAATTTCCCTCTACAACAAGGAACGGAAAAAAGGATGAATACATTTCGATCGTTCAAACCCTCCAATACAGATAATACGAACAATATCTTGGCCACAAGTCCAATGGACAAATAACCAAATCAGCAGGGATAATCAATATAATTCTATAACTGATTGTCCTATCTTCCCAAATTGAATATTCAAAATTATTAAAAGGATTGAAATCTTGAATAGAACTAGTGAAATACAATATCAAAATCTGAAAGAGAATATTTGGTTAATAAGTTAGTTATTGAAGTTATGAAAATGTATACTACAAATTATATAAGAAAATGGAAAGTCTTCAAAAAATTAGGTAATTTAGAAATTTGCAAGAGAACAATCAGATAATAGTTTACGCAGTAGTACATTAGACTAAAATTGTGATCGTAGATTTTAACTGAATAATCTGTTCAAGCAATATCAGATGATTCACCAGGTGATCGCATAAAGCAGTAAATGAGAATTTCGGCCTTATTCATTCACCCAGATCAACGCCGAAAAAGACATATCCATTGAAAATTCATATGAGGAAGGTCGAAGAAAGAAGATACGGAATACCACGCAACCATGTGGATAATTGCTAGGTTAAACAAACCTTGTACAAACGACATAAATTATTTCGACTACTAACTTGACAAATTAGATTCTGAATAAAGACAAGAGAAATAATATAGTAAATGATTATCAATTTATGTCCATACAATTATTGAAAAATAGATCAGAGAATATACACATCTACAACTAGGTTTAGATACAATTAGACATCAAATAATATGTTCACTGTCGATCTTTCAATATAGCCAATTAATAACAGATAAGGCAAACGATAAGAATACGACTCACCCAGTTAAATTCACAAACCAAGTTGATTATTCCTAACGATTTCCGTTTTCTAGTCTCCTCTTTCATCGTGTGTCGTGAGACCTCTCTCGAGTTTTCGCGCGAGTTAGATAAACGATTTGCTATTAAATCATAGATGTCGGTAACCATCTTTTCCCAATGAACAATAAAAGAGTTCGCACTGTGAATGTATTATAATACTATTGATACGAAATAATCACCCTTTTCCACTGAAAATACTATTAAAGTACTAAGGACCTTTCGGTACCAAGTAGCGATCATCATCAATAATTAATAAGTTCCATTTCTAAATTTGTAATACAATAATTTAGAAGGCATGGAAATCTATAAACGAGAAGGCAATTTATTAAATTCCGATTGATCTCTAAGTGAGGGTAATCCATTGTTCACATTATTATCCCCAAATAGTCTTCAAACAGGCACATTTTGATTCATAATTAGGCTTACTCTGATGATGGCTACTCGGTAGCCGAAAGGTCTTCAGTACTTCAATACTATTTTTAGTGGATAAGGGTGATTATTTCTTAATTATAGTGAACATACCTTCTGACATGTTTATTATTGGAGTATATTCAATTGTCCTTGTCCACCAGCTCAAAACTAGAACTTGGATCTGCACAACAATACGACCCCGGTAAAATGACGGAAATGGGATACGTCATTCTCCTTAAAAATGTTTTGAAATAATTGTCTCAGTCTATCATCATTTCAAGCTAAAAATAAGACACTCCATGATATTTCCTGGTAAAAAAACATTTTTGAAAACACAGTGCTTCCAAAAATGTAGAGTAGAAAATGGGTTTCTTAGCTATACCAATGTGCAAGTAAATATATGACAAAACCAAATCTTCGCACCATCATTCACTTTTTAAGCCAAAATTGGTATCCACCAAGTAAAAGTTGAATGTTAAAAATGAATAAAAAGATGTGATCATCCAGTTTCAGCTTGACGTAATCAATTGTAGTCCCTTGATCCGTCTTGGGGATACAATTATTTTGATATTGATCCTTCGAAAATTGACAATTAAAAACAGCACATTTTCGGTACGTTTTCAACCTGTGGTTCCTCGTGTACCCATGATGTATGCAATTTAATTTCCCAGTAAAAAAGCGGGATAATCATTTCGCGTGGGAACACAGCTCATATTTGATACTACGTTCCTGGAGGGATTCATGTAGAATTATCTCTATATTATAAATATTGTATATTGAGTGGCAATTCGGTGGAATATCTGCTGACTCGCTCATGTGAAAACTGAAAACAAAAACTCTCATTACTGTCAGTCTCAAAAGCATAGTAGAATTGATGAAGACATACTACATGTCACTTGTTCTCATTAGAACTGTCGATGTTATCCACGCATTCAAAACAATCTACCCGCAGAGCTTTATGAAATATGTTAACTGGCTACTGCATGAAGGAATAAATGCGACATTCTTTTAATACAATGGCAACTTCAGCCATCGGGGCCTAAAGCTGCGATAAGCGCGACGACTATATCGCGTGAGGTTAACTCTTTGGTGCGCCACACACATTACAAATACGTCCCATAACTCTCGGTAAATCTCTTATTGTGGACGCTTTATCACAGTCCGCCGTCTGTTCCGTTGCAATTATCGACCAAAATTACCTATGCAGGATTGATTTCAGATTAGTGGAAGTGCCTTTATGGACAAACTGCAAGCGGCGGTGTAACAGCGGTTTATTCCGGCAACCCTCGCGATTAGCTTTCCTGTTCTGTCGAGATATGAGCGGCCATTTGCGTATATCAATCTGAATTATTCGGCCTAGAGACAATTATTCAATCAGTTCACAACGCCGTGTGGTTCAATACCAGTCTTATCATTTTGCAATCTTTGAATAATTTATAGAGTGGGACAAAGATGAAGCACAAATTCGAATGTATTCGAATATACTTTTTTGTACAACTGTCAAAAAAGCTTGACTTTTTTACACCTCTGTAGATACGTGAAAATAGTTATTTGTTTTACTAGGCATAAAAGCACAAGATTTAATGCCGCAGCTGGTGTTTCATAGCCGAGCGTAGCGAGGCTATGAAACCAGCCAAGGCATTAAATCTGCTTTTCTGCCGTGTGAAACATATAATTTTTTCTTCAAATTTGTTCCAATTCCACGCAAAATCGACTTTTTCATATTCAAATTGCGTTTCATTATCAATATCCAAATAACTAAATTATTTTATTAAAGGTAACTGGGCCCTGCGTTACTATGTTTACCGCTGATGACGTTTGTTGAATATGTTTGTTTACTGTTTACTTTGTCATTGTCAATTTTGAAAAGTTGTCGTGTTAGAAATGGATTTACTGCAAAGTGAGGATGAATTGATGCAATTAACACCACCTGAGATAAGAGACCAGGCGCGAGATGTGGAATTTAACCTTTTACCGGAAAAATCAAGAACTGTATATGAACTCACATACAGCAGATTCATGGAATATAGACAGAAGAAAAATATAGGATCTTTCACTGAAAATGTGCTGATTGTCTATTTTTCCGATCTTTCAAAGAAAATGAAGCCTTCAACGTTATGGTCTACCTATTCGATGTTGAAAGCTACCCTGAACATAAAAAATAACATTGATTTGGCAAAATACCAGAAGTTACGGGCTTTTTTGAAACGCCAGTCAGACGGTTTCCATGCAAAAAAATCCCGAGTTTTTCAAAGAGAAGAAATCGAGAAATTTTTATCAGATGCCCCAGTATTTGTGTACGAATTGAAAATGATCTATTATGGATTAAAGAACTAATTTTCAATTTATATTTTAGGTTGTAATTATTGTTGCAGTCGCTGCGGCTTGTAGATGTGATGAGCTTTTGCAAATGAAAATAGATGATATAAATGATATGGGCGACAAATTGCTAATTATGCTACCGAATACTAAGACCAAAAGATCAAGATCTTTCGTAGTAACGGAATATTGAAGCGTTTACAGAAAATATGCAGCCTCCAGACCCTCGAATTTAAATAATCGGCGTGTCTTCTATAAATATGCGAACGGTAAAGCACATCATCAATTCATTGGCATTCACAAATTCGGTAAAATGCCAGAAGAAATTGCTACTTTTCTGGGACTATCCCATGCGGAAGAGTATGCCGGGCACTGCTTTCGCAGAACTTCGGCCACGTTGCTGGTGCATTCTGGTGGGGACATAACAATGTTGAAGCAACATGGAGGATGGAAGTCTTCCGCTGTCGCGGAGGGCTATATTGAGGACTCGCTAGCCAATAAGTCGAACATCGGCAATAAAATATTTTCTGGCGTTTCCGGAGTATCAAGTGTGGATACTAAAGTTGTTAATTTTACTGGAAAGGAGGGAAGTGGACAGAGTTCAATTGTATTAAATAATTGTTCACAATTGACCATAAATATATCTAACAAATAAAAATTTCGTGTTGTAGTTTGTAGTTTTAATGCAATAAAACCAGTTTAATATCATCAGCATCATTTTGAGTTTTCTTAATGTCATTGTCAATTTTAATAACCAGTTTGATTTAAATTATTACTTGGAAGGTTGCCTAGCAACGAACTTTTTCTGCCTAGGCAGTAAAAGTGGACTTTTTCTGCCTAGGCATTAAAAGTACAACTTCTAAGCCTGCCAAGTGTCATTATAAGGCCGCTTTTAATGTCATTTGGAGAAAAAGGTCTTTTTTTGAACTTCTTTAAAGTGACGATATGCTCCAAGTTGCGTATAAGCTAATAGTCCAAGCAATAGACAGAAGCGCGTGCAGAAATTAATACCTAAAAAAAAAATATGAGCGTATAGGAAATTGAATTTGAAATGGCGCACATAACCTAACAAATTGGCAAAGTTGCAAACAGCGGTTTTTCTTCAATAAGTAAACAACTCGGATCGAAAAAAGTTGAATGAAAAAGTTGTAGGTATCAAATAGATCGATTTGCATGCATGATAATTATCGATATCTTTCATAGTTTTCGAGTTATATTGAAAAAATAGGGGTATCGAGGAGTCGTTAACTATTATGTTTCCATACTCCTTATTCCCTGTACGGATAACCCATGGCAAGCTTAGCAAGTAAATATTTTTTTTAATTCAATTTATTAATAATTTATGAGAGCGCTTTTTTTCGAAAAATCGATATATCTCGAAAAATTATCAATATTTTAAATTTAGATAAAAATTCTTCTCAAACTTGCCACGGACTGTACGTATAGCAAATAACAAGTATGGAAACGTAATTGTTAACGATTTCTCGATAACCCGATTTTTAACGGTTTTTTCAATATAACTCGAAAAGTATGAAAGATATCGATAATTATTATTGGAGCAAATCAATAGATCTATTCAATACCTACAAGTTTCTCACTCAAGTTTTTCCGATCCGAGCTATATTTTTTTACTTATTAAAGAAAATCGCCATTTCGTACCGAGTTGCAATAAACAGAAACTCACCTTTGAATTTAATTTCCTATACGCTCATATTTTTTTCCCAGGTACTAATTTCTGCAAATTTAACATTAGGCCGTCGTCTATTGCTTGGACTATAAAGTGTCATATCATATCCTTGCTGCAATAACGATAGTTCCTGCTGCCTATACCGTGTTTATCACAACGTAAATATACAAACGTTTCCCAGAGCAAACTGAAATAATAACTGAAACACAATCCCGAAATTCAAAATAACCCAAAACTTTCAATACTATTCTTTAATTTATTGTCGTCGTGGGAAAAAAAAATTTTATTATTCAAAGCTGTGCTTTTATGTAGCACGGCTTGACTTATTTTAGCTCCTTATAACTACTATTTTTATATACTATTTTTCATCTCAAAGATACTTTTTGCACAACTGGCAAGTTTTTTTTATCTCTATCGATACGTGAACCTATGATTTTTACACTAAAACAAAATGTGGCAAAGAATTTTTTGGAAATTTGTTCGCATTTCAAATATGCCCGGTGGGGATTTCCTCTTCAAAACTTCGATACATTTCAGATGAAATAGTTAAATCAGGTCCCCAGTTATGCATAAAGCCGGCAAAACTAACAAATAACTTGTTTGTTTCCATTGAAATCAACATGCCTACAAAGTCTAAATTTATGGTATGTGAGCTGTGGGACAAGCTATTGTTCTGCTCATTTGTGATTGAAAAAGAAATGCAGCAATGTATTCAGAACAGAAAAATTTGATGAAGATTCATATTAATGACCTGCTACCTAAAATTTCATAGATTTTCTTACAATGATTACCAGCGTCCATAACTTGGCAACAACGCATTTCCGCAAGTTTTCGTTTAGTACCAAAGAGCAAGTAAACTTTAATGCAGTGAAATTGTATAGAGAGTATTTATAACATAGTAGTTTAAAATGTTGGTTATATTTCGTTCGTGAAACTCGTGTTTTAATGACACATTCGAGAAAATGTTCGCCCTCGACCTGCGGTCTCGGCCAGAAATTAGCACTCTCATATGTCATTAAATTTCACGCACTTAATACAAATATAACTATTATGTATCCTAATCGGCCTTTCAGTTGATATATCCGGAGAGATTGGAAATTCTAGAATAGCATTTATTGAGTGCTTGTAATGTTGGGTGGAATGAAAAGTTATAAATAGGTTATGATTCATTTTTATTTCTTTAAATAGTGCTATAAAAACCAGAATTTGAAGCAAAGGCATCGAACGATTACCTGAATCATTAAGCATAGATAAAAGTTGAGCTTATAAGAAAAATCAACAAGAAGCTTTGGTTAATTCCGAAACTATTCCAATTGGATAAAAGCTATTCTTCAACATTTGAGGAAACGACAATTGTATGTCTGAATCCATTGAAAACAAGTCAATCAGTGGATCAAAAATTTCCTCCACCCATTTTCTTGACATTATAGCGATTCTAGAATGTTATGCCGCCTTAAAAAAAATGTACATGCATATTTTTTGAGTTACAGACAGCTTTTTACGAAGACAAAGTACTAAATCTTTTAATCATTATACCAAAACAAATTGTTTTTTGGGAAGAAGCTATTAATAGAAATAGTGTTATTATAACCATCTGTATCACTTTTCACATTTTTATCAATAAAATAAAAAAATCGTTGGTTTCGGTATAATGATTACAAAATTTTCTACTTTTGTCGTCAGGAAAAACTGTCTGAAACTCAAATATGATTGTAAATTAAAAATTAGAAACAAAAATTGCTTAGATGCCCCAATGCATACGTCTGAATTTTTCCAATCTTTTCAATTGGATATTTTTAAAGCCCCAAAAAAGATGTGGGTGGTTTTTAATATTTCTTCCAGAAGAACTCGAACAGAACGTACTTAGAAGAAAGTAGAAAATAAGAAACTTGTATTTCCATTATACGCATTCACCTGAATTATTCAGATTTTTTCTCTACCTTTTACATTTCTCCTTCTCCACTTTCCGAGTGGTTAGATCTTGGGTAATATTAATTTTTCGAAAAAAACATTATTTTGGGGCAAAAAATTAAGTATACTATTTTCTTCTCATTTTTACCCAAAATCTACAAGTTACTGAACCCGTGATCAAGGGGGGGTTTTCTAACATTTCCGATCATTTCCACATTTAGCTTTTTACCTTTTCTATTGATGTCATTAATAACCCATTTTTCTTTATAATTTGACTACAGGATAGGGAAACATATAATTTTGGAAGAACATCGTGTGAGCCAGCGGTGGAATGTTGGGAGAGGAGATAGGCATTCGAATTTTTCTTGAAGTTCGGAAGGTATGGGCATAGGAAAAGACCTCACTAGGCTAAGAGTTTCACAACTTCGCAGTTCGATGAAAAAAATTAAGTCTGGTAGGAAGAAGTTCTGCAGATCTCGAACTTGACAATGAAGGGGTGATTAGTTTGAGTCCGTCTATCTGGAATTACTCGTGGTGAAACAACAGATGAGCTTCCTGATGAATACCGATCATGGAAATATCTATAGGAAAGGGAGAGATCTCCCACGCTTCTGCGATGTTCTATAAAGGTCAATGAACTCGTCAGTGTGACATTATCTATCAAACGAATAGTTCTCTTCTGAATGGAAACCTAGAGCTTCAGCGTATGTTTGAGAGTCGAACTCCAAACATGTGAGCAATACTATATATAAAAATTCTTGGGAAATAGGTCACAATAACACTCTGTTTTAAAATTTTTGTCTTTACGCACGTTTCGGTCTCACGACCATCATCAGAACACTTATTACTCCAATAACCTGATTACTTAGAAATAATTGTATTAACACAAAGCGTCCTTATCGCACAAATTTTGTTAAAATGCCAACGTCGCCGAAACGAACAGAAACATGAAATCGGAATTATAACACAGCAATGTTACTACGATGCGTAATATCAAGATTCTCAGAGCCATTTGAAGCTTTCAGAACCTGGCTTCGAATCTAACGCCACATATTAGTATCTCCCTCCGCGTCAGCCATCACACCAGAATCAAAGATAATATGACAGCATTTTCTCGGATTCAAAGTCAGATTGTGAGCATTTGAGTACTTTTCCAAGGACATGAGATCGTCATTAATAAGATTAGATGTGTCCTCAGATTTGGATAGGTCATATGAAAAATGCAGCTGGCTGTCATCAGAAAAAGACTATACTTATAAAAGTCTACTGACATATCTAACAGAATACTGTATGTCGAAGACATATATATGAGATATAGAGTTGGACCTGATACTGACCCCTGTGTCACCCCGCACGTTACCTCTGAAGCGTCCGATAACTCACCGTTGAGCTCAACCCTCTGCCATCGATTATTCAGATAAGAGCAGATTTAGATTATCAATGCTTTTAATTTGGAATACAACGACCAGAAAGTAGTAGCCTTGGTTTACCAAATTATCTAGGCTACTGTTTGTGTATTCTCGTAGCTCTCGGAGAGTGCAATTTCCAATTTTCATTCGTAATTCTCTTTCAAAATCGTTCATATTAGATATTTTAATTTGAACTCTTGACATTTCAAAATTTTAATTTAAATTACAGATATGGCGCTCATGCAATTGTTTATTTTGGCATGTAGTGTTACCAACTCAAACATGTAAAATAGTAAAGCAACGAGGGCATATAATTTCAGAAGAATATGTTTTTCTCGAAATATGTGATACCAAAATAGAGAAGATAGTATAGAATATTTATTTCAGAAGACATAAAATTACGTCTTAAGAAACTTATATCTTAATATACTATTCCCGTCATGTTGTCAACGTTGTTCATTAGGTACTTCTACTGTATGCTCAGCTGTGTTTGATCGCGTTACTAGAAGTGGATATTATTCGACGTAGAATATTTTCTGGATGTACCAGACACCTAGAGTGGTAATCACTCAACATTACATCTCAAGCTTTCAGATAATAAAACCTGCTCATATAGATGACCTAAACACCCTAAACTTATTATTGTTGCCTGTACTCTAGAGGCAATCAGTTAATTTGATGTCCCCACATTTTCAGAACTACCCTCTGGAAATAAACCCAACACATTGGTTATAACTGATTTTTGTAGGAAAGTAAACTTCCTACTGCACCAACGAGTAGAGAATAGATATGGGAAACGCAGAATGAAGGGCTCTCAAATCCACTTATTACACTGATAAATATTTCAGATAAACCTCTTAGTGTTCACCACTTGAAACACTTGCAACGATGCTTTTGAAATTGTGCTCTGAGAATCCAGCCATCACATTTCATTTCTCATTTTTATAAGCCCTGCTCTTTATATATCTCACTGGGCTTCATAAAGAATCCGATTTTCTTTAGAAATCACTTGACAAAAAGAAGTTTATGACGAAAGTTCCATTTACCAGCTAATACTATTAATTTTAGTTACTGGAATGATTCGCTGACTACTAATCCTGCACGACACGTTCTGATATAGGTATTTATCATTATAATAAAATAAAACACGTTTACTCTTATTCCTATCACATGTATTATGGAAACAAATCGTGACTATAGTTTTGTCACTGGCGTGCCATCTTCAAACGATACTAATGTATTAAAATATGAATAATCTTTGCTATTTTATGGTACAATAAAAGAAACTGGTAACAATTAGGGTTCCGGTTGGGGAAATATATTATTAGAATAGTATAATTGAAATTGGATAATGTGGAAGAATTAATATTGTGATGAGGAAATTTTAATGCGGTATACTAGGAAGGCACACGAGGATTATGGGGAATTTTACGTTATCAAAAGATCGAGCAGAAAGCTGTAGATCTGATTGATCGTTAAAAATTATATTGTCATTATTTTCAATACCTTTGAAAATTTCTAATGATTCCAGTGTTTAATTTGAAACTCTGCTTACGTAAAATTTTAACTTCATCCGAATTTGGAAAATTGTGCCCTGTTTCTAGAATATGCTTAGAGGAAGTTCAAACTGTTTTATAGAGTCTGAAAGATCGAAAATATTTCTTGTATCTAATTTCTATATTGCACGAAGAATAGGACAAGTTATTTTCATGTTTGAAGCTAACTTTTAGATTATGTTGGGATGAAATGTCTGCAATTCTTTCACTTACGGCACCAAAATATGTGAGGGAAACGTATTTTGATGAAGAATCACAATTTTTTATGAAAGGAATGACCACTTTCTCAAGTATCCCTCCTTTTGAAGTTCGGCACGCTAGTTTCGAAACTATAGTCACGATTTACTTCTATAATATATTGACAAAGTAAAAGTGTTCTATTTTATTATATCCTTATGATAAATCATCACAAAGTAGCTCCCACCATTGAATATTTATCATTGAATTAACACACTATTCACAAATTCCTAATTGTGACATCGCTCACATTTATCGAATTCATCGATTAACTTGAGGACCTTCTGTCAGTGAAGCTAACGTAATAACTAGAAATGTGTTGCCGCTTCGAGTCTTTAGCGGTTACTCCTCGCAAATCGTGATTTCTATATATTTTTTTCATAATCTATAAGATACTCTTCGCAATGTTTATTTCATTATCTTCGCACAACTAAATACTATTCAAATTAATAATATTTTTGGGAAAATGTTCAACCAATACAAATTTTTCCTTTCTGGAAATCAAACCCGAGTCTACTGAGTTGTAGCCGATATCCTAGCAGCCAGACCATACCTTTGGCTCATCGCTGTGTTATGAATAGTTAATGAACGGTGCAAAGCTGAGTTCCGTTCAATAATTGTTGTTGTTCTTGTAGTTGTTACGAGCTCAATTTTTGAGAAGGTGGATACAGAAGCACGCATATCAATATCTTGTTTAGAAGATACAGAATGGGTTTTTACTTATGTCCGTAATTTAATTATTTATGAATATTATTTGTTTGTGTAAAAATATTCTTGAGGCACATTTATTGAAGGAATCCAATGGTGTCCACAGTTTTTTTGTAAAATACATGAATTTGAAGCTATGACAGAAGCTTTTATTTTTCCTTAAAGACCCTGTATATTTTGCATATTCGTTTTTGAAATAAATTTTTCATTCCAAATATGTATAATACTTACTTTCGACACGTTTATTTTGTTGCTATTTTTAAAATACTGTAGATGAATTTTGTAAATCTTGAAAAATAAAACAAAATAACCTCGCCGCTTTTTGTAATTAATTGGTGGATGGATGGATTTAGAACTAGCTCAATAAAAAACTAGGAAACCCAAGATTAAATTCAACAAGACAAAATAGCAAGAGCAAACACTATATAACCTCAAAAGTGCATTATTAAAATTAGTTCATTTCCTGTCATGAATAACAGCATTAATTAATTCTACTGCAGGTATTGATTCAAAAGCATGACGCACTGCTGCTTTCAACGCTTCTCGCGAATCATAATAGCGTTTATATGTGAGGTCCTTTATTCTTCCCTAGATGAAGGTCAGGGATCTTGTCGGCCAATGAACAAGGCTACGGTTGTCAAGCCAATTGTTCCAAATTGTTGTTTTAAAAACGTCGTTACAATGTGTGCGTTATGACACGGTGTCCCATCTTGTTGAAGGTATACGTTTTCAATTTGCAGTAATGGCAAATCATCCATAAGTGGTTCAATAACTTCCCGTAATATTCCAATATCGCGCCACTTTAAGGCTATGCTCAAAGATACAGCGACAGATAAACCTTCCTCTTAAAATACCATAGAGATTCTTGACCTATATGTAGAATACCGACGCAAGCATTAAGACTGTATCGCCCTTGATATTGCATCTTCACTGTACTAAAGTGAATCTTTCAATTGTAGGAATTAGATGTGTTAAAAATGACAGAGCTGCTAATGCACGCTCCATCAGCAACATGATGTTCTGCGCATATTTAAGGTTTCCAGAAGATTTTCTTGAATACCATTGGCGAAAGTCGACCCTGAATTGTTGGTCCTGAACTTTTCTTACTATATACTGCTTAAATTTATTTGTTTCTTGTTTTCGTAAAGCAGTTTTTGGAATACCTATATTTAACTGCATATTATGTAAGGAAAGATTGGATTCGTTTCGAATTTCTCCGAAAACAGTTATTCCTTCTACTTCTCTCTCTTAATTTCTGGCTTCATATATTCTTAGTCTTTGTTTTTCAACGAACCATAAGTAAGTTGGTTTAGCTGCAATGTAGAAAACATACATCGGTCGAGGTGGAGATGTGGTTGGAAGTCTGAGCATCTTCGTATGAATCCTAATAACATAAACATATCAAATTTTTCGTGGTTTCTATAGATATTGAATAAGCAGGAAAATATTCTCACAATATCGAAACTCTGTTCAAAAAAGCAAACTCAAAAGCAAACTTATAAAGCATACTTCATTTGAATAAACAATAACAATTTTTTGACAGAAGTAGCTTAGGTATCATATTGCAAGCATGTGCCAGATTTAGTAACGAAAAGAAGCAAGTATTATACATATTTGGGAAGAAAGTTTTATTCCAAGAACGAATATGCAAAAATATACAGAGTTCTTGATAAGAGAAATTGAAAGTTTATGTCATAGCTTCGAAACCATTTAAAATAAAACCAGGCACACCATCGGATTCCTTCAGAAAAACTGTACCAAAAATGTTTAAAACAAAAAATACTGAATAGTAACTAATAACAAATGAGTTACGGGGATGAGTAAAAAATGCACAAAATTGAAAACCATCTCTTAAACAATTCAAGATATCGATGTGCGGTTTTCGGTATTCAGTCCTCGTAACATCTAGGTTAGTTTTTCTACCTCCTCTACAAATTAGTGCTTCCTATCCAAAGTGTCCAATTCTGACCATCCTGTACTTACTTCTCAATATTCAACATTGGGTTTTGAAAGTTGGCATACTCAGAAGACCTGTTTTAGAAAATGTAACCAATGTTGGTTGCCTGTTAGATATGTTATGGTTTCATCATAAATTTATCTGAACAGATACGCCATTAGCTAGAAGTCTTGATTGCCATGAATCATGTGTACTGGAGAATATCACAACATTTTCTTTCAGATAGCTGACTTCAATTGTACATTAAATTGAATAAATAGTGTCAATGTCAGGTAGCACAAATCTGTAATAAAGTTTCTCTTCGAGTCGCCTCGATTCTATCTGCTAAGTGAAGTATGTTTGCAGCAAAATAACAGATAGTGCACCAATCCAATCACTATAATCTAAAAATTGTAGAGAGCTTTATTCAGCGCGGAAACTCAATAGAAATAGCCATTCCTTTATTGGGATGCTTAGGAAACTATT
The DNA here is from genome assembly GCA_958510875.1 of Endomychus coccineus. NCBI lineage: Eukaryota > Metazoa > Arthropoda > Insecta > Coleoptera > Endomychidae > Endomychus > Endomychus coccineus. Next base: position 43,190,944 of record OY294068.1, read on the forward strand.
TATATTCCACTACGATCGCATTTTCTTCAGAGTAATTCCCTTCCTTCGATTATCTTCTGTTTTTCTCACTTAATCACAGATGGATTACCATTTAACGACTTGTAATTCAATATAAATCTCCACATAGAACAAAAAGTATCCTTAAGCTCGCAATAGATGATCAATAATTATACAGACTATTATATTGTGTCCTTTTTCGACGCTGTCATTGTAGATCAATTATATTACCAGAATTGTAATATATTGCCAACAAACATATGGAAAAATTACATACGAGAGAAATTTGGGTAGGACAATGCAACAGCGCGATCTGTAAAGCTGTTTATAACTCTTTTTTATAAGTTGTTGGTGCAATCCAATTAAAGTGAGGATATCGATGAGACCAAACTTACTTTAGTAAACCACGAATTCTTATTTTTCCATTTAAATCATGCCTAATGTTCATATCTAGGAAATGTATGTTTTTGTTCACTTCTATTTCACAAGTAAATTGAAGTTTACAGTGTATATTGTTAAGTTTATCAATCACGTACTGAATTTTATCATTGAGAACACACATCAGGCAATCATCTACATACCGTTTGAAGAATACGGTTTGAAAATCTAATAAATTTATTACAGATTCCTCTAGGCATTCCATAACTAGTTTAGCAATAGTAGCTGAAATAGGAGATTCCATTGCAGTGCCGAATATTTGTCCAAAATATTGCTCACCGTATTGAAAATAAGAGTATTCTAAACAAAACCTTACTGCATACATAAATTTGGATTGATCTAAATGTGTGTGGTTTTTAATCTCTGCGCAACGTTTCTTGATGGTACTCAATACCAAAACGACTGGTATATTTGTAAATAATGAAGCAACGTCCAAGGAAATTGAAAGATGATCTACGGGTACAATTTGATTTTTTTATAAACTCATTAAAACGCTATGAGTCTTCATATAGAATTCATTTTTTCCTTATGTTGTTGATAGATTTTGTCAGAAATTTTGTAGGTAGGTGCTAAAATATTACTTACAATGAGTCTTAAATAATGAAGTCATTCTACGGAATAATGAGGCGAGGTTCGTAAAAATTTGATAGAGGTTGGGGAGGTGGAAAAAGTTGTTTCTTGTGATAAGAGTATTGATATTCCAGAATTTCTACAAGAAATATTTAGTGCAACCATCCCAAAAATCCCAAAAACTGGTTTCTGGGCCTTTTTTTAGGTCAGTTTTGAAGTTTTTAATTTCACGACGTTTCGGCAAAGTCGCATTTGCCATCTTCAGGTGATTCGACCGTAGAGTCTGGAAAATCTAGGCGAACTCAGTTCTACATATATATATATATATATATATATATATATATATATATATATATATATATATATATATATATATATATATATATATATATACACATATATACGTTTAACGGGGTAAAAATTAAAATTGGGCTATTTTGATCAAATCTTCACCAAATTGGATGACATTTGGTGTCGAAGTAGATCATGGTGACCATAATAAGTGATCCTAAAATGAAGTTAAAATATCCAATAGTTTTGATAAAAATCCAAATTTGGGAGATTTGGCCCAAATTTTGAAGATGCCCCCAATTACGGCAAACTAATCGCAGAGTACTCTTTTTGGGCTCAAATTGAAGGTTATTTTATATAGTTTGAAGTGGTATAACTTGTTTTATAAGATCAGCCCATTTCTTGGCCATTTACGGCATATATATATATGCGCGCGCAGATTTCTCACCTTTGTTGTATTATAATAGGATTTTATCACTATAATATTGTTCTTAGATTATAGATATGGCTTTTTTGCATACCTATGTGAGAAAACATATACATTATTTATTTGAGGTCCGCTTGTGACATAGTGACATTATTATATATATTAATTATTATAGAATATATAGGTATATATACAACATCACCTGCGCTTTTTCTAATTCAAGACGCGACAAAATGTTACTTCTGATGATGTGGACCACGCCTACTAATATTATCAGATAGAAATAATTTTTATAAAACAATGACAGATAAAAATATTGTGTATCTTATCATGTTTTTTTTCTGTATTTTTCTATGTTTCAAGAGGACATTTTTCAATATAATAATTTCTAATCTATAATTTGAATCGGCTGTTAAAAATTTTAACGTTATTAAATTCAATAATCTCATCAAATTAATTTATAAAATATTTAAAAAAAAATGTTGTTCTCATGATGTCTTTTAGTATTTCTGATGATGTTGTGGACCACGCCTTTCAGTAAAACATAACTTTCACTTTCGTTCTAAACAATACCAGGTATTGATATGTCCTACATTTCTTATCATTCCCTTACCCTTAAAAACAAGGAGACATCGTATGATACACAGGTGAACAGCTGCTGTGTGACCTATATATTCATTCAGAATCTCATTTAATAAGTTAGTTTTGAATCGGGTCCTGTCGTATACGCTTTGAATTTGACTCCAAATGTATAATATATTTTCTTGAATATAATATATTGTATCTTTTTCAATTATTATTAAGATACACAATATTTGTACCTGTCATTGTTTTATAAAAATAATTTTTATCAAATAATATTGGTAGGCGTGGTCCACATCATCAGAAGAAAATTTTTGTCGCGTCTTGAATTAGAAAAAGCGCAGGTGATGTTGTATATACCTATATATTCTATAATAATTAATATATATAATAATGTCACTATGTCACAAGCGGACCTCAAATAAATAATGTATTTGTTTTCTCACACATATATGCAAAAAAAGTCATATCTATACTCTGAGAACAATATTATAATGATAAAATCCTATTATAATACAATACGGGTGGTAAATCTGCGCGCGCATATATATATGCCGTAAATGGTCAAGAAATGGGCTGATCTTATAAAACAAGTTATACCACGTCAGACTATATAAAATAACCTTCAATTTGAGCCCAAAAAGAGTACTCTGCGATTTGTTTGCCGTAATTGGGGGCATCTTCTAAATTTGGGACAAATCTCCCAAATTTGGATTTTTATCAAAATTATTGGATATTTCAACTTCATCTTTGGATGACTTATTATGGTCACCATGATCTACTTTGACACCAAATTTCATCCAATTTGGTGAGGATTTGATCAAAATAGCCCAATTTTAATTTTTACCCCGAAAAACGTATATATATATATATATCTATTCTAGGGGAAGTAATTATTGCAAACACTCCAAATTTGAACCGAAGCTTCCTTGAACATGGACAATAAAAAGGTCCAACTCCCAAACCTTAGTCAGAAGTCTAAGAGGTTGAAAAAAATTTAAACTTCAAAACTGACTTTAAAAAAGGCCCAGAAACCAGTTTTTGGGATTTTTGGGATGGTTGCACCAAATATTTCTTGTAGAAATTCTGGAATATCATTACTCTTATCACAAGAAACAACTTTTTCCACCTCCCCAACCAAATTTTTACGAACCTCGCCTCATTTTTCCGTAGAATGACTCCACTAAAAGGTGTATCACTTTTATGCAGTTTCGGAAGTCCATAGATGTAAGGTGCTTGCACATTATGGCAAATTTATTTATTCTTCAAAAACAAAAGCCTTGAAACAGATGAACCTCTAAATCATCAATAGTTTCTTCAAATAAGTTAAAATATCTTTCTCACATATAAGTTAAATGATTCCACTTATACGTCTCATGTGGAATATTTTCAGAATTCTTATGTGATTTCATTATTTTTCCAAGGTTCACATAACTTGATTTATATAATCCCTATTCTTTGTACTCTAGGAAATAACATGCGCTGGCGCAGCATCGTAGTAATCAGGCTGGTTAGTGTTGATGCTAAATTGCGGTAGATGTGGCACGTTTTTACCTAAGGGCACAGTAGATGAGAGCGAGATGTCTAGCCCTTATCACGATCATCTTGAACGATGTAGTCCCGCTTCGCACTCTAAATTATGGTAACTAGGCAAGGCAGATATCCGGCATTAGATATGTTAACCCTACTCACCCCCTAAGGCCTATTTCATGTCGATCTACATAATAACTGCAAATTGCTCATACAAATAATTAATGTTTATTAGAAGATGCGTATCAGTGTTGTTACCAAACATAATCAAGACGTTAATAACACCAAGGGAAATACAAATTACGTCTCGAGTTCGGAGTTCGTTCTTCCAATGTCATTTTATTTTTTGCTCCTCTGCTTCAATTGTACGCAGGAGATGTATTTTATTCGACATAATTACTTTGAAGATAAATTAACCGATTAGGCCAGCATTTTGTAATCAGGTTATTGGTTATTACCCTATGCCTTTTGGTGAAAAATCGTTAGGAAATATCAAATATTATACCAATCTATTCAGAATATTACCAACGACTGGAAGAAGTCCTTGATCTTAGATTACAATCACATTAAAGTAAAACTAGTTATTCAAGCCTATCACGATAGCGATATAGGCTATATTTTATTTTTCCGACTACAAATATGTCACCACCACAATTCGAAAAATTGGATAATCCAATGAACAGAGCTCACAATAGACAACCTGCATTGGCATAGGGGGCGATTCGAAATTCATCACAGTACGTATGTCAACATAAAATTCGTGTACAATATTCGTCACAAAAATAATTATTGATTTCAAAATTCTAAAATACGATGAAAACCTTATTGATGCAATATATTTTCCACCATAGGCGTCAAAGTGATTTTTTTACGTTAACAAAAAAATTAATGTGATTGAGAAATTGAATTATGAGGTCGCTTTTACTTCATTTATTCACTGAATTAGTGTAATAAGAAAATGTGTAACCTATGATCAAGAATATAATGTACTCATAATACATAAATTTCACATAACACTCGGAAGAAAAACATTCACAATTTAAACATAATAATACTACATATTTTATGGATTGTGTCCTTATATATTTGAAACAACCTCAACAAATTGGAGGGTAGTTACCTTTTGTTGTTCCAAATCTAACAATAATTTCTTGTCTCGGAATTGTGGCGGAGCTTGAAGATTCACAAGGAGTAGCTAGCTATACTATTACATTTTATGTACACTTCTATTTGAAATTTTAACAAAACATCCATAGAATAAAAAATACTCGGTGAACTATAGTAAAAAGAGTTATTCAAATGAGAGTGAAAGGATCGCAAGCGTTCGTGTTTTTATTCAGAATTGAAAAAGCTTCAGCTCAAATGTGGGGTGTAAAAGTGGCTTCCTCGAATATAAAATAATCTGCAAAAACTTATCGTCACTTGGTTTTATCACAATTGACTCAAAAACAAAAATATCGCTTATAGTGGAGTAAATCTGGCGAGAAAATAAGCAAGGTTGGCGAAAATTTTACGATGCATAGCGACCCGGTGGAAAAGTTTTTTTAGGGTACCAACAACAACCTCCTGAAATTTTTGTTTCCCAAAGTGGGTACAACCCTTTTTTTTCGTCAAAAATGTTTTTTTTGACATTTTTAAAGGTAGTTTAGCAACAAAAAATTAATATCTCTGGTTGTATTGAAAATTAAGGAACCTAAGTAGTACCCTTTTATTGTCAATGTCCAAGGAACTTCCAGTCCAAATTTCAAGTTGATCCGACCTCCCCCCGTCCCGTAATAGATATATATATATATATATATATATATATATATATATATATATATATATATATATATATATATATATATATATATATATATATATATCTATTTACGGGGTGGGGGGAGGTCAACTCAACTTGGAATTTGGACTGGAAGTTCCTTGGACATTGAAAATAAAAGGGTACTACTTTAGTTTCTTAATTTTCAATACAACCAAAGATATTAATTTTTTGTTGCTAAACTACCCTTAAAAATGTAAAAAAAAAACTATTTGCCTAAAAAAAAGGGTTGCACCCACTTTGGGAAATAAAAATTTCAGGTTGTTGTTGGTACCCTAAAAAAACTTTTCCACCGGGTCGCTATGCATCGTGAAATTTTTGCCAACCATTTGCCAGATTTACTCCACTATTACCAGATTCAAATTTAAAAATACTATACCAAAACAATTAGGAAGCCACATTCTAGTTTCACAATTTTTGTTTTTATATTCAGCACTTAACTCCATATTTTACACCACCAAGACTGAGTAAGATGGAAGCGGCAACAAATAATTGTAACGTTGTCCCACACTTCACGAAATGCATTATGAATGGCAATTTTATAATCAACCTCTACTTTCTCAGGAATAAGACTTAAGTTATTAAGAGAACAAATAAACTTAATTTTTTCCAAACAGAGTCTATGAGTTTCTTCTGATTTGTTTTTCAGTAAACTAAACACTAGTGCAATGTAGTGTCCATTTATGTAACCATGTATGGTAAATAGATGTGTGAAAATTTTTGTGCAGTATTGGAATGTGCCTTCCATGTATATAAAACTCGACTAAAAATTTCATATTTGTTTAGCAACTAAAAACTACAATTCCCTTTCGGAATTCATTATCCAGAACAAAATTTTCCTCTCTTGACGTAATGTACGAATGTTCTTGCAGATAACGATGAACTTCGTTCGCAGAGTTCATGGTGCGGGGTGTGACTGGTTATAAATATAAATACTTAACAAACATTTACCTATTTCTTGAGTAAATCTATATGAAGCACGTGTTCCTAAGGTGTTTTCGAATGATTGTAACGTGTTTTCACCCCTAAATTGTGAGTCGTGTTCAAAATGCTATGTAGGTCAAACTAGAAGGAACATTTTAACTCGTCATGAGTAACATTTTACCCATATAAAGAAAAATAGTGGTGAATTGTCTGTCTGCGGTAGCTGAACATATAATACAGGTCACACCATTTCTCAAGAAAGCTTATCGCTTTTAAAACACAGTACAGTCAAATATCTAGGTAATTAAGAAGGGGTGGAAATGTATGAACGAAAAAGCAATTTATTACATTTCGATTTATCTCCAGCTAAGGGTAACCCATTGTTTACATTATTATCCCCAAATAGTATTTAAACAGGCACATTTTGATTTATAATTCAGTTTCCTCTGATCACCAAAGCGCGGAATATATGCAGAAAAAATGTTAATATAACATTTAACATTTTTCTAAAAACTCTTTTATAATTTCTACGGATTCTACAAGTGATATAGACCTTTTTTCTACGGCTAGTATTGAGTTTGGAATAAAACTATAAATGGACCAATTTCCCCACCTGGTGATAGTTGGTTGTGGTGGTGAAGAAATTCCTGGTAACTCATCCTTATAAAGTTAAAAGTCAAAGATGCCTTGATAAATACTTTTCTAACATTTGAAATTAATTCATTAACTAAAGAAAATTCGTTTCTTATAGTTTCCGCTACTCTGTTGAGACTATGTCTGCTAAGCACGTTACTTCTATTAAATTTTGATAAACTATTTTCAAATTTTGTCCAACTTTGAACATATAAGGTGCTGCATCTCATGAAAAATTATGATTTTTTCGGTTGGTACTGCATTCGGCAAAAAAAAATTTGTTAATGAATCTCAATAAACGTGTAACAGTTAAATTATTTGTTCTGTTGAGTTGCTTTGAAGCTATCGAAAATGATTTTCCTAGAGCACCTCTAGAAGTATTCCTATTATCAATTGCGCCATATATTGGCCACATCTGCAACCATTTTCTCTATTTTTTCAACAACAGTCTTGTAAGCTGATACAACTGCACTTTTCCTGATTATTAATTCATCGGGTATATCGATATTGCAACAGTTTCTGCTAAAATGATTTAAACTGTACGTTATTCAATTTTTTTAATGGTATATTAGCAGAAACTTAGACTTGGCATAAATGTTCATCAAACAGACTCTGACCCCTCTTTTCAATGCCCTTTCCAATAGACTCCCTTAGTGACATCTGAACAGGAACTAATTTCATGATCCGCACTTTTGCGACGTGCAAAGGAGTTCTGGCATGTTGATCGACTTGAAATTTCTTTTCGCATGTGATCTGCAATGGAAATATATTGCTCATATGAAGGTCAGATTTAAGTGAGTACCGATGTATTGGATTTTGATTTTTTCATTAGGTATCATTTTAGCAAAAAAAAATTGTTTGTATTCCACAAATTTTAAAGAATTTATTAATAAAATAAATGAAAGTACTTATAATTTTGTAACATGCCTTGCAGAATATACGATCGCCATCCATAATGATTTCAGGGTATGCCTTAATCCATAATAAATTACACTTCAGCATTCTAAAAATCACTCAAAGCGTGCACAAAACAATTCTAGAATACCTAAATACAGTACACTCTTTATAGTATCAAACAATTGTATGTACTGATAAAGTTGTCAACACGATTGTAACCTACCCTTACTGATGACGAAAGGTCCTCAGTACTTTGATAGTAATTTGAAACATAGTAATATAAACAAAACTGGTTAAGCCAATGCCTATGTAAATTATTCAGTAATTCATAAGTCATATTTTCGAGATTAAATGAAAAATCGATTAAAATAACCAACACAAATGGAAGAATGTTATTGTTTGAGAGAGACGGATGACATTAGAATTACTGAAGCCAATTCAATAAAGCTTCATTCAGTGAGTATCTATAATTTGAAAGGAAATCGATTCATTATTTGAGGCTATAACTCATAAAATTACAATGGCTATACTAATCATAAAAATGAAGAGTAAAACTTCAATTCAAAATTCAATTCTGGCTCAATACTTATCTCAGAGGCTTTAATAAAACCAAATTTAATAACCTCATGATCGTAGAAACCGATGAAAATGGGCCATTAATGAAACCACCAGAGTTTACGTAATCCTCTATCAGGGTAACAATGGAATAAAGAAATTGCACGATAATGAGAACGCCCTAGGAAGCGATAGCTTCCATCATAGTTACTTAAATATTATGATGGTTCCAGTAAAAACTTGACTTCAAACTATAAGTGCTTCTCTTGTAATAATTAGTACTTACCCGTTTCTGTCTAGAAAACTTTATACTTCTAATGATTCGATCCTACTTCCACTTTCTTAAACACTCGTTTATATTTATGTCTGTTGAAATATTTTTAAAACAGTTCATGTAATCCAGAAATTTTCCATAAGCATAGCATGAAGTTTGAAGGGAGAAAAATCAAGGATATGATGAAAAATCAATGAGATGCAACTAATTACCCAAGTGCTAACAAGCAATAGAGAATTATATATTTAACATTCTTATTTCTCTTTTGGATCACGAATGATGAATTTCACATTTTTTTTTTCACAAGAAGGATGTATAACCCTCATTGATTTGTAAATGTCGTGATTATTATAGATAGATATTTTCGATGTGTGTTTATAAAAGGTGAGCAAAGGTATAGCAATCTAGTTTATTCGGGAAAATACATTTTCGAATGAACTAATGTTTGTTCAAAAACAACTGGCTGCAAATGTAAACGAGGACAGGTGCACATTAATATTATAGACTCATGGGAAGGTTATATTAAATGGATCGTTGAAAGATGTTTCCTCATTACTAACGCTTATCATTATGCACATACAAACCAGAGCACCTTACGACATCGGAAAATAACAAACTACCGGAAAAGTGTTCAACCAAAATACAATTACATAGAATCAAAATTACACAAGCAACTGAAATCCGATAGCGATATTGCGAAATACACATCCGGGGTTTTACGACTGATAAGTCAATGGTGGTGCAAACACCATTCTGACACTCGTCGATAACACACTGATAATTGTTCACGTTCACAGTCAGCTGGATTTCAATGTGTAGATTTTTGTCAACATGAGAATACTGTTTATAATGTCCAAACATTTGCAAGACAAGTTAGAATCCAAGTTGAGGGAAGTTAACCTTAACTTTGATATACCGAATTCAATGTTGAACCTGCATCTGCGATACCAGCCCAGCCGGTAAGACCCCGGCCTGATATTTTAGCCTTTCAACAACGTAGACTCGAATCTCCAAGAGTTGTTAGTTTGTTAGATTTTTATAAATTTTTGGGAATGCTAAGGTAGTAGGTTATTACAAAGTTTGTTTTTGTAATTGACTGATTTTCCATGCCCTTATACAACTTTCCGGGTTAGGATGACATTCGCACATGCGCTCTCGATATAATACATCTCGGCTTTTAATATCTCGTCTTGCTAGGGAGCTACCGCACTCAAAATTGATACAGTTTCTATTTGCACCACTTTATTTGCAAAATTCCAAAATCGTACTATCAATGGGAACGGCGTAATCATATCCACAGTGGTTTGCGCAAATGCGCACGCACACAGTGATTTCTCCTAAGTAGTCTAGATCGATTAAATACTCACTGTAGAACGCATAGATAGGGAAGTAATAAGGGAACTACTGTGGGAAAGATTAATAATGAGATGAATAACTAGGTATAAAAACCATTTTCCTTTTTAAATTACATTTCGCTACTGGAACATTTGCAATTTTCACCTAAGAACCTTGCGCGATTAAGGCCATATATGAAAAAAAAAATACGTCAAAACGTCAAATATTCTTCTATTCTTTCTTAAATTAGCTTTTATTGTTAGTGAGTTGTTGGTTCGCTTGAGAAGTAAGGTGACCACCTTAGTTTTCTTCATTCCTGGTTTGTTCATCCTACATGTCAGAAAATACTTGCACTACTTCCAATCACTATGAAAGTCATATTTATTTGTTTATCATTTCTAATTAGGTTATTAGCTTATGATGAATCCCCGGTAAAGCTTTTCAACTTCCAAATATGCACTTTGAAGGGGTGTAATTCAATGGTTTTTCTCATGGTAGAGTTTTGATTCCTCCAGGATTACTTTCAGTAATTTGTCATTGTGATAATACAGTACCACTTCTCATTGAATATCTGAGTTCACGTTATTCATTTAAGCGTACAAAGCTGATGTTGTTTGTCCCAAAAGGATAATTTTAACGAATAATCATTGAACTGGCAAGCTGCACAATCATCTATTATCAACGTTATATTAAACATTTTCACAGCATAATGACTTATTGTTATGCGGTGGAAGGTCAGAAATGAAAAAGATACAAATTGTCGTACTTTTTTTCAACTGAACCTGAACGAGTAAGGGTTCCAAGAATTAGGCGCTTCCTTTGAATGATATATTCCTTAGTTTTTAAACACTTTTCAACCATCATGATCGTAAACTCGCATATTATAAAGAAAGGAAATCTGCTCTCAGTGGAGATGCAAATTTTCGTTACATGACATATGTAATGAGGGTTCGGCACAGGTTATTTCCAATATTAAGAAGAAAATCATTTTTAGAAAATTTCAATTTCATGTAAAATTGAATTGTCTAAAAGCAAAGTAACAAGAACATATAGGGATTGCCAGATGTTTTCTGTTTAGTACTTATCAATAACAAATCTAGCATGAGATAAGTAGAAGAGTTTCTGAAATATATATAAGACAATTCACACCCGCTTCAAAGGAGGTCGATATGATACCATAGCTGGTGTGGTCAAGATAATCAATAATTTCACACAAATTTATGTCCCAAAGAAAATCATAAGCCTGTCAAGATGAATATTTATTATAGGACGAGAACGAATGCTAAGCTATGATAAATTCTAATGTTAACCATCTTGAGATATTTGGGTAGCGGGTTCCAGACCCGCTGTAGATCTTAATATGGAAGTTTTAAACGTCATTCTTCCTAAAGTTACACAATTAATCTAAATGTATCACTCGTAAATCGGGGCGTATATGTCTAATCAAGAAAATTGTAATTATGTATAGTTTGATGTAAAGTTCAAATAATTAGTAAAGAATGAATCAGTTACTAATGATTATGAAAGGCTTAGAAAACCCCACCGAAAACAGTTTGAGTTGGAGGCCTCAAGAGAGAACTATTAACTTTCTTACCGCTTATTAGTTGAACAATTTGGGGATCCCTTCCTCTGATTGTAGATTGGTTTTTGAGAAAAACGAAGCGTTATAAATACCAGGACCAATGCCAAAAACCTTCAGTTGAATTATCCTCTTGAGAAATCACGTGGCACTTTGTAAATTTCAATTAATTCAACTAAATAGTTGCTTCAGACTATTTTTGCTAAGAAGGGTGAATTTCGCTAAATCAGAGTTGTTCTATATTTTCAAAGTTTGTTGTTCTCAGTTTTTATTCAAATTCAAGCTCAATAATACATTTAATCAGTTTATTCAATTTCGGTCCCCTAGGTTCGTCCTGGTTGTGGAATCTACTCTCAGCTTCAGTTTTGTCTTTTAGTTAATTTAGATTATCTAGGTTTGTTTTATTTGAGTTTAGGTTTTGATCTTATTTTTCATTCTCAGTAGTAATACAGTTAATTATAATATTCTTTCATTATCAATTGTCATATATTCGTTGTAGGATCAAACTCCAACATATTATGGTTTTCTAAATTGAATGAACACACTGTAAATGAATAAATAGATTGACGATTGGAAATAATATAAATTCCTTGAGTAAAGTCTTATAGAGTTTAATCAAGAGAGAAAGTCATGTTACAAGAACAAACATCTCTTGTAACAATTTCGTGTAACTTCAAAACTTTTCACTAAACACTTTAACGAAAAATATTATATTGTTCTTCAATATGTCTGCCATTTCACTAGTTATTACCATCAATAGAAATAGAATACAAATCTGATACTTCACTCTACGGGGCACATACGTGGGATATTCTCGGTATAACGTAATGTAGGTAGCTTGTAATTCAGTTACCTACAACAAGAATGCAATGTCTAATGATGGAATGGATTTACACCATTAGTGAGATTAATGTTTCATCATCATTATTAATTATTAATGAATTACTATTATTGGAAGGGCTTTCTAGTAATCAAACGCTTGCTCTGATTCCTATACGATGTTCCCATAACGATATTGGTTTCTAAATGATTTGAGAACAATACTATGTTAATAATTGACTCATTAGAATGGAGTATTTCAAATAAGACAAACTTTCACTACATCCTTCTCTTTTCCCAACAATAGTATTTTGAATGACAACCCACAAAGTTACAATTCCTAGCTTATATTCAGATGTCATATCGAGCTTTTATTATACAATAGTTTCATTCTCTGCGGACTTATTAATATTGATAATTAATCAGCTTTAGTAGATATTCATTTGTTGAAGACACCCATACTAGCGTACACTTTGTTCTTGCTCACTCAAATTACTGTTTTGTATTAGTGTGAAACATCAGCTGTAGTAATAATTCTCGGAGTTTTAAATATATCAGTGGTTAATAATTGAGCGATTACTTGTTAGAAATCAATCCAATCTACAAATGCAGTAAAGATCTATCTGGATAGTTCCAAACAGCTGTTTCGCCTTCTCAGGCTCATTAGAGGAACGGACAAAGCTGAAGTGTGACCGATCGCTATTTCTGCTGATGTATATATCACCATCAACGGGAAGTACTAGAGAGGTAATGAACAACTTAGTGACCTACCCGCTAGTAGATGCCCTTAATAAAAATCAACGCAATGTGGATAATATTGACTGAATGGATCCTCCGTATAGAAGTCACGATGAACAATGCTAGGACCAAGTATACCAAAAAACGACATAAACTAATGCAAATGTCAATAATTGAGCCACTACTTGTCTGAAATTAATCTCAGTATAGGTTTCTCTAGATGTAGATTAGATTAATTCCTAACAAGCAATCGTTCAATCATTGACTTTTGCATTGAATAGTGTCGCCCTTTACCACAATTGGTCGTAACATTGCCCATCGTGACATCTAGGAAGTACGAAAGATCCATACAGTGGATGTTCTCCACAATGCGTTACTTACTTTATCTAGTCACGGGTAGATGGCACTAGTAGTTCGATGAAGCACTGTCTCTGTTGATAATACGGGCTGATCAGCCCGAGCTTGCGAAACAGCTGTCCAGAACTATTTATCTATGGTTTCACTGATCGATCTAGAGTACAGATGATAGTCAACACTCACTCAGTTGTCAGTCTTAGTTCAATGTCCAAATAAACCGTGGGCGTGCTGTGTTGTACTGTGGTCATAGCAGTCATCTCACTCAGCACTTCAGATAACAACGTATATTAAACAGTCAATGAAAAATAGAAGAAGTCGAAAATGGCTCTATTTTACTATAAAAGGTCACTTCATATTTAGTTAAGTACTCGTACCTTTGCATGTTTTCACCAAGGAAAATATTTTCTATATGCCAAAAAAAAGTTTGTCTTTTGTTATATCTAAAATAAAAAAAGTACAGGCAGTCACCGAGCACTGCTGACAGAAGTGAAAACTGACATTATGAAGTAACCAATTTATTTTGAGAATTTCATCCAAATTCGTATGATTTAACCAGTATCATCTCTTTCTACATTACAGAATTTTCCGACAGTGCCATTGAACAATCCATCCCCAACATCTATGTTATTAGTTATCATGTATGGTCGATCAAGAACTAAAATTAACTCGTATGGTAATCCACCCGTATCATCGGTTGTCATTTTATGCAACTTCTGCCTGAAAAAATTTTGTTGCTCAGCATTATGACAACCAACGAAGACATCCGATGTCACAGATAATATTGTCTACGGAATTTAGTATGGAGTTGTTGTACTCGTTGTAGCATCCGAGATTACAATTTTATTGTTTTTAAATGAAAATTAATATAATTAGTTTTTCTTTAGTTTTCACAATTGTCAGCATTTCAATCAACAATTATATACATTTTTATATTTAATAATAAAAAACGTATAATGGGCGGTATAATCCCTGTAAAATGGTATGAATGTAACCCGACAGTCATTATGATAAATACACATTATTTTATTTTCAAAACATGTTATTTATTGATATTCACATCGATGAAAATGAAAGTAATGTTAAACAGCATTGGTTCGAATTGAAGATGTCTACGGATGGTGGTAAAAGAAAACATCTTCAATTCGGACCAATGAACAAATAATCTAAAAAGAAATGCAAAATGTAAACGCATAAACGTTTCCGTCATATGTCAGTATGATCGTAAATAACACCACAAATAATTATTTGAAATAAAATTTTGCACTATCGTGTTTGTTGTATTAAAAAAAACATCAAGACGATACTCACTATTATATTTGATGCTGTGATCCAACATTCGAACAATGAAAAAAATAAACTAGATATAACACAACGTCATCAATCATCAAAAGTCATCAAAAGTTCTCACTTATATACATCACTAATGTTATATTCTTATGACAAGAATTATATTCACAATACTTGAAACATTGCACGTAGATACGATACTAAGTTCACAATGTACAATTGATAAATTCAATAAAAATATAGCTTTCGTCTGCACGACGACCGAGGATTGAGTAAATGAATAATGTCGAGTATCCGACTCAGATATGCACACATGTGTAAGCGTATAGAGAGACTGCCTGACGCCTGACCTGAGTAGTTGCGCACGCAGCAGTATACATAATACCTAATAAATATAGCTACAGCGTGACGGAATGTGACTGACTCATGGTGTTACCCCCAATCTGGAATAGCTCAACGCGCCCAAAGAAGTTTTCACTTCAATGCATTTTTCTTTACCTGTTTTTTATGAATATGTATTTAGTTATCCCAACATTTTCCTCGCTGTCGAGCCCAGAAGGTGCACATTGGTATCAGATTAATAGCAACCCATTCCATACCTGACTCTCTTTTCTGGTTTAGTTAGTGTTGATTAGGTTCATGTCGACGGATGTCACGTATGCAACCGGATTTAGTCAGCTATTAATGAATGACGAAAATAAGTTAGTAGTGCGATTATACCAAATAGTTCTCACCGAAAGAATAAGTTTACACCGAAATCGCCTACGACTATTAATAAAGAACTCTATGAAGAAAATCTTCAGTGGATGTACTCCTTACAAGCTCAACACAAATTAACAATTTATTTCATGGTCTTAATATATTGCTAATTGTCGATAAGAAAATAGTTGTAAGATTTATCTATTCTAGATCGATCAGTAACATTACAAACTTATAGTTCCAGAATGTGTTTGCAGCTCGAGAGTTCGAAAGAGCTGTCTGGAGCTATTATTTTGTAATCTAGCTGATCGATTAAGACTAAAGAAACCTCATCATTGCTGTTTGGCAAAGGCCAATAAAAAAATTCATTTATTTCTTAAATAGTTGGATAAGGAAATAATCACGAACGTATTTTTCAGCTTCTGACGGTGATTTGGCATTTTCTCCCATTTTGGGCATTTTGGTGGGAGCAACATTGACAATAATCATTGTGATAACGCTGGTGATAATAAGAATAAAAAGGTCACAGAGCCAGCGAGAAGCACCACTGGAACAGAAAGTAGTTAGTGGTGTTCATCATAATACAATGTCTTCAACCAAACCTTTACTCAGAAGCTCTTCGCCTAGGGATGTGGATGAACGTGATCCTGATGTTATTCCTGCTAAATATGGTGAGTTCTTAAAATACACTATAATATTAGGACGATAGATTGGAGCAAGAAGCTAGAACGTAATTTTCTGTCGAAGACGTTCAATAGTAATGGCACAGTTTGGGAACATTGTCACAAAACTCAGTTCATTCATTGTTCCAAGATACTCTTACGAATAATAATATTCAAACGAATACGAGTTGCACTACAAATGGATAACATCGCGCGACCAGAATAAAGCAGATAACTAGGTTATAATATAATTGTACCACAAATAAGTCCGCTAACAATTGCCTCAAAATAGGATATCCAGAAATGTTAATCATTTGTAGATAGTACATCTTGAAGCTAAGGAAATTTGAAGAATATTGTCACACTTACGAGTTCATTGACCTCTCTAGAATACCGTAGAATGGTGGGAGATCTCTCCCTTTTCTATTTCCTTGATCGGTGTTCATCAGAAATCTCATCTGTTCTTCCCTCACAAGAGATATGCGGACTAAACAAGCTCAAACTAGTCACCCTTTCATTGTCAAGCTTGAGATTCGCCAGCCAGACTTCATTTTTTTATCGAACAACGAAGTGGAACTCTTTACCTAGTGAGATCTTCAACCTTCAAGAATAATTCGAATGCCCAGTAATTCTGTCATCGCGAATATCTGTATGTAACTCGGAAAAAATATGCTTATATCAGAAAATTGTTATGAAACAAAAATCTTTTAGAAGGCCTCAATGTACACCTTCGAATTTTGTTCAGTTTTCCAAATGAATAATTTTAAATCTTTATAATGTCTAAGAAATTGGTGGTTTCTCATATTTTTCCGGAAATACTCGAACAAAACGAACTTGAGAGAAAAGGTGGAAATAAAAAGCTTGTATTCACATGAATTTTTTCCTTGGCTCACTTTCAGGAATTTTCGAGTGACCATATCTCGGAAAATATTGATTTTTCAGAAAAATTCGAGAGAGAATAAACATCTTATTTTGGGGGCAAAAAAGGTAATTGTGTAATTTTTTTTCCATTTTCACCCAAATTCTGCAGGTTAAGGAAACCGTGATGGGGTTGTATACCAGTTCCGATCATTTCCACATTTAATTTCTATTTTACCTTCCCTATTGACGTCATTACTAACCCATTGAACAAGGTTTCATCGACATTCCTTTTGTAGAACTCAAATAACAGCTGAACGCTAATATGAGCGAGTGGGTGACGCCAAATGCAATTAGTATCTTATCATTCCCGATGTGCCAATATCTGTAATTTGAATCTTGCTAGGGCATATTCATTCCGTGCCCCTCCTGCTTTCTCTTTTCAAACTCATATTATGAAACGAGATTTATGCTACCTATTTCGAGCGCAATTCATTCCATTGATATTGTTTTTGTTCAACTGCTCGATGCTATACTCAATTCAGTAAATATTGAGAGCGGAGTATTCTAGAAAGCGAAAGATGAAGTAATCAATCTGGAAATAATTACAATAATGATGAGAGACAAAATCATGTAAAATTGAACCTGAGAAATCCATCCAGACATTACAACCATCCCTGATAGGAGAAAGGGTTATTTATCATAATAATATGTTGAATCTTTAAATAAAATATGTAAATATAAATTTGGTAATAATTATTCCCAATTGAAAAGTCTTGGCTTTCGGATGGATTCCTTGTTACAGTAGCACAACTTGATGCTGACGTTTCGCCAACCATTACAGATGGCATCTTCAGGGCAGACTTGAGGCTTGAACTGAAACTGATTCTACTGGTTTCTGTAGCCGTATTTGTTGTAGGAGAAATCCTTCACGCTACACAGTTCACTGCCTTTATTCCGGTGGTTAACTCTATTCTGGCACCCGACCCTGCCGTTGTGTGATCATGTGCGAAGTGGAATTTTCGAGAAAAATTCTGCATAATCGATGCTTTATAATGTAATAATAATAAATGGTTTCCGTCCTGGAATAACCATATGTTAGCCACATCATTGTTGGTCTAACATTTACTTAATGGTTTTTGTGGAATAATTTTCCCTGGCAATAATATCTTTGTTTAAACTAATTTTAAACAATATGTATATGATTATATATATATATATATATATATACATATATATATACATATATTAGAAGATATAAAGTTCTTTTCAACCGTGCTGTATATAAATTATTCGATATTATTATCAGGTATGCGGTCAGAGGATGCTGAATTAATACTCAATTATTTTAAAATTCTCAATATTTCGTCATATATTCATGACTTCTTCAGGAGACACTACAATAAACATAAGAAAACAATTTAAAACTTAAGTAAGTCATTAACTAAAAACAAATTAAAATTACTTACAAAATATTAGAGGTCCATGTGATAGTTCAACATTTATGTTGATGTTGCATTATTATAGTCGTCAAAACTGTGGAAACAATCAGTTAGGCACGAAGCAGTCGATGATTCAACAGAAAATGCAGAGCAAATGAAATTAACAGTGATAACACATCTGTGTGTCGTTTGTTATGGAGTTTTTTTATTTATTCATTCATTTTTTTGTTGATATCAACATAATCGAAACAAACTAATTGCCACAGTTGGGAGAAATTTGAATTGAACTATACAGAGGTTTCAAAAACATACATTTACAAAAACATTACATTTGTTTTAAAATATTACAATAAATATCACTCAGTTTGTTGGTATCTATATACATATATATATATATATATACTTTTTTTTTTTTTTTTTTTTTTTTTTTTACATTCAAACCTGGTCGGGGCTGCTGCGAGCTCCGACGACATCGCAGCAGTCGCGCCAGAAAAAAACCTAAAAGGCGGTTAACCGAAGCTACTCCTCCCCACCGGTCGGTAAGTAGCTTCAGGTTCCTAAATCGTGTGCCCTAAGTATTCTAATTGAACCCAGAATGACTGCTTTTTGCATCCGGTCTATCAAGATCTGCGCCGAGTTCCTACAGGCCGGAATGATCTTCAAGTTTGAACGCAGCGAAGACCGAATTCCGCCCAAAACACCGATGATCAGAACCACTAATACGACTTTGTGGCCTGGGTATAGCGTGCGGAGCTCGAACAGGAGATCTTGATATTTTGTCCATTTTTCCTCCTCTTTCAAGACTATGTTCTTCTCTGCCGGAGCGGAGAATTCGATGACATACATAGTTTTGATTAGTTTATCGAGGAGGACAACGTCAGGCCTATTTGCTTGTATGGACCTGACGGTCGGAAACGGATAATTCCAGAAGATCTGGCATTTTTCGTTTCCGACAACGGACTCAATATCTCCTGGCATGTAAGGCAGCACCGGCTCTTGGTCTATTCCGTACGAGTGCCTTAGATGGTAATACAGCACCCGTAGGCCCGAATTATGGCGATGGGTGTACGCCGACGCCGCTTTTGCCGGACATGCCGACAGAAGGTGGAAAAGCGTCTCAGGCGCCTTTCGACAGGCCCTGCAGCTGACATCAGGGACCTGCACACCCATCACATTGCGGCGATAGACCAAGGTGTTAATTACGCCATTTCGGCAAGCTGCGGTAAATCCCTCAGTCTCGGATGTAACCGTAGCCAATTCGTGACTTTTAACAAGGCACAGGAGGGGGTCCGAGCTCCTAAGAACTTTACAAGCTATACTCAGAACCACACTTCGATGCAGACCCTCCAGACTGAGGAGTCCCCTACCTCCCCGATGACGTGGGAGATAAATGCGGGAAACGGACGATCTAGGATGCAAACTGTGATGGATATGCATCATTTTCCGGGTGTCTTTATCGAGTCTATGCAGCTCATCGACCGTCCATTTCACCACTCCAAAAGAGTGGAGCAGGACTGGAACGGCAAGCATATTTGTTGCAGATACCTTGTTCCCACTCGAAAGTTCGGAAGACCAAATCTTTCGAACAAGGTTTCTGTATTTGCCGCGGAGAGCCACCTTTACCTGGGAAGCGTCATAATTAGGACGCTGTTCAATTCCCAGGTATCGATAGGTCTCTCCAGCATCGAGGTGTGTAAAGATGCTTCCGTCGGCAAGCTGCATATTCTCGTACACTTCCGGAGAAGTGTATATATATATATATACACACACATATATATATATATATATATATATATACACACACATATATATATATATATATATATATATATATATATATATATATATATATAACTTAAGAGATATAGAATTAAATTTTCTGAATCATGAAGATAACTTAGATAATTTAACAAAGGATTATAAAGATGAATAAACGTAAAAGATTGAACCATAGGCGGGATTCGAACCCACATTTCTGGATTTCTAGTCCAGGGTGTTTACCAATTACACCACTTCGGTCCTGTTAGATTTTTATATTTTTGTAAATATAAACCTCTGAAAGGATAGTAGATCATTGATGAACACAATGCGATTCGATGCCCTACCATAGATCAACTATTCACGCACATTCATCTGAAGTTCAGTCGTTTTTTTAAAGTAAGGATTGTAGGTTAGTACTGCTATGGTTGGCAGTTACTTGACAGTTCTTATTCAAATGACAGCATCCTGGTTCTTATATATTTCAATAGAACTGACTGAGAATTGTTCTGGTTAATTATAAACAAGTTTAAAGTTTCTTTGCCTAATTGGCCACTATCGTGTATGTAACTTAAGAGATATAGAATTAAATTTTCTGAATCATGAAGATAACTTAGATAATTTAACAAAGGATTATAAAGATGAATAAACGTAAAAGATTGAACCATAGGCGGGATTCGAACCCACATTTATATTTACAAAAATATAAAAATCTAACAGGACCGAAGTGGTGTAATTGGTAAACACCCTGGACTAGAAATCCAGAAATGTGGGTTCGAATCCCGCCTATGGTTCAATCTTTTACGTTTATTCATCTTTATAATCCTTTGTTAAATTATCTAAGTTATCTTCATGATTCAGAAAATTTAATTCTATATCTCTTAAGTTACATACACGATAGTGGCCAATTAGGCAAAGAAACTTTAAACTTGTTTATAATTAACCAGAACAATTCTCAGTCAGTTCTATTGAAATATATAAGAACCAGGATGCTGTCATTTGAATAAGAACTGTCAAGTAACTGCCAACCATAGCAGTACTAACCTACAATCCTTACTTTAAAAAAACGACTGAACTTCAGATGAATGTGCGTGAATAGTTGATCTATGGTAGGGCATCGAATCGCATTGTGTTCATCAATGATCTACTATCCTTTCAGAGGTTTATATTTACAAAAATATAAAAATCTAACAGGACCGAAGTGGTGTAATTGGTAAACACCCTGGACTAGAAATCCAGAAATGTGGGTTCGAATCCCGCCTATGGTTCAATCTTTTACGTTTATTCATCTTTATAATCCTTTGTTAAATTATCTAAGTTATCTTCATGATTCAGAAAATTTAATTCTATATCTCTTAAGTTACATACACGATAGTGGCCAATTAGGCAAAGAAACTTTAAACTTATATATATATATATATATATATATATATATATATATATATATATATATATATCCAGAAATGTGGGTTCGAATCCCGCCTATGGTTCAATCTTTTACGTTTATTCATCTTTATAATCCTATGTTAAATTATCTAAGTTATCTTCATAATTCAGAAAATTTAATTCTATATCTCTTAAGTTACATACACGATAGTAGCCAATTAGGCAAAGAAACTTTAAACTTGTTTATAATTAACCAGAACAATTCTCAGTCAGTTCTATTGAAATATATAAGAACCAGGATGCTGTCATTTGAATAAGAACTGTCAAGTAACTGCCAACCATAGCAGTACTAACCTACAATCCTTACTTCAAAAAACGACTGAACTTTAGATGAATGTGCGTGAATAGTTGATCTATGGTAGGGCATCGAATCGCATTGTGTTTATCAATGATCTACTATCCTTTCAGAGGTTTATATTTACAAAAATATAAAAATCTAATAGGACCGAAGTGGTGTAATTGGTAAACACCCTGGACTAGAAATCCAGAAATGTGAGTTCGAATCCCGCCTATGGTTCAATCTTTTACGTTTATTCATCTTTATAATCCTATGTTAAATTATCTAAGTTATCTTCATAATTCAGAAAATTTAATTCTATATCTCTATATATATATATATATATATATATATATATATATATATATATATATATATATATATATATATATATATACATTATTTACGTTATTCTTACTAAGTACTCCAATATATTAATATCTTTAATACTTTTAAATGTAATTTCTGATTAATTCCAATTAATTAAAATTTGATAATATTCATGTACTTAAAATACTTATCTCTTCAATAACCTAGTTATTTGTTAATTATTGCAGTTAATAACTTAGTTTCAATTGAATTTAACTATTAAAAGTTATATACCCCTAAAATTACTACTTCAATATTGTTAAATTTATAAATCAATAAATTAAAATCTATATCAACATAACACTTTTTTTTAATTTCACGCAACGGCGCATATTTGCGTGCTGTTCTTCTAGAAAAAAAACAAATAAACTTAAAATTGTCTGGAACAGTCATTACTCACATGGTTAATACATTTTCGGAGCACTACACTAAGGCTGGAACCTGGATGTCTGCGTTCCAATTTCAATTTTGAAATTTCCAATCCCAGTTCCCATTCTCCCATTCCAATTTCAAATCCGTAGTCCAAATCCGTAGTCCAAATCCAATTCCATTATGTATCCTTGTTAAGCCATGTGAGAATCACAAATAGCCATGTGAATAGGAAACGGCCATGTGGGAATCACTTCCATATATACATATTCTTACTTTCGCTTGACAGATCGCCATGTGGGGATCACATATGGCGATATGGACATCAAAAAAAAATTTTTTACTACCCTTCCATCCTTGAAATTTCCATTTCCATTCCAATCCAAGTTGCCTTCCTTTAAAGAAAGGGACTGGCATGAGTCGCCATGTGGGGATCACATATGGCGATGTGGGCATCGAAAAAAAAAATTTTACTACCATTCCATCCTTGAAATTTCCATTTCCATGCCTTCCCTTAAAGAAAGGGACTGGCAGAGATCGCCATGTGCGGATCACTGTCGTATGCGTTCCTGTGGTTCGATTTCTTATTTTCCGTAGAAAAAAACTGGTAGAGATCGCCATGTGGGGAACAGCTCTCAAAGTCGGGCGGTATGCCCTAAGCTGACCCATGGTCCTGGTGGAGGCATAGGAATAGAAACACACACTTATAAAAAACTTTACTAAATGTAGAGCTTGACGTCATTTAGACCTAATGTCTTGCTCTACATAATAACATATTCAAATCAATGACAATACCGTCAATAATGATTGATGGCTATTATCTATCTAAGATGTATGAATATTGAATATGAATGCCCTACATAAGTATATATATATATTATGTAATATACTGTTATTGTTATTGTCCTAGTTAATTTAGTCTAAGATGTCAAGGTAGCTAACAATATGTTCAATACATCGCATCAGTAAACATATTGTTAAGTGGGTTAGCTATGAGATCTAAACATATACTCAATAACATCACTAATAGAAATAAGGTCGCATTCTATAATTTAGGGATTTTAGGTAATCTCGTATAGGGATGGAATATTCCTATATTACAATGGGATTCCAAATGTTGGGAAGGTAATATCCTGAGTCAGGGTCTAGATTATTTGGATGTTTTAGGATTTCTACAGCTTCAAGGATTTCTCACTGATACAAGTTTGGGGCTCGGGTCAGAATTTTAATATTTTCAAAAAGGATTAGATGATTAGTGTCAAACTTGTGTTACGCAAGTGCAGATCTACTGGTGTCCCGAAGCCTTGTACAGCGCTCATATTCTCTCACACGAGTAGCTACTGTACGACCTGTTTCACCAATGTAGACTTCACCGCAAGAACAGGGAATGTCATAAACAGCTTCTAAGTGAGGAGGAGGAAGGAGATCTTTGATAGGTTTGAGAAACGGAGATAGTTTTGGAATTATGGAAAACCGAGTACAAATAGTATGTTTCTTAAGGATTTAAATAGCTATAGAGATCCTAAAACATCCAAATAATCTAAACAGTGACTCAGGATATTACCTTCCCAACATTTGAAAATCCGTCCTCGAAAATTCCAGGAGGGATTTTTTCCTACAATAAATACGGCTACAGAAACCAGTAGAATCAATTTCAGTTCAAGGTTCAAGCCTGCCCTGATGATGCCACCTTCAATGGTTGGTGAAACGTTTGCATCGAGCCGTGCTATTTTGGCGCGGAATCAATCCGGGAGCCAAGATTTTTCAATATCAGCTATCCGCGAAAGTCTACTATTCAAGATAATTATTCCCAATATATAGTTGATTTAAATATTGAGTTCTTGATTGAAATATGAGTAAAAAAGACTAATAAACATATATTTACCTTTTTCGCATCCAGGAGGTGGTAGTTTTGAAATGGGCATATAAGTATGCCTCAGTTATATGAATGGTGTGTACGTGAACCAAACCTCAAATGCGCTTAAATGACCACATACATAACTAGGTGCGTCATCTGTATATTACTGCTTTTCAACAAATGTATACAAATTTAATTCATTGAACACTTGCGAATTTCTTCATAATGGTTAGAATAATTATGTTTATATAGAAAGCTGATACAACAAATCAAAAATACTGGTACAGCAAAGTTTTTTTTCTTTATCTTTAAATATATGTTATTAACTTTATACCTATTGGAGCGAATGGATTTTTGTTGTCAGGTCACGCTGTTTTGTTTCTTTCTTGAGATATAACGTCTTTAACGTAAGTGAATTAAGTTCCAAACATTTCACGATGATGATCATGAGACCAAAACGTACGTAAAAATGAAAATATAGTGACCCATTTCTCAAGAATTCACGATTCACTACATTTTTCGGTGATCTTGAGACCTTCCTGGATGATAACCAAGCTTCTAGAGA
Source organism: Endomychus coccineus (assembly GCA_958510875.1). NCBI lineage: Eukaryota > Metazoa > Arthropoda > Insecta > Coleoptera > Endomychidae > Endomychus > Endomychus coccineus. The sequence continues at coordinate 43,216,299 of OY294068.1, forward strand.
AGATAGTATCCCCTTGCAGTCATCCCTTTGTAGGGTTTCTCTACCACATTTGTCCCGACTCCCCAAGTCAGTAGAATTTCCTCCATACATCTGGATGAGCTTTGGTATACATTCCTCCTCTCGGTGAGAGCCTTCAGTGTGGTGTGACGCGTTGTCAATGGCTCCGTTAATGTCGAGGAAAGCACAGAGAGCAGTTTGTTTCCTTTCCAGCGGCTTCTCCAGTTCACTTGTCAGCTGATGCAGTGCGGTTTCGGTTGATTTCCCCGCTCTATATACATTTTATGCATGGTGGACATTGGTGGAGAGGTTCCTCGTTCACTACCTACCATGTTTATGGTGAAATTTTAAGTACTTACTATTATATGCCTGATTTGATTAGAGGGGTCGTTAAGGAGGAATCCACATAATTTTCTTAGTTTGTCACCTTGATTCCATACATGCAATATCAAATAGGTAGTGCTGGATCACCTGAAAACAATTAATACTTAAATCTTCTACACTGAGAAAAAACTTCATTTGTGGCAAGTAAAATTGTAATAGTGCTTATTAAAAAAAGAAGTAGAATAGGGGACAAGCAAAGTAAGCACTTCCAGTAATCAAACCAAGAAACTTAATATTATTGAAAAGTTTACTATGACATTAAACACTTGCCCCAAATAATCTAACTGATTGCCACAAGCAAATATAATCATTTGAAATAAATCATTTGTGTAGTTGTTTTAAGTATTATCATTAATAACAATAACTGCACATTTTAATTGCCATTATTAAAATGGATCTAAGAGGAAATGTATTGTTTAATTGTTCCTAATATATATTTTAATTATGTGAAATGTTTTTTGTATATCGACAAGTATATTGTTCATTTGTTCTTAATGAAATGTTTGTACTGTACGTTTTAATAAAAACATTAAATATATATACAGAATGGTCCGCTAGCATAGTATAGTTTTCTCGAGCACCTGTAATACTGATTTCTTCCAATTCTTCAGGCACAAGGTTCATACAAAACCTCAGTTGGCACACTTTAGAATATACAGAATGTCTCAATAAAATGAGGAGTATGAAACTTAAATTTGTATAGTCCCCAATCAATTCTAAAGAGTAACTTTATATATCATACTTGGTATCTAAATGCCAAAGTTTAGGAGCTATAGTCGCGGTTTTCCAGAATTAGCGGCTATACCGGCTATACAGACCAATCAAATCTACATCTGCGAAACTACCGTATTAAGTAGTAGTTGAGGGTGAGACTATTTTTTCCAATAAACTACACTCTTTCTCAAATATAGCATGATTGTGAATATAGACCTAATTGATAAAACATTTTTTTCCTATATGCAATCCGTACTGTTTGCAAAAAATAATCTCGTACTCAACTTATCTGTAATACTGCAGTTTAAGGCATAGATTTGAGGAGACCCATAGCCACTACTTTTGAAAAAGTGGCTGTAGCTCCTAAACTTACATTTAGTTATCAAGTGTACACAACTCACCGTAAAATAGTTCGGGGAATCAGAAAACACCATAATACACAAGGTCATCTATTTAAAAAACACAAGTTTGATGTGCCCTGCGTTATTGAAGCACCCTGCATATTCAAAAATTACTTTAATGTGAAATGTGAATTATCAGTCTTACAGTAGCTATAGATAATATTACACCAAGTGGACGACTCTGTATAAATAACTATGTTGCAAAAATATGAGAAATTTTTGGTTTCTAGGAAGTATAAAAAGTATAAAATACGTAACCTAATATTTTTATTATGAAAACATATACATTCAAATAACTCGAAACGGATAGAGTTCTTGTAATATCTACTCGAGATCATCGTTAATCTTCCAAGTTATCGTATCTCGTGTTTTGCTATTGTGTTGTTGTGCCCACGAGACCACATGAAAATTAGAAGTAAAAGTTATTGTTTTTCAACTTGTGACATGGAAAAAATGTTATTTCCAGTTTTAACTAGAAAACTAATTTTTCAGATGTACAATCGTTTATAAGGTTAACGTCCACATGAATTTAAAATACATTATCCTATTCCTAATATTGCCAATACAAGAACATACATTCTTATAATTCTAAACGTATTTTATGGGTATGAATCTTTGAATAATAACACAGCTTTGGAAATAAAATGGAATCTTGTTCTTCAGTATGTGATACTTCAAATGCAGAATAGTAGTCATCCATAGATAATGGTTTTAAATCATCATAATATTCAGTGTGACCTATTAAGAATGTAAACACTTATAAAAACATGTTTACTTTCCGATTTTGATAGTTTTTTCCAAGATAGAGTTTTGTAATGTTTACTCGAGATGGCATCACATTTCGCTAATCTCACAAACTGCCGTATCTCATTTTTTGTTATTTTTCAGGACAGCGATTTAAAGTATTGTTGAGCCCATCATAAGAATGCATGAAAATTAAAGCCTTTAAAACGTGTGTAATATTTTTTTTAAATAAAATTTGTTGTTTTTCAACTTGTGATATCAAAACAGAATTTAATATCCAGCTTTAGCTTAAATACTGAATTTTCAGAGATACGATAGTTTGTAAGGTTAACGACGATATGTTAGAATTTAAAATACATTATCGTAATAATGCCATAAAATAATATATATTCTAATAACTCTAAATGTATATTATGGGTATGATAAGTAGGTAATACACTTTATTTTATTTGGTAACAAACTTAAATTATAGGTCTTCGAATGATAACACAGCTTTGACAATGAAATGCAGTCTTGTTCTTCAGTATGTAATACTTCAATTGCATGTTCATTGATAGTTTCAATATTCAGAAGTTAAAAACTTTCATCGGTAATTCCTCCATCTGAAAAATAATGTTTTTAACTCTTAATGTATTAGAGTGGGCCGTTCAGCAGTTTTCTAAATGAAATAATCTTAAAGAAAAATTGTATAGATACAAATTTACTTATATGGTTGAACTTTATGCTGAATCTTGAAAATACGACGTTGGTTGATTGACAAAAACAATTCTTTTTTTATATTTTTCAATATAGTATTTCAAAATAGATGCATTCAATTCTGGTTTTCTTTTCATAAATCTCCGGCATATTACAAAAAAGGTTTATCATTATAAGATAAGCATCCCATAATCTAGTTATTAGCCGTTCTGCTAGACAAAACAATTTCACCGCTAATCACATTCACACTTCCCTTGAAATCGTTGGATATTTTCTTCCAGTCCCCAATCGGTTAATAGTGCAATGTAATCCATGCTTATCACTTGTTTTATGTTTAAATCCCCTCACTTATTCAAAACGTCGCTGAATCAATCGCTGCACAGCACTCACAGCGACCGCAACCACCCACTCCGAAACGCATGCGCATAAACTGAGAGTGAAAACTAAAAACCCTGCTTGTCCTTTGCCGCGTCTTTCACTCAGCATTCGGGTTTTTCCGGCACTCTCCGACAAGTTGCCAAGTACCCATTGACTTACTACAAAATATTGACTACTTGGGGAAATAAACAGAGAATTAGAGCAAGTACGGTGAATACTATCCCAAGTAAATTGTGATAATACTTGCAAATAAAATGTTATTAAAGCACAGGTTATTTACCGCAAGTGTTGCTTTACTTGCGTCTACAGCTTTAATTTGTTTCGGCAAGTTTCTAATAAATCCCTAGGCAAACGTTTAATTAATGGTAGTATAATAAAATAGTTGCTTGCGGTAAGACTTATGGTTCAAGTAAGTAACTGGTGTTAATAATAACAAATCCATATGAGATATTGCTGCAAAGAAAACTATAATTCTGACAATTAAAATAGTGTCAAGAACGTAGTCTATTTGAGTCTCTGTTCTCGATAAGATATCTGCGCTGGATTCATTTGTTCCATGTCCAACTGTATATTTTCAGTCGCAAATAAATTATCACCAAAGTTGTATCCTTGTCATTGATACAATGAATCGACGATACTGGCTATTTATGGATAATTTTGATTTCTATTGAACCATAACTATACAGTAACCTATTATGGTTTTATTGCAAATGAAACCAGACCAGTGAGTGACTAAAAGAGACTATTCACAGAATCCAATCTAATCTGGCTTGTGGCAAGTTTAAATTGCTATAGATTCACATCGAATACGTTGTAAAACTGCAGTGAACTCGACTCGAGAAGGAAGAAGTATTGCAACTCTCGGGAATATTATAAACCTTGATTTATTAAACAATTCCTATTCCTATATTAAGATGAATGTATACTACAGTAATTTCCGATTTCAGGTTCCCCAGATGGAGAAAGTGATAGACATGTGGGGACATTAAATGGTCCCTCAAGTCTGTCTGGAGGGAATCTGGCTACGTCGCCTAATTATATACCGTCTAACGTCCCTCAGCCACAATGGGTTAGTCCAGTTAGTTCTGCATCGGTTGTCGAACCTACGGTAAGTTCAAGTTCGGAAGTGGGTGAGAGGTTTGAAATACCCTTGAACTTTTCTTAATCACAGTATTTTTAAATACCTGGATTTTCTTGGGCAACTATCTATAGCTTAATGGTGAATGCAAAGCATCAATGATTCAGAAACCATAAATCTACGGCTATTTGATTCTTATATACAGAATGGTTTGTATATTCAAGTACCAATGTGCAATTTGACGAATTCAGATCATTCTCTGATGATACTGACCTAGCTGTGGAAAAGCGCATAATATTTTCAATCTTAACTGGAAAAAAGTCCCATATTCAAATCATTCCATTTTTGCCAACTACAAATATTCCTCTTGAGCATGTAGATGTTGAACTAGTTCTTTTTGCTTGAAACATTATTATCTACAGATGAAAATTGCCAGTGGCATGTAGCTTTCCCAACGGGTCAGTCATACTTCCTCTGCCGGAAAGTGGAACATAGCATTCTCTATTATAAGGTCAATACCTTGACCCCGTTATCAACGTGTCACATGACCCACTCGGACGTTAATTGTGCGAACTCGAATCATGTTCAATAGATAATTTCATACTGTACTAGAACCAGTGAATATTATGATCTTTATTACAGAGGAAAAGAGCTGATTGAATTTATTTGCGGTGCAAACAATTATTAACAAAGTATTGAACTTGAAATGGCAAGCTGTTTATTTCCGTTCGTCGTTTCCGTGTGTAAGACGCCCATGTTGAACAATTTCATGAATCTGTTTCCTTTAATTGTGAAATTTATCTCCGATTTATTTCATAAACCTTTGGTACATCTGAAAACTAGTTCGGAAACTGCCCATGATTGTTATGTAGTGTTCTCTTGACTCTTGGTCACAGAAACTTCTTATTTTTACTTGGTATTTTATCTCAGAATGTCCTCTAAATACTGTGTGCCTAATTGCTATAGCAATTATGCCAGTTCTTGGAAAAAATGGATTAAAGCAATTCATAGAAATTCTTTCGTCCCCAATAAATATCATTCGTATGTTGTCAATTTTACATTATTAGAACAGCCAAGATGACAAAACTTGATGAAGCTTTACTTGTGTTCCCTAGAATACTTACAGAACTTGTTTAAGGTTGCGTCTGTACCTATTATCTTTCCGAATCAACCTTTGAGCGTTCAACCTTTAAACGTTCAACACTAAAAAATCGCGATAAGAATGCTTTCCAATCCTGGCTCAAGCGAAATGATACCTATTCCAAAATATAATGACTTTATTCGAGACAGAATTTAAAAAAAAATCGGTAAGCTTCCAAGAACAGTATTATGAATAACGTTCGAAAGATTGTTTCAAGTCTTAGCATGGACTTCAATTCAAAAAAAAGTTTGCAGAAGGTACTTTTAGGAAAAAGCGAACTATGTTCGTAGTGGTCCCAATTCGATTCTGTTATCAGGGGTATCTGTTTAACCATTCACTCAACTCAATACAGAATATAAAGTGAATAGAGCTAGTTAAATTAACCAGTACAAACCTGTAAGAATCTCTTGACAATTTGAGATATGACGATGATACTGTACATTAGAATCGGACAACATTTGCATAAAAAGCTAAAATTTTTGGGGATCTAAGTAATTCTTGGATTGCCCAAAAGTCATCTCCACTCTAAAAATTTTGGTCTAGAGTTTTAACTTTGCCAAATTTCAACTATTTGAAAAGAATAACAGGTGATCTTCAATGTCATGCGGAAATCAAGAAGGCACAAATTATTCATTAATATAATTTTTAATGATATTCAATGTCGAATTAAATTTTAATGTAACGTGCTCTATGTCGTAGAGTAGGCCCGAGTTGGTCACATGACAAATTCTACTTCAAGGCCTAACCACTCTAGTAAGCTATGGTGCTAATCTGCCTACTAAGTTCCGGCGTGTTCATTTATAAACCTGCGGAGTCACTATCAATGGAGTACGATTTGGGACACTATCTTTTCAAATATTCAGTCAATCTGAATGAGCAGTTATCATTCACCTAAATCGCCCAGGCTCATGCAAGTGTTAAATTGTTACCAAATACAGATATTTCATACACACGCATGCTGACACGTTGGAATATTGATTCTCCTCCAAATTTAAATTGAGGACAATATAAATAAAGCATCAACTTCAAATTTGGTTAATCAATTTTTATTGACGCTCAAACAATGTACAAATGTCACCAATGGTAATGGAGATATATTTTATTCGTCTATTTGAATATCTTTGTAGCTTCTGAGTCAATATTTGAGCTTTAAATGAGTGTGAGATTTATTTCATGTCGGAATTCATGTTTATGGTTTGTATGAAGGTTGCGTGTTTGAAGCAGTAAGTTTGTGTAAATCATATTTGACGTTTACAGCACCTTATGCTAACGTTATGCCTGAAATATATTTTCAACAAATAAAACCAATCAAATATCAACTCAGAAGTATAAAAGGGATTAATAATGTAATTTCCCTGAGTGATTGTATGTTTTTCAATACCTCGATTAAAGGAAATAATCAATCAAGGATAACTTCAGATTAATGTCAATTTGAATGTGTCCAAGAAGCGAAAAGTAAGACATTATCTTTATCTTTTGACTTCACGGAAGTAAAACCTATAATACTCATAGAACATTGTGTGAGCCAATGGTTGGATATTGGAAGAGGAAGTTGGCATTGGAATTTATTCTAAACGTCATAAGCTTTATAAAATACTACACTGATCCTGATCTCGTGTCCTGCCTACCTGAAATCGGTCCTGGGGGAATAACAAGACTTCCGATAATCACAGACCATGGGTATCTGTAGGAAATGGAGAGAATGCCCACTTTGCTACGATGTTCTAGAAGGTTGAGGTTGAGAGGAATATCTCTTTTCACAATGAGATCAAAGACCTTTGGCTTATAACACATCAAAATCACTTTTCGGCTGTGCCATATGTAAACAATGTACATACCTAATAGTTCTTTGATAACGCCGTGAAGTACTTCTTGCAATTCAGTTACAAAAAGTCGTCTTTTTGACTCTGATTATTATTGCAAAAATTTGTTCATTTTAACACTGAGTGCTAAAGTAAGTTAACTTTAGCACTGAGTGCGAAAAAGAATCTAATGACATATAAACATATTGCTTTTGACTCACTTGACAGCATATTTGTCAGAGCTCTTGTATCTTCTTCAACGTCCGAAGGTAGGAATTCTTCAGATTCGCTCATTTTAAACACAAAATTAAGATATAAGTTTGGATATTTTGACATATATGTCTTGACACTGGCACTTTTCCATGGTAACTCTTATATCACGATTTTTGCATTGTTTTCTCCACAGAAACAAGCAAAAATGGCTTTGATACCGGGATATCAAAAATTATCTTGGTCAAGGGTGGTTGTGGAATCTAAAACGTGTGTCTTACTTCACGTTATCAAAACTTGTGTCAAATTAATTAATTTGAAGTTTCTAAAAGTGAGAAATTTCGCAATTTTATACGAATGTTATAACACTCAGAACTCTCTAGTGCTTCAAACTCCTGGATTTTCACGTGGCCTATCGAAATTAGAAGGTTCGAATTGTATAAAAACACAATTGCATGAACGCCAGACGTCCTATGTAATTAGTTACGAACGTAATCATTTTGACATATGCCTCTAAGAGTTCGCTACGCGTCAGTTAGAGTTTATACGTTAGACGCGCGTAGCTGAGACCTGAGAGTACCTGTTTCTATTTTAATTAAATTTTCCTATTTAATCGGCATTTTGGGGCCCGAGATCATGCTATTCAGTTGGCCCCGTTCATAAACTAACGACATGCGACGAAAACCGCATGCGAAAAGTCCTCGTAGTGACGTTCTATGTTCCGAAGATTTGCACTTTTCTAACTCGCGAGCTACGCGCTCCTCACGTGAACGTCATTCGATTTATCGAAAATTAATCAATTTAGAACAGTTTTCGATCCCGTTTGTGGCTATTGCGACTTTGTAAAAGGTTCAAAGTTAACATTCCGTTTTACATTCCACAACCACCCTTGACCAAGATAATTTTCAATTCGTAGTTAATTATTGTTCTACAATTGAAATAAATAGGTATGAAATTTGTAGGTTATTGATGATGTCAGTGTGACAGTGATATAATTATTTCAAACGTAAAGTGAGACACACGTTCTAGATTCCACAACCACCCTTGACCAAGATAATTTTTGATATCCCGGTAGTATCTAAATGAAAATCATACGTAACGAAAATTTAATTTTTTTCATAACAACTGAATTACAAAAAAATCTTATATAAAACACGATGCAAAACGGCGTGGCGTGTTTTTTGCACACGATATTCCATACCACGCTCATTTTGCAACTAGTTGTATGAATATCTATTTCATTATAAGTACTTCTTTTCATCCGTTTTTACAATGACGTAAAGATGAAATTCTGAGAACCGCGCACGGAAAACTTATCCCGATCTCTTTTCCGTGCGCTAAATCAAAAAAAATTATTAGAATTAATTATGAGAAGAAAAAAAAACTTATTCATGATGCTTTTCTGTAAACAACAACAATATAATTGGTATATTTAGGAACCGTTGGTAGTATACTTATAATTTGTATCATTGCAGAAGCTTCTTCCTTCCAGCATGTCATTTTTAGAAGTAAAGATGTTGAAGCAGAGGTTTTTTCTTGATCTTGTATTTTCCAATTGAGAATGTTGATTTTCCTGATGGAATGTCGCAGATCTTGTATTTTTCAAGTGAGATAGGTTGAACAATTTTCGTGATACTTCTATTTTTCTTTGTATGGATTCTTCTATGTATCCTTCTGCTAAGTTGGGAGGACACCATCCTCCGTGCCTTTTCAGAGTGAGCAAATTAGTGCCACTTTCCAACAACATGGTTGCCAAGGATTTTTCAGTTTCGAAACCCCACTAATGATATGGCATCCAATATGTTGGACGTAACACCTACGATTTCGGTATGCCACAAATAATCTTCTGCTGTTCATTTTTTAGCCAGTAAATCTGCATATTTGCGGTACAGTATATAGGGCTCAAGAGTACATTCTCCAGTGGTAGTGAATAAGCTTCTTGACATATAACTTCTCCATCTCGCAAAAGCACAATTTCCCCATTATCCCATTATCTTCCAGATCATCTAAATCATCTCTACAATATGCGCCAAAGATCTCAAACACTAATATCACGTTTACCATTAGATGTTGTTTATCTGCAGCTTCACATAAAAATTCGAAATACTTGTTCTGCCATTAGTATCCTGGACTTGTTATGCGTATTGTCTAGAACCTGACACTCCAAAAAACCAATAGCTTATGAATATTTTATGTTACCAGCATTTTCTTCGATAGCCAAACAACTATTTATTTTAAAAATCTACTCCATAACCTGCAAGATTTCATATTCTTGACTTATTTAAAGTTTTAACTTTTTGGAGATCTCGCCACTCCAGAAAAAGTTGATACTCATGTTCTCAACCTCGATTTAGCACTGTCTTGTGCCGCTTGCTCTAACATGTTCTGAGACATATCTGGATTTTCTTCCGACTACATTTTTTTAAAACGGACAGACAATAAAACAATCCCATTGATAAAAGAATTGTTGCTATGGAAATGTTAATCATGGCTGGTACTAATTATTACAATGAATTATTATTACTTTAAAAAATAAAATGTTCCAAATGTACTTTTTATACTATTTTTCGTTGTTTTCAGATAAGTATGATAAGTCAGGAGCCCAGCCATGATTCTAATTGATCTTCTATTCTGGCTCAGTTGGTACTCTGAATTTTGACGATGGTCCTTTTATGAACTCTTTGGCCTGTCTCATTCTCTGCCCCTTGTTCCACCATTCTCAAGATTTGATTTTTCAACATGTACTGTTATATGATTTGCGCAGCGCCTTGGTTATACCACAGAAGGGTTCTGAACCAATTAGAGGCCTACGTGCTCCTTCTCGGGCCACTGAATCAGCCTCTTCATTACCTTTGTAGCCTGTGCGATCTGGTACTCAGGCTGAAGGCAGTCTAGTTTGACTGCCCAACTGAAATGTGAGGAACAAAATGCCTTTATAGCCGCTTGGTTGTCAGAGTATATGGCGATGGTTTTTTTTGGAACTCTTGCCTTGATAGCTTTTTGGCACAGTGATATATAGCATTCTTGAATTTGACTTGACTTATCTATTCCTACTCCTGCACCTTCCTCGGTTTTAGAGCCGTCTGTGTAACAGGCCATTCCTGAATTTATTGGAGGTCCTCCCTTCTATGCCTCTCTGCCTGCTATGACTATTATATACTAGTTTTTCTCGAAGGTATATTTGGGAAGTATATCATCGGATGGCATCCCCATTATGGGATAGGTTTCCAATTCATTGTATAGCTCGTTGTACATCTTACCGTGTAATTTGTGCTGACATGTCATTCTTACCGTAATATACATTGGTGAGACACGAAGAACCTTCAAAAAAGGAATCAAAGAACATGACAGGTGTAGCTTCATTATTGATAATTATGAACAACTATATTTTTAATGATAATTATAAGATTTTTCACTCTAGAAAAAGGAATAAATTGAATTTGGTGGAATTCCTAGTAATTGATACATATAAAAAGTCCGATATGTTATTGAACGATCAACAAATACACCATGATTCAGCTTTGTTAAATTTGTAGAATTAAAGTTTCCGTTTGCTACCAGTATATCGTTTAATCCCTCGATGGGTTAAGCCCAATTAGGTCAAATTCCACCAAGGATCTATCCTGAGATTATCATTGAATTTGTACATTAGGCTAGCTCATTTGTAGTAAGTTAGTACTTTGTATTTGTTTGAAGAAACTAACGATGTTACCGAAACTATTGTTAGATTTATTTATTAAATTAGTGAAAATCAAACACTTAATAGATATTTTATTTAAGTTTGGATTGAATTTTCATCACGTAATGGCTGATTCTATCCAATTACTGCCATATTTATGTTACAAAGATATCCTGTGAATTCCTGCTGACGAAAGCCATATTCTCGGTCATTCACGATTTTGCAGCTCTCTAGTTATTGGATGAGCTTGATGTTGATTTTTTTTTATTGCTTTAGAGATAATAGTGCAATGTATCTATGTTTATTAGGGCGTGTCTTTTTTTTCCATATTCGGAATTGGTCGAACACTAGCTAGCTATCTTCCGGTTGGAAGAGAACACACCAAGTTTGTATGATAGAGTAAACAATATCCTGATAAGAGTTGGTTTTAACTCTGGGCCACTTTTCTTGAGGAGAGCAGCTAGAAGTAAAATTTCCTGCAATTGCCTTGATGAAGATCCAAAACGGAAAGAATCCATTTGGAAGAACAGATACCGTCAACTACAACGATTTGACTGTCAAATATAAGTGCTAAGAGAAATAACAAATTTGCAATCAAACTGTTCAATAGTAGTAGTATTTCACAGAGTAACTATATTTTTATTTTATTTTAAATGATTCAGATTTGGAACATTCCCGATTCGCTTTCAGGATGAAAATATAAATATTTCGAACTAATTGACCCCTCAATACAAATTATCTTTTTGAGAAATTTTAGTTATGAATATGTTATTGCGCAGTTTTTATCCTCATTCTCCTATGCAAGAAGTCCACCATTTGCCCAGTTCACGGTTTCATTTTGTGGTTTCTTGATTAACAAAGTTATTCAATGAACAGGTTTAGTACAGGAAGCACATCTATAGATTCTATTCCGCTGTGGCAAAGGGGTGCTAAAATTGAATATTGATTGGAATAGTTGTTTCTAGGGCATCAAACACTATTTGAGCACGATTATATTTTGTTGGTGCTTGAATTTGATTTGCAGTTCATTGAAACTAAATTATGCGTGATCGGCACTTTCTCATCGGCATGGGCACATTCAGTGTGTGAATAATCCCATGGTTTTAGTACCCAGTAAATATTATAAATTGCTTTTTCTTAAATTTGATTTACACAAAGCGATAAGTACTGAAATAGAGGCTTCAGCGAGCAGCCAATATTGTTTGTTCACCATATTGATACCGCATCATAAGAGCATGACTATAGGTCGGTGTTTCTGCAGCTTTCACTGGTAGTACCTTCAGAGTTGGTTGGAACGGATTCTGAGACTGATGATTGCTTATTCTACATATAGACAAAAACACGGTCATTGGTTCACGTACTTTCCTCTATAGACAAAGTAATAGAAGGCTGGTTCGCGATTTTAATTAAACAGGTTTTTTGAAATTTCTATTGCTCCGTTAATACGACTAGATTTGGAACCAACAGAGCAATCTCAACTCTTCAGAAACCTCTCTGGAGATATATTCACTTACTGCTATTGTCTTGGTTGCTGTTTGTGATCTATTCATTATAAATTTATCATCTATAGTTCCATTACCATGACAGTATTTCCTACATTGGTCCTAGAATGGAGATACTTTTTATGGCCGGTTCCATAATAAAACATATAAAGTGCCTTTAGATGAATGAAGCTTTGACGTATAAGGTACTCTAGAATTATTCGATATTATGTCGCCTCCAGCCAATACCCTCTGAAGTACAAGGTCTATACGCTGAGTGGAAAGTCAATTTAAAGTCATTGATAAGAGGCTTAAGAAGTTCACGACAGTATCGTTGAGTCGTAATGGCGCTTAGCCTATATTAACTGTGACTGGTGATGAATATTACAATTTACCATTCCATCTATTTCTTATGTACAATTATATGTTGCACCTATTCCTAAGGTGTCCTCGTGCGATTGGAACGTATTTCACCTATAAATAAGCGTGTCTAAGAGTGTTATGATTCAATGAAGTGTGTTGCAATATGGCTTCCTAAGTGAATGTTCATGTTGATTCTTCCCGCTATCATACGTACATTTTACTGACGGTAATTAATCAATTACTCATGCCGAATAAATGTACTCCTAGCTGAAAGGGGAATTAGAACAATGGGTCAAAAGTTCGAATGTTTAGTTTTTCTAAAGATCATGAACTACAGAAACAATGGATATCGACTGCCTCTGTGAAAGATTTCATGGTAACAACAAGATTCTCGTGATGGTAACGTAGTAAGGGTAAATATTGTTAATTATTTTAGAATAAGAACAAATTTAAGCGTAACAACTTAAGTATCGTATATCCTCATCCAGTTTATAATTCAGGACTATTATTTTTTTTTTATAAGGAATAATTGGCTAAATTCAAAACCCTTCAAATTATGTACTATCTCAACTCTGACTCGGGAGACGTCATGCTTTTTAAAAAATACGTGAACTCAAACATGAAAAATTGTTAAAATTTGGATATTCTTCAAATTTGAAAGCACTCTATCCTAAAAATTGGAAACGTCAAAATATTAAACTAGCCCTTAAGGTGTTCAATGAATATGTTATACAGGCTCTACTTCAATTTGGTTCAAATATAAAGCATTCCAAATTCACAACCCAGTTTATAAATACTATATTAAAATAATGAATGTTGAAGCTCCCCCCAAAAAGCAACGATTAAAAGATATTTTCCATGAACCTATCATGGAAAGTAACGAAGGATTATTCGAAAAAAAGTTGTTAAGAAATTTATTGTATTGGTTTTATAAGTGGAAGTCTAGTTCGGCTTTAAATAAATTAACAACACGGATACATACTGCTGGGCCACACACAGTTCACGTAATCTTAGAAATAATTTCTTCCAGTTTCAAAATTGCCTAATTTAAATTTCATATTGTTCAGAAAATTTCAAACAGAACCATTAGAAGACAGGATTATTACAATAATGAAAGAAAATGGGGTGCACCTAAGGACTCATTCCACGTTTAGCAACCACGTTCAAACAAAGTCCTCATATATGTCCTTAAGAATTAAACTTTTGTTACACTGTCGATATTGCAGAATTATGCTGCAACGTACGGGAGAACAGCTGCAACATAGCCTCTGGCTTGGGACGTCACGATTGAGAGTTCGAGCCTTATACTGTAGAGGGTATTTCTTCAGCTAATGTCGACTTTAAGAATGTTTGTTAGGTTGGCAGTTCTGAAATGTATATATTCGCAAGTCGCGATGCTATAATCAACAATTTTTTACATCTAGCAGACGTTTGGCCAAAGAATAATAGTCGTTATACTTTGTCTTATGTGGTTTGGCTTCCGAAACTTTGCAGCTTACCGCTTCTTTAGCATATACTAGGTTTTCTTAATTAACAATTATGTATGACGTTAAGAAGAATATTGAGAAGAAGGACAATAGAGGTCTTGAAACTTTCAAGGCGACCATTCATGATCTAGGTTTAGTGTGGCGGTATTTATTTATTTAGTTAGTAGTAGTTAGTAGTTACACTAGTTCAACAGAAGGAATCCCATTGAGAGTTTAGGGGTACATATAATATAAGAATATAAGAGGAGGAATTAAAATTAACTAATATAACACAGCTTAACAACTATCATTAGGGTTACAACAAAATATATCAACAGTCAAACCGATCATCTTGTAGAATCTACACATTTGGAACATTTGGGAGAATAACAACGTATTTGTTCTGCAGAATAGTAGATAAAATGTTCGTGTGGAACGGGTGAGAGCAGATGTAACATGTAAATTCATCCTTTATAAAATCCCAGTATACGTCATTGTTCTTATATGTTATTATTCTTTCATTATAATGAATCGTTACCCGTTTGGGTACTACTATCGTTGGGAACATATAATATTACGTGGCTATACAGCTCGATCTAAATTCCCTTATTCATGAGATAACCAGATGAATTTCATCTATACGAATGTAGGTGCATAATCACTCTGATAACCGAAACATCCCTGGGATTTCCCAATCGCTCCTCCTACAAAGACACGTTTTGATTACGAATATCCATTCCACGATTAAATATAATAGCCAGGTGGTGATCACATCACCATAATCACAAAGATATCGTCTTTAATAGCAATAGACATTGTACGCTAAAAGATGGAGATACATAAAATTGTTACTACATCAACATTGTTCAGTTTTCAGTGATCTGTAAAAACTTGCGTATAATGTAAATATAAGGCAATATTTAAATAGTGTTTCACATTTCATACAACATGTCCGCCAATCACATCAACGTACGTATGATTTCTCAAGAAGTATAAAAGATTGACACACGGCTTTACAACCCGTAATTATAATCACTCTTCCTTTTTGATTAGTTTTGCGTGAAATAAAATAATTAATGAGGAAGTTTATGGGACTATGTTTCTATTTAAAAAGCTCCTTCATTAGTTAAAGCCCCGAAATCTGTACTTTTAACTTTAAAAGCTATAGTAGAAGCTACTATATCTTTAAAGTATGTTTATGGAACCGATTTCAAAACATAAAGTCAACTTTAATATCTAAAGCAGTTCCATTCATTATGGAACTGGCTGTTACTGTTTCATGGTCATTACGTAACTAATCAAATAATATTTTTGTTTTTAGTATCACCAATATAATAATCCAGTAGCCATGGTAGGAACATTTCCAAGAGACTCCAGACCAAAGGATCTTCGACTAGGAAATGGTAACTCCGCAACACTCCAAAGGGCAACAGATTTGGAGTTGAATGGTTTGGCTATCAAAGAGAGACTTATGGCGAATCGGTTGCCTGAGAGTTGTGTCTAAAATTTGATATCTTCTAATGTAAATACTATTAAAAATTCGTTTGATGGACCGTCCAAAGCGCAAATTTGTGGATGATATAATTGTGTAATTTTTGATTCAGATACCAGTAATTATCAAAACTAATGTATATAATAGCAGCATAGAAATAATCACAGTGACATTGCGACATTTGCTCTGAAGTATAATTTCAGAGCATTAATGTTAAATGCGTAAAACTACGTAAGCTCAGTTACTTAATATTCTCGTACAGTTGACAAGGATATTTTGTGTTCTATTCAAAAGAAATTTTCCAAATTCATATAGCAATTGAGTAAGTTCGAATTTGAAATAAAATACAACATCAAGGTTAGGTGTTAGGTACTATTTGACCTAATCATAATCATAAATAAGATCCCAGCTTATAATCTGAATTCTGGGAGACTCACTATTTCTATAATGTCGCACTCTGTATAGCTTGATTATATTTAAAACACATCAAGTAATAATTTATACAAAATGACCTACAACTCACAGGTTACATAAGAAATATGAACGTTGAGTTTATATCGAAAGAAGAATTAACTGAATTAGCTCAAATATATAACACCATAAATAAGGGACAACCTTTATCCACTAAAAATACTGTAGAAATCAAACTATGCTTGTTCAAATATTGTTACTAATTATTAGAGTATATAAGGAATTACCCTCAGCTCAGAGTGATTTTTCAATTATATATTCCCATCCCTTCTAAATTACCTCTATATTTGTGTTTCAGAAGTGATAAACTTTATTTAAAATATATTCGGCTAACGCTGATTTTTCACAATGTTTTCTTCATCTGTTCCTTTCTGGTATTTATCCAATTTAGTCTAGTGAATGAACGCTCAAAAGGAGGATGTAGAGAACATGTTCAGGAACGAAATTTTTGACTTCAATGTTACGTTTTTGGGGTAATTAAGAGGTGAACAAGATTCATTTCTTCTGTTCCCAATATCTTCCGAGAAATCCGCTTGGGAAAACGCCTAAAACAACATTTTCATAACGATAATAGAAATTAACAGTAGTGTAGTCGAATATTGTATTTGCCTATATGTGATTGTATTATTAATAAATGCAATTTTGATGAAATATTAGTATTGTACAATCTAGCCATGTTTTAAGGTCTAAATACGTAATACACTTCTGGTTTATCAATTATTTCTGGACAGGATGACGCATCAACTGATCAAATACCGAAACGGAGCAAACCATGACGTAAGCTCTTTCTACCACAAATAGTTCGAGACGTACAACCCCAGTCTGTCAGTTTCAGTTCAAGATTTCAAAGTTTCGGTGTATAATAATGCCAAATTCATCCGGAAACCAAGATACATCAATAATAGTCGAGGAATTATAGCCAAAATGATCGAATTTTTTACTGGCAACCTGTATCGAGATGCGGTTTTCGCCATTTGCTTCAGAAACACAATAGCAAAAAATGTTACATATTTGTTTTACCAGGAAAAGCTTGGTTGCATTTGTGCATACAAAAAATGCATCTAAATCATGCAATTTGCTGATCTGTGTAAATATTATATTGTCGCTCATCAAATATTGATCAAAATTGGCCAAAATTTGTTACTCGCGGGTTTTTGGGGTCGCTGATTACGAATTTGATGTTTTCATAATGCCAAGCTGCACCCTGGGGCAGATTTCAGGGGCTTGGGGTGGGGGATTTGCAATATAAAGCGGAAATCCTCAAATTTTCTCAATCATTCGGTATTTTATGGCAATTTTGGGATTTTTGAACACAAACTAAATGATGTTCGTTACTAAGTGCCCGGGGCAAAGTGGGGCAATGTGGAGCAATGTGGGGCACTTGGGACTATTATCAAACCTGAAAACCTTGTTCTCTGTGGGTTTTTGTGGTCGCTGAACACGAATTCGAGGTATATTTTCAGCTCAGATGCTCCTGGGGCAGAGTGTCCTCTGGGGCAACGGGGGCATCTGGGGCGGTAAACCAATTTCAACTGTCGAACATCAAAACTTCGTAACCCATGGGTTTTTGTGGTCGCTGAACACGAATTTAAGGTTCATTTTCAGCTCAGATGCTCCTGGGGCAAAGTGTCCTCTGGGGTAACGTGGGGCATCTGGGGCAGTTAATCAATTTCAACTGTCAAACATCAAAACTTCGTTACCCCAGAGAACAAGGGTTTTAGGTTTGATGGTTGAAATTCGATAATAGTCCCAAGTGCCCCACATTGCCCCACTTTGCCCCGGGCACTTGAGTTAACGAACATGATTTAGTTTGTGTTTAAAAATCCCAAAATTGCCATAAAATACCGAATGATTGAGAAAATTTGAGGATTTCCGCTTTATATTGCAAATCCCCCACCCCAAGCCCCTGAAATCTGCCCCAGGATGCAGCTTGGCATTATGAAAACATCAAATTCGTAATCAGCGACCCCAAAAACCCCCGAGTAACAAATTCTGGCCAATTTTGATCAAAATTTGATGAGCGACAATATAATATTTACACAGATCAGCAAACTGCATGCTTTAGATGCATTTTTTGTATGCAGTGGTAAAACAAATATGTAACATTTTTTTCTATTGTGTTTCTGGAACAAATGGCGAAAACCGCATCTCGATACAGGTTGCCAGTAAAAAATTCGATCATTTGGCCTTTTTACGGCTATAACAGCTCATGTACATACAAAAATGTAACCCTCAACTAAAGATAAAGTGCAATGTACCATTTCCTCTTGGAATCTCGAAAGTAGTTTAAAAAATTTAAATTGCGATAACTTTTTATCAACCTGAGACAAAATAACAAATTAACTTAATTTGAAGAGAATGTAATGCTCTACACTTTAATGTGACGATATTGCTTTACATTCACGAACAGGCGCTAGGTGACCAAGTTTGATGAAAAGCGTGAGGCAAAAAAGCGCTTTTCGAATTAAAAATTTAAATTTTTTCTAGCGGATATCTCGGAAGCTATTGAGAATATACAAAATTGATAGTGTCTATCTTATAGAAAGTTTTAACAGCTTTCACTTGGCGAAAAACAAAAAAGTTTGTTATATTTTCATTAATTTTATATGTGCTTATATTCAATTTCTTAACAGTGTCAACGTAGAGGATGAAAAAACGCAGTCATTCTTGTATACAGGAAGTCCCAAGAAAAGATATGCCAACTCATTAAACTTTTTCGAATGGCAACGCTTAATTTTAATTTTTTTTTAATAAAATTCTAGATATTTTTAATGTCTAATGGCCTATAACTATGATCAACTATTCTCTGGAAAAAAATTAAGAAGCTCAATAAGGTTCAGCTAATTTATATAGGTACTCACATTTGAATGAAAATTGTTTGAGCTTCTCCATATTTTATCTCCAAAACAGTAGACACAAAAAATAGGTTTGGAATTTCAAGATGAATTCTGAATTTCAGAAAATGGAATATAAAAGTCAAGTGATTCGTCACATTTTACTTTTATACATAATAATCCATGTATACATAAAATAATACATGAATTCAAACAAGACATAAATAAAAATTATGCTATTCAATTCAATAATGTTAAGTGAGTTGTCATAATTTGTTTTTAACACCCTGGATACATAAGATAATCCTCTAAAGAAAGCAACCAAAATAACAAAACTATTTATTTGAAAGTTGTCTCTAAAAATAAATACCAGCATTTCGAAAGAATTTGTTTAAATCTCCACATCCTTACTGTAGGGCAAATGTTTTCTTACCGTTTCCTTTTTTATTAAGTTGAATGTGTTGATGTTCAGTATTCAATCTGAATATATGAATAAAGTTTCATTTTGGAGTGCAGTAGCGTGCGGTGCGAGTCGTATTTACTCCACCAAACTAGCTTATTTAATACCACCCTCATAAATTAATAATAAATCATACGGCAACGCTTCGCGTTTCACATAATATGCTGTGTCCGTTGCTGCAATGGATTAAATTCGACGTGATTATTAAAACATCCTTTTTTGTTTGGGTCAAATTGTTCATTACAGCTGAAGTGGCCAGAGGATAAAAGATGAATGTCCAAACGGCTTAATTGAGAAAACAGAGACTTTCAAAACTCATAGTAAAAATCACAATGAAACGTCAATGATTTCTTTGATATTATGTTATGAAACACATATAACTTAACAATATATAGCCTAGAATTTTTTTTATTGATAACAAAATCTCTCATGGAAAATGGATGATCCGTAAAACGTTTAACGCAAAGTGTGTTTGAAAAACTTTATTTTATGACTAACAAACATAGGATGTCACGATATGTCAATTGCCTGCCTGTAATTATGACAGATAAGAAAAAGTCAAAACATGCGAAGAATATACTGAAAGTCTTCACACATAAAATCACTACTATGATGTAGAAGATTGTTAAAATTCTGCCGTGATTTCTCGGAACACAATGTAGCTTGGGAAATTAGCAGTTTTCGATGTACCACCTTGGGGGTAGTCCAAAATAACCCTCGCCTTAAACCAGTCCGTTTTGATTGTATCATTACACTTCCAGTTTGTGGTCCATTGATAATCAACTACAGACTTTTCTCTTAGAAGTAGGAGGCCTTCACACTGTGTCATCTTCTTCAGACATTTTAGCAACTAGTATGATCAATAAATCAACTGAGCTTCAAAAAACTATGTATTAACGAACACAGCTTCTACTAATCACTTCAAGAACAAATCAACAACAACAACAAATACAGAAAAAAACAGCTGGTGACAGTGCAGACATTGAAATCAACAACAACAAATACAGAAAAAATAGCTGGTGACAGTGCAGACATTGCAGCCAACTCCCTTAAACTCTCATCTGTTTTTCCCACATTCGCTGGTACCTTCATCTTTCTTCCCAAAACCTATATATTTTAGACTGCAATAACTTTGTACATCATCTTTTAAATACGACTACGAGATTCTTCGAGTTATAATGTTCAAGAAATAATCTCATTCTCAATTTTTTTTCAAATGAATCCTCATCTTTCTTCCCCTGGCCTTTTCAGCTATTCTATATCAAAAGTAAGTTAAGTGCTTATTGCTAGGTAATTGCTATGTCTAATTAATTCCTAAAAGTGCTCAATAATCGAAAGCATTACATAAACAAAAGTGCTTAGTGCTCGAGATTCCGGAGCACTTCTCAAGACTGCTCAGTGTGTGGCGCTAGAAGCACTTGTCGTCAGTACACAGCACTGTTCTGTTCATATTAAATATTGATACCATATATCTAATAAGATAGATACATGATTGATACCTACCTATTAGTACTTGATATTATTCTAATCGAAGCACACTTTATATATCCCAATCCTCATTTCACCAACTTCGTGATAATGATGGACTAATTTCAGTTACCTATTATAGGTATACGATTGAAAGTAGAAAGACTGATACACTCGAATATTGTGTAATATAAGGATATTAATGAAACAAGACATATCTGCAAAGTACACAGAATAATGTAATCTGGCGCCTGCTGGCGATAACATAAATCTAACCATCTTTTAATGTCATCTTCATCCTTTGATAAAAAACTCAGAAATACCGCAAATACGAAACAGCTGCTCTTGCGGATATCACTGGTATCGTAGAAATGAGAAATTTACACAATTGTAACACACTGTCGCTTCAAATAGTCACATTGTGAAAAGAAGTGTATCTAAAAATAGACTGATGTAGATAATACAAAATTGTAAATAATTAAAACAAAGGTGTTTGTGTTATCTTTTATAAATCATTGTATAGTGAAATAATGAACACTTTTTGAGACAATCGTAGATAAAACTAATTTTAAGGACGTACGTGTGTGTGTCAATAACAATTTTTATATTTCAACAGTGATTATTATTTTTACTGGATACAGGTCATATTTCATCGATACATTCGTATTTACCTAATTTTACGTCATATTGAAGATAATCTCGCATCAAGATACTGAACTCAGTAAGGAAAGTCGTGCTTCCAAATGATTTCCTTCACCTTATCTAGGTATTAGGGTACCGCAAACCATTGGTGAATTTATTCAGGTACTGTATCATTTCGTAAAATGTTGTATTTGCAAGTCTTATTAAATAAGTAATTATTTTTACACAACTTCACTACAGCCAAACTGAATTCTCATACTCTTGGGCATATGTGCACAGCTTTTTTCTGATCCTCATCAGTGTATATGTTACGGTAATTTCTATTAATCCGGTTATTATGCATAATCAACTCAAATATTGAAGGGTTCGATGAATTTATCAAACATACCGGTCATTATGAATGATCTCCATTGATTGGTAAAAAATTTGATAAGTTTGCCTTCTCCATGCAAGCGTCTAGCCGCACCATTTTAATTTGGCTTTGGGCCGTCGCATGCACTATCCATATTTTAGTGTACACTTTAATAATAGCCATGTACAACGGTGAGGAAAATCAAGCAATTAAAAAAAAAACATTCCAAGAATCCAGTATTTCCAAAAATATATAAAAATTTGAAAAAACTAACCATAACATTAACGAACTAACTTGCAATAATGTTGCCATTCGAGTCTTTGAACCTGGGCGATTGGAAACAAAAATATATGAAGGGAGGGCTTACTGCCTGAGCTAAGATCGCAGAATCAACATTGAATTCGGAACTGTAAGGGGCATCGTTATCGCTCGTTAGTTTGTAAAATTTTTCGCAGGTTAATTTGTAAAATTTTTATATATTTTTGGGAATACGTAATAGGTTGATAGGTTATTTGTATTCGTAATAGGTTGATTTTTCTTGCCTTGTACACATGAACTATCAATGTGCATATAAAAGCTGTTCACCTTAATAAAGAAATGACGTCATGGCTCAAGGTTGTCAGGTTGAGCAGTTTTTCAATGTTTTTGAATGAAATTAACCATTTGGATCAACTAACTGTTATGCAAACAAATTTAGAAGTTCTTTACCTATTATGTCAAATACAATTACAAATTATTTGTAATTTTAAATGTAATTCACAACTGTAGTAGTATTTACCAAATGATTGTGTAAATTAAGATGAAGTACCTTCAGAAATTAAATGGTGGAAAGCCAAGGAATGACAAGAGGACATATTTCTCAAGAGACTCATCCCTAATACAAACTACTTTTTGAAAGATTTGTTGATCGATTATTGAAATGAAACTGAACCTACACCTGAAAGATTTAGATAAATACATGGAAAATTAACTTTCAGCTTCCATATTATTAATAGGTATTGTCATGTTAAAGCATGCATTAATTTATGGAAACCAACACTCAAAATACCCTATTATCAAAATGTTCATATGAATGCACAATTTCCAAATCCAGTTTCGATATTTTCAGTAACGCTATTTCAGTAGTAATACCATAATATTTCCACTAATATTCAAATATCCATTCTTGGAGCCATAAAACTTTGGGAAGTATCTTTCATATTAATTATTTTTGATCATGTAGCCATGTACCCATTGCATTTTCTGTTGCATACTTCTGTATAAATGATATTATATGAGTAAATAATGATAATAATGATTAACAACTGAGTTTGAAATACAGGTATGACAAATTAAACGTCAGAAGAGGAAACATATAGCTTTAAGTCGATATCATTTATTTGTATTAAATTTGCAGCTGTGAATATTGAAATTGCTGTTATAACTTGAGGTTTTTGCACAAGTTCATCAGAATAATGAATATCACACTTGTTGGGGGTGCATGTTGGCAGTTTATTCATTATCCACAACAATGGTGATGGTTCTTCTAAATTTACTAGAAGTTGAAATTCAAACCAATTTAGGAAGTTGTTCATGATAAACGACATCCTTCGTTTTTGAAAAAAATAATAGCTCTGCACTAGGAATGAAACCTGCTGTATAACTGTATAACCATTATAAAGTACATACAATATAGTCATATTCGAAGATCCCTATCCCGTCCAAATAAACAAATAGACGTACTTGCACCTTCATTTTTCAGTTTCAGATATTGATGTGAGAATTCGCAATTTACACAGCACACGACGAGAATGTACGTAAAATTGCAGCCCTGAGAAGAAATGTTTCTGTACATTTGAACCTTAATTTCACGAAAATTTGGATTCAAAACAAATTATGAACTGTCAGGATAGACAGTAGATTTATCTACAGTTTATATCGGCAACTCTGTAATGGGTTGCCAACTGTAGAAATGAAATATACCTGGTTTGACGAAGATAGCGTGCAACTTACTCAGGGAAATTGTTGGAGTGAATTGGTTGTAAAAGTAACCAAGTAAGACATCATTTCTTCCTTAAAGTGAACAGCGTATATATTCAGATATATTTATAAATAAAAATTAATACTTCCCAATAAGTTTGATTCATACTGATCTATAATCCACATAATACAGTGTCAATTAATCAAATTCACCAGGGAGTGCTGGACATTATTCATAATAACCGGTTATTTCGATAAATTAATCATGTTCACAAAGATTATTCATAATCACCGAAGTTTATGTATAATCTTCGATTCATTACATTTACCGTAACAAATACATCACCATCTTAGCTTTTATATGTTCGTCAAGTATGTTTTCGGGGACCGAGGGAGGAATGGCTCAAGCTTTAAAGAAAATTCGAATATCGAATTGAGAAAATACTTGATTTGCAATCGTTATTTTTCAATGAACAAAAATCACTTTCGTCAACGACATTCTGCTGAATACAACACATGTTCACTTCCTCGTATCTAGGAATTCTCAATTATTGTTGAAATTGTTATCTATTAAACAGTCTTCTTCAATATATTTAAGCTCTTGCTTTAATCTCCGGTATATTATACAGTGTGTCCATCGTGGAGATAATGTAAACGGAAAATACAGTTTTGCTTAAATGAGGAAAGAGTATGAAATTTCAAATATCATTTTATATTTTTGAGTAATTTTGGATATACGGAATATCTTTGCTTCCCATTGTATTTTCCCTAGTGTTACCGTCATAGATGGAACAAAATAAAGAACACATCTTCAAAGCTTTCCTGTGATAATGTCAATTTTATTATTCGACTTTTCGTCTCTAAAAACATTATCTACTCAAATACGGCCCTTATTTTTCATTTTCCCTCATTTATGTATCACACATGATGGTCCATTACGTTTCAGTTTAACATTTTTAAATACGATACTATTTTCAAGAAATTTAGTTGAATTGAGCATCCTAATGCTCAAGGAGACTTAAAAGTTGGATTTGACATTAATAACACATTCATCGAAATATAACTTTCAAAAAAATTACGTCGCGGGGTTATCGGAAAGTGTTAGCACAATTTTGGTTAAATAGGGAAATCATATAATTTCAAATATCTATTCTTGATTTTCGAGTAAAATACCGAATATTGACTAGCTATTTAATTTTTTCCAGTGTTATTACCGTCATAGATAGAACAAAATAAGAAACACGTCTTCAAGGCAACCTCTTATAAGATTTCCTGTGATAATGTTAGTTTCAGTATTCGACGTTTGGTCGTCGAAAACTTCATCTACTTTTCTTTTAAATACGGCCCTGTTCTTTAAATACAAGTTTATAATGTATTTTTCATTCTACACTAATTTATGTATCACATGTGATGTCCATTATGTTTCAGATCAATTTCATCTCCCAACAAAATTTTAAACATTTGTAAATACGATCCTGCATTGAAGAAAAATTAGTTGAATTGAGCATCCTAATGCTCAAAGGGAGTCAAAGTAAGATTTAGAATTAATTACATACTCATCCGAATATAAGCTACAAGAAAATTACAGAAAATTCTATCATCAAATGATGAAACTTAATTAGCATCTTTCAATTATTGTTATCTGTGAAACTCTACTCAACATGTAACAAGATAATTTTCAAAGCTCCAGGAACTATTATTTGCTGTTTTTCATTGGTTTTTATAACATGTACAGTTTTTGAAGAATATGTTTGGATTAATGTGCAATTTATAGTTCGTTTATTGAAACTGATATGAAACGTAATTAAACCATCATATGTGATACTGCGTTTGTATTCAGAAACAGAGCCGCAGTTTTTGCATTATTTCCTTAAAACTAAAATTCAAATACATTAATATTAATATTGAAAAATGTATTAAAAATTATATGTAAATTTTCGGAAAATAAGTCACATTAACACTTATATCTATTATATTTTCATCTTCACATATGTTTCGGTCTCACGATCATCATCAGAATACGTTTTAAAACTGATTTATATCAACTAAAGCGAGGGATTCCTTGAGCTAATGGTACTAAGTACTAAGCGTCTTCTTCGGATCAAGCTCAATTAAAAATGTAGATGGGGCAACAACGAAGAAAACACGAATAATTGAAATTGTAACACATTAATTTCAATTCATGAGATAGTAATCAAAAAATGCAACTAAAATAAAAAATCGATGTATCTGAACGTTTTTTTCTTAAAATAAACACCAACATTTCAAATGATTTTTGCTTAAACTTTTACGTTTTCATTGTCTACGTTGCAACAAATTACAAAACACTAATAATTGAAATTCGTATTTTGTTCGTTGTGATGTGAACATCATTAACTGAAATTATTGCGATAAAAACGCTCAGTTGATGGGAATTGGTTTTCAAACGTTTCGTGATGATGGACATACGTAAATACGAGAATATAATAGATATGAATATTAATGTGATCTATTTCTCAAGAATTTGCATATATTTCTTACCTGCGTCAAAAGTCATTATTATAATATTGAAAACTCCCTCAATGTGGCACGATTTCTCTCAAATATTTCAGAGAATTCAATAAGCTTTTGTTGACTATCACAGAATAATTGACAAAGACGTTTACACATTCACAAAAAAAAAATTCGTATCTTTGTTATAGAGAATATATTGCAATATCGTCTAACAATTATTTCTCAATGCGGTATTTAATCCATTAAGTTGGTTCAGTTTGGAATGTAGTGAAATATTCAAAGTACCATCCTGGCTCTACTCAATACTAACTACAAGATCAATGTGTAATACAGTTGATGTTATTGATGGTATTTGTAAATATTCCATTGTTTATCAGAATGTCTTCTATTTATGTTTCACTTTCACCTTTGGTCTACTAATTTTTCTCGTTTCGACAATTAACTCACCATTCACACATCAAATTTACAAATGAATGGCGCCAATTCCTGAATAAATAAGAGTGAGTATATTTTGTGCATGTTGTAATTTTTCATTTTCAAGCGTTATCACGAAATTTGTAGACGTATCAAACCAAAATCAAAGATATTCACGCAGATGATATCACATTAACAGCTGAATGATTTTTCTGCGATCGAACCTATAGTTGTTAAAGAGTGATATGAATTGTAAATATCGTTGTGCATATCGATATGTTCAAATTATACAATATTTGTTCACAAATAAACATATGAGATGTTTTCTTTTATCTGTACATATCTTCATTTTTGCTACTGTTTCCTTGAACGCAAATATTATCTGAGCAAATGTTAAGTATCAAAATTCATACTCATATCATTCATCAAACATTATTTGAATAAAAAATACCTGATATAGCTAAATCTTCTCCAATGTGCTATTAAAATGTTCATCCTTTTCCTGGATATTATAAGTTCTACACCCACTAATAAGCTTGCAATTGCTCAAAAACGAAAAAGCTAGCCTGATTATAAACTGATACTCTGAGTATTTTTTCAACTATTTTATTAATAATAGTTTTTTCGTTCATCGAGTAATTAAAGTATCATTGAAGGCTGATTAAGTGCTCTAATTAGAAATTAAAAACTATGAGCATTTTCTCAGAAAGGATTGTTCTGCTACTTTGAACTTAAGTGGGGAGAATATGACCGAGAAAATTGTTCGAAACAATAAAAACAGATTCCAGTTCATCGAGTAATCAACAGCTCATTGAAGGGTAATTGTAAATACATTTTTAACTCACGTTACCCATTAAGTTCAAGGTAAAAGAACAGTTGCTTCTGAAAAATGCACCCATAATTTTTATTTCTAATTTGGGCACTTTTCGGCCATACATAAGCCTGCAATTGCTCAAAAACGAAAGAGCTAGCCTGATTATAAACTGAATACTCTGAGTATTTTTTCAACTATTTTATTAATAATAGTGTTTTCATTAATCGATCAATTAAAGGATCATTGAAGGCTGATTAAGTGCTCTAATTATAAATTAAATACTTTGAGCATTTTCTCAGGAAGGATTGTTCTGCTACCTTGAGCATAAGTGAGGAGAATATGATCGAGAAAATTGTTCGAAACAGTATAAACAGATTCCAGTTCATCTAGTAACCAACGGCTCATTAAAGGCTAATTGTATAAATATTTTATCGCATGTTAATGCACACATAATTTTTATTTCTAATTTGGGCACTTTTCTGCTATTAATGAGCCTGCAATTGCTCAAAAACGAAAGAGCTAGCCTGATTATAAACTGAATGCTCTGAGTATTTTTTCAACTATTTTATTAATAATAGTGTTTTCGTTCATCGAGTAGTTAAAGGATCATTAAAGGCTGATTAAGTACTCTTATTAGAAATTAAATACTCCAAGAATTTTTTCAGAAAGGATTGTTCTGCTACCTTGAAGAGAAATGGGAGAATATGACCGAGAAAATTGTTCGAAACAATATAAACAGATTCCAGCTCATCGAGTAACCAACGGCTCATTAAAGGCTAATTGTATAAACATTTTTGACTCATGTTACCCATTAAGTTCAAGGTAAAAGAACAGTTGTTTCTGAAAAAATGCACACATAATTTTTATTTTCTAATTTGGGTACTTTTCGGCCATTAATAAGTCTCCCATTGCTCAAGAACGAAAGAGCTATTCTCATTGTATGAACATCTTTCCGCTAATGTTCTACCCACTTGAGTTTAGGGTAGAAAAAAACTAGTTTTATTAACGCATTTGATTAGCATTCAATTCCGCATGTGTCATTTTATGATGCTGCTGACTTTGCTCTCCTTACCTTATAGACGTATATAATTCGATGCTATTGATGCTTTCCAAATGATTTTATTTCTTTTTAAATACCTCCATTCCATTTCACATTTTTCATATGTCCATTTCGTCTACATGTTTGAAAAAGATGCATCTGAATCATTACTCGGATAATATTTGCTGAGCTAGATATATAAGGATGAATAATGTGATATTTTATGTAGGCTAAAACCATGTGTTTAGCATATAAGTAGATTATGAAACTATTAAATAAATGTATTAAAACAAATTGAACTGCTGGTTTTTTATGACTATAATATAGATATTACTGTATATATGCCATATTATGTCATTGCATCTAATCTTCCAGGCTGATCAGACTCGTTGAGTCTTGTCTAATCCTAGCTTCCATCGCCACGACTCTGAATTTGCCTCAAAAAAGATGTTCGTTAAAGGATTTTCCTAGTATACAGAAGACATGGAAAAATCAATCATTCACCCTCCTATTTTCGTTGAAAAACTCATTTATTCACAACTACTAATTTATTTTTCAATCTTCAAACTTGTGGAATAATTATGGTTGTTCAAAAACAATGTTCAATCTCCAGTCGATACTACATTAACAGAAACTTCTCATAACCAATTGTATTGATCTGAAAGAATGTGAACGATATTTTTTATAATTGGAACTATATTTTGGAAAAAGAATAAGTATTCACTTCAAAAAGTTCAAAACAATTTAATTTGAAGATTTTTTTTATTCTAAAAATATAAAAAGAAGATAGATCGTGCTTACGAAATATAATAAATTAATCACTTAACCTAATTCAAAATTAAAACTGGATAATCACAAGACAATTTAATCTCAGCTCAACAACATTGATAAAATTACAATGCATGCAATACAGAGTTCAACAAGCTTCAAAATGTTTTTCATATTCTCGCTTTTATATTAATATCGTGCAACTAAAACTAAATCAAAACGTATTAAATCAATTAAACTGATGAAGAGATATATTAGGTACTGGTCGTTCATTATTGATGATGACGATGGAATAAATAACATTATTTCACCAAGTACAAATATTTTACTAAAGTCTCTTATCCCTTTCATTTTCGAAGAAGTTTCTCACCTTGATGGTACATTTTAAATAAAGCTTCCATATTTAGGTACTTATTCGTACTTAGGATGAAGCTTAGATATCAGTAAAACTTAAATTATTGCCAATTGCAATAAAGCGTTTTATCTGAACACTAATACAGTTCGTTAGAGTTTCTGTGAACTTTTACATCTAGGATAGAATTCATTGAACCGCCACTATTTAAAAAAATAACTTATCCAACAACTCGAGGCGTAGAGAGGTTTGAACTCCGGTTTTCTTTTTTCATCACAGAGGTGGATATAACATTGTTGACACAGAAGTTTCAATGCACGCCAGCAGTTCTGATGAATCCTTCGACTTTGCAGACCATCTCAACAATTTTTTACCCTGAAACAATAGAAGACAATATAGTTCAACGGGTTAACGCTATCGTTGCAAAGATTTTTTAGTAACATTCGATAATTCAAATTATTTTATCGTATCACTATTTACGTTGGGAAGTTAATTATTCCGATACAAATTGAATTAGCTGGAGCAACTTTATCATAAAGCTTATAGTCCAGTAAATGAAGGTATTAATATTTAAATTGTTTTGTTATGAGCCGATTTTGATCAGTGAGGGCTCAATTTCTTCGTAATGATGTCTAGAACAAAGTGCGGGGGTTTATTTTTCTGACTTATTGTTTATAGTGTTAATAAACAATAATTAGTGTTAAACAAATGCGTGTCTCAGAGCATTATAAGAAAAAATTATAAAGTACAGGTTTTGAGAAAGTAAGTTGAGTATTTTCAAGTGTTAAAGTAATAAACAAAGGTTCACAAAGCTTACTCAATGTTCATAAACAATTTGTTGATCAACAAATTAATGAAAAAATGAAAATAGGTGGTTATGCGATATTGGACTCGATTTCGGATATTTTTAACTCGATGAACACGAATTCGGTAATATAATTGCAATAAATTGTTTATTTCATTTGTTAATAAGCAATTTGTTAATCACCAAATTGTTTATTAACAAATAAAATGAACAATTTATGGCAATTATTGAACCACCAAATTCGTGTTCATCAAGTTGAAAATGTCCGAAATCGAGTCCAATATCGCATAACCAGACCTAATTTTATTTTTTCGTTTATTTGTTAATCAACAAATTGTTTATTAACAAATGAAATAATTAATTTATTGCAATTACATTAACGAATTCGTGTTCATCGAGTTGAAAATATCCGAAATCGAGTCCAATATCGCATAACCAGACCTAATTTCATTTTTTCGTTATTTTGTTAGTTAACAAATTGTTTATTAACAAATGAAATGAACAATTTAGTGCAATTATATTACCGAATTCGTGTTTATCAAGTTAAAAATATCCGAAATCGAGTCCAATATCGCATAACCAGACCTAATTTCATTTTTTCGTTTATTTGTTAAACAAATTGCTTATGAACATTGAGTGAGCTTTGTGAACCTTTGTTTATTACTTTACCACTTGAAAATATTCAATTACTTGCTTAAAACCTGTACTTTTTAATTTTTTCTTATAATGCTCTGAGACACGCATTTGTTTAACACTAATTATTGTTTATTAACAATATAAACAATTAGTCAGAAAAATAAACCCCTGCACTTTGTTCTAGACATCATTACGAAGAAAATGAGCCCTCGGATCAAAATCGGCTCAGAACAAAAAAAATTTAATATTAAGGTCAATTTTGGACTTCATTTACTGGACTATTAGTATAGCTTCAGAATCTTCGTAAAATAACTGACTGTTCGCGTTTCCTGTTTTTGCAGATGTTGTATTGATACTTTCTTTCTACATTTAGACTACACGAGAGGAAAACCTATTACGTTCAAAGAACATCGTATGAGCCGGCGGTGGATTATTGGAAGAAGAGATATGTATTCGAATTTTCCTCAAAGTTACGCCGTTCGATAGAAAAATGAAGTCTAGTAGGAAGAAGTTCGGCAGGTTTCGATCTTGACAATGAAGTGATGACCAGCTTGAGCTCATCTAACTCGCTTATCTGGAATCTCTTGTGATGGAACAACAGACGAGATTTCTGATGAACACCGACTATAGAAAATGATGACATCATCAATGAGATGAATAACTCTCCTCTGGATAGAATGTAA
This sequence comes from Endomychus coccineus, assembly GCA_958510875.1. Classification (NCBI taxonomy): domain Eukaryota; kingdom Metazoa; phylum Arthropoda; class Insecta; order Coleoptera; family Endomychidae; genus Endomychus; species Endomychus coccineus. The sequence goes on from OY294068.1 coordinate 43,248,514, forward strand.
GAGCTTCAGCTATGCTTGGGAGCCGAACTCCAAACATGTGAATACTACTCCAGGACAGGTCGAATCTGTGCTTTATGGATTATGAGGAGCCGTTGGAATATAAAATAGCTCTTGACACAGAATAGAAACCCAAGTTTTTTTGAAGCGGTTCTCACAATGGACCTCACATGATCATCGCATGAGGGGGTGTGCTGTTGATGATAATCCCGAGCATGCGTATGGAAGACTTCATAGGAATAAATGTACCTGACATCATCATTTGAGGATCCGTCTTCCTGGAGAAAATGCAAGCTTGAGTTTTGGTTGCGTTAAACTCTACTAGATTATCAGATCCCGACATCAAAATGGTTGCCATATCTCCATCAATTTCGTGAACCTGTCTCTGTCTCTCGCTCCTCTGACTCTGGATGAGAAAACAGTATGGAGTGTACCATCATCTGCAAAGCTGTGAACCGGACAGGTTATCACTTGTTGAATCAGAAACAAAGTTGGTACCAAGACAGGTCCCTGTGGAACACCAGCCTGCATTGCCATTGTTTTGGAGGATACTCGGTTAACCACCACATGGAGTGATCTATCGGGATAGTAATTGAAAAAGTTGAGGTGACAAACCATATGACGGAAGTTTCCCAAAAAGGCTCTGGTGTAAGACTCTGTCAAATACTTTGGAGATATCCGAAACTATGGCTAGAGATTCTCCACATTTGTCATTGGATTTCTGCCATACATGTGTTACGTGTGCAAGCAGGTCTCCTGTTGATCTCTGCTGACGAAAGCCATAGTCCCGCTCATTCAGCTTTTGGAGCTCTCTAGGTATTGGATGAGCTCAATGTTGATTGCTTTCTCCATCACTTTAGATATCAAAGACAATAGTGCAATGGATCTATAATTAAAGGAAACACAATAAGTTTGCATGAAAATTATTCACGCAGCTGTTAATTAACAGAACATTCTGTCGATTCTACATTGAGGGGAATTTTCTGCTATTTCATTCTCATCAAGCTCATTCAAGATGATTTTTTTATAATTTTCAATATTTTCTCAGTCGGAGCACTGTTACTGGAGAGGTGCAAGAAATTCTCACGGTATATAGTGCTTAGTCGACATGCATAAGTTTATATTGTCAGAAACACTCCCTCTTGGTGATTGAGCTCTTCAAAGTTTTTTCATCATAACTCTCTGACCTGTGCATCAGTTCAAGTACTCTTTAAGCAGATATCTATTATTTAAAGATAGAAATATTTTCCAAAATTATACAGTTGCTTCTCTTTTCCCACCCGATATTGTTCAAAACTATCTTCCTCGATCAATTTGAAAAAAGTTTTTCTTCCAAAATGTTCGCACCAGAGGAACCTTTTTCGAAATAATTAGGGTTGAAGCTGCTGAGCTTGAAGCAGTCGGTCATCAAACAGTAGCAGATTGTCAGCAAAATGCCTATTATTTTGAACGGTTGTTACTTTAGTTTATTTGTAGTTAAATGGATGTTTGTTGGAAATAATCATTGCGTGATTCATATTTTCTCTCTTTTTGAACAGAATAAAAGCTCCGTATCCGCGAAGATATTCGCCGTTCCAAAAATTGGGTATTCGTGTTTATAGGACCTCACATAAAACTGAAATATCTTTTAGCTCAAAATTTTGCAAGAATAACTGGTTTTTCCAAATCGAACATAAAATTCAAAAAACGCGTCATATCTTAGTGATAGGCGGCAATTTGTCGTGGAAAATGGGCAGAGATCGGTTGAATATCTTGTTTCTTCAGGAGTCTCCCAAGGATAAATTTTTGGACCACTGTTTTTAACATCTTTGTCAATGATATCCCAATAGGTCTAAGTGTACTCAGTCTATTATTTGCCGAAGATTTTAGAATGTTCTTTGTCATCAAATCCACATTTGATTGTTATCTACTTCAGAGAAGTCTTGACATGATGGTTGTATGGTGTAAAACGAACAAGCTGTCTCTTCATGTTAACAAGTGCTGCGTTATCTCTTACACAGATAAGACCAACTTGACTATATTTGATCACAACGTAGACGGTACTATCCTTAAGAGACCAGCAACTTATAAAGACCTAGGCGTAGTTTTCGATCTCAAACTATCCTTCGTTTCTCATCGGGAGTCTGTGATGGAGGCTGCTAACAGACTACTTGGGTTCATTGTTCGAAGCTGTCGTGATTATTCAGACATGGTCACCCTCAAATTTTTGTTCGTACTGGTACTGGGCAAGATTGAACATTCCCTTGAGAAACCCATAGAATGATATTGACCAGCTAAAGGAAAGATTCGGAAATATTACAAGCTTTTCTGGATCTCCAAATGAATCATACAACCCTGATATAACTTGTTGACATGGTAATATTTTCCTAGGGAATCTCTGGCATTCATCTGATCAACATAAATGCAGCATCTTTCACCGGATCAAAGTGAAATTACATGATATCATCAACAGGGATTCCACGAATACCTACTACTACATCCTTATACTCCGTCATAATGGTAGAGTAGACCCAAAATGACTGAAGAGTGTTATTTTTGAAATACGAATTTCTTTGAACCTAGATATACCTTATACTCCAGACACAGAGTAAAGTACAATATAATCACTCTATTAACAGTCTCTCATATCAATAATTCCACTCAAGAAACTTTCCTAGCAGAGAGAATAATTACGTCAAGCTACGACTCAGATTACAATTTTTTTTTCTTTTAACTTCGGTCGTGTATGACGACAAAAAGAGTACAGACGCCCTTCAAGCTTGGAAACTGAAAATTCTCTCTTTGCAGCATATTCAATTGATAACTACCAATTGAGTGCTGAAAAATAGGTAATGGCATCATTAGGGAGGAAGCGTGTATTCTATAAGAATATTGAATGAAACCTTAGAACCATTAATTTCTAGAATAACATGCACAAAATTGTCATTCATTCGGCAAAAAAACCAATACGTGCAGGTGGAATATGGACAAACTAGCTCTAGCAAGTCGTATATTACTAAGAAAAGAGAAACTTAATTGGAGGATAAAAATGGGAATTATATACTTACGGGTAATTCGTATAGATTTGTCATCGTTACTTGCCCCGTATACATACGAGTAGCAAATTGCTCCACTGGACAAAAATACATAGTTTCACAAGGATCCGTAGGTGTAAGGTTAAGGACATAAGTAAATTGTTGCGGAATAACAACTTCCGCCTTCATTTCCAACCTCTCAATTTTATAGTTCTCTGAAAATAATTAAAAATGGATAATTCATTTCTTTGGAACTAGTTGCAGAATTTTTATATTTTAAATTTGACCATGATGATATGTTCGTTTCATTCGATGTTGTTTCGATCATTCACAAACACCCTGTGTCGATGAACATTATAGAGAAAGGGGTTTCAAATATAAATACAAACTATAAGCAAACAAGCGGATGTGCAATGGCAATCCACTATCCACTTGGAACCTCCTTGAAATTTAAATTAAATCAGTTTTCAAAAGTTTAACAGGTATGTTGACGATGTTTTCGCTATTATAAGTGAAGATTTTAATATACATGGTTTTTTGAACACACTTCAGCCAATTTGATTCACTTTTCTTGACATTACCATTACCAAAGATCACCATTTGGATCTTGACATTTACAGAAAACCTACTCAAACAAATATATACACATATTCCAGCGAATTCAGGTACACTAATCAATAATAAAATAGCTACATTTAATAGCCTTGTTCATATAGTGTTAAACGTCCCTTCGAGCCAAAAAAATTATAACGACGTTATAAATATAAAGTTCAAAAACTTCAGCAAATAGCGACGGACAATGGACAAATTTTTAATGAATAAGTTACTTTTCAAACAAAACCGGAAAAATTTAACACAATCAATTGACCAAATTAAAGCCGTAACGTTCATACAACTCAATGAAATTCAAAGGTCTCACTTATCATTCTCCTATACTTAATAAATTCCATAACTAGGTTTCGAAATTCCCTTATAACCTTCAATAATCTGATTTCTACAAATCTGGAATCTTCAAAATTGATTGAGTCATGTTCAAAATGCTATGTGGTTCAAACCAGAAAGAACATTCGTATTCGTCATAAAGAACATTGCTATCGCAATGTATGAATTGTATTAACTATAATTAAAATTGCATATGACACTATGGTCTCCCTTATACCCGCCTAACAGTTAAGAGAGGAGACACCGGCGGGAATATTCGTCACACACGCGATGAAATTTTGGGAATATTGCTAAGGATTTCTTCTTCTGTAACCCTATCAACGAAGCGCGAAACGGGTTGTGAAATGATAATCGTCTAGACACTCAACACTCAAAATTCTTACACAAACTAGATATGATGCTCGAAATTTAGGAGTATGACGTACCTTAAGCTGGTTGCGAGTTATTGAACACAGCGGTCCGTTGAAATAAGCGACGCTATTCGCTTAGTTTCGCACACTGTTCGGTACGTTAACTATCTTGCCGATTGTAGAGAGAAACAGAGCTTAAGAATTGAGCTCACGCAACTGCAAAAACAGCGGTTCGCGCTTTTGCTGGACATTTCGGCTCATACGGCACGTTGTTGGTTTCTACATAGCGCGTCGAATGGTGACTCCGATTTACTGTACATTAAACCTAGGTTGACCGCGGCTCCCGCTCTTGGTCGGCTTATACGAAAGACGGAGTGAGCTTAACGAATAAAGTCTCCGTCCTTCCAGCTCACTCAGTCACTCCGTATTGAGCTGTTGGGTATATGCGGAGCATACTGACCTACCTCCTAGTCTAACCAAAACTGAATCATATAATTCCTAATATGTAACTGTTCGCATGAAGTCCTAAGTATCTGTTCTTGGTATCTAATTCAACAATACCCCCTCATCTGACGCTCAAGTGATGTCCATTGCGAGAACTGCGTCCTATTCCAGGTAGTCAGACTAGACGAGCTCAGATTGGTGACCTTCCGATGTCAGATTCAACACCTGCCGAACTTCTTTCTGCCAGACTTAATTTCTCTATCGAAATTGAACTCATTGCCTAATAAAGCCTTTCTTGATGAATATAACCTCTAAGCTTTTGAAGAAAATTCCGATGCCTACCTTTTCTTTGAAAACTAAATCACTAGGTCACACGATGTTCTACGAATATTATTGTTCCTCTATTGTAGTCAGAATTCAAAATATCGGAATTGGGGAATAAAAATTTAACAAAGTGGTGTACCTGTATTGTTGCTAACAATGTAATCGGATAGCTACTCACTTGATTTCCAAGTAACACTGAAATTCCTCGTTTGATACGTGTAAAAACTGCATTTTCCTGAGCCACATCCATCGATTTTCAATGATGTCACCTCCATCCAATTTCCTGATAACCAGAAATGATTTCAAAAAGAATAAAATAATTAAAGAGGATAATATATAGCATAGAAACCCTTGTTTATATGTCTATTTTCGCAATCACAATGTGATCTCCAGCAGCACGCTGTCTATGGCATTGTGGCTTAAAGCTGTGTAATATCATTAGGTGGTGTTGATTACTCTAAGATTATTTCGGCCCAGAGCCAAGGCATGGTGTTTCGAAAATTTCCATTCAATTTTTCTTCCCTCACTATACGTAGTAATTGGTGTAAGGTAGGTATAGTGAACGGGCAAAAAAAAATGTCTTAGGGTGTCGCGTATTTATCAGATTTGAGTATTTCTGAATGGATCTAGACCGTTTTTGACAAGATGTCTGTGGGTGTGTTCATGTGTATGTGCGTGCATAACCCACTGTGGCACGATTGTGCCGTTCCTATTGGTAGTATGAATTTTCAATTTCGAAGATCGCTTTGAAGTGATGGAAATAGAAACTGCATTGTTTTTCAACGCGGTAGCCTCGTTTAAAGTGGAATTTCTGACATTCGTCTTCATTTCTGAAGTTTGTTTGCCTGATTGGACATAATTCCGTGCAAGTACATTCAGAGATATAGAATTAAATTTCCTGAATCATGAAGATAACTTAAATAATTTAACATATGATCATCAAGATGTTCCACGTTTATTCATTTTGATAATCCTATGTTGAAATTTGATTATATGAAAGGCTAACTATTTATACTTGAACTGTTTCATTGATTTCTTCATAATCTTCTATTTGTTTGATAATGGCACTTCGGGGTTGAAACTGTAGTTAATTTTTCACGTTATTATTATTAAAAGTGGTATAAAAACAAAGTAGTTCTTCTTTCATATAATCAAAATGATAAATTACCATAAAGAAACGGCTTCCACCATCGATTTTACCTATGTTGAATTATTTATTTTCTTGGTATTCTGATTCTTTAATATGACTGGAAATAAATTAAGACTTCTCTTTCTTGACGTTTCGATATTATATTTTTATCTTTATCAAAGATTGTTATGTTAATTAGTGTTTCCATTTAATTTAGAAAACAATAGATGTTTAATAAAATGCGTCTGTAGCCGACTGTGTGTTTTGAAATCCAATTGAAACTGCAGGAAACGTTGGATCGGTTGTGTGTCAAAGAGTAATGTATAGTATTATAAAATTGATATACTTGAAATGTATTGCTTCCAGCTAATTAAATACCTAAGATACTATTCTATGATTTTACAAATCTAAATAACTATGATTATTTTATGAATTACCTATTATATGATTAACATTTCATTCCTATTACTATCGACAACGGTCGTATATACAGGTCTGGGAACTCGAGGCTGTTTCCTATGTGAGAAGTGAGTCCGCTAAGCGTCATCTGTTGCATAGTACCAAAAGAGTGGCGGGTACGTATACGACCGTGTTTGAACAAAATGGCGCCTAATCCTGACATCCTGACAACATACATCGATCCAATCGTTAGCTGGTGGCTGAGCGAGGGACTACTAGTTTGGCAACATGTAAGAGACTCATGTCAAACATAGAGTTCCCAGACCTGTATATACGACCGTGCTATCGACTAATCAAGTTTAAGATAACTATGGAATTTAATTTCAAAACTGTCACTGTCATAAGTATTACAATGTCAGATAATACATCATGTTTTTAGGTTGAATGAAATAGACAATAGAAAATGATTATTCAAAGTATCTGAAGTTTCTTATAATAATCTGTGTGTCCGTAATTTCCATTTTTAGGATTTAAGTGACGTCATCGATGTGACGTCACGATCTATTTTATGTTTTTATTCTGCTCCTTGATCATGTGGTACATTTTGATAGTTCATGTGACAGCAAGTGTCAGTATAAAACAAGGTTATGTTACAAAAGTCAACCTGACACAGCTGTCTGTATGAAACATAGAGTTATGAAATACATTACGTAGACCATTTGGATAAATTTTCAATATAACATAGAGTATATCTCAACGTATTTCATTAGAGGTTTCTAAATGATTTCAAATATATTTCATGTTCCTATAATCATTTATATTTGACTCGCATGAGTATCCTATTTTTCTCATACTTGATCAATTCATCACAGCTCTTGTGTTAGACAACTAGTTAATTTCCAGACATGAAAAAATATTCATTCTTATAACACAATATTATATAATGGAAAATTTATTTTCTTCTAGAGAGAACATGGAATTTTACGGATGAAAAAGAAGTGTGTCTTTTAAGGGTTTGCCAAATTGTAACAGAGAATCTCCTGATATTCATTTTTCGGTTACCTTTAGATCAGTACAGTGGAAGATGTATACATCAAAATATTTCAAGATTATTCATTCATGTTATATATGTTACAAAACCTTTATATCTTGTTTCCAGATGCTAAGTTGTAGAGTATTCAAATACATCTTCGTACCAGATATTTTCGATATTTCCTATATTCAGACCTTCTACCTTTCACCTGTTATATTTTTAGCTTCCTCAGCACAGACAATATCACGTCGTGGAAAAATTCTACTTTCACAGTTTCCCAAAAGAAATGTCATTAAGGTGAATACGATTTATCCAAATGGCTGACGTAAAGCGTGAATAACACATAGATTTAAACTTAAATAATCTCGCACTGAGTGTTTCAGAGAAAAATGTGTTCAAGACACCTAAAAGTGTTTTCGCAGTGAAACTTTTCGAATGAATAGAAACAGTTAGGCTGGCAAACGCTTAGTTTTCGAGAGTAAGGGATGAAATTCAATGTTTACATAGTGTTAGATCATTCAGAGAGCGATACTGATCGTGTGACCCACCAGGAGAGCGTGTAGCAAGCCATGAAAAAGTGACAGGCGTTGTTCGGTGATTAGGTTGCGGGTAACGTCCCTACAATAGAAGAATGATTTAAGGAATTTCTCAATGATCGAACTGGTGTCTTGGAGAAAAAAGGGCATAATACTCTCAGCAGTACCAAACAAATATCTATCAAAGGAAAGTTTTCAGCATCTACATAGATATTCCAGGTTGAAAAGGGTGAAAGTTATCAGATTATGTACAGACAGTTTGCGAAATAACCACAAAACTGACTGTACATCAATGTTTTGTAAAAAGGCAATCGGAAGCATCATACTCTATTACATAGTAATAATATAAGATGCGACTCAAACTGATAATGATAATTCCGCTGGTCGTTCCACTGCTCTCACATCACACTGTAACTCACTGATATCGAGAGCAGATCTTGAATTTTTCTTCACAATGGAAACATCTAACTTGTACCTAATCTTCCCACATTTCAAATCTCTGTCTTGGACTGGATCATATCATTCAGTGCCAGCCTGCAAGGACAACTTCCGAAATTTTGGGAACTTTACCAGGATCCTGAGCCCCTAACTGATGATGATCATCATAATATGAGAAATACTTTGTTGACACCATCGCTCGTGGTGAAAAGGGCAGATTCTTGGTCAGCATCCTTTTTAAGACTAAGCCATCTTCCACTCTTGGTGATCCAAACCTCTCAGCACTCAAGCAGTTCCACTCCCTGGAAAGATAACTCCAGGTAAACCCCAATCTGAGATATATGTACGTAAATTTCATGAGGGAATATGAAAATTTAGGGCACATGACAGGTTATTTTCAATGAATCTTGTTATCATTCACGTCATCGTGGGTTATTTAAGGAGCATAGTTCTACTACCAAGCTGATAGTCGTTTTTGGTGAATCTGCCCCTCCTGACTACGGTGTTTTCCTTAACAGCCTCCAGATCGTGAGGCCAAAAATTCAGGAAGATCTCCTCAGATATCGGAAAAATGTATCGCATAATACTCGTAAATCCAGAACAAAGATGTTTTCAACAGATTTTCTGGAGATATTCTCCAGATGATGAAATCTCAGAATATAACTTAAACACTGTCACGTATGACACCTCTCCAGCTAACTTTCTATCAATATGTTGTCTGAAACAAATATCGACAGATTTTTGTATACATTTCCCTAAAGCGAGTAGAGCACTATCCAAAGATTTTTGAGTCGATGATTTTCTTTCTGCCGGCAATTCCGTCGAAGAAGTAATTGAGCTATGTCTTCAGGTATCATCATGATTACAATTAACCCATTTCCTATTGAGAAAATGGTCATCTAATGAATCCAAGGTATTGGAAGGGTTTAGCTCGGAATGATATGTTGAGCCAGTTCTATTTTTCCAATCAGGAAAACACTAAAACTCTTGGTTTGTACTGGACACCATCATCTGACAACCTTGAACATTATCTCAAGGATTTGACAATATCTGGACAAATCACAAAAAGATCGATCTTATCTAGCATCTCGAAAATATTCGATCCGCTAAGCCTTCTGTCCTCATGTGGCATTATAGCAAAAATACTCATTCATTCAGAAGCTTTGGTCTATGAAGGTTGATTGGGAGAAAGAATTACCCGAAGGGATAAAAAATTCCGTGGGAAAGTTTCCTTGGAAATTATCTCAACTGAACACATTCTAAATTTCTAGACGTATTCTGCCTGTCAATTTTGTCAGCTGTCAACGCCATGGGTTTGCAGATGCTTCTGCAGATGCCTATGGTGCTTGCCTATACATCCCTAGCATCGGCTCATATTTCAGCATGAACTCTTGATGCATGTTTCATTTTGATTTGTTATAATAAAATGTATTCTATTTACTTTATTCGATATCCTTCCCATTCGTTGCTCTATTAAAATGCCATTCATATTTCCTACCCAAAACTCAGCAGACATTCATTCTATTTATGGATGTGCGAAGGAAAACTAAGCAGAAGTAGCTCAAGAGCATTGGGCGAAGATATCCGGGTAAAAGACATCCGCAAGCTTCTGTATTTGAACAGTTCATCAACAAATAATTGATGAAGGGTTGCGTAATGTTCATGGAAAGCGGAGAATCAACAACGTTCGACATAATAATTATAGTGAGCATCATGTTTATTCCTCATATTTGAAAGGAAAATTGGGACGTCGAATGTTATGGGACTGTCTGAATTATTTTTAAAAACCCGTGGCCCTTATTAAAATTTTGCTAGGATAACTTTTTTGTCTAAATTGAATTAAATGATTGCAGTGAGATTTGACTTATAGGTACTAAATCACTGTTCGAGATCAATATAATAAATAATCAAGAAGTTGTATGCAAGTTTTTGTATTCTTAATTGTTACACCCATTTGAAATTATTAGCTCAACCCAATATTCACATATACCAGCTTCTAGTAGAGAAAACCAGTTATATCTGAAGAAGTTGTAATTCATCATCGTGAATATGATGTATCCTCAAAACCTTTCATCAACATAGATTAGGTAGTATTATTTTAAAAATATCGCGTTACTGACCACCACAATATTGAAACGGGACTTCGTCACCAAGACACAACACCAATCCATAAGTAAGCACAAATAGGCACTCTTCCAACATTTTTCACTATAAGTAGATAAATACACTGATTTCACTGTGATTTATCAAAATATGAAATCAGTATTTATATTCAATGACTTTGATCTTATCGATAGTTCAATAATTGTACTATCTCTGGAACCATCCTCGCTGATTTTTAATCTGTAATAAAATATATTGAAACCCAGCATCGATTCTACTTGTTTGGTTTTTCCGAAGGCATAAAGCTAGCATAAGATACTTGATTCAGATAATTACCATTTCTGTTGAAATTATACCCCACCAAGGACTGAAATTTAAATTTTTAAGCTATTGCATAGCTTTTATCGCGGGCTTTGAGCGCGGCGACCGAATCAAGAAATTCCGTAACGAAAATAAAACCTAACACCCCCACTCCGCCTACCATGTAGCTCGGCCGAGCGTTCGCTTAACGTGTATGTATATGGTACGACTGTACGAAGCTCGCACGGATCGAGACGAAATGCTCCGAAATCGGACGAATACGTAAGCAACTGTTTGTGAGAAATAATAGGTGTATATGTATCTATCATATCTTTTTATCTTTATAATGCCACACTCACCGCATGTGCGCCCCGCTCCGTAAGTATACATGTAGGTATGTATACTGTTGTAGATACTGTTCCAAAAGGTGGGGTAGCTATTTACCAAAATAATAATAATGTAACTAATATTATGACTCCGAATATTGAAATAAATATTGCACACTTTAGCGATGTTAATGTTAGGCGCTCATTTGTTGGAGATATTTGTGCGTGCTTACGCAAACTTAGAAATGGCCTACACATAGTCATGGTAGCAATTTACATTTCTCCGAATCCAAAATTAGACGAGGTAGAGCATTTTATTCATCGCAATTTACTGGAGTACACTGAAGAAGGGTCGAAAATACTTGGTACAAATGGTAATAAATTTCCACTTATCTTGGCTGGCGATTTCAACATCAACTTCGCTGATAAAAAATCAGAGCGGTTGACAACTTTTCTTTCGGAACAATTGAATTTGAAAATGAATAATGATCCACAAGAATCCACAACAAAATATGGGACCACCATTGACGCGGTATTTTCCAGATATTTAGAGGATATCAAGTCTCAAACTTATGTTTCTTATTTCAGTTACCATAAACCTATAGTTTCAATAATAAAAATTCCTGAATAACTTACATGTATTGTAAGATAATAAAAATATTCTAAACAATATTAACTTCTCATTTATTCAATAAAAGACAAAAATTTGTCATCTTATCGGTCACCACGCTCAAAAAGTGTAACTTGAATTAATATAAAAAAAAAACTTGAATTAATATCAAAGAAAAAAAATACTGCATAAATAAAAAATAAATTAATAATTATAATTGCATAAGTTGATAAAAAATGCTATGCAATAGCTTTACCGCGGCAGTCCCCGAGTGCCACACGTTTTTTTTTAATTCGGCTATTATTGAGGTTTTTTTTTAAATCTCCAGTATTCAGTACGCCAGCATCGAACAAAATAACAAAACAACAAAAGCCCCTGATGATGAACTGATCATTAGATCTCTGGCCATTAGTGACCTAACTTAAATCAATGTTGTCTCGAATTAAAAATCATCGAACAAAACCGATTCTTCAAAATTCTAATGCAACCCCTCCCTTTCTTCAAGTCTGCTGCAGTCAATCAGGTAATGGATTGGATTCTTGATAGTCTAAACACGAAGTACGGAACCTCAATTTGTCTAGATCAGTCGTGCCTTCAAGGTCGATAGTACCATCAGTTCCTGAAAATTCGATTGTTTTCAAGAGAAGGAATGATTTAGATATTCATGCAGCATCATATAGTTTTATTGAAATTTTCCAACTCGCTCTAATGGAGTGTTAAGTAACGGTATTGTTTTGGGCGCAATATCCCCATTTCAAGTGCGATTTTTGACATCCATCTTCAGCTTTTCAAATGGAAACCGTATTTTATTAAGCCATAATGACAACATATTTTTCTGGCTAAAAATATACATAATACGCATATATTTCACCTGCAGAAGTTTCAGAGATTCTCATTTTAAGATTCAGGTGACGTCATCGATGTGACGTCAATGATTGAACTGTAGAAGTCTATTTCATAAGTACTCTGTGGCAAATTTTGATAGTTCATGTGACAGCAGGTGTGAGTATAATTCGAAGTTAGTTTATCCAGTGAGTAACTTCGAAAGTCAACCTGAAAAAAGTGGCAGTGTTAAACATAAAGTGGTAGTATAGTCGAGTCAAATAGGTATTAAAACATGCCAACCTACCAAAATCGAACGATATGGACCGATTTTGATGAAACAAAGTGCATTCGATTCGGGATGACGTCTAGAAAAAAGATTGCCGGTTAGTTTTTTGTGCAAATTTGTTATATTGTTTCTAACCGAAAAACACTCTCATCAATTTGCAGCGTGAATGCTTTATTAAAGCAATGTTTTATTTATTGAACAATATGTATTTCAATTATTAAAAAAATGTTTCTGATAATATTCACTGAACCACAGAACAAAATAATTTTCACATAAAACGAATGAGAAATTTTACTAATCTGAACAACAGCAGCATCCAACCGTAAGTGATACGTGGGGATCATTTATCATGTATCTACATTACAATAGCAGCGTGGTCCACGTATATGTTGCCGCGTCTTTATTTTGGGCGGATGGTAGGGAGGACCGGCTTAGATAAACGCTGCTCTATGAAGCGGTGGATGCCATAGAGATCTTATTATATGATAGATGCTGTGTTATAGTATAGTGTAGACTCCATAGTTTAAGAAAAATACCTACCTGCTACTCCCGCCCGGTTTTGATGAAAGATGCTATGTGTAATATAAAAAGACTGAGTAGAGAAGATGGAAAAAAATTTTAGATGAGCGGGAATTTATTTCAAATTAAAAATTTAAAAAATTAGAATTCGATTTTGTTTTTGATTTAAATTAGTAACGACCCCCTTTTAACAAATTTTTAAACATTTAACATAAAAAAACAACCTCCACAACCCCTAACTGAGGATTTCTGGTTAGTTTTGATGAAATTTTGGAAATTGGTCAATTTTTCGGTTAAAAAAATAATAACAAATTTGCACAAAAAACTAACCGGTAAGCTTTCTTCTAGACGTCATCCCGAATCGAATGCACTTTGTTTCATCAAAATCGGTTATATCGTTCGATTTTCGTAATGAAATACCTATTTGACTCGACTAGTAGCTGTGTGTATACAACCAGTTGCAAACTGGAGGTGTTTTTTGCACTGTATGTGGTCCAATACATCTTGTTTGTTACGAAAAAAATTTAATTTTCGTTACGTTAGTAATATATGTTCCATTCTTCATACTTCTTAGGTAGCCTGGACTGTTCCATTATTATAATATGCATAATATGCAGTTTATAATGAATTATTCAGAATCAACGATCTAGCAACCGCAGGTATTCAGATAATATTCAACACGCTTACATCGAATAATAGATAATACAATATTAAAGTTCTTAATGAATGAATATTCCTTACTTTTGAATACTTCAATTGAAACCCACACATATAAAACGCGCGCAGTCGCAAAGAATAATTTTTCGTGAAAATCAAAACAGTCTTCCGTAGAATTGGAACAAAATCAAGAAATTGAATTGACGAAACGCCAGGTCATGGATCTCTCTTCGGTGAAAGAACTTCTTACAATCACTGGAATTCTGGAATTATCAGAATTGAATAGTGTCAAACATTCCCAGAGATTCATTTGTCCCCAATTTAACCGTCGATTTTAATTTTTCAAAGGAAGATATCGATTCTTTAATAAATGATATTTCTTATCTAGATATTTCAAACAAGTGAAGTACTTTCAACAGTGATTTATTATCCATAATTCGGGAATTATGGCCATACCGGCACCCTTTCAATTACAAATTAGAGATCTGAATTATATCCCTCCCCAAATTTAATGTTGATCCAATTGGATTACCACAATTTATTGGATCTGTTAATGTAATTGTGTCTCACTATCAAGATTACCCTGACGGACAAGCAAACTGTATACAGAACAAACCAATTGTCATTTCTATAAAGAATAAATCAATCGACAAAGCTTTCAATTTATACTGACTCGAATAATTGACATGATGTCAATTGATTTCTGTTTTTGGAGAAAAAAGGTTCAAAACCGAATTGTTAGAAGACATAGCAAATTTAAGTCAAAATTCTTGCCAGAGTGCTCTACAATTTTTTTATGCTACGAGGGCAAGGTGAAAAGTCTTTGAAAAATAAAACAAGAAATGAGTTATTTGGTCAAAACTTATTTTATTTCTCAACATAAGTAATCCCTTCTAGCCTGATACACTTCGTCCAACGTTTTTCTAACTTTTCGATCCCTTCCAAATAATACGATTTCGGTAATCCTACAAAATAGGCGTTTGTTTCAGTGATGGCCTCGATGGCCAACTCTGGAGAATGGATGACGAACCAATCCGTAGCGCAATTCATGCAATTTTGCAATTATGACTGCGGACCTGTGCGCCGCGCCGGTGCGTTGTGGATGAGTACTTTTTTCTTGTCCAAATGAGGCCGCTGTCGTTTCGAAAAGGCATCCAATCGAGCCAATCTACGCAGGTGAATGTTCTGCCCTTTTCAAGGTAATCGATACGGACGATACCGTCCGCATCCAAAAAAAATGTCGCCATGACTTTGTTGGCCGATAGATCCACTTTGACTTTGTTTGGCTTCGATTCGGCAGGACAAGATTATTTTTTCAACTCTTCTTTGGTCTCTGTTGTGTTGTGATGGATTCATCGAGAATAATAGAAAAACAGCTGCGGAGATACTTGGGCAAAATGCATCTACAAATATCGCAGTTCTCAAAGAAAGTAACTGAAGAAATACATTATGTAATATAGTATAATTTAACGCTTTGGAAGTTGGAGTATAAAACTCAAGTTTTACACAAAACTTTTTAACATTTAATTTAAAAATGTTGACAAATTGTTTCACCACACTGTGGCATTCTCAAAGCAAGAAGTTATCGACTTAAGCTGAATCTAGAAGTATGTCCTTAAATATTAGGGATCAGAGTGTGGTACAAATTGAGGGATGGGGGTGGATAATGGTGGGAGTGTGTTTAGAAAATTGTTAACAAGTGGTGAATAATATGTATCGATTTGATCATTTAATATTACATTATTATTGTTTTTTGAGTATTTCAATATTTCTATGGATTCTAGTAAATTAAGTTTATGTCCTTTTTCCTGAATATGTAGAATATCTGGATTAAGGGTGAAATTGTTGTTATGTTCTAACAGGTGATTCGCGTAATTAGAGTTCTCTTTTCAGCCTGTAACTTCTCAAATGGTCGTTGAACCTTACACTGAAACTGCGTCCAGTTTGTCCTATGTACAAAACACTACAGTCATCACATCTCAGTCTGTAAACTCCAGATTTCTTCAATTTAACTTTTTTAGATTTTGAGTTATTAATGTACAAGCATAGGTTATTTGTTGTTTCAAAGGAGATGTTTTTATTCTGTTTTTTAAGGAATTGAGATATTTAAGGATATACTTTCAGATTTAGCTTTAGTTGATAACACCTTGCTTTGAAAATGCCACAGTGTGGTGAAACAATTTGTCAGCATTTTTGAATTAAATGTTGAAAAGTGTTGTGTGAAATTTGAGTTTTATTCTCCAACTTCCGAAGTATTATGAATTTACACTACGTAAACGCCGAAACCATGGTTATATAATTTAACGTCTTTTAAATTTCTAAATCTTTTCTAATAAATTAAGACTGATTTTATTGTATATGTCACAATCCTCCATCTATCTCAATACTTCATAATTCTCAGTATAAGATAAATCACTGCATTGTTATCACAGTGTTATCTCAAAATCATATAGAAGTGCGATACACCTATCTAAAATCGCATCAGCACATACTTAGCATAACTCTATATGAATATGTACAAACAAAAATTATAAATTTGAATTTTTTTACTGAAAATGAAAATTTGATTAAGCTTTAGTATTAATTTTTTTTTTCAGAAAATTGTATTGAAAAATGTATATAATAATGATGATATTACTCGGTTATATATAAAATAGTTTCTTCTTTCATATTATCAAAATCAACTTTTTTTGAGAAAAAATCTTGAATCTTGAATTTACCACAAGCCCGCGATTTATTCGTTTTGTTGTGAATTAGGTTTTCAAGTTACTCAGCTGATATTTTTCGTTCAATGCACATATACGGTAATTTAATTTACATAATTTTATTTCCGATCACTAGGTTTTAACACAAATCAATATTTCATAGCGGCCACGTGTTTTATGAATTAAAATAGAAAAAGAGGACGTGATCTTACAGCCGCATACTATTGCCAACATGCCAGTTCCTTTCCCTCCGCACTCAAAGATAGCTGCTGTGTTCTCCGTACGCGTTAACGTGTCCACGTCATAGAGATTTTGTGTATAGGACCTCTATGGTACACGTACGCCGCATCATCTTTGATGCTTCAAACACATCTGCTCTTTTTTCACCTGCTTTGGAAGCGGTACTATATAACTCATAATAAAAGAAGCTTGAAATCCTTTATCATACTAATTGTCTAAAGTTATTCGAAAAACAAAATTTGCAATTAAAGATTGTGGTGTAAATATGATAAATTTTCATTTTCCGGAGTTTTCCAGAAAACTATAGTTGCTTTTGATTTTACAACCAAAAAATAATAGTCAGCGACCACGAAAACATATAATTAGATACGTTGGAATATGAAGGAAAAGCGGCGCAATTTTCCACCAAATTTCCTGAATTTTTCTCCTTTTAGTGAAATTTGTACCGAGACACATCACGGCATTTTATTATTTCAATACCACTCAAGCCCAAGAAAAAATGTTGTTTGTTGCCAAGATTTGGTATAATTTTCAGGGTTTTTGTGCAAAAGCGCAAGATTTTCCATTCTCCGACTCCAGATTCAAATCCAGAGGACCAAAAAATCTCCTGATACCAAATTTTTCATTTCTTTGTTCGTAACGTAATTGCTAGAGAAATGAATACTAATCAAACTAATTAATTAATATTTATAATGATTTATTTAGATAAATACATTGGCCTCTAGAAATAACGTTAAATGCAAAGATTAACAATGATTGGTGGTTGCCAAGTAGGTGTAGAGATTTTGGAATTCGAATAGCATTACAGTTATATCCTTAATTGACATTCACCAACTACTGGTATTCGATGTTTTTAAACGATAAACATTTATTGATCGTAATATTTCACGGATATGGAACATATTTCGAAAATTCTAATATCATACAGTCAATCTGGAACAATTGCTGACACATTATTTTACTGTTATCTCATTAATAATTATGTTGTAGTGTACCGCCTGACATCGTCGCTTAGAATTTCACGTTTGGGCTACATGGTGTAATTGGAAGGTGTTCAAATCTTCGAAGTTCGAGGTAACACGCCACAATCCATGCATGAACTCAGCGGGTCATATGTAAAGACACCTATAGTGAAACAAAAGAAAAACTGGTATTTATGCGTGAGTTACTTGTGAAGTTATGTGGAAGTTCAACATTCCCTCCGGAATAAGTTACTCAAAGACCTTGATGTATGGTCTCAGTTACAATATTTATTATACCGAGCCACATGGAAATTGCGTTTCAATATATTGAACTTTTGTAACCCTTTAGAAAGGCCAAACTTTTGAGAACTGTTTCGAAAATTTAAATTTCACTACATATCAGAAATGCAGAGAAAAAATACTCTTCCTCTTAATACCAATATGTCGAATTTTCAATGTATCGTATTATGTGATAATAGGAAATGATATCATGTATCATTATTATTACTATATTGTTTGATTAAATGAGTAAGTATCCCAGTATTAATAAGATCAGATAGTGGACATAACTTCTGTTTGATCAATTCTCTTCTGTATTAATTTTCTCATTCCTCCAATGCTAAGGAACTCAAATAAGTTCATGTGCGAAGTGTAATTTTCGAGGATGGGTTTCCAAATGTTGGGAAGGTAAAATCCTGAGTTACGGTTTAGATTATTTGGATGTTTTAGGATTTTTACAGCTTCAAGGAGTTAGTATTTTCGGAAAAGATTTGATGGTAAGTGTCAAACTTGTGTTCCGCAAGTGCAGATCTACTGATTTTACGAAGCCTTGTACAGTGCTCATGTTTTTTCAGACGAGTAGGTACTGTATGTACGACCTGTTTCACCAATGTACTCTTCACTGCAAGAACAGGGTATGCTATAAGTACCTTCTAAGTGGAGAGGAAGAAGGAGATCATCGATAGTTTTGGAAGTGTGCAAAACCGAATAGAAACATTATATTTTTTAAGGATCTTGGAAATTCGATGTTATATATTTTCAATATATGGTAGATAGGTAGTGGAAAAATCACGCCGGGGAGTTTGTGGCCCAGGTTGATTTAAAATTTTAAGCGGAGTGTATTTCTTTATAGCTTTTTGAATGTTGTAATGGGAGAAATTATTTGATAATAAAACAGATGAAAGATGTTTCAATTCTGTTTTTAAGAATTGGGGTTCAGAAAAGTTGTTAGCTCTGTGTACCAAGAAGCTTATCACAGATTGGTTTTGGGCACGGTGGTGGTGGGAAACTCCATTGAGGTATCTATCGGTGTGAGTGAGTTTTCGATACACAGGATGTACTTAAGTACCGTCAGTCTATCGACTAACTAATACATCTGAGAACGGGAATGAACCTTTCGATTCTCCTTCCATGATGAAAAGGATATTGGGATGTGATGGATTAAAATGATTGAGGAAGGAAACAAGACCATGTTGCCCAATAACAGTGTGTCGTCGACATATCGAAACCAACATCATGGCTTGAGACCAGATGAGTCAATGGCATCTTGCTCTAAACTTTCCATGAAGATATCAGCTATAAACGGAGAAAGTGCGGAACCCATGGTAGCTCCCGATGACTGCTCGTAAAACTTCTCAATCAACGGTAGTAGATCCATTGAAATGTTTTTGGCAGGTAACAGTTGAGATTCTATGTAAAGGATGTCTGGAATGGGAACATTGGTAAAGAGTGATTCGACGTCGGGGCCGGCGAGCAAATCGCCTGGGTCAACTTTTAGCGTTTGGAGTTTTTCAACGAATTGAAAGGAATTTAGGATAAAACTGTTGAAATTACTTACAAGAAGTTTGAGAATAGATGACAGAAATCGAGAGAGTTTATAAATAGAGGATCCGATAGTGTTGACACTCGAACTCATGGGAACTGAGAGCTTATGAATTTTAGGCAAACCATATATACGGGGGTTTCTTGAACGATGAAGGATAAGAAATTTCTTATGTGGATCAGGAAGGGAAGAATGACGGATAATTTGTGAAATCGATCGTTCTATGGAGAGGGTGGTATCTTTTGGTAGGAGTTTATAGGAATTAGTTTGGAGATGTTGCAGGATTTTGTTATCATAATCTGAACAATCCATAACAACATTGGAGTTTCCTTCATCAGCTTTCAAAATAGCTGAATCAGGATTTGATTTGAGTAAATTAAGAGCTTGGACTAAAGGTTTAGGGCAATTTGATTTTAGCAGTTTCGAAACGAATTTCATCTGCTGCGAGATGGGGAACCCTATGTAGGAATGCTTCTACAGTAGAAATCATGGATGTCGTAGGAATATTTTGGTGAAGAAAACGAAATTAGGACCTTCAGATAGAACTGATTGTTCAGCTTCAGAAAGGGTATGTGGAGATAAATTATAATCCAGGCTATGAACCGGAAAATTGAAAAAAAAAACATGTAAGTTCGAATCAAAAATTTTTTTTTGCATCAGCTTCAGGAGGTTCTCAGGATCATTCATACACCTTAAAACCTCTTGGGGACCCTAACCTCACCCATTGGGGGCGAAAATGGCCCGAAATCTCCAAGTCTTGAATTGTATTTTCTGCAAAAAAAGGTATTTTAGCATTTCGAGTGCATCTAGGAAGTTTTTGGGGTCGCTGAACACGAATCCGTAGCCAGATTCACTTGCAATCCATAGTAGGAGTGGTAAAATCGACGAAATTGGCCAATTCTGCACCCCTATATGTTATTTTGCAATTTATGTGTTTTAGGTATTTCGAATGCACCAAGCAGTTTTTTTGGGTCACTGATCACGAATCCGTAGCCAGATTTACTTGCAATTCATCATAGGAGTGATCAAATCGACAAAACTGGCCCATTTCAATCCTAGCAATGTATTTCCCCTTATTCAAACCCAAACCCAACTTATTACTTGTATCTTCTTTCGACTATGTTTATCCATGAATTAGTATCATTCTGAAGATGACACGATATTTGCCAAGTTTGGGTTTCTACAATATAAGTGATAAAAACAAAGTATGCGCGTTTTGTTATATCAATATGATAAATAATATGGATATATTAAGTAATATTCAATAAAGTAAAATATCACAAAGTAACGGACAGCTCTGTTTAAAATCAATATGATAATAATTTATCACAAAGTAACGGCTTCCACCATCAATTTTTAATATTTGTCATGATCGTAATAGTAATTTTAATAATGGCTATTCGACTGAGAAAACACTATTTGACTAGATAAAAGACCCCTCGCTTCTTAGAAATATATAAAAGTTTTGTTTTATCCAGAAGTATGTTATGAGCAAATACATGATGTTTATTATTATCAAAAACCTTTATTCATTCACAATTATACAGTTATATCAACTTAAAATCGATTTAAAATCGATAGAACTATTGTCTTAGGACTGAACTGATTGTTCCTTCTGATAAAAAAATGTTTTTGTTGATTAAAAAACGATAAGTTAGATGGAATTGGAGATAAAATACGTATGAAGTGAAATGTACGAAAATAGCGGTAATATTCTATTTCACTACATTGCATGCCTGTATGTGCTATTGATTCTAACGGACTGAATCTTATTTATTCTATGTATTATGTATATTTTACGTCAAATCATTCTTCAATATGATTGCAATCTCAAAATTATTTGTCCCCATAGAATGTAAAATTGATTCCGTTTTATGTTTTTCATCCTAATTTCTAAACTTCTTGGGTTCTATATATGGTATATATGGGGATTTCATTCTATAAAGATCAAAATTTTATGATTCCCGATATTTGGTTATATTTCTTGGCAAAAACATAAGCACTCCATTCTATTTGCTTTCTCTGAACTAATACATTCGAAAACTGAAGCCAAAAATACTTATAATAGATTTTATTGAGTGTAATGAAAATCATTGTGAAAGCTGTTTCAATGGAGTCGGAGGTCCAATGAGGATGAGAAAAACATTGAAACATACAGTTTTGAAAATTGGTAAACATGTACATGCGAGGCTCCAGTGGTGGGGGAGGAGTTCACGCTGTCATCTTGGATTTCAGGTCCAGTTTTCAATGTTTCATAAATATCACTCTAACTAGCAGGATTTGTTACGTTCCAAATTAAAGAACATAAAATTTATAACAATAAAAGTCCTTTCCATTTTTGCTGTAGCTTCAACAGTTACGAAAATAATCGGCCTTCAAAAACAGTCAACACGAGATTTATATTGTGTATTTATCCTATCTCAGGTCATTTGTTGTATAAGTTTTTCAATTATCAACTAATGCTACTCGGTAACTAATATAATTATATATTATATTAAATGAAAACAATGTGACTCATCTTATACTTATAATGAAAGAAAACTATCATTTGAAACTTATATTTCAGTTAATTTTGCCTTTAGATCATAGACAAAGAACTGAAGAACGAAACATGAATATATAACTTTCCTGAAGTCGCACCTTCTTCCACATCCTTCCGTATATGAACAAAAAATCATATTGAAAATGCAATCTGGAGCACGAGAACTCAGAGCTCTCATGTGTTGGCAAGAGGTGCCCATTTTTTTGCCATGCCCAAGACTCGGGTTAAAATGTGTCTCCTCATCCATTGTTGTACTTGCTGGTATACCCTGAAAGAATGCAACCTTCCTGCATTTCCGATTGGAGGGAAAGTAGCAGGATCTGGTTTCATTTTCCTAGCGTTTCTCTGGAAACATATGATTTAGAGAAGTTGTGCTAGAGGTGGCTCCATACACTGCCAGGAATTATCTTGCCTACCTCAGCCACCTATTCTGAAGTTGAAACTGAATTCGTAAACACTTCTGGGATATGCCCCAGTCCTCAATTTTGCTGTAGCACCTTGATATATTTAATTTTGTCCTTGTCGATATCTTGTCGCACCCTGAGAATATGAAGGAACAGGATTTGATCCTCCAGCCAGTGCTAGATCAGTCATTAGTCTAAGTAAACTGTAGTCTAGTCCGCCTCAGCAGAAGGGAACACCAATCGCGACGAAATTGAAAATTAAAACGTTATTCCCAAATTGCAGGAAAGGATTATTTTGAAAATACATATCTTAACAATGGAACAATTACTCGTTGGAAATTAGTCTAATCTACGAAGGTAGTGTAGGTCTCTCAAGATCGACAAGTGGACACCATAACTAAATAGCTCCAGGCAACTGTTTTGCCTCCTCTGGCTTATCAGTGAAACGAATAGCGCTATAGTACCACCGATCAATATCTCTGTTAATATATTATAAACCAACAACAGTAGTGCTAGAGCAGGATAGAATAAGTAACACCATCTAGCCACTAGTAGATTCTCTTAGAAAAATCAACGCAATGTGAACATTGACTAAAATAAAAGTCACAATAGTAACGGTTAGGACGAATTGTTCCAGAGGTACATACCAATCCAAATTAGAAATTAATCTTATTCACAAAGGTAGTATATGTCTCTCTATAGTCGAGGAAATACAGCACTAAAATAGGCCAAACCTTCCACACTTGGCGCAGTTGGATGAATTGAGATGCGGTTTTCTGCATTCGATTCAGAAAGTGATTTAGAAAATTTGTCTGGTATTTTTTTGCGGAAAAAATTTATTGCATTTCTACAACCATAAAATGCATTCTTCTGAGTGCACTTTTTGGGGTGAATAAAAAAAATGGACTCGATTTTGTTCCTCGGGGGTTTTTGGGGTCGCTGAACACGAATATGACATCAATAAAATTCCGTGAAGTCTCCTCGGACCTCCTTCGGGGTATCCGGGAGTCGTGATGCCCTAGATGTCGATGGAATTAATTAAAAAATTGCGTTAGCTGCTCTATCCTTCTCTAACAGTTTCTGTTATTGGCTTATGTATACATCAGCAGAGATATCGATTGCTCTACGCTTTCTCCTGTTCAGCCAGAGAAGGCGACACAACTGTCTGGAGTTGTTTATATTTATATTTATTTTTCACATATTGCATTTTTTAATAATCTATCAACCATGAAATAGATTATTTATATATATTCATGTGATCAGATTGGAATGTTGAGATTATCAACCGATTCAAAAAGAGTTTCCGAAATAAATAAGCCTGAAGCTCCTATTTTCTCTAATTCAACGCTGCTTCCAGGTCAAATTTTTTTGCACTTCTTTCGAGGAAACAACTTCGGTTTCCACTTTGCCAACGCCTGGTTCCACAACAGTTTCATCTTGTGAAGTGAAGGCTATAATTAATAGAAGGAGATCAAAGTTTTCAGCTATAATTAAGACGTTGCTATGAGATGATGATATTCCAAAACTTGTGTTAACAATCACAATGTCAGCATCAACATCATTCTGGAGGAATCGTATACCATGTTTTTCGGAGTGAAGTGATCCCCAATTTACCCAATGTATGAAGTAACTCCAATCCACGACAACAGTAAGCTTGTCATTGAATTTATGTTGATACTTGATGCTGTGAATAATTTATATAGTGAGTTCTGTGATCTCTCTTCTGTAGTTGGAATATTATGAAAGTTCGCCACTTTTTGAACCGGTTATCACGGTACCTGTTGAAGCTACAATGAAAATGAGTTGGACCTACGTTGGGAATTCAATTTGGCAACTAACAATGTTCCTCAAACTTACCAGTTTTCGAGATATTTATCAGAAATTGGAAAAGTCACCTCAAATTCAAGATGGCGGTGCGAGCTCCCCCAATACCAATGGGGTCTTTCAATATGTTCAATTCATGTACATGTTCACCAATTTACATAACTATAAGCTTCAATGTTTTTCTCAAAACCTTCCCTGCTTGGAGTAATTTGCCGTTTCGTGAAATCAATACATTTGGAATCATGGTTGAAACTACAGATGTCTTCGGCTGAGATAGGACCCCGCTCGGAACGGTGTAGGTACTCACCGAGTTACCTTTATTACAGAAGCTAGTTCATGATCACCATTCCGAATAATGCTAAACACTACGTAAATACCAAGCACAAACGCGAAATTTCGCTGGTCCTTGTGTCTATTGAAATTTTCAACCAACAATACGAAATATCCAATTTTCGATCATTTTGAATAGAAGTAAACTGTTTGCTTGATTCTTTACGTACGTATTCTTCATGGGCTTCATGAGTTAATCTGTGAATCATTCAGTATCTAATTTCAAAGGTTACGGCATAAACATCGTAGCAAACCATTCATAGATACTATACATAATCTCAAAAAATTGGTGATAAATAATACTCATGTAGTAAGGATTCTAAGATACGATAGAATTGCGTGGGATAGCATTATATGAGATATTAGATTTTCCAACTAAAATATCATTTGGTTAGATCGCCTCCTCCTTCGGTATAACCTAGTATTATCACTTGGCTGGAAATTTTTGGAATGAAATGATGTAAAATCGGATTGCTTATTATGGTTAATCATTTCTTGATATTTGTAATTAATTGATATGGCATTGATTGATATAGCAGTAATTTTGGAAGTGATGGGAATTATTCTAGTGGGTGCTTCTTTTCAGAACATGATGATTATGAAGTTGTAGTTATTGGTACTTGGATGCATGTAAGAAAATCCGTTACATATTTATTCTTGGCAAACCATCTCAACAGTTTTATACCCTGCAACAAAAACAAAGCAATTAATTCCTATCAACATGTTAACTATATGAGATGATTCATAGTTTTTTGATATATTCTACCTTAATAAGGATAATTACCCGTATCCACTAAATACCCAATTAAAGTATTGAGAACCTTTCAGCTACAAAGTAGTCCGATTTTAGTGTATTATATTTAATCATGTCTATGATATGATATGAGGTGATAACTATGTAGAAATTAGTAAATAGCTCCAAACTTACTGGTAATTGAAACAGGTCAGTCATGGTTACATCTCCCACATATACAGCACTCATGTTCTCGTCTAATGGACATTTTAAGATGATACAAGGATCACGTGGTGCCAGCACTAGATCATATGCAAATTGTGTTCCAATAATCACTTGTGCCCCCGTTTCTAGACTCTCAATTCTGATATTTCCTGGAAATAATTCAATACGAATATATAAAGATATTCTAATAATTTATCTACAGAAAAACTATAACAATGTGAAAATTAATGATAACGGTATATTCGAATCCATTTGGAATGATCACAGGTTCAAACAGTCATACTGATACTTCATAATCGGAAATTTTGCATTCTCATCTATGTTTTGCGTTTTTTTCTTCTTGATTCTCAGTCAAATACATACATTTCATTGAGCTTGTGCGATTTCTTCCTTTTTTTCAGTTGTTTCGATTGCGATGATAGAGACATGAGTATGTTGAAGAAACTCTTCATTAGTTCAGAATAATCTATAGAATGTAAGAAGTTTGAGTCAGGTCAGCGTGAAAATGTCCCTATTTTAATATCAAATATGGCCCGATTAAGAAATGTTGCTTAAACGAATAGCTTTGTAAAAATGATAGAATGCAAATATATTCAATCACACCCATCAATTTCCGTTGGCTGTTAGGACAACACAAAAGAGGGTCATGTGAACACTTACATTTGAAACAATGTATTGCTATCAGCGGCGTTTCTTTCTTTATAGAACTCGAGTTTCATTTCAAAATAACATCGAGAGCATCAAAGGCGAGTATAATATCAATTTGATGCGATTTGGTTCAAAATAAAAAAAATAATCCACAAATGCAATCAAGTTTACCTTATGTATGTTAATAATCAAGAAATGATTATATGGGGTGCAGTACCCCATGAACTTATGAGACTTGGGTACTATAATCAATTTGACCAAAAGTACAATCATATACAGTAGAGTCTAGATAATTTGAGCTAATTTTGGCTGACGTTAGACTGAAATAGAACTTCAATTGTTCGTCTAGCCATAAAAAGCACCACATTTACCACCTTTTCGGCCAGAGCATAAGCAAATTTCATTTACCTGTAACCCTCTAATTATACCATTTCAAGTAAGTAGAAATAAACCGTTCGGAGGTTTATATAACTACTAATATGAATATGAAATGAACTTTTATTTAGTTACAATCGGTTTTTCGGCGAATGATTTTTGTTGTACTAGTGTTAGAATGTGGTGTCCTTGAGCTTATGCTAATAGTGGGGCATCTTGTAGTGTTACTTTTAAAAGGAAGCATTATTCTCACGATACTATATACATATATAATTAGAAATGTAATTCAATCTTTGGTAAAAAGAGATTTTAGTACTTGTCGTGCTGCAGCCGAAACGTATTATTCAACTAGCACTTCTTTATCTTCGGGAAAAGGTATAGTACTAAAGCCTATTATTCCTAGAAAAAAGCAACGTGACTCTGGCACATTCAAAATACTGACGAAAATAATATGGATTCATTATGGAAAATTTATAAAATGTATGAAGAACCATCTTTACCTACACTGGTTTTACTAAAAATAAGCTGACCAGCGACGAAACAAATCCTAACAGTCGAATTTCAAGACCAAGGAAGAATTTTGCTTAAACATCACACGATTGATAAAAGACAAACCCTAATGGAATCTCAACGTTTACGGGAATGGCGTCATGAATATGTGATGGCTATTAAACAATATAGAGCAAAAAGGTGTCCATTTAACTATCTTGACGGAACATGGTTTGATACGAATGAATCTGCATAAAAAGAATGAGAGGATTTTTCAAAAAAATGCCAAATAAAGCTCCTTCAATAAAGGCAAAATAATAACAATGATACATGCATGCTCAGAAAACGAATTTATTCCGAACTGTCTGTTCCTTTCAGCTAAAAACAGAACACATTCTTCTCTATATTAATAACAAGAGACTGACTCAAAACTTTCTGAAGAGTGGTTTCAACATCGTGTTCTTCAAAATATATCCAAAAATTGCGTAATTGTAATGAACAATGCTAGTTATGATAGTCGTCAAATAAATTTGTTCCGAACTGTCTGTTGCTTTCAGCTAAAAATATAACAGATTCCTCTCTAGATTAATACCAAGACACTGACTCAAAACTTTTTCAAGATTGGTTTCAACTTCGTCGTCTTCAAAATGTACCCAAAAATTGCGTAATTGTAATGAATAATGCTAGTAATCATAGTCGTCAAATAAATATGTTGTTCAGTTCTAACAGCACCAAAGCAGACATTCAAAATTGTATGATGGATAATACTTGAAGAAACTTACAGAAAACGTGACCTTTTAAAAGTATTAAAGGTTTTCAAAATCAATCAAAAATACGTATGTGATAAACTTGCAACATAAAATGAACATTGTGTTGCGTCTTCTTTCTTACTATTGTGTATTTGATCCAATCGAACTAATATGGCACGGAATCAAATCAAAAATTAAAACGAATAATATTTTCCCCGCACTAAATATATATGTAGTGGAATTAATAAAAAAACATAGAGTATAAAATTTTTGAGGACAGTAGGCAAAACTGTATACAATATGCAATTAAGGTGTAAAACTATTATACGTGTATGATTACCAATGTTCAACCCTCAATAATAAGTTCAGGTTCAGAAGAAGATAATAGTGATGATGCCTTTTTAATTATAAATATAAATAAATCAATATGTAGATATACTTTCAAGACGACCTTGCACCTATTTCTTGCGGGTTGGAGATGTTGGAACCCACACAATGGGGTTTATTCAGCTAGTTGTTTCATTGCAGTGAAGGTTAACGGTATAATATAAACTATACTACACCGCGAATTACAAAAAACTCGGAATACATGGAAATGAAAGATAACTCAGGGTAATGTGTAAATTATTTTTCACTCTTCATTGAGTATACACTATCCATATGTACTTCTTGTACATATATAATTGAAAAGAAACATAACTTTTGAAGGAAGCGTCATCTCTTTTGTTTTGACCTGTTTTGCCGCAGCTGTATAGGCGCCATTGTCTAAACCATAGCTTGGATTGAACGGAACTTCGAACTGTCCATGCTCGGATTATCAGAACTACTATGTTGAGTTTTCTTCTTCTTCTCCTCTTTCAAGATTTGCAACTAGGTCTCGACCCTCGACAAATAGTATTGTCCGATTACGAAAGTGCAGCATTTACGGCGTTTCAAGAGAAGTGCTCCTACCTGACGACTTGCAAGCAGCATCAAATTATTTTGAATTACATTAGCAGGCTATCCAGACGTGACAATAATAGAAAATCATCTTTATTTCCTTCAGAGATGTGGAATGCTTGTAAAAGAAACTAAATATGGTAGGTACGATTTGAAAATGCAGATGTACTGAACTATTTGCTCATAATTTCATAATGACCCATAAATAGTTGATTGGCATCACGATTATTATGTGGTTTATGTTATATTTATTTGATAAATATACGAATGTTTAGACAGAGTTCATACTTCTTTAGGTCGACAACACGTCTACCAGTTACTGACAGCTGTTTCGCTCTCTCTATTTCCAGTTCATCAGCGAAACAAGCAACGATGATATCACTATCCGACCATCTTCGCCAGAGGGAATCTCTAGCTGTAGCATCGTATATCTCCAAAGCATTTGACAAATTCTAGCACCAAGGCCTTGTTGGGAAATTTCCGTCATAAGGTTGACCGCCACAATTTTGTCACTTACTATCGATAGATCACACTATGTGATGGTTGAAGGAGTGTACTTCGATATAATGGGTATTAATGCTGCTGTTTCACAGGGATCTGTCTTGGCACAATTTTTGGGTATCTGGCATTGAATTTGAAATGGGGATCTGGTGATCTAGTACCTACAATCCCTTATATAATGACGTCAGGTACAACTATTCCTATGAAGTCTTCCACATCCATGCTCGGGATTACCACCAACATGAGCCTCTCATGGGATGATCATCTAAGGTCCATTGCCCAAACTAATTCACAAAAACTTGGTTTTATATTCCGTCCCAAGAGCTACTCTACATCCCAACATCTCCTCATAATCTACAAAGCATAGATTCGACCTGTCCTGAATTAATGTTCACATGTTTGGAGTTCGGCTCTCAAACACATGCTGATGCCTTGGATCCTATTCAGAAGGGAGCTTCTCGTCAGATTGTTGATGTCACACTTACGAAGTCATTGACATCACTACGACATCGTAGAAAGGTGGGCCTTTTCCCTAAATATTTCCATGGTCGATGTTCATCAGAAATCTCGTCTGTTATTCTACCACGAGAGATTCCCGGTTGACGAAATAGACGTGCCCAAGCTAGTCACCCTCTCAATGTCAAGCTCGAGACCTGCCGAACGTATTTCTACCAGACTTAATTTTTCTATGGAACGGCGAAATTATGGAACTATTTTCCTTGTGAGGTCTTCCTTATGCCTATAACCTCCAAACCTTCAAAAAAATTGGAATGCCCATCTCCTCTAACAACATTCCACTGCTGGCTCACATAACGTTCTTCCAACATTATAGGATTTTCCTCTCGTGTGGTCAAAGTATAGAAATAGAAAAGATTTTAACAGCACATTTGGAAATATTAGATAACCAAGTGTACCAAAAGCCGTCTACAAAGTTTATATCTACTTATTGTGCAATATACCTACTTACTTATTTAATGAGGATTATAGTTATTTGTTCAAAACTGGACTCAAAAGGAATTTTTACTGCCATGTTGACAGTCTGCAAAATATACGTTTAAATTAATACCTGAGGTAATATTCAGAAATATCGAGAAACACATTATTTAATGATATAGAAACGATATTCAGTAACTTCTTACAAGAACAAAAACGTTCCCTTCATTCAATATCAATGAAAATCATAATAGAAGCCCAGGTTATAATAGGTTATCATTATCAAAATAAAGAGAACTTTAGATAAACCCCAATCTGAATTTTACTCACCTGATTTCAATTGGATAGTCAACGTTCTTGTTTGATTTGTATTGAAATTACATCCTGCTGAAGAACATCCGCTTATAGACAGCTCAATAACATCTAATGAAGTTCCTACAAAATTTGAACCAAATAGTCACTCAACGACTTACGAATAGAATAATTCAAAAATTGAATAGAATCAGATATTGTGTGAAAAAAATCCATTCCAAACATAAATTCAATAGCTATAAAAAGTTTAATTTTCACTAATTCAATAAATATAAAAATGAATCTATAGTTTCTTCAAACGAATATTACAAAGTACTAGCTTACTACAAAACTGATAATCTTAGGATAGATGGTTAGTGGTGTTTCACCTAATTGGGCTTAACCCATCGTTTAAGTGATAAATTGATAGTGAACGGAAAATCTAATTATACAAATTTAACAAGGGACAATTATAAGGTATTTGTTTCTCATTCTATAGGATATCGAACTTCTCATATTTATTACTTTCTAGGGATTCCAGCAAATTAAATTGACCCTAACGAACTTGTTTAATTGTTATTGCCATGATTTATTTGCACAAGAATTCAGAATTAGATTTAGTTTTCAAAAATATATTATGTAAATTCAATGTTAGCTACTATACGTTCTCAACAATCACTGAAAAATAAACTCTGTTTCTGCGTAAGACCTATTTAGAGCGGCAATTGCAGTTTCGTCCGATTTTGCCATAAATGAGATTATTAAACTTTCAAATATACCCTTTCGTCCAAGGATATAGGTGAAGAAATTATCGATACGATTCCAAGTAGCAATTTCAGGGTTGTAGGTTATTTGTAAGTTTGTTTTTGGTTGCAATAGCATTAACTGAAAACATAAGGAAACAAATTATTATCTCCATGGCCGTTCTAGGTTAAAAAGCTATTTGTAAGTTAATTTTTTTATTACAATTACAATTCTTGGCTTCCGTGTGGATTCCACGTCACAGTAGCACAGTGGCATCCATCCGGAAGCCAAGAATTTTCAAGATAAGCTGTTCGCGAAAGTTTACTATTCAAGTTTTTTTGGATGCAATAACATTCGGACATTATATTATATTATCTCCAAGCGAGAATTCTATATTAACATGTTATTGGTCAGTTCATTTTTGAATGCTTACCTATACTCTAAAATGTACTTATCTTAGAGTAGGTAAGACAGACGACAGTTCATATTCTCGAAAATCAGAAGCGGACGTAACTGTATATATTTAGGTAAGGAGTTCATTTGAATTCGTTTCCACAAGCTTGACAATAATGGGAATGATAATACATCTAGCAATATACCGTAACT
Source organism: Endomychus coccineus (assembly GCA_958510875.1). Lineage (NCBI taxonomy): Eukaryota > Metazoa > Arthropoda > Insecta > Coleoptera > Endomychidae > Endomychus > Endomychus coccineus. The sequence goes on from OY294068.1 coordinate 43,280,808, forward strand.
CACTTAAAGGGCTCCTCTACTCAAGGTCAACGGAACTACCTAATAATTCACAATTCATTTCTAAAAGAGTGACGGATCTGAGTTTTATTCACATTTTATTCTACAAATTAAATGAAATTACAAACTCTAGGATTAATTGGAAGGTGATGTACATCTATGACACAAAAATCAACCCAAATGGCCAAGTCCGATAGTCGTTCATTCTTGCACAAGAATCTTAAACGGTTTTCAGCCAAACCTCAAACATTTTTCTCATATATCACACTAGAAACTGACCTCCACAAATTTCAAAGGCTACAGGGTCACCTTCACATAACATTAAGCCAACCGTCAAAAAAAAAATGCACTTTCCGAATATCGTTTTCATGATTGCAGTAAGCACTTATCACACAATAATTAAACTGATTTCAATTCGATTCATCCAAATTCAGTAAATATCTCATAATGGTTTTTATTTGTTTAGTCAATCTTATCTTCAACTGGATTATCAAAATTATGTCTTGATGCGAACAAAATTCTACGCATGATTTTCCCCTTCACAAGTCAATCGCTTGAGAGGCATTAGTGAGATAAAGTGATGCTGGATTTGCTAGAATATGATTTCTATAAATTATTATTATGTCAAATGAAAAGTGGAATCTGCAATTTTGATTAAAAATGCATCAATGACACTTTTAAATAATTAGTGTTAAAAATACTTCTGACGATGTTGCTGTGCGAGACATCAAAATATTAATGTATTCATGTTCAAAGTATAATGTATAATAATCAGTATATAAACCTTTCCTTAATGATATTATGGTTCACATAACGTAGACGCCAACTTCATCAAATGTTCGCTTTTTCCTTCTTCTTTTTCTAAGTAGATTACAAATAAATCAAACATGATGGTTCAATCAAGTTCAAATAGTAAATGTAAAAATGCAGTATTTTAGGATAAAAGGAAAGCAATAAATCCTCTCAAATAATTCACGTCATGACGAACTAATTTCTGGAAACTGAAAAAAGAATAAGTTGAATTTAATTTTCATTTACAATAATTATCATATTAGTGAAGTAAAGTAAAGTAAAAGTAAATTTATTTTCTCAATATTATTTGTTGCAAAATAGTAACAAGATATAAAGGAAACAAGTCAAACAATATAGAAGAAATCTAAAATGAAACACAAAGACAAAAACTTACTTCTTCAAGTATTCATTAACCGTGTATGTTCACATTGCACAATAATATTGAATATTTTATTTTTAAATTCACAGAAATCCTTCATACATTGAATATCAAGTGGCAAGTTGTTGAAAAATTTGATGCACACATAGGGATAATTTTTCTCTGTTAGTGTAAGCGTATGTGCTAAATATATATGTATATATGAAATGTTACATCTGTTTTTATTGAATAATTTCTTGAAATCTGCAAAGAATCTTCTATGTTTGAAAGTAAGAAGAAGGGATCGATAAATGTATATCCCAATGACAGTTGCAACTTTGTTTATACTCTAATCCGAAGTTGCTGCCTGAATATCATCTGAACCTGGTAGCTATTACCCCAAAAAATTACCTCAAAACTCAACAGAGATTGAATGTTGGCATAATAAAAAATGTTTCATGTATTTTCCTCAAGTTGTGGTTTCATGACACGTAAACTACAAATGATATAATTCAGCTTTTTACATCGTTGTTCGATGTCTTTTCACCAGTTGAGGTTCTTATCTACATTTATTCCAAGACATTTCGAATAATCCCTCTTTTCCGAACTGTAATTATTTAAATTTAATGTGTCTGGTATTTGCAGTCTACTATGGCTTGACGTAAAGACGATGCAGTTTGTCTTACTTCTATTCAATGTGAGTTTATTATTCATACACCAATGTTCAATCTTTGAGAACGCAGAGGCAATTTGAGTTTCGAGAAGGGAAAGGTGATTTGCAGATACTTTAATGTTCCTATAATCTGCATAATTGAAAAGTAGATCATTAATATCAGGTAAAGTGGACCAATTAAGCTACCTTGAGGAACTCTCATTTGTAGTGACGATTCTCCAGATATGCAATTTTATCCACCCTCCGAAATTATTTATGAGTAATACCGTATTTATTCTTTCAGATAATCTTACATGTCAATATTTCTCACTTCATGTTTTCAGAGATTGTCATTAACACGGCCAAGCCTATTTTGGGAAAATCTGTTTCATACGTCGAGCTTTTTTTTCAATTTACTCATTTCGCTGATGAGCTTGGGAGATATTGAATCAACTGCCCGGAACTGATAGATAAATAGATATTTATTTGAGCAATATTTAGTATTTCAGTTCATTAACGCATGTAATATAATAATTTAGTGAAATATAATTATTATTTTACCAGAAATAGTCTATTGTTTATATCGTGTATATACATCGTGCTATCCACAGAGCAAGTTTCAAAAAAGATAAGACAAACACAAACGCATAAATTAAATATTTTTCTAATAGACTCTACTTTAGGTAATGGTAATGATACAGGGATTCCGTAAACTATAAAAGAGACTGATTATGATTGATTGAAAGATACAAATTCACAATCATGTTTTATACAATATTATAACATTTTCAAAATTTAGGTCTGCAAATGTTCGTTCAGCAAAGTTGATTCATTGTTCAAATTTGAAATACAAGAAGCAGTACAGTGTATAGATAGTTATAGATATATGATTAAGATTATAATGAAAAACATTTTCAAAAATAAAAGTCTTGAAATTTCTTTATAAAATTTTCGGAATGAAATAAAAAATTATTAATTTGTAAATTTTGTTACAAATAGCTGTTGGTACACCAATAAATTCAGCTGGTTGTGAAAAAAGTTTTTCTGCTATGCGACGTGTTGAAACTTGGCCAGGAATCAAAATGAACCAATATAGATTTCCATATATCAATTATAAATAGAGAAAAATTTTTATACAGCAATTAGTTACACCGCAAGAAATTCGAAACTTTTTACTGAAAGCAATAGAAAATTTAAGCTCATTCAGAAAAAAGAACACATTGTGTTTTAATTATTGACTCAATTTTTTGTACCTATATTATTTAAAGGTAAGAATTATAGTAAACTATTCCAAATTTCACGTGTTAATGAAATATAAATATTAGGTATATGGGAGCCGTGCCTTCCTCCCCCTCCGTAAATGCTCTAGTTACGCCAATGCTTTCTCTACAAATAGAATCAATTCAATGAGACATTTCTGACATCATTCACTTTCTTCCTCTTATACCTACTAAAAATAAACTTGAGTTTCAAAATATGCATGAAGATAATCACTTCAATAATACCACAGAGCAAGGAAATAATACTAGGCTGCTTGACCGGAGCGGTAAGGTAGGAACTGTTCCAGCTTGAAGACAGCTATAGCCCAACCAATTCCAAAAAAGGGATTTTTGCTAATAATTATATACTCTTTGCACTATTATATGTGCTAAAGTGATGGCGAAATCAATTAGCATCAAGCTCATCCAATACCCAGAGAGCTCCGAAATCGTGAATGACCGGTATATGGCTTTCGTCAGCACCACGGTCGTACATACAGGGGACTCGTATGTTTGACATGGGTCTCTTACGCGTCGCCAAACTCGTAGTCGCTCGCTCAGCCACTAGCTAGCGCTTGGATCTCGAAGTACGGCAACAATCACATTATTAAGTGAAATAATTTTTCTCGTAACGCAATATTTACTATTCTGATTTGAGAGAGGAATAAAACTGTTACTCTTGTCAAATGTATTACTCACCTTAAAAATAACTTCCCCTTTTTCGTTATACATGCTCGCACACATAAAAGACCTCGTTAAAACGATTTCTATCCGGAATCGCAAGCATCCACTTTTTTCGCATTTCCGCATCTTTCGGCACTTTAAAAACAGAAGTTTGTTGCTTTACACTTTTGTACCCCGTTTTGCATTTCGGCACAACGCACGATTTCGTAATTTGCTTCTAAAAACGCAGGTATTCCTTGTGTTTACAAGTCAACTGACAGTTGTCAGAGAATACTCCTACGTGACGACTTTTGGTACTACGCGACAGTCGACGCTTAGCGGTCCCACTTCTCACATAGGAAACAGCCTCGAGTTTCCAGACCTGTATGTACGACCGTGGTCAGCACAGATTAACAGGAGACCTGATTTACGTAGGCAATGTACATGTACATGTACGTCAGGAATATACTTAGAAACTTGGGGAATCTCTAGCTGTAGCATTGGATATCTCCGAAGCATTTGACCGAGTCTGGCACCGAAGAATTATTGGAAAACTTCCGTCATATAGTTTGCCGCCTCAACTTTGTAGCTTACTATCGAGTTTTCTCTCGGATAGATCACTCCATATGGTGGTTGATGGAGTATCGTCTGTTACAATGACTATCATCGCTGGTATTCCACAGGATTTGTCTCGTCACCAAATTTGTTTCTGCTCCATATAAACTCATCTAGAGCCCCTATACCATCCAATAAAGTCAGAAAAGCGGGACAGTGACAGTTTGACGCAATTAATGGAAATCTGGCATTTATTTTCCAATGGGGATCTGATAATCCAGTAGAGTTTAACGCAATCAACACTCAAGCTTGTATTTCCTCAAGGGAGGCGGATCCCACAATTCCTAATATGATGATGTCAGGTGCAATTATGAAGTCTTCCATATCCATGCTTGGGATCACCCCATCAGCACCCTCTCATGTGAGGTTCATTGCAAAAACTACTTCATAATAACTTGGTTTTCTTTTCCGTGCCAAAAGCTACTTTACATTCCAGCAGCTCCTCATAATCTACAAAGCACAGGTTCGACCTGTCCTGGAGTACTGTTCACATGTTTGGAGTTCGACTCCCAAACATACGCTGAAGCTCTTGGATTCTATCCAGAAGAGAGCTATTCGTTTGATTGATGAAATCTTGAGAGATTCTAGATAAGTGGACTAGATGAGCTCAAACTAGTCACCCCTTCATTGTCAAGCTCAAAACCTGCCGAACTTCTTTCTATCAGACTTCATTTTTCTATCGAACAGGAAACTTGTGGAACTTTTTACCTAATGACGTCTTTCCCTAAGGCAATAACCTACAAACCTTCAAGAAAAATTCAAATGCCTATCTCATTACCCCACATTCCACCGCTGGCTCACACGATGTTCTTCGAACATCATAGGTTTTCCTTTCGTGTAGTCAAAGTAAAAAAAAAAATACATGGAAATGCAAAAATCGAAATAATTCAACACCCATAAGGGTTGGGATGAATATTAAATAATTTTAGACATTAAATAACATCTTTAATGAATCGAACCATTTGGCATAGAAGGTCTTCATTACTAATACCTGGAAATTATGAATTTTACAGAAAGGCAGGAAATAAAGATAGGAAAACAGTTTTTTTATCTTTTTAATAATAATGTAATAACAATTTACAGAAAGAATAATTGTAACTATTCGAAAAAAAGGAATTAATTGGTAATTCTGGCTGGTACTTCAAAACAGATTATATCACCATCTGGAGCAGTTAAGCCCCAATGTACGACCATCTTGATCTGAAATAAAATTTTCACTATTTAAAAAACTCTATGGGAGCTCTTGGGGGTTATAGTGTTTGTCTTTACTGAATATGAGCATGAATTTACAAATTGCTAAATTAACTCTACATATAGATTACAATGTAGATCAAATATAAATATGGAAATATATGGTGTTATCTATCTCAGTAATATTCATTGTTAAGGAAAAACTATAATTGTATACGGCAGAAACAACTTGTACATAATAATCAGACAGCGATTTAAGATATTCTAACTGTAAGGAATTAGGCAGTTGTGTAAACAGGAGTCCTTCACTCATTTTACCATGTATTTGTAAACACAGTAAATAGTTAATATTAATATTATGCAACTTTCCAAATACTAACAATAACATCTGACACTCAGAAATTCAAAATTTTTGACTTGGCTATTGTAGACCTAAGTTCATGAATTTACCCACTGCCGTATAGCTCCTCTTACATCCGACCGTAGCGACCCTGCGGCAAGAGTTGTATGTTCACAGACTTGGGCTACGCTTTAAATATACGAGACGCTATACCATTATAGGCCAGTACTAATAGGAGAAAATATTAGAAATTAAAAAAAAAACTCGTAACAGCAATCTGACAGCGGGATATTGTAGAACAACATATTATAAAAGAGGGAAAAATAAATCGAACCGACAGCTGCTATCCGGGATGGACTGGGGTGTGTTTTTAGAGGTTGAAAACAGTTTTTCGTGATTTCTAGCTAAACCGTGTATTCTATCAAAAAAAATTGACAATAAAAGTTGTAGGGAATAAAAAGATCTACAACTCTTGTATCCACCATTTTTACCCTTACCTCTGAATTTTCTGACAAAAATGTGAAAAACCAATTTTTCGGTTTTTAATTTTTTTCATTGACAAATGAAACTTTATTGAGCTCAAACCTTGGCAAAAGATACCTCTATTTATTGCGAAAATTCAGTAATTTTTTCAGAGAGAAATATATGGAGGTTCTTGTTAAATTTAATTAAAAACAAAAAAAATACTAAATGCTTAACTGCGATTTCTCTTAAAACTACGCATCTTCCAGAGTTCTGTTTTGGCTCACTTACTCTTTGTTACGTCTACTTTCGATAAACGGTAAAAAAAAAGTATACTGCAATGTTAAAATTACGAGATAATTGAGAAAACCGAAAAAATCAATGTTTTCATGGTAATTTGCATATTTATCGTTGAATAATTGTTATTAATTGATAAAATCATTTCAATTTTTTTATGTTTATGGAAACTGTTTTGATATAATTAAGTGGACTGTATGAAATTAATATATTTATTATCTGATTTTATAATTGTATACAAAATCGTGTGAATTGATTCTAATTGACAATTCGTCTCTCTAAAAGTCAAATCAATTACAATAATAATAAAACATTCGAAGACGCAATACAGTGCCGTATCATTTATGATTTTACATACCGGTCGCCTTGAAAGTATTGCCTTTCAAAAAAAAAATAAATACAATATAAAACAAAATATGGTAGCATTGAGAATTGCTCAAACATTGAATTTGATGATAGTTTAACAATCTGGTCAATCATCAATCGGTAGTGCACAGACTCGCGACACTGCTCTTTTCACTACACGATTTTTCACTTTGACACTTATGACTCTTGTAATGTCGTCAGCACCTGGATGCAGCTCTATTATTCTGCCTAGCTGCCAATTCAGCACCGGAATGTTGTCTTCCTTTAATAATACTAAGGTTCCCACTTTGAGAAATTGTGAAAAATTCTGCTTCCACTTGGTCCTGGACTGTAATTCAGAAATGTATTCTTTTGGCCAACGGGCCCAAAAATGTTGATACATCCTTTGCAATTTTTGATAACGGTTGAGTCGATTTTCTGATATTTCGCTTAAATCATGTTCTGGGATAGCAACCAACGATCTTCCAATTAAAAAATGTCCAGGTGTCAAAGCTGTGACGTCTTCAGGATCAGAGGATAGGGGGGATAGGGGTCTTGAATTTAGAACGGCCTCAATCTGAGCTAGTGCCGTCGAAAATTCCTCAAATGTTAATGATGCATTACCCATAATTCTTTTCAAATGATATTTACTACTTTTTATGCCTGCCTCCCATAGACCTCCGAACGTGGCAGATCTCGCGGGTATAAAATGCCATTTAATATTATCGTTGATTAAAAAATTACCTATTACCTCAGACATTGATTCGACAAACTTATAAAGTTGTTTAATTTCATTATTGGCTCCAACAAAATTTGAACCATTATCAGAAAATATATTGTTTGGTTTACCGCGTCGGGCGATAAAACGTTTTAATGTTGCAATAAATGATTCAGTGGTCAAATTTGAAACAGCCTCTAAGTGCACTGCCTTAGTGGACATACAAATGAATAAACACAGATATCCCTTTATGAATTTCGCTCCACGACCTTTACGTTCTTTCAGTGAAAATGGACCTCCATAATCTATTCCAACGTTTAAAAATGGTAATGACGGATTGACTCTAAATTCAGGTAAATTTCCCATGAGGTAATCTATTCCTCTAGGATTACTTTTGAAACAAGTGATACATTTTTTCACAATGTCTTTGGTTAATTTGCGTCCTGAAATAGGCCAATAATTTTCTCTAATATTATATAATAGTGCTTGAGCGCCACAATGCAATAAATTTGTATGTCTCTCTTTCAATATTAGTTCAGTCAATTTATGTTTATGAGGCAATAAAACTGGATGGACTTTATCATATTGTCCCCTAGAATTTGTAATTCTGCCACCAACTCTTATTAACTTGTTATTATCAATGAATGGATTTAAAGATAATATCTTACTTCTTTTGTTTAAAGGCTTGCCTATAATTAAGTTATTGTAATCAAAATTAAAACATTCTTGTTGACAAATTCTTAATAATGTATCCAATGCACATTTCAATTCTGATTGTGTCAATGGTCCAATAATTCTATTGTCTCGACATAATCTTGTATTATTTCTAAATCTTAATATATACGCCACTATTCTCTGTAATTTTTTCAGAGAAGAATATTTAGAGAATATGTCAATATTATTTGTGGCCATAACAATATTGCAACTTGATCGCTTGTCGGGAATTTCTTCTCCTAGTTCGATTTCAACTTGTTTAAAACATATATTCTTATCTTTTTGAAGCCAGGTTGGTCCATACCACCATAACTTTGAGTCTATCAACATAGTAGGACTGCATCCTCTAGATATCAAATCCGCAGGGTTGTCTACTGATTTCACATGATACCAATCTTCAATTTGTGTCATAGCTTGAATTTCAGCAACTCTGTTGGCTACAAAAGTTTTCCAACTATTTGGAGCCTTCTCTAGCCAATTCAATACTATTGTCGAATCCGACCAATAATATTTTTGATGAAAATGAATTCCCATCACATCAATGATTTTTTTTACTAAATGTGCAAGTAATACCGCTGCATTCAATTCCAAATGCGGAAGTGTCAACCTTTTTAAGGGCGCAACACGTGATTTTGCGCAAAGTAAATGCGACATAATTTGCTCTGATGAACTTATGCAACGTATATAAACACAGGATCCAAATGCACATTCCGATGCATCGGCAAAACCGTGCAACTCTATTCTTATATTTTGTTCGCTAATTAAAATGTGACGAGGTATTTGCATCTTATTTAAAATAGGTAATTCTCTCTGAAATTCTTTCCATTTAATATTTAAATTTTGATCAATCGGTTCGTCCCATGATAGATTAGATTTCCATAATTCTTGTATTATCATTTTTGCTACAATTATTATGGGACCCAATAATCCTAGCGGATCAAATATTTGACAAATACAAGACAAAATAATTCGTTTTGTTATATTTTTTGAGACATCATTTTGCTTAATTGAATATTGTATGATATCTAAATGAGCATTCCAATATATACCAAGTGTTTTATTATTTTGATTTTCGCCAAGCTGTAAAATCCTACATTCTAAATCTGAATTTATTTTAAGATTTTTCATTATATTTTGGTCATTACTTAACCATTTTCTTAAATCAAATTTGCCCTGACTAAGTATATCTGAAATATTTCTTTGAATTTCTATGATTTCTGACATTGAATTTGCACCTGCCAGAAGGTCGTCCATATAAAAACAATTTTTTATAATTTCACATTCATTAGGGAATGAATCTTCATTTTCATATGCCAATTGGAACAAACATCTGACTGCTAAGTACGGTGCAGAAGCAGTACCGTAAGTCACCGTGTTCAATTCATAGCATTCTAATTCACTCTCAGAATTAGATCTCCAAAATATCCTTTGTAGACTACGCTGATCTTTATCAATAAGAATTTGTCTGTACATTTTAGACACGTCAGCTGTTATTACATATTTATGTTTGCGAAAAGTTAATATAATTGAAAATAAATCTCTTTGAAGAGTTGGACCAACAAATTGTGCATCATTCAATGATATTCCACTATCGGATTTCGCACTGCCATCAAACACCACGCGCAATTTAGTAGTAATACTAGAATCCTTTAACACCGCATGATGTGGAAAATAATACTCTATTGTCTTATTATTTTCATCATCTTTCATAATTTTTGTCATATGACCCAAATTTTTATATTCTTCAATAAATTCATTATATTGTTGTTTCAATTCCTTAGATTTTTTCAATTTCCTTTCAAGAGCATGAAACCGATTTATTGCAATTTGTTTAGAATCACCCAGCTTACTAAGTAAGTCTTGGTTCATGGGCATGCGTACAATGAAGCGTCCATCTTTTGCTCTTCTTGTTGTTAAAGAAAACTGATTTTCACAAAATTTTTCCGTATTTGACAATAATCGTGATTTATTGATATTGATTTCTTCTGTATTCCAGAATTTAGTAATTTTTTCATCAATAGAATTTTCCATATCAATATTAAAATAGCTTGATAATTCAGTTGTCCTTGTTGGTAAATTCAAATTTCCAACAATAACCCATCCTAATTTAGTCTCTTGTAATAACGGTAAATTATTGTTTCTAATTATTTGTCTTTTGCCCAATAGAGACCAAAAAACATTTGAACCAAGCAACATATCAATCTCTCTTGATTCATTAAAATGAGGATCGGCTAATTGTATATTATCTGGTATTCCCAAATGTTCTTTACCAAACGAAACTAGAGGTAATTTATCTGTTATTACCGGAATAACCAAACAATTTATATTTGTGTTAAATTGAGAATTACAAGACGAAATGTTCACCTTGATTTGAGATTTTATATATTGCAAAGATTGACTTACTCCCTTTATTACATAATTAACCTTGATTGACTGAATTCCTAAAATATTGCTCATTTTTTCCGTTATGAAATGACTCTGCGAGCCACTGTCAAGCAGTACACGACATTTTTGCTTCATATTATTTTTGTCTTTTACTAAAATTATCGCAGTTGATAACAAAACTTGTCTTGTAATTTTGTGCATTTCTAATTGCTCTATAGAATGTCGAACAACTGACATCTGTGTTGATTGTGATGTATCAGTCGAAGACGGCGAAACTATTGCTCGAGTATTGCTGTTGTTAGCCGAAATCGTTTTCACACTATTAGTCGTATTCGTTGTTCTGTGCATATTCTGTTCAACGTCGTCAGTGTTAGATTTATTGAAATAATCTTTCTCTAAATGCAAAAGCGTATTGTGTGGTTTGCCACATTTTTTGCATTTTTGCGATTTACATTCCCACGACAAATGTGCCCTGTGTAAGCAATTCAAACACAATTTCAATTTTTTCACTTCTGCAATTCTGTCATCAATATTCAATTTCAAAAATGCTTCACATGCATATATCATGTGAGATTGTTTACAATAATAACATTCATATTTATTATTCTGACTATTATTAGAAGTATAAAAACTATTGGAATGTTTTCGGATCGTAATGAAATTTTTATTTTTTTCTGATTTATTTATTTCTAGCTTTTCTAGAATGTCACATTTATTTTTCAAAAATTCATTCATATCATTCATATTTGGCAACTCATCATTGTGTTTGTGCAATTCCCAATCACGGCGTGTGATTCCGTCGAATTTGGTTGTAATTATGTATACAATCAGAGCATCCCAAGAATCTGTTTTCTGACCAAGGGTTTTTAGCGCTCTCAAATGTTTGATAGCACTATCATATAAATTCCTCAATTCTACGTGTGACTCCCTAGTTAATTGTTGAAGCTCAAAAATAGCTCGAATATGATTATGAATTATCAATTTTTTATTTTCGAATCGATCAATTAATAATTGCCATGCTATTGAATAATTTTCAGCCGAAACCTCTAAGGATTTTATTATCTGAGCTGCCTCTTTCTCCAAAGAAGATCTTAAGTAATAGAACTTTTGTACATTTGACAAAGTCGAGTTATTTTCTACCAACGCTTTGAATGAATCCCGGAATTCCAACCAACTCGCGTATTGACCATCGAAAGTCGGCAATTTGATAGTAGGCAATTTGATACTATTTTGATTCGCATTACTGTTGACTATATTCTGATACATTGTATGAACTGAATTGGAGCATGAAACATTTGTAGCAACATTTTCATTAGCCATTGCTTTATAATAATCATTAGAAATAGTTTTGATTTGTGATATTAGCGAAAAATAATTGTTCTCGAATTCTTCTCGTTCTGTCGAATCATTGTCTGATGGCATGAGCACTTCAATTTCCAACTGAATGTCATTAAATTCGTCAAAAGATGATTCAAATTTATCCATACGAGCATTCAATTCGATTACCATTTGTTCTTTTAAATTAGAAATGTCTAAAGAATTGACGTATGTTTGTAATCGAGTTGTTTTACCCTTGATAATACCCCGTTTTACCTTTAATGCATCCGCCATTATGAAATCAATATCAAACACGCGTATCAATCAATATGATATGTCACATTGAATATTGAATTCTACAATACCACAAACACTGATAGAAATATTCAACGAAACTGGCTCAGTATTTTCTAAATCAATTAGGAATGGATAATGTTATGAGGAATGATTAGGATTAATTAGGATAAAACTCACAATATTATAGGGAATAGGTACTCAGGACGATACTAGTAATTTGTTTATTTCAGCTGCACTGGACCACTGCTGCTCTGCACGACTGGCCGGCTTCTTGCTAATTCTTACTTTACTTGATTATTTGTATTCACCATTCATCCCGGTCGAAGTGACCAATGTTTTGATATAATTAAGTGGACTGTATGAAATTAATATATTTATTATCTGATTTTATAATTGTATACAAAATCGTGTGAATTGATTCTAATTGACAATTCGTCTCTCTAAAAGTCAAATCAATTACAATAATAATAAAACATTCGAAGACGCAATACAGTGCCGTATCATTTATGATTTTACAGAAACTATAACATTATTTCTTTAATTATTGTATAGATCGAGTTTTGATATGCATGTCTAAGACAGCCAATTATATCTGGTATATTTGTATCTTCGTAATCGCAGGATACGAATATACAGGATGTCCCACGACGTTTTGACAGTCCAATTTCTCGAAAACTGTTGACATGACATGTATGAAATTTGGCAGATATAAACAGTCGAAACTGATGCTTATATTTATTATAAAATGACTTCCGTTTTTCCTGTCATTTCGGGTCACGTGACCCCAACATAATTTTTTTAAATAGGACAACCGGTATAATATTACAAATTTGGATATATCATTCAAAAGCAAATTCAACGATACCACACTTTTCATCATTGTATTGTGCAGTAATGATGATAGGGGCAATTGAATGAACATTGTATAGTTTCAAATAGTAGCTACCAAACATAAATTATTTTTTTAAAAAACGTAACATAGGGAATTAAAAAGTACAAGTAATTAACAAAATCTAAGAAAATTTCCAAATGGATGACCATGTACATTGACACGATGTTCAAACCTTGTTAAAAGATTTCTTGTAAGTGCTGCTGCAATCATTTCGGGTGTTACGATCCGACAGGCCTGTTTTATTTTATCCTTTAAATCATCTAAATCAGTCGGGGCTGTGACATAAACTCGACCTTTGAAGTAACCCCAGAGAAAGAAATCTAAGGGTATGTAATATCTGGAAAACGAGGTGGCCACAGAATCGCACCATTTCGACCTATCCATTTTCAGGAAATGTGTTATCAAGATATTCTCTAGCTGGCCCAAAAAAGTGAGGAGATGCTTCATCTTGCTGTCACCACATTGTTTGCCTTTCATATAAGGGAATATTTCCAAGTAATTCTGGTACAGTATTTTGAAGAAAATCTAAGTATCTTTGCCCCGTTAATGTTCCTTCATGAAAATAGGGACCAATCAACCGACCGTTAAATAAACCGCACCAAACTTTGATTCCCCATATTGTTTGAAAATTGGTTTCGCGCATCCACTTTGGATTCTCCTACGACAAATAATGACAATTATGGCGATTAACAATACCATTGTTATGAAATCTACTTTCATCACTCCATAATATTTTTTTTTAAAAGAGGGGTCATTACTTTGTACTAACATTTCAGCAATAAAATCTAATCTCCTTTCAGGATCTGCAGGAACTAAACCTTATGTTAAATGTATTTTATAAGGATGGTATTTTTAATACTCTTTGTATTGAACTTCTACTTATTTGCAATTCTTGTTCAGGAAATCGTACTGAGGTGTGTAAATTTACCTGAAGATAAGCCAAAATATTTATCACATTGTCATCTGTCTGAGCGGTCTTTTGACGAGGAACTTGATTTTCACCGGTTGGAAAAGAACCAGTTCTTAGTTTCGTTCGACATAGGCAAAAGTGTTTTTGCTTGGAGTTATTCTATGAGGGAAACGATTTCTGTACAAACCTTGAGCATGAGTTTTGTTCTTTCCACATTCTCCATAAATAAGTAGCATGTCAACATATTCACCGTAAATAAAAATTGAAGGCATTGTTTACTTATTATAACAGTGTCACAAGATTATGACTAATAATTAATGACAGTTCTTGAATAAACTTCACCTAACAATACTGAATGACAACCTATTTTGTTGCTACAGTAGTTATTTGTTTCATAGCCACCTACATTTTTGAGTGCAAAATATTGCTTTAATAAATTTAGAAAAAATAAATAGTCCTTATTATCTTATTACTGCACAATACAATGATGACAAGTGTGGTATTGTTGAATTAGTTTTTGAATGACATATCCAAAATTGTAATATTATACTGGTTGTCTCATTTAAAAAAATTATGTTGGGGTCACGTGACCCGAAATGACAGGAGAAACGGAAATCATTTTATAATGAATATAAGCATCAGTTTCGACTATTTATATCTGTCAAATTTCATCTATGTCATATTAACAGCTTTCAAGAAATTGGACTGTCAAAACGTCGTGGAACATCCTGTACATATGACTTCTACGATCGCCGTACATGGAATTGTTACTATCAAACAAAACATAAGAAATGTACATTCACAATATGCATTCAAGAACAATTCTAGTTTTTTACTCGAAATGAATTAGTTTACTAAACAAAATATAATCATACAATAGGTAATGTAGTAGATCTACAATGATATATACGGGTTTTGTAGAGTGATTCTCAATTATAAGACAGTATTTGCATGTTGCACTGAACAAGTTTATATTGCAAGTATTTATATAAAAAAAATTCTATAAATAAATAATACTTCGTGGAAAAATTGAAACAGATCCCTCCTGTTTTCAGGTAGTAGATACTAACAACATGAAATTAATAAATGCGGTAAAAAAATTTAATATTATTTTGAACATGCTCAAAAAACTAAATTGAAAACAGTATGCATTCCCATAAATGTATTTTCCTCTAATCTTGCTTTCTTCGCAGAGTGTTGTACTTTTCTTCATCCAATTCAACAAAACTGAACGATTCTCCAGTGTTTTCGAAAGTTTCATTGAGTACTGTTTCAGTTATAGTACATTGATCTGTTTCCATTTCTTCCGAGTCACTTTCGTGTATGGAAATTTGTGGAAGTTCAGCATTTGATCAATTTTCTAAATTAAAACAATTTAAACATAAATTGGTAAGACTGTAGTATATGTCTCGACCACTTATTGGCTTAGAAGGCCTCTGGTTACGTCCGCATGCTGTTTTTATCTTCGAAAACAGCTCCTTTTTCTCATATTCGTATCCTGCGATTACGAATATACGAATATAGTAGATATAATTTGCTATCTTAGACATGCATGACATCATATCAAAACTCGATCTATACAATAATTGAAGGAATAATATTATAGTTTCCATAAACATAAAATAATTAAAATGATTTTATTAATTAATAACAATTATTCAACGATAAATATACAAATTACCACGAAAAAAGCGATTGACCGGTTTCAACATTTTTCCATTGCAGTATACCTTTTTTTATCACTTATCGAAAGTAGACGTAACAACGAGTAAGTGAGCCAGAACAGAACTCTGTAGGAGGCGCAGTTTTAACAGGAATCGCAGTTGAAAATTTGTTTTTTTTTGTTTTTTAAATTAAATGTAACAACACCTCCGAATATTTTCCTCCGAAAAAATCACTCCCTTTTTGCAATGAATAGAGGTATCTTCTGCCAAAGTTTGAGTTCCATAAAGTTTTATTTGTCAAAGAAAAAAATATAAAACCGAAAAATTGGTTTTTCGCATTTTTGTCAAAAAATTTCGAGGTTAGGGTAAAAATGATGTGTACAAAAGTTGTAGATCTTTTTATTCCCTATAACTTTTATATTCAACTCTTTTTGATAGAATTTACGGTTTAGCCTGAAATAACGAAAAACTGTTTTGAACCCCTAAAAACACACCCCATTCCACTTCGGATAGCAGCTGTCGGTTCGATTTATTTTTCCCTCTTTCACAATATCTTGTTCTACAATATCCCGCTGTCAGATTGTTGTAGTGAATTTTTTTGTTGTTCAAATACTATTTGTACTGGCCTATTATATTATATCGTGATCTTATCTAAATGAATCTATCGTTGCATGGTTGCGCGCGCTGATTATTTAAACAGCGTTGTCAAATTACATTTTATATATTTTGTTTAGCAGGGGAGGCTGGTGAACAACCTTAATTCATAGTACAGGAAATCAAGTAGTACCTAATGAAAATGAGCCACGACTTTTTCCCCTGACATCTTATCAGGATAAAATGCATTCTGACTAGTTTTTTATAATAAGATCTTTCTAAAAGGATGGTGAGGAAATAAAGCTGCATATTGCAAGCCATAAGTAGGAATATTATATCATTCATGGGTGTAATCGTACTTACTCTAGGATAGATTGATAAAACTTCTATCTTGCTCTTGTACACATAGTCGGTTCCAGCTTTCAGAGGGCAACCTGCAGGTGTTTTACCATCTTTCTGGAAAATAGTTCCACACGCCTCTGTATCATCAACTCCAATAAATGGGAACGGTATTCCAAGGATGTATGCAAATACTTTGTTCTTTATAGACTTGATTTCTTTATCTGTAAAATAAATTAATTTCTCATCCTTTCATAGAAATAAGCCTTGATTGGTAAATGGCTTCATATTTGGTACTGTTAGAACTTTTCTAAAATTAACCTTCATTGTAATTCTGCTACCAGTATGAATGAATTCAATTCGTCTGAATTATTTTCACACTTCTTAGATATATAATAAGGTTTCATCGCAAGATATCTGTGGACGGATCAAACCTTCCAGTAGTGAGAGCCAATCATATTCCTATCTACGCAGTTATTAATAAACTTCAATAGAGTTCACACTGTGGATACAGAATAAGAAACAATCACCAGTTACCAAGTATTCATCATCACAACTAAATTTTAAATCAAAATGTGCCTGTTTGAATACTATTAGGAATTCAAGTTGAAAAGAGATTACCCTCAGCTGGAGATAAATCATTGAATAGCTTTTTCGCTTAACTATATTTATCCCTTCTAAATTAAATAGGTTTTTGTCATTACTGTGTCTCAAAAGTGATAAACTTTCTCTAGAAATGGTTCAACCTGTATTCAAAATATGTTCGGTTAATGTTGATTTTCCACCACTATTTTCTTTTTGTGTGCAAAATGTTCTTTATACAGAGTTAGAATGTCGCTTTTGAAACAACAAATTAGTCTGTATTCATATATCGGTAATTTGAATTCTAAAAAAAAAAAAAAAAGAAATCTGGAGTTTATAGGCTGAGGTGTAATTGTAGTGCTTTGTACATAGGACAAACTGGACGCATTTCAGTGGAAGATTCAACGAACATTTGAGAAGTTACACTCTCAAAAACTCAAAAATGAGGAATCTAATTACGCGAACCACCTATTGGAAGATAATCACAATTTCTCCCTTAATCTCGATATTTTACATATTCAGGAAAAAGGACATAAAATCAATATTCTAGAATCGGTAGAAATTTTAGAATGTTCAACTAACAGTAGTAACATACTATTTAATGATCAAATCGTTACCTATGTCAACAATTTTGGAAATAAAGTCTCACCCAAACCATTGTCCACCTCAACCCCTCAATGATGGTACACATTGAGACTAATTCCTAATATACATGGACATAATTTTCGATTTAGCTTCAGTTGATAACTTCTAGCTTTGAGAAAGCCACAGTGTGGAGAAACAATTTGTTAGCATTATTTCCTAAACTAAATGCTACAAGTTTTGTGTAGAAATTTAAGTTTAATTCTGCAACTCCCAAAAGTTAACTCAATTTCCATACAAAACAGAAAAATGAAACGCAATCGATTAACTAAATTAGAGCCACTACCTTCAAGAACATTTTGCCGAACATATTTTAAATACTGGTCACACCATCTCTCCAGAAAGCTTATTACTCTTGAAACACAGTAATGTAAATATCTAGATAATTTAGAGGGGACGGAAATGTACATGTGAAAAATCAATTTAATGAATTCAGATTTATCTCCCTTGTATACCTTTTCAATTCCAAATAGTATTCAAACAGGCACATTTTGATTTCTAAATTTCACTTTGATGATTGCTACTTGGTAACTGAAAGGTCCTCAGTACTTTAACGTTAATTTTTTCAGATCATAAGGGTGATTGTTTCTTATTTACAGTGATTCCCATACTTGAACGAATGACAGTGTTCTCAGCTATTTTTACTTCCCTCAATATACGTATAAGGGAAGTATTGTATCGGCCCAAAGAAAAATTTCCGGATTTTCGCAGATATATCAGTTTTGAGCATTTCTGAATCTATCTAGACTAATTTTGATCTGATGAATGTGTGTGTGTGTTTGACTAATCCACAGTGAAGGCGATTACGCCATTCCCATTGGTCGTAGGGATTTGAAATTTTGCAGACTGTATTGTTTCGGACACGGTAGCCCCGTTTCGAAAAATATTTTTGACATTCGTCTTCAGTTTTTCAATGGAGTATTTCAGTTTACAATATTGACAACCGTGTTTTTCTGGTTATAAATATATATAGATTCAAGTGACATCATCGATGCGAAGTCACAGTTTATTTTATGCGTTTACAGTATGGCAAAATTTTGATAGTTCATGTGACAGCTGGTCACATAAGTCAGTATAAAACAGGGCTATACCGGGATATCAAAAATTATCTTGGTCAAGGGTGGTTGTGAAATCTAAAACGTGTGTCTTATTTTACGTTTGAAATAATTATGTCACTGTCAAACTGACATCATCAATAACCTACAAATTTCATACCTATTCATTTCAGTTGTAAAACAATAATGAACTACAAATTATGAAATAACGGTTTTAGTAACAAGAAATGTTCTAAATGTGAACTTTGAACATTTTTAAAGGTCGTGATAGCCCCAAACCGGGTTCAAAAGTGTTTTAAAATAGTTAATTTTCGATCAATCGAATGACGTTCACGTGAGAAGCCCGTAGCACGCGAGTTAGAAAAGCGCAAACTGGTTGTACCTAATACGGCTTTACGACAACTTTTTGCGTGCCGTTTTCGCTCCATGTAGTTAGATTTAGTGTCGGACCGTGCCCGACGGCACGGAAATAGGAAAATTTAATTAAAACAGTTTGAGCTATTCTCAGATCTCAGTTATGCGCGTCTAACGTGCGACGTAACGAAGGGAATTTTCTAGCTACCAAAATATACATAAAAGTGGTAAAAGATAGCGGCCTATAGCCGAAAATACTTTATTACAACTAGCGCCGGCCTCACGGGGCACGAAACGGCCCCGAATTAACAAGATCGAGGTAAAAAGTATAAACTCTAACTGACGCGCAGCGAGCTCCTCGAGGCATATGTCAAAATGATTTCGTTCGTAGCTAATTACATAAGACGTCTGACGTTCATGCAATTATGTTTTTATACAATTCGAACCTTCTAATTTCGATAGGCCACGTGAAAATCCCGGAGCTCGAAGCGCTAGAATCTTCTGAGCGTAATAATATTCGTATAAAATTGCAAAATTTCGCACTTTTAGAAACTTCAAATTAATTAATTTGACACAAGTTCTGGGGATATTTTTATTTCAAGTAGAGTAAAGTGAAGACACACGTTTTAGATTCCACAACCACCCTTGACCAAGATAATTTTTGATATCCCGGTATTAAAATGTGTATAATGTGAATAAATTAGTAAAATACATTACGTAAACTCTTTGAATAATATTTCAATGTAACATACAGTATATCTCAACGTCTTTTATTTGAGACTTTTAAATCATTTCCAATACATTTTCTGTTCCTACAATCATCCATATGACCAGTAGAAGTGTTCGAAACTTATTTTGCTCACAAAAGTGACGAGATCAATTGATCACAATTTCTTTCTTGGGTTTGTTAAGGTTGGAAGTGTTTCTCATTATAAATGAGACATATTTTATCGTATTCTCAACTTGTTGGTTTTAATTCAAAAGAAAACTGAAGAAGAACGAAGGAGTATTTTACCAAGCCATGTATAATGTTCTTTGACACTAAAGTAAATCTTAACAACTTGTAGCAGCTTTCAAATTTCATGAAAAATCTTGGTCTTATTTTGAATAGTCAATTAAGCTTTAAAGAGTATGTCAACAAATTAATTCAATCGAGTCGTTTGTAGCGCTCAAACTCATTTACGCTAATCGAAAAAAATTTTCAATTTCAATCAAAGGAAAACTTTGGATGAGTCTAATCTTAACTATTATGATTCCATTTATGGTCCATGTCTTGTGCTTGCAGCTTGAAATCGTACTCAAAAAATGTTGAATTCATGTTACCGCCTGATTTGTGGCTTGAGGAAACATGATCACATATATACAATATAGTATGCTTAATTGGCTACGAATGAAAAATCGTGTAACTCACTATATGTGAGTGCACAATAGGACGCTAACGACCGCAGTGCAGTGGGGCTTCCTCTGGGAAGGAGAACCAACCTCACGGTGGAAGGGTTCTAGTCGGTAAGAATCTTGCACACCCGGAGGCACGTGCTTCCGAGGTTTCTATGCAACATTATCCCTCCTCTACGCAAAAAAACTCACCATTTTGATAATTTCATTCATAATACAATTACTCATATTAGTTCTTCGCGTTTGTTGAAAAATGGACTAGTCTTTTGCTTTTTAATTCATAATGTAGGTACATATCAGACTCAAAGATAAATTTACCATGCTGCATCAAGAGACATTTTGTTCAAAATGAAGTAATCATCTATGACCCATTACCAATCAAATTCCCATATTTCGGTTTCACGTCATTGTAATATTAATTCAGTGGGCTGGAATGTATCTGAGTTGCGTTTGAGCGAAAAAAAAATGGGTAGCAGAACTAGTATAGCTAGTACAAGAAGGAATTTATAATAAAATAATACATAATATTACATCATTACAATAAAATCATTTAAAACATCATATGATAATGGAAAATGTTCCAAGTTCTGTTTTCAATTTCCCGACATCATATTATTTATCGGCGACATTGAAACTTCCTCAGATTTGAATGAAAAGAGAATTAAAAATACCATTTAATTTGCTTGAAGAGCGACATTTATCGGCCGCCATTTTGGTTTTTCCGTTTTGCCCCATCGGATTTTGAAATCAGCGACCTCAACACCTGCTATGATATCATTTCTAAGAGGATCCATTCAATATTCACCAAGTACACTAATTTATTTATTAAATTGTTGATAAATAATTTCACCCTTTAAATTGGGGTAGATTCTATCTTTGGTACATTGCCATTGCCATAGCAGAAGGTTTCACTGACTTTGAGTATGGAGGTTTTACTCTTTGTTTTATTCATTTACTGATAAGAGGAAAAATTTAAACCTCTATGAATGAAGAGGATTGTCATCCAGGTAACATTCACTGTAACTTACATCCGACTAGATAATAGCATATCGCTTTTGCTCGTGTTTCAAATTTTGTATAATAGATGTCAGTATTATTTATGATTATTCATCGTAAGCATTGATTGACAACGTGAAAATTATTCAAATAATTGGAATAGAATATTATACAGAATGATATTACAACAAATATTAGATAATTTTCCTACTTCCTACGTTTTCAAATAATCGAGATATCAAAAACAAATGAGTTTTAATGAGGTAATGGCATAATGTAATTTTTTCAGAATGCTAATTATAGTTTTATTCAGAAACTCAATTGAGAATACCTTGTTTGTCGCTCAAAACAAAAGTTAAACAACACGCGAGCCATCATTATGATGATGTAATTTTCATCATTTCAAGATATTTAAGTTTTTTAACAGCTCTAAAAAGTCGCGTATCGAAGCATAGATTACATAATTTATTTTCTCAACTATCATGAATATGTGGGGAGAATCGAGTCATACCATCAAAGTTTAAATAGCATGCGTTGTTGCCGTTTCTATTTTTATTTCAAATGATATTCTTGAACAAGAAGTTAAATACGAATGTTTTTGAAAGAGAGAGAGGTAACTGCCCCCCAACATACTTGATTTTACCAATCAGTATCATGCCAATGACTACTACATATTTGGCCATCTTCTCATCACGCCAGTGTTACTATGAAATGATTACTCCAAACCAGGTGCGACCTATTGAAACTTGTTGTGCCTTACTGGTTAAGGAACCCAAAATAAACAACAATTGAGGCAAACTTTTTTTTTAAAGTAAAAGAATTTGACCAAGCTGCCATTCGAACACTAATCCTACCAATCAGGCAAAACTTTCGTCATCGTAGTGTAAAGGGGCATCAGGAGTTCGATAGGGGGTAGTATGGTAGCTAAGGTATGATTGGAAAGGGGCTAAACTGTAGATGGACCAAAACTCTAACAATTGAAAAATTTATGTTGTTTGCCTAGGATGAGCACTGATAATTAGGGAAAAACGCGCAACTGTCTACATTCTGAAGCATGACGGGTGGTAGATCGCCAGATAGCCGTAAATGTAAGCGAGAATTGTCACTGGGATGGTTAGTAGGACGAGTCGTCCACCTAGTTACTTGTTATTTGCATATTAGATAGAAATGAAAATTTGTTGAATAAACAAACGGTTTGATTGAGCTAAGTTCTGAAGGAGAAGCTAATAGCAATTCTATTTAATAATTAAATCATGGTTCACTTTGTTAACTATCATTTATTGAAATAAATTCAGTGATAGTTAACAAAGTAAACTTTAGTTTTATTATTATTATAATGAAATATTACGGGGTAAAGGACAACTCAAATGACTTCAATTGTTTCCAAACTCTAAAAAGTTAATACAAGAAACTACATCACCCAACGAACATATTAATTGCCTTAGTTTCTTGAGATATCTAGTGAGCTCCAGAGATCGTTCAACAACTGATTTTGAGCAGCGACATGAAATGTAACCAGCTGTTCTGTATCCACGATTGTTTCAGTGAATACTTTCCCGCTGCAAAATGCAACTTTCCATTTTAGGAATGAGAATAGACCTTACCTGGTTTCAATTTCATCTGCACATCTACGAAGGTGCCTTTCCTCAACCTACATGGTGGTTTCTTGCAATTTCCTATAATTATTGATTGCTGTAACCCATCGAATTTTCTTGCTGGAATAAAGAATATAATTGTTAGAACAAAGATTTCATGAGTACGTATCATTATTACAGATTTGAACCATCTGTTCTCATTGCAATACGAGGGCAAGGTGAATAGTCCCTGAAAAATTGAACCGATGTCGCCACAATCGCAAGTCCCATGTGACATTTGTGATGTATCATCTTTTACTAGAAGAGATTGCTATGTTTAGACTGATATGTTATTCTGTTCTGTTTTGACATCCATCAAAAGTGAAAAGTGAATTTCGCGTCTTGATTAAACATTATTTCTTGCGTGAAAAAAAAATAATACGCAAGCCAAAGCGTCGTTTGTTAAACATTATGGGGACTCTTCACCATCGATTGGAACGATTCATAAGTGGCTTACTGATTTTTGTTGTGGTAGTATGACCACAAAGGATGCCGAACATTCTGGTCGTCCAATTGAGGTTACAACGCCAGAAATTGTCGACAAAATTCATGGTATGACATTCACAACAAGCGCGACCGTGTGACAACTGCAAAAGAGTATTTGGCGATGTTCAAGCACAATAAGAAGGACTTTTTGCGCCGTTTCGTAACCATAGACGAAACATGGATCCATCATAACAAATCAGAAAAAAGAACAGTCGAAACAGTGAACAAAGTTGTGGTGACAGTTTTTTTGGGTTGCACACGGTATCGGCAATATCGATTACCTTGAAAAAAGTAAAACGATCACCAACGTATATTATGCAGAACTGTTAGATCGATTCGACACCGATTTGAAGCGAAAGTAACCGCATTTGGCGAAGAAAAAAGTGCTCTTCTACCAGGACAACGCATCGGCACACAGGTTCGCAGTCGCATTGGCACAATTGCATGAATTGTGCTACGAATCGGTTCATCATCCACCGTACTCTCCAGATTTTGCCTCCTGCTACTTTTATCTATTTCCAACCTTGGCTCCAACGATGATTCATCGCTGAAACAAACCCCTATTTTGAAGGATCACCGAAATCGTATTATTTGGAAGGGATCGAAAAATTAGGAAAACGGTGGACGAAGTGTATCGGGCTACAAGGAGATTATGTTGCGAAATAAAATAAGTTTTGACCAACCAAATCATTTCTTGTTTCATTTTTCAGGGACTTTTCCCCTTACCCTCGTATACGAGGTTGGATTTAGTCGAACACACCACACATCTTTGAATATTCAGTAGATACCGAAGATATGCTTACATAGGTACATACTAGTCGAGTCATATTAGCAAAAAACCTGGGAAAATTTGCGGGCAACTCCGATCGACACCGGGTTTTTTTGCAAAATTTTCCTGAACGGATTTAAAACATTTCCGAAAAAAAACTGATATGTGCTTTTCCATTTTTCAATTGTTATAGAGGAATATAGAGGAAAATGGCCAATTTTCATGGCCAAAAATTAGGAAATTTCAACGAAAATGGCTAGAAAACTGTACTCGGGGGTTTTCGATGTCGCTGATCACGACGCCGTAGTCGGATTTCCTATTTTCCAATTTATTGGCCAGTTATTGGCCAATTTTGATGGACAAAGCGCGGAAATTTTGCAATTTTCAACGAAAATGGCTAGAGGTCGCTGATTACGATCCAGATTCAATAGTCTTATTATAATGGAGTAGTATGTATGTATGATTGTAATTTTGTAGGAAAAAATTCAATTTGACTATTGTTATATGAATTTGCGGTGTTGTTAATAATGGTTCTGGATTTGAGTATATTACCAACAACTTGGCTACATTGTCGTGAATATATGATTCAATGTCATTGGTCAAAGATGTTTCACATTCCTTGCTCCTAGAATATATAACAAATTACCAACTGATATAAAATATTGTAACTCTATTACCTTGTTTAAAAGCAAATGCAAAAAATGGATACAGTCATTAAGTAGAATAGAAATACATCAATTCATAGATTCAAAAAATGCCTACATATTCAACCCTCGTTTTGTTAGATTAATCTCACCACAGGACTCTTAAGCTCCTTTTCTGATTCATTAAAAATTTTATTTGACTTAAAATGAATTGTTATTCTTTTTTCCTGTATTATGCTACTAATTATGTAGTACTGTAGTATGATTCCCATGTACCATATAAAACAAATAAAATTATTATTATTATTATTATATGTTAAATGTTAGTAAAAGAATGTTGTAATCTTACTATTTCGATGCTTTTATCAGTATATTTGATGACTTGAAAAAACTTGGATACTATACTCATAAATGATTGATCCGTAAGATTGATTTTTTATTAAGGACTGGCAAATAATTAAAAACAAAGAAATTTTGTAATACAGAAGGAATAACATAAACAGACACGCAAAAAATTTCAAACTAATATTTTACTTATTATCGTTAATACATATTAAAATATTTTACAGTCTTTTGAATAATTAACTTAAACATAATATCTAACTAAATAATAACCAACCTAAAAAATATATATACATAATTTTGCAACAAATAAAATATTTTATTACTATATTTATAATATTTTACAAATGATTTTTCCATATGACTAACCATTTATATCAATTATTTGCTTTCCTGATTTTCATCTTCATCATCATTTTCCTCTATATCTCTCTATAACAATTGAAAAATGGAAAAGCACATATCAATTTTTTTTCGGGAATGTTGTAAGTCCGTTCACGAAAATTTTGCTCAAAACCCGGAGCCGATCGCAGTTGCCCGCAAATTTTCCCAGCTTTTATACTTTTTTCGTCTAATTTGACCCGACTAACATATGTATTTATGTTTCTTGATATTGATGTGGTGTTATGGTAAATCAAATATAGGTATTAGTTATTGCTGTATAAAGCAAGGTTCACAATATCGAACTTTTTGTATTATATTACGAACATTCTGAATGCACAAACAGAGAAGTAACTGGCGATTTTATAGATATACATGATTTGTAAGTTGATGAGATGTAGTTGTTGAATGATAAAAAATTGTAATTTTCCATCATGAAAGGATTAGAGGTACCTCAATATTGAATTTATCTTGAAATGTATATATTGTCCTTTCAATATATAAATATAATAAGTTCTATTACGAATAAAGTTTTCACTATTTTGGTTGAATAAACCAGGAAAATTCTTCAACTTTCAGATTAAATTGACCAAAGTTCTTATAAAATATCTACTTAGAGTTACTTACGTTTCTATATTGTACAGTATTATATTATAATCCTTCAGCACATGTAAATAATTAATTTGGAAAAGGTTTAAAATACAAATTTGAATCTACTACAGTGAAAAGTGGGGTTGTGACGTCACATTATCGAAGTCAACTATGTTATGAATGCTCAATAATCATTCAAATGAGTGACGAGTCAAAAATGCTATGTTTTTTGTATTATTCATCACCTACCTAATAAAAAATAATCCCTTTTAGTTAGTATTTTGTAATACGTTTGAAAAAGCTACGGTGGTAGGGAAACTGTAGTCACATTCTTAATAAACTTGAGAAAATCGAACTTGCAATAGTTGTTTTATTTCAAGTAAATAAACATACCGTCATACATAAAATTACTAATAATAAGTTACATTAAAACGGGGAGCGTAGAAACGTCCTAGCTTCCAAACGTCCTCTCACAATACCCTGTATTCTATAATACAAGGCATGTATGCTGTGCTGAGTACAAAATATAGTGTGATGTGATTAACAAGAGGCGTGGAGAAGAAATGTAGCATACTACAGTATCGTTTAATCTTAATGGCGCGTAACCAGTATTGAATGTGATAAATAAATTGATTGTGGAAAATTATATCCTCGTATGATTGGAATGTATTGTTACATGTAAATACGCGTGTTTAAGAGTGTTATGACTGAATAAAGTGCGTTGCAATATGACTTCCTCAGTGATCTTACGTAAAGTTTACTGACGTCTGTCTAGTCGATTCGCGATTCACATTGTCAAATATATAAGAAATAATTATTGGATATTCTTTAAATTGGAGAGGTCTCTATCCTACAAAGTAGGAATGTCAAAACTTTAAAGTAGCCTATCAGGTATTCAATGAATATTTTATAGACTCTATCTTATTTTGGTGCAAGTGTAGAGCATTCCAAATCTGCTGCCCATTTTATATTAACTTTGGGGAAAGTAATGAATGTAAAAACTCCCATCAGAAAGAATGATCAAGAGACATTTTCCAGGAACCTCTCTTCAAAGAAAATCAAGTTTATGAGAAATTTATTAAATTGGTTAGATACGTGGAAAATAATTTTCTGTTCCAGCGATGACCTCATCGTTGGAAGCCAAATCTCTCTTGAGTTTGGAAAAAAATAAAAATCACAGGGGACCAAATCTGGAGAATATAGTGGATGACGAACCAATTCGTATTCCGTGTGCATCCCAAAAAACAGTCCACTCTATCGACAGTTCTTCAGTCTCTGGTGTATTGTGAGGAATCCATGTTGCGTCCACGGTTACGAAATGGCACAAAAAGTCATTTTTATCGCGCTTGGAAATCGCCAAACACTTCTTTGAAGTTGTCACACGGTCGTGCTACTAGTTGTCAACAGAGATCAAATGCGGCACTCCTCTGGCAGATAGCTCTATCATATTCAAAAATTTATGCAAAATGTTCCTACTCGTTCGGTTTGGATTCCCATAGCCTCAGAAATCCCGTACATTTCAAGTCGCAGATCGTCCAAATTCGTACTATGGATTTTATCGACAATTTCTAGCCTTGTAACCTCAATTGAACAACCAGAACGTTGAACGTTCTTTTGTGGTCATACTGCCACAACAAAAAATAGTAAACCACTTATGAATCGTTCCAATCGATGCTGAAGGGTCACCATAATGTTTAACAAGCGATTCTTTGGTTGTCGTAATGTTTTGTTCACGCAAGACGCGAAACTCACTTTTGTCCATGTTTACAAAAATCTTCAAGGTTGCTTGCTTTTGATGGATGTCACAACAGAACTGAAGGACATATCAGTCTGAAAATTTTAATGCGTTCTAGATAAAGATGGTACATCACAAATGACACATAGGATTATCGATTGTGGCGCTATCGGTTTCATTTTTCAGCTACTTTTCACCTTGCCCTTGTACTGCATAGTCACAAACAGTCGTGAAATTTTAGAAATAATTTCGTATTGTTTCAATAATCCTAATTTAAATTATATATTGTTATTTCAATTTCAAACAAAACTAGCAAAGACGGGTTTTTTACATTAATAAAAGAAAATAGGGTGCAACTAAGGACTCCGTTCACGTCTGGCAGCCTAGTTTAAACAGGAACTCAGTTTGTACTAGCCACATTTAGGAATGATATATATTTAAAATGTAAATAGGAACGAAATGAGTACGTTCGTTGAAGACACAGTACCATTTTGAATTAATTTCAAATAGACTTACAGAAACGTCTACAACGAAAATGTTGTATTGATCATTGAACATACAATAACTAGAATGTCCAGTCGTACTGTCGTACTGAACAAATATTTGTTCCACTTATCACTTTGATCCTAAAAATATCGTCTTTCATAACCTTGATAGGCATTGGTTTACTGAACATTGAAACATACCGGTCACTTTTGAATGCCATTAGTAATTACGTGTACCTACCTGACTAAGCAGTTTTATTATTCAATAAGGGAAAAGTTGAAATCATACGATATAATTATTACAGATAATGAAAATTATACTGTTAAATATATGGTAAATGCATTAACTTTCCTCTAAGAAGCTCACATAAATTACGAATTAAAATATTATAATGCGATAATATAAATTACTCACGTTGAAATTCGCTATAACACTAGAACAAAGCATAATAATTCATCGTGATCCAATTCTGAAATCACAATCAGGAGGATTAGCATATTGGTTAAAACCTAATATTCGAAATTCAATCGATCTATAATTTCGAAATTATGTCCCCTTCATAATATTGTCGCAAGACGATTGTAATAACTGCTAATATCTAACCAACGAATCAGTAATGGAACTGCAGAGGTACGAAGGCCGAAAACCAGATACTCTGAACCCATGGGTAAATACACCAGCATCTTTGTAACAGTGTGCATATCTCAATTTGTACAGAGGATACAAAAATAAGAATATAGCCATCATGTCCGATAATCAAGCAGCTATAAGAGCTGAGCTCAAACATCATTAACTCAACGAGAAGAATAAATTACACATCTCAAGAGTGTTAGGACAGAATCACCCTCCACTGGATTCCAGGACACACACGAATCAAGGAAATTGCACGCAAGGAGCTGAAATGCCTCTGATAGTACCAGAACCTTTCTGCAGTATAGACCAGCACACCATAAAAGAAATCCTCAAATCAAAAGAAACAGAACTCAGTACAACGTTCTTCAAGGAATCAGACAATCCAAAATCCTCCTAGATAAATTTAGGAAAAGGACATTTTGGAAAGTATATAGTATATAACGGATTTCCTGATAGGACAATGCAAACTCAACGGCCATATGAGTAAAATTGGCATAGTAAACGATGGAATGTGTAGACTCTGCACAAAAGCTTCTCATCAATACATCGGCTAACCAGGAGTAGACTCTTCGGGATATACACAACCATCGAGGAAATTTTGCCACTGGAGCTGGGAAAAACTTTAGTTTTCCCAAGAGAGTTGAAACTCCGGTATACTGTACAACAGTACTTTAAAAGAGGATACAATAGTTCTTTGAGGACGGAGTATACCTGACACTCCTTAACAATCCAATCGAATCTAATTCTAATTCTTGGCAATTGATCCATCAGTTACCTCTACTATCACAGTTCTTTCTGCAACATGCAGAATAAATGAGGGATTTACCGTAGTTCCCATAATATGCCAAAGACTGGAAGGATTTCGGACTTTGACTTTGATCTCCATTACTTACTACATCAGTCAGGGTATATGCCTTTCACTGTGTACTGTCATGGATTTTTAATAATAGAGAATGAGTTTGAATCAGCGGTGTATAGTGACTGTCAGACGTCCAGTTAGAGCATATGCATGTTGTATCCGAATAATGTATTTCACTCCAAGCTGTTGTATGGTATATATAGAATAACTATCTAAAGATGCAGTTTGAACCAGAATTGAATTGGAGTAGGTACTGTAAACATTTTAATATTCACGTAACAGACTTAAGAGATATTAAAAATTCCCAACTCAATGTATAACCGTGCTTCTATAGCGAGCTACTGCCGTAAGTGAGGTCAGAGTCAGTCAGTTTGCACGCATCGCACATTGTTAGATATGACCATCGACATATATTTATGGACTGCGCGTGGCAATGATAAGCGCGGCTAGTGCAGGCGAGAGAGAGGGAAAACGAAGAGGCCGGCTCTATCGCGTTTCTATTGGCCTCTGTGTACTGTAGCTACTATGTTTACGTCCCGAGCCGGCCTTTTCGTTTCCCCTCTTTCTCGCCTGCACTAGCCGCGCTTATTATTGCCACGCGCAGTCCATATGTATATGTCGATGGATATGACCCACTGTAATAGCGCTTCACTAGTCTATTTCGTACAACAATACAATGCGCTGGCGCGCTCTAACTCTCACACTCTCCTAAACACCATTGATTCAACTCAATCTGTATGTTGATTATTTTTCTATTCTGCTATAACGACCGCTTTTTGCGGTACGATGGTTATTCGCGTTGGCCAATTCTGGAGTCAATAATTGAAACGTTTGAAAGCAGTGCCATTGTTATTTTTAACAATACAGTTTGAGTTTAAGAGACTGGTATATGCAGATTCAATAAGAGCCATAAATATTCGGAAAAGATGGGGATAGGTTGGAAGTAATTCATCAAAGCGATAACTAGACGATGTATTCGATTGATTCATTTCATTTGAAGTTACTGTTGTTGGGGACAAACGATTTTCTAAAATCACTGTAGGATAACATAATCGTGACCAGTCATGTGCGCGCATCTCTCATGACCAGGCCAACCCTCTAAGCAGTTGATAACTATTTACTTCTCTATCTTCTGAAGTAGTACATGGTCTGGCTCGCTCCAACCTACAAGACTCTCGAATAATAGCGATTCCGAAAGCTCAAGCTATACATCTGCCGCAGAGTTTTGTGCATCACGTTGCTGTTGTTCTGGTTTTGGTGTATTCTGCTGAGCTTTTGCTTCATCTCAGTTTGTTTTCTCAGTGTGAGGCAAGCTTTCTGTGACGCGAGTTGGCTCTGACTGTCGTGTGACACTCTTTATAGTAAGCGGTGTGTTCTCCACCACAGTGGGCACATTTCACCAGTATTTCTTTTGGTGGACGCATTTCTGAAGAAGGGTTCCTAAATATGTTTAGTAGGAACCTGTGCCACGATTTAGGTTATTTTGTTCGCTCCTATCGTATCATATCACTAGTTACTATTGCCACCTTCTTCATAAATTGTCCATACTTGTAGTCATGCAGTGAACAGTCTCCGGTACAAAATGCGTGAACTATGAACCATGAAACTATTCAGTTATAAATATCGCTGTAGAACAAGCAATCTTCAGTTTCATGACCAGTTCCAACTCGCCGTGATGGAGCCACCTACAATAAACGTCGGCACAGAGATGTACTTCTCGCCAAATCCATTCAAGAATTATTTTTTATTCTCCTCATAATGTGTGCATACGTACGTATTCATCAATGTTTTTTTTGTGTTTCTTGAACTTCCATCACGTTGAACAATAAATCTATTAAAATGGACACTGCCTTCGATAATTTCACCTAATGTCATCTATATAAATTATTTACATCTAATTAACAACGTTGACGTATAATATTTGCATGCGAGAGTCAAAGTGCATAATCCTTTAATCAAAGGTCAAGGTCGGCAATTCGAAATTTGCTTCAACACTTGCAACTGTTTACAAGTAAATATCAATAACTTCAATTATCCGTACCTAGTTGTACGTAATTGTAATATTTGTTTGACGACTGCGTCCTGCCCGTCTTATGTTATGGTTACGTTGATGTATTGTAGCTTCAAAGGAAAAGACAGGGTAAAAAACCTTTGTTTGAACCATAGCAATTGATCCATTTGCCTCTTCTAATTGATCAATGAAAAGATAACTTAACTACCAATATACTGTAAAGCACTTGTTTCCTTTAGACCCATTTCTGTTAACTTCGTGATTTATAATTTCCTCTTGGAACTGTGAGGAACCTTTTTGACTTTGTCGGTACTTTAAAAATTACGATGACCCTTTCTTCACAAGGATTCAGCAACTATATATCTCGTTTCCGTCTCACAGATACAACAAACTGTATTATTTTATGATGGGAGAGCTGAAAAAGATTATCTTTGAATCATGCTAAATACAAAGTGATTGCATGGAGCGCTGTGGGCTAGTCGAGCATAATTTCCACTGAAATATAACCACGTTCAGGGACTGAACATCCAGAATTCCAATTACAGAAACAAATCAAATTAAATGGTCCCTGATATTAATTATATTTCAATAGCAAATTTAAGAAAATGACTAATAAACCAAAGAATTATTGAATCTCGACTTACCCACAATGAAACTAACACGACAATGTTCATTTTAGACATCCGTTCTGATATCTACCCCTCCTCGCGATTGTCGCGCTATCGAACTTAAGGAATACTAATTTCAATAATCGATGTTTTATTGACCGGGCAGATGTCTCTGATAAATCATATGACAAGATTCCTAACCGAAGAGAAATCTTAATCTATTTATTATAGTGTTCTTTAAATACGTAACGGTGAAACCGTTACAATAGCAACAAACCCCTGGGACGATCCATTATCCTACCGACCAATTTGCCCATTGAACCCAGCAGGAAAGATGCTCGAGAGCATTATTTGCATCCTGGTAAAGGAATTCTGTGAAGCTGTTGGGGGCCTGTCGGAAAATCAGCACGGATTCCGGAAGGAGAGGTCAACGGTGTACGCCATTGAGGTTGGAAGCGTTGGAAGGGCGGTGCCATGAAGTACTGCATCATAGTCACCCTGGACGTGTAGAACGCGTTCAACTCAGCGAACTGGAATCAAATTCTGGAGGCGCTGATATTGATGGAGGACTCGGAGTACATTACAAGGATGATAGCTAGCTACTTCAGCAAGAGGGCACCATTGCACAGCTCACAACATCACAGGAGGCGTCCCACAAGACCCGGTACTAGGACCCTCATTGAGGAACATCATGTACGATGCGGGGCTGTTGCTTCACAGACGATATTATGTTCTCAATGCCAAGTAGTTGGAAGGAGCCACGTATTAAGCATACGAGTCTGTCGCCACAATCCACAAGCCACGATATTTGTTTAGTGAGGGCACAATAGGACTATAATGACCGTAGTGCTGTGGGGCTCCCCTTAGGATGGACAACCAACCTCACGGAGGAGGGGTTTCAGTCGGTAGGAATCCGGCACACCCGGGGCGTATATGCAAGATTTCCCCTCCTCTATGCAAAAAAAAATATAAAAAAAAATATTTGTGTGAACACTACGGTATCAGCGAAAGTATAGTTACATTCATTTATTAGTGAAATTAGTGAAAATCGAACCTTTAATAGTTATTTTATTTAAGTTTATATAATTATTATCGTATTACGTTCACACACAATAATAATCATCATCAATCACTCCAAATAAGTGTCAGAGATCTTTTCAAACCATGAAAAATTATCGACATTTTTAATTGAAGTTATGCATATGTATGAATTTTATTATTTGAAAGCTGTTGTTGCTTCTTATCATCATCATGGTTCAATTTGATCCTTTTCAAAACGTTCGCATAGTTTTTCGCCTGCGCCGCTATTAATGCTTCATTCCTAATCCTACAAGGTGGCCGCAGAAGATAGATGAGCCTAAGGCCCACTAGAGCCAAAATCATTTCACGATATATGTATGCTTATATAATATACATGAGAATTTCAGATAGAAATTCCAACGTTCTCCCGAATTGAATATCAAACTTATGAATTATTATAGATGAGTAGGTCAATTTCAGTGTAATGAACAATAGCGGAACTCAACTAAACGTATTAAGTTCTCTAAAACGTACGTTTGCATTATTATACACTTATTTGTATTCACCTCAATTTTTTCCTGGTTTTAATGACTATGCAAATCAAAATCATTCAGTCGACAGATTCCAATAGTTTGAATAATACTATGAATTATTATAAACACGTACTAAACGACTACCACATATTGAGTATTGTTGAAACTATGAATATCCATTGAAATGGAGCGTGCATGCGGTACAACCATAACTGAGTTTAGTTTCTTCAAAGTTAATGACCGATCATCCACTCGTATTTTCATCCATCGTTACCATCCAGAAAATTAGAAAGTTTTAACCGTATCTATAATTTTTTCTCCTTGGCAGAAAGTTGACTTCCACGTATTGCTAGGGTTATTAGATAGCGCTTACCGTATAAAAAACACAATTAGAAGTATGTCTAATTTAATAATAGGAAATGTGGAAGGATAATATCAAGAACTATCAGTCACTATTATAATGAACTGTGAATAATCAATCAATGACGTCCACCACTTTTGTTAGCACAGTTTTTCACTTCTGAGTGGTTTTGCATGTCAAATGTACTATGATTGCAGGAACAGAAAAAATATTGTAAATGATTTAGAAACAGCTGGTAACGGAAGAAATTATACTCTATGTTTCATTGGAATTTTATTCAAATGGTCTACTAATGTATTTTACAACTCTATGTTTTATACTAGGGATGTTCGATACTATGAAAAGTGTCGATACGGATCGTAACAAAAGTAGCTATCCCACAAATATGGAAGGGAACACTATCGATATTGCCAGTATAGATCCGTTGTGCGATCCAGGATATCACTAAATGAAAATTGCACAATAATCAGATTACGCTTCTTAAAATTCTGAAGGAAGTAAGTACTTACGGAAAGGAAGATACAGTGGCATAACTAGGGGAAGTGGCGCCCATGACAAGTGTTGTAATCGCGCACCCTTTGAAAATTCATAACCTAATTCATTTGTTTATCGCTTTACGTAAGTGATTGGTTAATATTACTTTTTAATGTAAATAAATGTGGAAACAAAAAACACAACAACAAAACATCTATTTATATACATGTTTATTTCTTTATTGAACTTTAGTAACATGCTCGTTATATATGCACCTTCCTGGCCTTCGTTGATGCAAAAACATCAATTAGACGGTTGAAATCTACCTACTCAGCCTCTTCCCGTTCGACGCTAACCAAAGCAAGGTCGCTCAACCGATCTTGACCCAAGGAGGCTCGAAGATAATTTAGAATCGATTTGAATTTGCTGAATCATCTTCCACTGTGAGCAATGTAAGCTACAATCGTGATTAAAATTTGGAGGGCGATTCAAACATTCGAGAAGACGCTCTCAGCTCCGTATTACACGATGAATCGCAAAACGTCTTCAGGTCGTGAAAGTTTTACGTTGGCCCTGGTGCTGAGCAACATTCGGAAGTCTAAAATTTCTTCATACTGCAGCTGACCATGGGAATCGCAGCTATAGAGATTTTAAATGTTTTGATTTAATTTTACGAGAGTACCACGTGTCCTGTCTGCCATACCCTGGAAACGCCTCTGGGAAGATAATGCTATTATTTTTTAAAACGCTTATTTTATTTGTAATTTTCTATTTTAACACTTATTAGTTAAATAGTTAGTAGGTGCAGTTACACACGAGTTGGTAGACGAAATTTCGAAAATAGATGAATAAGAATAAAATGTGCATGCCAAGAAGTATACATGAAAATGTGAAGTGATCTGAAAGAAATAATGTAACGATGTGAAATTATATGATATTCAATATAATAGTATGTAATTTGAAATAATGAACAAACAACAGACGAATCAAATGATACATTATGTGAAAATTTCGAACAAAAAATTCAAAAGTGAAATCAAAACTCATTAGAAGAATTATACCGCCTACGTCATAGAATTAATGTATTCCAAGCGGTACTTCTATTTGACGCTAGGGGTCGCAATTAAAAGAATAATAAATATTAATCTAACTCTATGTCATGACCGATCCAGGATAATGCGATTACCTTCTAAATAAATATGGAAAATTGTATCGACATAAAATATCGTGTATCTGTCTTCTAAGGTATTGATCCTCCCGAGATTATTGCCACTATTTAAGGTTCGTGAAGTTAGCCACCAAAAGTTTGTTAGAGTTTCATTTCGATTGTTATGCCGGTTAGAGCTTCGTTAGTGCTCGTTAGTGCTTCTAAGCTTTTATTACTGCTTCTTTAGCTCCCGAGATATTTAATATCTATTTCAACCGAAGTTGGTGTCATTTCCTCGTGTATCAAGAAATTTTGTTGCCGCTTCTTTAGTTCTTGCAATATTTAATATTCTTAATTTGAGGCAAGCCTCAAAATGTTTAGAATTGAACCGAATTTAGTGCCAATCTTCAGTGCGCTTTCCAGTGCTTCAAGAATAAAAATGCATAGAACTTTACACAGAACCCAAACATGTGATAATATCCAGAATGTCCCATTCAAGATAAGCGAATTGGTGTTAAGCCACAAAAAACTGGATACCGTACTGATACGGTAATGACAAAAATGCTACATCTAATTGATATCAAGAAACTTTGCATTCAACTTTTATCTACCTTTTATAGTTTCTAAAATGAAATAGCGTCTCTAGATAAACGGGCTATTCTGTACATATTTATAAACAAATTATTATTATTTTTATTATTATTATAATTATTAGCATACATACTATAATACTATATCTCTACATCTGAATTTAATGGTGTAATAAAAAGAATATTTAATAACGAAAAACGCAAAATTCTGGGAGCATCTCTTTAGCCAAAAGCCACTGAGAGAACATACCTCATACCAAATTTTAAACGTCAAAAAATGGCCCATACATTTAGATTAAAACCATATCAAATAGGAGCTCCTATAAATATTGTATAATTGTGGACAAAATATAGTATTAAATTATTATGAGAGATGTGACGAGAGAAATATTTCAAAAACTAAAGGAGTGGCAAGAAAATGTCTTTGGAACACTAAAAAGCACTTAATGAGTCCTACCAAATTCGGTTCGATTCTAAACACTTTGGAGGCTGACCTGGAATCAGAAATATTGAATATGTCACAAAATAAGAAAGCAGCAACAAATTTTCTTGGAGCACTACAAAGCACTGATAAAATTCTAAAGAAAGTCAGCAAATTAAATTCGGTTGAACTCCAAATTTTGACAACTTGCCTTGGAGTAACTAAATATTAAATATCTCGGAAACTAAAGACGCACTAACGAGAAGTTTAGAAGAAATAAAGAGCACTAAGGAAGCACTAACCGGCATAACATAATTTCACGGACCTCATTATATGATCTTATTCCAAGATACCACAGAGCATAGAACTACACTGTATAAAGTCGTTTATTTTGAATTAACGATAGAGTTGGGAATGTCAATTTCGGTGACGCTTCTGCATCTAAATATATGTTTGTTATAATGAAGGTGACGCAGGGTTAAGCCGCCAAACGTTTAGGATCGATTTCTTATATAGAAATAAAATAATTCTTCTAAAAGCATGTGTCCTAACTTGCTTCGTTTTTCAGGGTGTCAAAGTTTTTAGAAAAAGTCAGTTTGCTCATTTGCGGTAATAAGGGACTGCTTAATGTAATTAGAACAAAATTATTAGGTCTAGTGGCGTCTCAGGGGGCAATCTAATTGATATTAGGACCAATCATTGACGATTCCGCAGACTACGCATAAATGCATCTAAAATGAATTAAAACTAATATTAATCAATGAAAATGACACAGGCTGTCAAACTTTGACACAAACAAACCGTTAATTGTTATCGAGATTGTGCCCGGCTACCTGCAATCTGATTTTTGTTGAAATACATTTTTCCTGTTACATGCAGGGTGTCAAAAACGAAGCGAAATACGAAAAAAATTGGAGAGACAAAAAAATTGGTTGCCTAATCTAAAAAAATAAAGATACAAAAACAGTGGGGTACAATGATTTGTTCTAATATCAATTAGATTACACTCAAGGACGCCACTGGAATTAATAATTTCATCCAAATTACATTAAAAGCCTTATTATCGTAATTAACCATGCCAAGTTTTATCACAATATGCCAGCAGGTTTTTGAGTAATTAATTAAAACCCAATTTTCCTAAAAACTTTTGCAATCAGTATCTGGAAAACGTATAAAGTTAAGATACATACTTATAAGATAAAAAACTTATTTTCACCTTAGAAACCGATGCTAAACGGTTGGTGGCTTAACCCTGGATAACCCTGTATATTTATAACCAGAAAATCACTATGATGATTATGGTTCAATAAAATACTATAATTCCATTTAAAGAGAGATGTAAAAAATAGCACGTGGAACGGATCATGTCAAAAATAATCTAGATCTATTCGGAATTGCTCAAAGCTGATATATTCGTGAAAATCCAGTAATGTTGCTTTACGCCACACTAGTTTCAATATGTGATAAGATCCGCGAGCATAATAGAGTTGAAAGAACTAAATGATGAAATCTTATTGTATAATACTTCCACACAAATATCTTATGATCGGTTCTTCTCTCACGGTAGAAAGAGAAATCTGGTGATTAAAAATACTCATAAATGTAGTAAATGACTACGGAGTTCTAATTATATCAATAGAATGAAAATCCAGAATAATGATAACATAAATTTGCATTTATGAACAATTTACCGTTCCGAAAGATTGATCTGCTTTCTCTTCAAAACAAATGTATCATCGGTAGAGTTGCAAATTAATATTTGATTGTCAATAATCGTTGAGGTCCTAGTCCTAAAGTGAGTTTTCGTCTTGGAGATTTAAATATATAGGTTTTGAAAAAAATTCAAGATATCGTTACAACTGGTGAACAAAAGACAAGACCTTGGACTGAAACGTGCAAGGTTGTCCGTAGACTAAAGATTTGCATGAGTAGATGCAAACCCAGATAGACTACAAAAGTTGAGAAACAACGAAAATGAAGCACTGCCCTGGCTATTACCTATACCGATTACCACATGTTTTGTATGAAGTACTTGGGAGTGATCCAGGTTCTAATCTCAGCATCGACTGACTTGCCTTGAGTTTTTCCAGAGGATTTTTCTTACGGCATTCACCAAATTTTTGGCTGGACTGTTCCGCATACGTGGTTCAAATTGATAATCCCTAATTTTAAAGCTGAATGTTTCAAAAACCGTTTGGTATAAGTATAGGGAATGGTTAACAGATCAAATACAAATAAAAGAAACAATAACTCCATCGAAAATTTTAAAGAATTTATTTTTCTTAGTTATCATTTATACTTTTTATTGAGTTCATCAATGTATTGATATTACAAAAAGATTTAATGTAGTTCCCAAAATTTTTTGTTGATTGAATGTTTAATGATTCATTAGATGGCTGAAAGAAGCACTAATAATAATAATAGGATGATTAATCGGTTATGTATACCTTCAATAGAGGATCGCTCAGTAACATTGCAAACTTTCTGGTTCTGCTGATGAATTCCATGAGAGAGCTAATCAGCTGTCCAGGACTATTAGTTTGTAATATTACAGATCGATCCAGACTAATGAGACTCATGATAAACAGTTTCAATTTCCAATAATTGAGAAGATACATGATCTAGACTAATGTGAACTTATCATGATAAAAAGTTTCAATTTCCATTAATCAAGAAGATATAGGGTTAAATTCCATGTATATTATTCACTTATTTGTATTCAACAATTTTTTTTCAGGTTTTAATGTCTATGCAAATGAGAATCATTCATTCAGCATAAGGTACCAAAACCCGACTATTGGAAGAATTCCCAAGGGCAGCTTTATCGACATATGTCATAATATACTAAGTGTTCTATAAAAAATAAGAAAGTTAGACTTTACTTCCGGTATAACCGGAAGTGTATAGATGTTCTAAATATTTTAGATCAACTTGACGTATCCGAAACACCATACATCAACTTTTCTGATCTTAACACATGTATCCCTTAAAACATCGAATAAAAACTCGCGAAGAATCACCTTGTTCAAAAATATTTATATACACTGTAGTACAAAAGGATAATAAACCGAAATTAGATATGCGGCTACCATTTTCAGATTGAAATCTTGAATATTTAATATTTATCATATTTCTGTGGAACTAACACATTGTATTGATCTATAATTTGTTTATATAACAGAATTCTGAATAAAACAACTGCTAAATGTCCATACTCACACATGTAAGTGATGCAGCTAGGTACTTTTA
Source organism: Endomychus coccineus (assembly GCA_958510875.1). NCBI lineage: Eukaryota > Metazoa > Arthropoda > Insecta > Coleoptera > Endomychidae > Endomychus > Endomychus coccineus. The sequence goes on from OY294068.1 coordinate 43,321,607, forward strand.
TTTGTTAAAAAGACATAGGTAAATCGTGATGGAAAATCTTCCAGTAAGTTGGTGGAGTTCGTATAATATCATTGACCTTTTGACTGCATTCAAACCCTAATTATTTCTTTGGTTATAAAAGGCACCAAAGCTCTAGTATATACGAGTGTAAATTTTATTTACTTTCAACCCTAATTATTTCATTTTAAGTAGGTCGAAATAGACCGTTCGGAGGTATTAAATACCTAATAATATAAATATGGAATTGAAATTTGTATTTTTAGTTCTGATTAGTTTTCCGACGAGGAATTTTTGTTTTTTGTAAAATAGAATTATGTTGTTGAAATTGATTATTGCAAGTTTTTTCCCTGCACCCATATTATTACTTATTATATTTTCACTAATAATATTGAATATTATTTTCAATTCCCTTTATAATTCAAAATAAAAATAAATCAATTTGTAGATATATTTTCAAGCTGACCCATCGCGGTTTCAAGATGTTGGGACCAAAACAATAGTTTAATCAGCTAGTTGGTTTATTGCAGTAAAAGTCAATGGTTATATGAACTATACTATACTCTAAAGTATCTTACGTTGGATAACGGTGAGTACCAATTCATGTTTTAGAGATTTGTTATGTTTTCTTCCAACACGTTTATGTAAGGTTAACATAATACTAGTATCTAGTCATTAATAATTGTTTCTTTCAATAATTGACTTCTAAAAATGATTCATTCCACAATCGTAAATAAGAAAATAACATAATGAAAATAAGAACTCTCTGTTGTATCATTAACACTTTATTGGAACAATGTGATTGTGACTGTAGTTCCGATACCCATCGCATTATGTACGGCGCATTGTCAATGTCCATGGTTTAATTTGATATTGAATAATGAAACTGCAGTCTCGAATTTTTTATTCATCCAATGAAGTATTAATTAAAGGGAGAAAAATCCCTATTCTCATTATGTTGATAAATTATCATAAAGTAACGCACTCATTGGATTTTTTAGTAACTTTTGTGAATTAGAAATATTGAATATGGTTAGAAGAAATATTTTTTTTAAATGATAATGTGAAGAAATTGTAATTGATGAGTGTGGAAATCAAGTATTTAATAACAACATCCTCTTCACTCTGCATGAATTCTTTCTTACTCGACGTGCTCGTGGCATTTTTGCTGGTGTGAAGAACTGTAGTGATTAGAACAATCAGTTTTTCAAGGTGACAATGCGTTATTATTATTTATCAACTCTGTAAGCTATTGTTAATTCAGCGATAATTGTAAATGAATGTCATATCTATATTATAATATATGAGTAAATTTATGTATCCCATTTATTTTGATTATTTAGATGTATTGTTAACAAATAGACGATTAAGAATTGATATTTAAAAAATGAATGATGTTGATGAAGATATTTTGGATCCTTACTTTGAAGATCACGAATCATATGCAATTGCCGCATATTCAACCGCGCCACTCTACTCTAAAACAACATCAGAGTCTGTCTTCGTCGATTTAACCGTGGAGATACTAGTTTAGACTCGAACTACCTCAAATCTAGACGTCGAAGAGATACCAAAAATACCCCGCGAGAATGTATTTGGATAAACGTATCTTGATTATTACAAAGACAAAGAGATTACATAACATTATTATTTGGACATGGTGCTTTATATAATAAATCAGGTATTCACCTAATTACCTTAAACTTTTGTTGAGACTGATATTTTCTTAAAAAGTATGACTGTAGAACTCAAAAATGCGAATACATTTGTTTAAAATAATTGCATCATTCTTGACATAAAATCAAACACATGGTTGCCTTGAGTTCATTCTTCAATAGTAACAAACGTTTTTCTCGATATACGGATAACGCTTCTTTTCCTTCAGTAATCGGAAATACAAATAAAATGCCATGACCTCATGTTCACTACTGGACTTCGCCTTCGCTATACAAACAGCGTTAACTCATCGAATTGATTATCGAAATAACCTCAACCGCAACCATATTTAGATATAAATCTGCTGCACCTTTATGTTATTAACGAATATTTGAACAATCAACAAATTCAACGGATAATACTTGAGAGATATGTAAATATAAATATAATATATTCATCATCTTAATATTCTCTAAGAACAATATTCACTTGAATATTTATTTAAATTTCTTGCCGCAACTTCGGCTCAATTCAAGAAAGGAATAAAATATTTAAATTACAGAAGACCGTTCGTCCAATTTTTTTAAGTTAATTGTAAAGAACGTATGATTTGTTGATGACATATCTATGGTCTCCAGTAATCAAAACATGAATATCATGATTTATAGATAGATAATGTTAATAATAATAATAATAATAATTTGAATTCCGAGAGAAATTAAGAATTACTAAACTTATGTTAGAGATGTTTGTATATTATACAAGGAAACAAAACACAAGCAAGTGAAAAAGCATACACAATTTTTTTTATCAGAATATCAGAAATCAATAAATGAAAGTAGAATATTTTCCTCAAAAAACAAATCATAGACAATCTGGTATATTTTCAATGTTGCCCGCAGGAACAATTCCGAAGATTCTATAAGACTGATAGAAAAAGACAATCTCATTGACGATCCAAGAAGAATAGCCCTATTCGTTCAGTAAACAAATTAAGTTAATACGAGTGGTGGAGATTTGAAATGTCACATTGTAGACAAGGGCTATTTATCGTTTTTCTTGAATCCAATCAATTCATTTGAAACTTTTGATGTTATCTTATCTTTGATTTACCCCCAAAACATTCTTCCGGACAAGATGAAATCTCACCATATATCCCCTGAAAGCAGTAGCAAATGCTGCCTGTGAGCCATTAGCAGACGTTGCATACAATTGTTTTTCCTTGAGAACTTTCCCCAATCATTTGAACGGGGCGACAATTATACCTATACACAAAAAGAGTTCTAAAGCTCTCGTGGATATTTTCAAATCATTTTTGTCACATAGAACACAAACCGTATAGATTGCGAAAGATAATAAACATTATTACTCAAACCAAACTGAATTGACGCAGGGCGTTCCACAAGGCTCAATTCTAGGACCAATTCTTTTTCTCTGTATCTTGATGATTCATTCCAGTTTGCCGACGATCTATCTCTAATATTAGCAGCGACAAAATTCTCATTTCTCTCGAAACAAGCATCAATATTAGTAGGTCTTGGTCCTCAGCTAATTCATTGATCCTCAATGGATGCAAAACTGGACTATTGATATTCAGTAGAATGCGAACTCAGTATGAATCACTCTACGAAAGACAACCACAAGTCAATTCGGATGAGAGACAAATTCAAATTCTTGGGAGTTACTGACTGATCTTATGTAATTATTTGACATTCTTTAAGATACTCTCAGCATTTGTGTAAAGATAATGAAATATTCAAATTAGTAATGTATTAGGAAAATGTGGGAAAACAAATTTTCCATTTCTGGGAGTCGAACCCGAGTCTTCTGAGTTGAACCCTGGTATCCTAACCCCTAGAGCGCACTGCCGTTGCTCATAAGCTGTTAAAGAATGGTGTAAATTAAATTTTGATTCAATAATAGTTTTTGATGTTGTTATTGTTGAACGATTTTGTTGAAATTTGGGTGAAAGCAGTTTTAAATTAACTCAAATTTACTCTAAAAGTTATGAATCGAATCAATGTATACTTTAGAAGATATTTTTGATTTTCAACTCTACAGAAAAAAGTGTGCTTATTACACGATTTCCCTGAAAAACAATAGGCAAGCAATTTTTGCCAAAATTTGGATACTGTAGGATTTTCTTTTTTAAGCTATCGTGAAGACAAGATTTTCGTGACATACATCCAGGCAGACAGACAGGAGTTTTTGGTCTAGGACGTTTTTCAAGGATTTTAAAAATAGCTTGAGAAACTTTGTCCCGAAGAGTAAAATAATAGCAGCCTATATTTATATAGTAATATTTGTTAGACACTACTTACTTTTCAGTATTTGAATTTAAGTATATTCCTTGGAGAGGTGAATATATTAATACTATGTTATTCACACACACAGTTTACATAATATATGTATTCGTAATTTCGTGAGATTATCTATCTTTTGTTCCAAATTAAATATTATTCCTAATGCATTAAGACTCAATATTTATAAAATAAACGTTATATTATCATATTATATTATATTATTGAGTCTGTAGAGGAATAATTTTGAATAATTCGTCTGCATATTTTGAAGAAAACCTCATTTATGTGCATCATACATCCTTGTGGCTCCACTTGGAACAAGTAGCACCTCGTCAACCTTGTGTTTCTTATTACATTGGTCATCCTCCTTCAATTATATCTGCTTATTTGTTATATTATCTACATTAATTTTGGAATTGTTGAGATTTTTTTTCACTTAAGAGTAGACTGGATAAACAGGTTTTTGTTTTCTTTTGTTCTCATTCAACATGAGAACATTGTAATCAGGTCCAATTCTTATACAAACGATTAAGAATATATTCTACCTAATAGCCGAACATTATGTTGCCTAGACAATAGTTCATTATTATCTAATGTGATGAGGTTAGTATTCCATATTCATATACAATTAACTGACCCCAAGAAAGTATACGTAATAGTATTTCACGGTTACGGAGCCTGTGGTAAACAGAAACATCAAATAGATGCACCCAAATAGCACGTTGATATCTAGGAAACTAAATAGATCTGCTGGGAATTAAGTGGTCATCTTCATTTCAACAATAGAGAAGGGGCTTTTTCATTATTGTTCTATTGAAGATGACTACTCAGTTGCCGAAATACGTAATTGCATTTCTAGATATCTGATTGATATTGATTGATTGATGTTTGGGTACATTTATTTGGGGCTCTCAATTATATTTTAGAATCTATTGGTCCGGCATCTTCAAGCAAACGAAAGTAACGAAAGCAGCATTCAGTGGAAACAATTCTCATCTTTAAGTTCATTATTGTTTCGACAACTTCCTCAAGAAAGGTTTCTGATATGTTTCAGCTTATTGGAGAATGAAATGATTCAATTGACGTTCGTCGAGAATTACATGATAATAAGAAAAACAAAATAACAAAACATTTAATGATCATGTTATTCCATTGAAAATGTACTTGAAAAAACTACACATCATGGTCAATGAAAATTGTCCCGACAAGTGGTTCTACCAAGGAAATTAAGTATTATTTCCTATAGTGTTACTGATATAGAGTCGTGAATGACAAACTTTCTGATATTGGTCCGCAGTCCAAATGTTGGACTACATTGCAATTCTTGTTACGCTTCGTTCATTCCTAAGGATTGGATGAAGGAACAACTTAACACACGTTTGTCATCCTACTGTACTACCTTCTTCTCATTTGACTTCAATCCTATGTTTTAGTATGAAAAACTATCAGAATCATCCATGACTGCACTGGAGCTATTGTGAAATCGATATGAAATGAATTCGTTGATATTTAGTTTGTTATGTCCGGATTGCGTATAGTCTCGATTGCTCCAAATTGCTTATGAAATTTTGTCAGGCAAAGAAAAAGAAATCCGTGAATGGATTATTCTTATAGTCTAGGAGCTAGAGCGATATCGTGGGCCTGAATGAATATACCTAGGCACTACGGTATATTGGTGCAGGAAGGTTCAATGTACAATAGCTCTCACAGGCCGAATCGTGTATTGTCAGGCGTTTCCAAGCTACAGCCACCTCAAATTTTGAACTCTTCTATTTCACGAACCCTTTTTCGGACTTGTTGTATATTGAAAAGCATGTAATTCTCATACATTTGCACACAGTTCCAAGGTTTTTTATCTAGGCAATTTCTTGGAGCTGGCCAGTTAATTTAGTAGGCTAAATGGAATACACGAACACAGTTTCTAACCTAGTAAAAAATTTATGTTATTGTTGCCAGCTGTTGAAAAAACACATGCCAAGCTTTTTAATTTGGGCATTTCCGAGTAATTGCCCATTATTTGAACCAAAAATGGACTTTTTGACAACTTTATGGCTAAAACGGGTGCTTTGCGACAAAGCACTTCGGCACCGGATTAAATACGTTAATTAAAGTATAACCCATATGAGTGCAAATGTTTTTCTCCCAATACAACACCTCCCTCAACCCCGAAAACTTCCTCCAAGGAAAAATCAGTAATTTTGATATTTAACCGCTGTCGCAGTCTGAATAATTGCGTAATTTATCAAATCAAATTTATTGATATCAAAATTACATGTTTTCGGGGTTGAGGGAGGGGTTGTATTGGAGAAAACAAACATTGGCACACATTGGTTTCCCTTTGACACCAAATTAATGTATTTTACCCGTTGCCAAGGTATTTTGTCGTAATGCATTCGTTTTAGCCGTAAAGCGGTCAAGAAGTTTTTTTTTGGCATGTATTTTTTCATCAACTGGTAACAATAACAAACATTTTCACCAGGTTAGAAACCATATTCATGCACTGGCCAGTTCCAAGAAATTGCTTCGATAAAAAACATTGACACTGTGTGAAAATGTTCAAGAGTTGCATTCTTTTCAATATACAACAACTCCGAAAAAGGGTTCGTGCAATGAGAATGTTCAAAATTTGAGGTGGCTGTAGCTTGCAAACGCCTGACAATACAGCATTTGGTGAGAGCTATTGTACATTGAACCTTTCTCCACCAATATAAAGTAGTGCCAAGGTGTATTCATTCAGGCTCACCATATCGCTACAGCTCCTAGACTATTATCCTCCAGATTGCTTTCAATTTTCCCCTAAATAACTACTGTTTCTGCATTGAAAAAAAAAATTCTGAATAAATTTTCATTGAATTGATTTTTTATGAATTATTTGTTAAACATTATTGAATAAACATTTAGACAGTTAGAATTCAAAATATTTGGTTCCATTTTCTCTGTCTCAAAATTTGGTAAAATCGGCAATTTAAAAGTTGTTTTATTATACCTAACATACCGGGTGGAGGAAATAAAAAAATATTGTATGCAATCTGGTCACCTCCCCGGTAAGCAAGTATATGAAATTAATACTGAATCAAATATACCCTGAAACCACAATAATATTCAATAGCCTACCAATTAACCAGTCAATTTCTGGAGAATATACAAAAGATACTCGTCTTCTATATTTTTTGGTTTCTTTCAAATCTGCTTGAGAAAGCAACTTAGACCTTTCATTTTAAAACGTTTGAAAAATGAGGTTTTTTGCAAAATTTGTTATTTTCACTCAAAGAATGAGAGTATGTGGTTATTGATGGAACACAATATTGCTCAAATAACCACCTCGCTTATTCTTGCAGATAGTCATCCTTTTCAGATAGTTGGCATCACATTTTTGGATAATTACGGCTCAATATCGCGAATAACAGCTGTAACATTGTATTTGAGTTCCTGAATTGTTGTTAGAACATTATAGCACAGTTTAGCTTTACGCAGCTCCAAAGAAAAGTATCCAAAAGTGCTAAGTCGCACGATCTAGGAGGCGAACTGAAATCTCGAAATTGAAAAATTAAACATAACCTGTATTTCGAACCCCCAATCAACATTTACGACGATATCTTTGTGTAAAATACTGTACAGAATGGTCTTGTTATGCCTAATTGCCGAGTATTCGAATTGACATTCCCAGATCCTCCTCACCGATCTGACTACATGAACACGTGGTGTATTCTCAACATCTGTAACTTGGACGAGACGTTCAAGTTAAGCGGAAAGGTGTACAGTTAATTCTGATATTTGTAGTTTTTCAAAAATTCATTCGAGCAGGTCGGTTTTATTTTTCAATTCAGTTCTTATGGACCTGAGTAATTCTCATTTTTCCTTAACATCTGTTACATGTGTCTCCATCATCTAGGTCATCAATGCGACATTTACTACATGTAACTATTCACAAATAGAATAATAAATATTTGGGGGACAAATTTAATAATTATCTTTGATTCTGTAGACTCTGACAACGTCGGTTAATCAGTTAGTTTCTGATGAAATATAGAAAGCAATATATAACAGATGATTTAAAAATGCTTTTTGATTTATTATACTAAATGATATGATATGAAAAAAATTTGCATTTCACACTTCACTAATAATTATCATATTTAATTGGAGGAGCAAAGTATTATCAAGTATTTAAATATTTCTTCAGTCATCATTAGCAAAAAATATTGTATAATTCAGTATGCTCAGATTATCAAATTTCAATAGCTTCAGGTATTTTCAATTTATTAGCTTATTAAATGGAAAATTGAACATAAAATCAAGCGATTCTCTTATTCAAGAGCAGAATTATTTAAAAACAATTTGGTTGATATTTAAATAAATAGCAATAGTCAGAATTTGGAAATCTATATTGTTTGTGAAAGTAGCTCCTCTCATATTGGCTGAATGAGAAGCTTCACAAATCCGATATCTTATTCTTTTCATTTTATGATTAACTGTGGCAACACACTAATATGTCATAAAATCAATCTCAAAAGTATTATCGCTGAGAATCCTTAACTTGCATCAAAACGATGAAAATATTCTTCATTTATTATAATAAAATTATTATTATTCTGAATTAAGATGTATTTACCTGCGCCTGTACACTGAGTAACGTTCAAAGCTGACGTATATGCACACCAACATAAAAGAGTAATAGCTAGTAGGAATTTCATCACGTAACACTAAATCCGAAGTAACTGTAGATAGCTTCTTCGTAACACCTGTTCAAGTCAATTTCAGACTAGACTCTCTCTTTAATATTACAATGTAAGTACTTACGATGCATTCAGTTCCCCTCCATTATTTCTAAACTCGATTATATCTACATTACAAATTCACGAATTAGCCGGGATATATACCTTATTGCTCCTGCCGCATTATAAAGGGTTCTCTTTGTATATATAATGAAAAGGAATGGAAAATTCAAATCATCTTAATAAATTATTATTAATCTTATTATTCATTAGGATAAGAGTCGAAGATAAAATCCTATGACATAATAACATTTGTGGAAGCTTAATTATAACACTCATTCCAGAAAAATACTAAATAATATCAATATTACAAAATACAATAGCAAATAGAAAAATGAATACATAATAAGACCTACATTGGACTACATCAACTGCTGAATAGCAGAGAATCGATATGATTTTTAAATGAATTTACGGAAGATGATTCAACAGTGTCAGACTCCAATGCATTCCATACCCCAAATACTCTATTGCAAATAAAATGATGCCTAGAGGATGTTTTATAATTTCCATGCATTAATTTGAAAGAGTGAACACGTAAACGCGGGTCCGCATTAATGTTAAATATATCACCGAGATTAACAGAAAATGTGTTTTGAAGGATTCTATACGTTGTAATTAGATCAACACGCCTAAGTTTATCTTCTGCTTTAGGAATTTTAAGCAATCCCAAACGTTGCTGGTAATCCGGACGAATTGTTCCAAACGGCCTTCTCGTAGCTCTTCTCTGCACTAATAAGATTAAATTTCTATCGCGCGCAAGCACTGGATACCACAACGAGGAATCAAATTCAATTATAGGTCTCACATAGGTTTTATAAATAAAGCATGATGTTTGCACTGACAGATTGGAAAAAACTTTATTGAACAAAAATATAGAAGTATTCGCCCTCTTGAGCATTTCTTCAATGTGACGCGACCATGTGAGATTATCAGAGATGGTGATGCCTAAGTCTTTCTGTGAAGTAACCGTGCCTAACTGCAACCCACTAACATGGTAGGAAATATGTGGATTGTCAGTTCCAATGTGAAGTACAGTGCATTTGCTTGTATTTAATGGCATCAGCCATAAATGACACCATTCCAAAATAATGTCCAAATCACGTTGAAGCGAATGGTGATGTAAAAGAGGGTTCGTATACAACTTGATATCGTCTACATATTGCGAACATGTAGAGGAAACTAGTCCTGGAATATCGGAAGTATAAATTAAAAATAATAATGGGTCTATCATAGGCCCTTGAGGTACGCCGCTAACTACATCTACATATTGTGAAAAACTTAAACCAATTTTCACTCTGAATTTACGACCAGGAATAAAAGCTGATATCCACCCCAATAATTCACCCCGAAAACCATAGTGTTCCAATTTAGCTAGGAGACGCAATTTGGGGACCTTATCAAAAGCTTTACTGAAATCCAAATAGTTTACGTCTATTGAAATATTATTATCTGTAACTGGTGACCAATCATTGACATTGACAAAGTAGGTTCGTAGATATAGACCTTCCAGGTAGGAATCCGTGCTGGTTTTCCGGAATAATATTGTGCTCAAACGCAAACTTCCTAATTTATCCTAACCTTACTTCCACTGCTGTTGACTTCGTAATCGAAGTCAACACTCCTAGATGAATCTTCTGGTGTCAGAAAAAAACCTGGTCTCTCGTTAACTTGTTTTGCAGGCTTTTCACTTCAAGAGAGTTCCCTTGAATAGAGACTGCGTACAGTTGTGTTAATGATCAAAATATCAAGATCTTCATCGAAATTTTATACATTCGCACAGAATTTAGTTTAAGCGCAGGTCTAGGTGTCTTGAAAAAATAGGTTTCAACTGTTTTTGTATACTGAATAGGTTTGTTTGACCAACATTGATCAGTTTGGAAAGATAAGGTTTCGAAATGTTTAGAACTTTAGCAAATAATCAAGGTTGTATAGCAGATGTGTTTTTCGTACTTCTTAGATTTGCTGATCTTCGTCTTGAATTTTGGTCTCCATTGTTTTCGAATATCATTATACAGATTTAATCAAAATATAAATGAGTTGTATAACCACAATACAGTAACAAAAAATCTGTCCAAAGTTTTCTGTAGTATTCCCATCCATTCTAATTTCACCAAATCCAGATTGATCAAGTGAGATAATGGAATCTAAATGAAGTTATTCTTGTTGCCTATGATCAAGGATGAAATGAATTCCATGATCAAGTGCTTATAATCTCGGAAATCTCGAGATTTCGCCATCACTGATTAGGAATTACGCAAATATGGTTATCGTAGGTATCATGTACACAATAAACAGTGAAATCTATAACATAAAATAAATATGCAATAGTACTTATTCATTAAATTGAAAAGATGAAGATTAATTTTTTGAAGGTGGGTCTCCAAACTACGACCCGCGGGCCAAACACTGCCCGCCAGTGTCATCAATCCGGGCCACGACAGCTAACGGCTTATTGTTGTTATTGTTGTTGATAAGTTGGATAAAAAGACACAGAATGATAATAACTCGATTTTATTTACTTCCTGTAAAGTTTAATGACAAGTATAAAATGCAGAAAATTTAACTTAAGCATAATAACTAACAAATAATTAAAATAAATCCCACTAACATTATAAACATTATAACATATAAGTACATAAACATATAATATGTAAACATTATAACATATAAAATACTAATGAGATTTATGTAATTGTGATTTTCCACTGAAAATAGTTTGTAGTTGTGGACCAATTTTACTTGTACCAATTATTATTAAAAGAGATTTAAGATGCTCATCGGTTAACTCAGATCTATAAACATTCATTGCCTTCTTACTGGACTCAATTACGAATTATTCAAAGTCTCATTGATCTTTGAATATTCTGCATTCACTGTCTAATTTTCGCTTCTTTTCCAGACAAAAACAACAAGTCAAATTAAAATATTCATAGTAAAAATCAGAATAGAGAAATGGGGGTCCAAAAAATACATATACTATACAAGATTGTCAAAATTTATTCAATATGACATGCAGTAAGATACTACTATATATACCTAGTTAATATGTACATAAAACGAGCAAACTTGAAAAAACAACTCAAAGTGTGTCAATTGCCTGTCTGTTATTATGACAGTTAAGGAAAAGTCAAAACGTAAAAGAATATACTGAAATTCAGTGTTCTTGTACATGAAATCACTACTATGTATATGCAAGGTTGTTGAAATACTGCTGTGGTTCCTCGGATTAAAATTTTTTGAGATTTACCTTAAGAAATTAGCAATTGTGGATGTACCACTTTGGAGTAGTTCAAAACAACCTTCTCCTGAAAACGGTCTCTTCCGTTTTGCTTGTATCACTACACTTTCAGTTTGTAGTCCATTAGAAGATGATCGGTACAGAATCGTACGTGGAATTACAGACATTTCTCTTAAAAACATACCTTCACACTATGTCATTTTCATAACACATCTTAGGAACTAGTATTATGAATAAATCAACTGAGCTTTAAAAAATCTAAATCAACTGACAGAGCAGCGGGACACAACTAATCACTTCGACAACAAATCAACAACAACAAACACAGAAAACAGCTGGTGACATTGCAGACAGCAGCCAACATATTTGGACCTACTATATTTCAGCCTGCAATAACTTTGCTCTTTTATGCTCACAATAAATAGACTATGAGATTCTTCGAGTTATAATGTTCAAAAAATAATCTCATTCTTAATTTTTGTTCAACCAACCCTTATCTTCCTTCTCTTTAGCTCTTCAAATCGAATCACCAAGAACAAATGACCGTCGGTAGCCTCCAAACTTTGCCTAAAAATGTGCCAAATCTGAAATTTCCACTTCGAACCGTTTTCGAGAAAAAAAAATAGGTACGTTTCGGCGATAACAACGGCAACGGAAATTTCACGATAACCGTAATAACAAACGCTACGAACCCTACAAACGCGGGTTCGTCGCAATACAAGCAATAATACATAATATCATTATTTGAATCGTTTTCATTACATTGTCTTATGAGATATATTCAATCTAAGCGCTTCAAATCGACGTCGAATCTATCCAACCACTCTGCATAATATACGACAGTGATCGTTTTACCCTTTTCGAGATTATCGATATGGACGATACCGTGTGCATTCCAAAAAACTGTCACCATGACTTTGTTGGCTGATAAACCCACTTTGGCCTTTTTCGGCATCGATTCGCCAAGACAAGACCACAGTTTGGACTGTTCTTTGGTTTCTGGTGTGTTGTGATGGATCCATGTCGACCATGGTTGTGAAACGACGCAAAAAGTCCTTCTTATTGCGCTTGAACATCGCAAAATACTCCTTTTAAGTTATAGAACGGTGGCGCTCGTTGTCAACAGAGAGCAAATGTGGCACCCAAATGGGTGCCATATTCTCATATTCAAAAATGTATGCTGAATGTTCCGTACCCGTTCGGTTGAGATGCCCATAGCCTCAGCAATCTCATGCACTTTAACCCGCAGATCGTCCAATACACACCATGGATTTTATAGACATTGTAACCTCAATTGGACGACCAGAACGTTCGGCGTCCTTTGTGGTCCTACTACCACAACGAAAATCAGTAAACCACTTGTAAATCGTTCCAATCGATGGTGAATAGTCCGCATAATGTTCAACAAGCGATGCAGACATTGCGGTCTGAAAATGTTAGTGCGTTCTAGTTAAAGATGGTACGCAAATGTCACATGAGATTTTCGATTGTGGCGCCATCTGTATTATTTTTCAGGGACTTTTCACCTTGCCCTCGTATATCTGCGCTTTGGCTCATTCGTTATGGAACACTCTAAATATTCTTAGTGATTTAATATGCGTCCCCAAGAGAGTATTATTTATTGTTCATATCAGGACAGTGGATACGTCCATCTTCTGTGGATCTACATATTACAACATACTCTATATTCAGTCCAGTCAATAAGCTGAGGAACTTTCTGAGAAAAAAGGGGTCTTATCAAAAAAATTTCTCGCATAATGTTCTGTGGCCGATTTGAATCATTCGTACGGATTGAGCTGAGTGGACACGGCCTCTCATTCACCCCTAAACGCTAAATTAACCCTATTTCACCCTCTTCTTCAAGATAACTTTGAATTTAATTGTTAAAAATGTTTTTTTTGGGCTTAGATAAGTCGCTATAGGGGTTTTGTGGTCGCTGATTACGAATTTGATAATTAAAAATTGAAAAATATCGAAGAAAATTTTTATATGAAATCTTATTTTTTCCAATTGTAATTTTTTTTTTACTGTTGTGTTGATTAGTATTTGTGCTTTCGAGTGCATGTTAGATTACAAAAATTAAAAGTAATGTAAGAAAAAACAATTGTTTGAAAATTCCTGAAAATCGAAAAAAATTACAAATTTCAATATTGTAGCTTTAAATAAACAGTTACAAACTTGTATAAACTAAAGCAAAGATGCTTGTATTTTTTAAATATTCCTTCATTTCCCATATAATCCTTATGTTATTTTCAAACTTTTTGATGTCAAATTCGTAATTATCCACCACAAAAACCCCAATAGCGATTCATCACACGACAATGACGTGGGAAGATTTTCTTTCCAGGTTTTCCACAAATTTTCCTAGTTTTGGTCTACTTTGGATTGGATAACGCGACTGCCAACATGTTTTATGTATAAAACGATAATCGCGTGAACAATGAGCAATTTGTATGAAAATGACGGAATTTCCCTGATTTTCAGCCCATTGAATGACCAGCGACCCAAAAAACCTTATAGAACCCATTTTGGAGGCTTAAATTCAATTTATTTTTATAAATTCAAAGTTATCTTATAAAAGAGGGTGAAAATAGAGTTAATTTAGAGTTTAGGGGTGAATGGCGGGCCGTGTCTGCTTAGCTCAACCCTTACAAATGATTCAAATCGGCAGCAGAACATTATGCAAAAAGAATTTTTTTGATACGAACTCTTGCTTTTTTTTAGAAAGTCGGCCAAAATCCCCAGCTTATAGACTGAACTAATTGTAGCATTTGATAAAAATGATAATCTTCGTCGTTGAAGTTCCAATTGCGAATGTTACCATACACGTGTAAGACGTTAAAATCGCAAATGTTTCACCTTGTCACACGGCTGGCAAGGTACAGTACATTAGCATCTCAACTTCGTCGTAATTTAGTTTATAACACTAATTCCATTAAAACCTGATTGACTTTTTAACATGTTGTTATTCAGTAATCGTTTCCCATTTACAGAAGTTAATTTGCCACAACCTTATCATAAAACGCTAAAGTTAAAATCTCAAATGTACCTTAATATTCTTCTCTGTCGAGAATTAATATTAACATGTATTTGTAAGCTCAGATGGTTGATAGGCCTGTGTAAAAATGTATTATATAAGAAAGATGTCAAACTCTTTCTGCTACTAAAGCATGCTTTGTCGAAATTCGGAACATCTTCTGTCTCGTAAAAGTCTGGCCTCAGTACAATGTCAATATGTCGTCAAACATGTTGTTTTTTTTTAGTGTTTCAATGAACATTTGCAGCAGTTGTGCGAATTGTTAACAGTTGGGATAACTTGGATTCGTGTTGGGGGAAACTTTGTTATTCAAGTCATATTTTTCATAGTCAAAGTATAAAGGTCTGCTGGAGCCTCCCTTCTACTCTTTTTAAAATTCGAGTGCAAGCTAATTGGTCGTTTATTCCGTTTATTTAATGTTATTGACGACGACATAATATGATGTTGTTACGTGCCGGCGACGAGCCGATGAGAGCAAGGCTGTGATTGGAGGAGCTAGGTGACGTCACCTAGCGCGAGAAACGATGGTAGGGAGGCTCCAGCAGACCTTTATACTTTGACTATGATATTTTTACGCCATAGAAATCGCACCACCCATGCCGGGTTCGAAATTGGCATCAGTCGACTATCTCTCAGTGAATCCTTTGGCCATCTGCAAAGCGATGAACTGCCATGATGTCCTCATTCCATTCTATGAACTATGATGGAGCTGTCACAGAAATAATCAATGAACTGTCAATGTATCTTGCTATGAAATGTGATGGAGCTGTCACGTATCTGTTACAGACCTATCAGTCAGGTCACGAGCTGTCAAAAACGTCAAAATACGATTTTGTTGACGGCCGGTAAAACAGTAACAATGCTTGTCGACATGTGACGTACTGTCTAGACCAAGGGACGACATACCTTCTTAGATTTGAACTAAGATTCAAAGAATTTATAACTAATAATTTACCCACATACCATAATATACAAGGAACAAAGGGCACAGAATAAGTTAATTGAAATCAATTGAATTTTTGTAACAAAATAGTGGATTAGTTTAGAATCATCCAATGAATCAGTTATATTCCCCAATTATCAATAATTTTTCGACACAATCGACGAGTCAAATTTCGGGAGCTTCTTGAGCCATGGTATATCACAGTGGAGAATACACACAATCGTGTGGTCGAATCCATGGCTGGTGTGACGCTTTTCCATCGCAATTGACAAGCTACTGCCGATTCATAACGAACACTCCGGAGACAAAAGAATAGTCTAAACAATGGATATCATACTGCTGATATTTATAATAATAATAATAAATTGCTTTTATTTTGTGCAAAGTAAAAAGAAAATACAATGTGAAAAAGAGAGAGGCGAAGTTTAGCTTATGCTACTCATATTTAACCTCTAACCAAAATAAAATAAAGAGCAAGACTTGAAAGAAAGTATAAACTTACGTATCGAATTTTAAACTACCAAGAAAAAAGGGAAAAATAGTAATCTAATAATCTAAAGTTTGTTACAGAGAAAAGAAATAGATTTATGCAATAGCAAATAAAATACTTCACAAACTGCAATATATAGCCAACTGTTCTTCTTGTAAGTCCACTAGCGTCGATTTAAGTTTCCTCTTGAGAAAACCTTCTGAACCTGTTTTGAGCGCAGGGGGTATAGCATTATATATTTTAACTGCATTGTAGGTGAAACATCTATTTGACCATGCAAGTCAAAATTTAGGCAAGTCTAAATTTCGACTTGCATGGTCAAATAGATGTTTCACCTACAATGCAGTTAAAATATATAATGCTATACCCCCTGCGTTCAAAACAGGTTCAGAAGGTTTTCTCAAGAGGAAACTTAAATCGACGCTAGTGGACTTACAAGAAGAACAGTTGGCTATATATTGCAGTTTGTGAAGTATTTTATTTGCTATTGCATAAATCTATTTCTTTTCTCTGTAACAAACTTTAGATTATTAGATTACTATTTTTCCCTTTTTTCTTGGTAGTTTAAAATTCGATACGTAAGTTTATACTTTCTTTCAAGTCTTGCTCTTTATTTTATTTTGGTTAGAGGTTAAGTATGAGTAGCATAAGCTAAACTTCGCCTCTCTCTTTTTCACATTGTATTTTCTTTTTACTTTGCACAAAATAAAAGCAATTTATTATTATTATTATAAATATCAGCAGTATGATATCCATTGTTTAGACTATTCTTTTGTCTCCGGAGTGTTCGTTATGAATCGGCAGTAGCTTGTCAATTGCGATGGAAAAGCGTCACACCAGCCATGGATTCGACCACACGATTGTGTGTATTCTCCACTGTGATATACCATGGCTCAAGAAGCTCCCGAAATTTGACTCGTCGATTGTGTCGAAAAATTATTGATAATTGGGGAATATAACTGATTCATTGGATGATTCTAAACTAATCCACTATTTTGTTACAAAAATTCAATTGATTTCAATTAACTTATTCTGTGCCCTTTGTTCCTTGTATATTATGGTATGTGGGTAAATTATTAGTTATAAATTCTTTGAATCTTAGTTCAAATCTAAGAAGGTATGTCGTCCCTTGGTCTAGACAGTACGTCACATGTCGACAAGCATTGTTACTGTTTTACCGGCCGTCAACAAAATCGTATTTTGACGTTTTTGACAGCTCGTGACCTGACTGATAGGTCTGTAACAGATACGTGACAGCTCCATCACATTTCATAGCAAGATACATTGACAGTTCATTGATTATTTCTGTGACAGCTCCATCATAGTTCATAGAATGGAATAAGGACATCATGGCAGTTCATCGCTTTGCAGATGGCATAATATCTGTCTCAGGCCAAAGGATTCACTGAGAGATAGTCGACTGATGCCAATTTCGAACCCGGCGTGGGTGGTGCGATTTCTATGGCGTAAAAATATCATAGTCAAAGTATAAAGGTCTGCTGGAGCCTCCTTACCATCGTTTCTCGCGCTAGGTGACGTCACCTAGCTCCTCCAATCACAGCCTTGCTCTCATCGGCTCGTCGCCGGCACGTAACAACATCATATTATGTCGTCGTCAATAACATCAAATAAACGGAATAAACGACCAATCAGCTTGCAATCGAATTTTAAAAAGAGTAGAAGGGAGGCTCCAGCAGACCTTTATACTTTGACTATGAAAAATATGACTTGAATAACAAAGTTTCCCCCAACACGAATCCAAGTTATCGCAACTGTTGACAATTCGCACAACTGCTGCAAATGTTCATTGAAACACTAAAAAAAAACAACATGTTTGACGACATATTGACATTGTACTGAGGCCAGACTTTTACGAGACAGAAGATGTTCCGAATTTCGACAAAGCATGCTTTAGTAGCAGAAAGAGTTTGACATCTTCCTTATATAATACATTTTTACACAGGCCTATTAACCATCTGAGCTTACAAATACATGTTAATATTAATTCTCGACAGAGAAGAATATTAAGGTACATTTGAGATTTTAACTTTAGCGTTTTATGATAAGGTTGTGGCAAATTAACTTCTGTAAATGGGAAACGATTACTGAATAACAACATGTTAAAAAGTCAATCAGGTTTTAATGGAATTAGTGTTATAAACTAAATTACGACGAAGTTGAGATGCTAATGTACTGTACCCTGCCAGCCGTGTGACAAGGTGAAACATTTGCGATTTTAACGTCTTACACGTGTATGGTAACATTCGCAATTGGAACTTCAACGACGAAGATTATAATTTGTATCAAATGCTACAATTAGTTCAGTCTATAAGCTGGGGATTTTGGCCGACTTTCTAAAAAAAAGCAAGAGTTCGTATCAAAAAAATTCTTTTTGCATAATGTTCTGCGGCCGATTTGAATCATTTGTAAGGGTTGAGCTAAGTAGACACGGCCCCCCATTCACCCCTAAACGCTAAATTAACTATTTTCACCCTCTTTTATAAGATAACTTTGAATTTATATAAATAAATTAAATTTAAGCCTCCAAAATGGGTTCTATAAGGTTTTTTGGGTCGCTGAACACGAATCCGAGGTCATTTTCCCGGAAAACTCATTCAATGGGCTGAAAATCAGGGAAATTCCGTCATTTTCATACAAATTGCTCATTGTTCACGCGATTATCGTTTTATACATAAAACATGTTGGCAGTCGCGTTATCCAATCCAAAGTAGACCAAAACTAGGAAAATTTGTGGGAAACCTGGAAAGAAAATCTTCCCACGTCATTGAAATGTCGTGTGATGAATCGCTATTGGGGTTTTTGTGGTGGATAATTACGAATTTGACATCAAAAAGTTTGAAAATACAATTAGGATTATATGAGAAATGAAGGAATATTAAAAAAATACATTTTTGCTCTAGTTTATACAAGTTTGTAACTGTTTATTTAAAGCTACAATATTGAAATTTGTAATTTTTTTCGATTTTCAGGAATTTTCAAACAATTGTTTTTTTTTACATTACTTTTAATTTTTGTAATCTATTATGCACTCGAAAGCACAAATACTAATCAACACAACAGTAAAAAAAAAATTACGTTTGGAAAAAATAAGATTTCATATAAAAATTTTCTTCGTTTTTCCGAAAAATGATATTTTTCAATTTTTAATTATCAAATTCGTAATCAGCGACCACAAAACCCCTATAGCGACTTATCTAAACCCAAAAAAAACATTTTTAACAATTAAATTCAAAGTTATCTTGAAGAAGAGGGTGAAATAGGGTTAATTTAGCGTTTAGGGGTGAATGAGAGGCCATGTCCACTCAGCTCAATCCGTACGAATGATTCAAATCGGCCACAGAACATTATGCGAAATTTTTTTTTGATAAGACCCCTTTTTTCTCAGAAAGTTCCTCAGCTTATTGACTGGACTAAATATAGAGTATGTTGTAATATGTAGATCCACAGAAGATGGACGTATCCACATGTTGGCAGTCGCGTTATCCAATCCAAAGTAGACCAAAACTAGGAAAATTTGTGGAAAACCTGGAAAGAAAATCTTCCCACGTCATTGAAATGTCGTGTGATGAATCGCTATTGGGGTTTTTGTGGTGGATAATTACGAATTTGACATCAAAAAGTTTGAAAATACAATTAGGATTATGAGAAATGAAGGAATATTAAAAAAATACATTTTTGCTTTAGTTTATACAAGTTTGTAACTGTTTATTTAAAGCTACAATATTGAAATTTGTAATTTTTTTCGATTTTCAGGAATTTTCAAACAATTGTTTTTTTTTTACATTACTTTTAATTTTTGTAATCTAACATGCACTCGAAAGCACAAATACTAATCAACACAACAGTAAAAAAAAATTACGTTTGGAAAAAATAAGATTTCATATAAAAATTTTCTTCGTTTTTCCGAAAAATGATATTTTTCAATTTTTAATTATCAAATTCGTAATCAGCGACCACAAAACCCCTATAGCGACTTATCTAAACCCAAAAAAAACATTTTTAACAATTAAATTCAAAGTTATCTTGAAGAAGAGGGTGAAATAGGGTTAATTTAGCGTTTAGGGGTGAATGAGAGGCCATGTCCACTAAGCTCAATCCGTACGAATGATTCAAATCGGCCACAGAACATTATGCGAAAATTTTTTTTGATAAGACCCCTTTTTTCTCAGAAAGTTCCTCAGCTTATTGACTGGACTAAATATAGAGTATGTTGTAATATGTAGATCCACAGAAGATGGACGTATCCACTGTCCTGATATGAACAATGAATAATACTCTCTTGGGGACGCATATTAAATTACTAAGAATATTTAGAGTGTTCCATAACGAATGAGCCAAAGCGCAGCTATACGAGGGCAAGGTGAAAAGTCCCTGAAAAATAATACAGATGGCGCCACAATCGAAAATCTCATGTGACATTTGCGTACCATCTTTAACTAGGACGCACTAACATTTTCAGACCGCAATGTCTGCATCGCTTGTTGAACATTATGCGGACTATTCACCATCGATTGGAACGATTTACAAGTGGTTTACTGATTTTCGTTGTGGTAGTAGGATCACAAAGGACGCCGAACGTTCTGGTCGTCCAATTGAGGTTACAATGTCTATAAAATCCATGGTGTGTATTGGACGATCTGCGGGTTAAAGCACATGAGATTGCTGAGGCTATGGGAATCCCAACCGAACGGGTACGGAACATTTAGCATACATTTTTGAATATGAGAATATGGCACCCATTTGGGTGCCACATTTGCTCTCTGTTGACAACAAGCGCGACCGTTCTATAACTTAAAAAGAGTATTTTGCGATGTTCAAGCGCAATAAGAAGGACTTTTTGCGTCGTTTCGCAACCATGGTCGACATGGATCCATCACAACACACCAGAAACCAAAGAACAGTCCAAACTGTGGTCTTGTCTTGGCGAATCGATGCCGAAAAAGGCCAAAGTGGGTTTATCAGCCAACAAAGTTATGATGACAGTTTTTTGGAATGCACACGGTATCGTCCATATCGATAATCTCGAAAAGGGTAAAACGATCACCGTCGTATACTATGCAGAGTGGTTGGATAGATTCGACATCGATTTGAAGCGCTTAGATTGAATATATCTCATAAGACAATGTAATGAAAACGATTCAAATAATGATATTATGTATTATTGCTTGTATTGCGACGAACCCGCGTTTGTAGGGTTCGTCGCGTTTGTTATTACGGTTATCGTGAAATTTCCGTTGCCGTTGTTATCGCCGAAACGTATTTTTTTTTCTCGAAAACGGTTCGAAGTGGAAATTTCAGATTTGGCACATTTTTAGGCAAAGTTTGGAGGCTACCGACGGTCATTTGTTTTTGGTGATTCGATTTGAAGAGCTAAAGAGAAGGAAGATAAGGGTTGATTGAACAAAAATTAAGAATGAGATTATTTTTGGAACATTATAACTCGAAGAATCTCATAGTCTATTTATTGTGAGCATAAAAGAGCAAAGTTATTGCAGTCTGAAATATAGTAGGTCCAAATATGTTGGCTGCTATGTCTGCAATGTCACCAGCTGTTTACTGTGTTTGTTGTTGTTGATTTGTTGTCGAAGTGATTAGTTGTGTCCCGCTGCTCTGTCAGTTGATTTAGATTTTTTAAAGCTCAGTTGATTTATTCATAATACTAGTTCCTAAGATGTGTTATGAAAATGACATAGTGTGAAGGTATGTTTTTAAGAGAAATGTCTGTAATTCCACGTACGATTCTGTACCGATCATCTTCTAATGGACTACAAACTGAAAGTGTAGTGATACAAGCAAAACGGAAGAGACCGTTTTCAGGAGAAGGTTGTTTTGAACTACTCCAAAGTGGTACATCCACAATTGCTAATTTCTTAAGGTAAATCTCAAAAAATTTTAATCCGAGGAACCACAGCAGTATTTCAACAACCTTGCATATACATAGTAGTGATTTCATGTAGGTGAAACATCTATTTGACCATGCAAGTCGAAATTTAGGCAAGTCTAAATTTTAAGTATGACGTATGCAGCGCTCAGGCAAACTTCCTCTATACATTAGTCTACTTTTAAGACACGGCGGAGTGGAGGTCGAAAGTATACGAGATACCAACGAGCTGATATGATATCTGAACAAATTTTTGATCCTAAGCCAGCCTAGATTGTTGATTTTAGCTGATACTCTGTCATATTTACGGAGACCAAAAACAAATCTACAACAGTATTTTGGATTTTTTGAGGGCGATATTTAGTAGTTTGAAGCAAGCGAAAAAGATACAAAACTAATCCGTAGTTAAGGATAGATAACACTAAACATTCAGAACGTTTTTTCCTCAAGTTAAAACTTATTAATTTCCTATATCTATATAACTGTCTTAAGACAAGGTAAGACTTTTTAACCAATAACAGGCACGTAGCCAGGTTTTTTTTTCGGGGGGTAGAAAACACCCATATTGATAAATGTATATGTACATAGGCGTAACCAGAGTTGAACATAAGGTTGTGCCCTGTGGTTTTATCGAGTAAAGACTTTGGGATCATGAAGGTAGAGAACAGTAATGGGTTTATCGAATAGGGACTTTGAGAGCATGAAAATAAAGGATAGGAGTGGCTTCATCGAATAGAGACTTTGAATATAATGAAAGTAAAGAATAATACTAGTTTCATTGAATAAAGACTTTGAAATCATGAAAGTAAAAAATAGGACTGGTTTCATCGGATAGAGACTTTGGGGGCAAGAAGGAAAAGAACAGCATCGACTCGAAAACGAAGCAGCCGTCGGAATTTACCTTCCTTTTCCTAATAAAAGAAGAGCAAACGAGTTCAATTAAAAATAAATGCAACGAGTTCCGAGAGCTCGAAATTCTCGCAATATTCACCTGCACGTTTTCTAAATCCAGCGCACCGCTATCAATATCGCCACGGAGAGGTAACTCATTTTCTGCAGCAAATAATATCGTTTTGATGATTGGTCTGATTGCAGCCCGATTTTCTTCTTTTTCTGTTTGCAAAGCCGAATTCAGCTCCGACATAACATCGCGAGTTCCTCCTGTGCAAACTTGAGTGAAATTCTCTGCAACCGATATTCTAAATTTGTGATAATTAGTATCACAATAAGCCTTGAACTTCTCGGTAGCCTTTTTTTACGAATCGAAAGAACTCTCAATTAATTTGCCGAATGCCACAATTATTATTATTGACGAACAAAAAACACACTTTACAAAATACACCATTCTCTGATTTTGAATAAGCTAACCATTTATATGTGGTCATCCATTCACGTCTAAACTTGCAACCATTTATTTTCTCAAAAACAAAAGATCTCTCCAGAACTAATTCAGATTTCAGTATTTCAACTTTCAAATCATCGTCTTTAAATATCGGATCGTGTCTTTTAAACTTAGCTAAATCGAAAGTTTCAACATTAAAATTAACACTTCTCTGGATCTCATGTTTTTCAGTCACATTAGCCACATTTTCAACAACAAAACTGCCAGCATCCTGATTATTTTCCAAAAAATTTGTATTTTCTACAGTCGCGGTTTTTATCTTTTTTGAAAAGAAACTGGTGATTAAAACACTTGCTTTACGTTTAGGCATTTCGATAAATTGAACTTATGGTTTTGACAAGAAAAATTGAAATTTGTGTACTACCAATATAATATACTGAACTATGATAATTTAATTTATATTATGTGGAGCTTTTTTTGAAGCTCTTGAAGATGAATCTTTGATAAGGGCCGGGATGTTGAAGACGTTGGGAACTCCGTGTTGGTCGTTGTAGTTATTATTCTAATATGATGACAATAACCGATCGGTGGCAGTAAATGTTTATTGCTTTGTTATTTCGATGTACTTGGGACAAAGCTTTTTTATTATTAGGGAATTTCCAGCGGTCGGTAGTACTTCATTCACATTTTAAACATCTTTATCTAGTATGTTTATTTCCTGATTTTGTCATGGAAATGTTTTTAGTTCTTATAAATAAATAGTCAATTTTGGATGCTAACACTAACTATATTACATAAGATTAAAAACAGGTTAAATTTACTATGTGTTATCCCAAAGGAGGGTTGGTTTGCACTGGCCAAGTGGTCATGCAGATAATTGTTAACATTGATGAATATGTACAGAAGAATAAATGCGTAGGAACCCACCACTTGTTTATAACTATACCGTCGGTAGAGTAAAAATACCCCTGTACTGTTAGAAGTAATATAGTAATAAAAAAGGGAAACTGGATATTTCGCAGCCCCTTATTTACAATATTGAACTCTATTTTAAACAAGTTTAACTATGATTATTATATATTTTATTTATTTATATATTATTCCGCAGATATTATAAGATATACATCATCATTGATTAAAGGAAAACGTTTTGAAATTGTGAGTTTAATAAAAGGTTGTGTGACCCCTCGAATTCACACTGGTCCTTCGAAGAAATGGTACAGTACATACTAACAGACACATAACATTTCAATATAATATATAAAAAATTCCGGGGGGGGGGGGGTGGTTGGCAACCTCCCCTTCTGCCCCTTGCTGGCTACGTGCCTGAATAACGTTATATACTCCTCGAAGCGTAGTTTGCTTTCAGAACCTGACTCCGAATCTTAAGCCGCATATCAGTATCTTCCTCTGCATCAGCCATCAGATCAGATTTAGAGATAATATGGCAGCATTTGCTCGGGTTCAAAGTCAGATTGTCGAGTGTTTGAGTACTTTTCTAAGAACATGAGATCGTCATTAATAAGATTAGATGCATCATGCATCCTCACATTTGTAAGTGTCATATAGAAGATGAAGCTGAGCGTCATCAGCAAAACGCTGTGTACTGACATATTTAACAGAAGACTGTATGTCGAAGACATATATGAGATATAGGATTGGGCCTAATACCTACCCTCTAAAGCGTCTGATAACTTACCGTTGAGCTCGACTTTGCCATCGATTATTTAGATAAGAGCGGAAGAATCCCGCCGCCGTATGATCTAAGCCGAGAAATTCAAGTTTGGCAATCATAAGATCGTGATCAATACTGTCAAAAGCCTTTGAGTAATCAAGGAGGGCTAGAGAAGTAACCCAACCCTTGTCCAGTGAAATCATTTCCCTGAGCATTTGATTTTAAATACAAGACAATTTCTCTGATTTTATCGATAGTTGAGAGCTGAAGTAAGAAATGGTTTTGCTGATTTAGTTTATTTAGTCTGTATTTTGAGGCAGTATCTTGACAGTTATTTGTTGGAGAATAAACTGAAGCAAAGTGATGAATAATCTGGTTGACATTACATAACTGTAAAGGAATCTCGCAATTTGGCTTACTTTTAATATTTAAGGTCTTCCAAAGTTTGAAGCTATCTAATCTATCAGCACAATACCGGAGGAAGGCTACCTTTTCTCTCCTTTTGAATCGGATGTAAAATAATGAGACGCATTCTCTGAAATATAGTCTTCCATGCCAGAACGGTTAGTTATGAGTAACTTACCAGATTTAAATCTCATAAGAACTCCAAAGTTGGATTATATCCGTGCTGAGAGTTTTCTTCACAGCCTTGGATTGTATCGAAACGAGGATTTTGACGAAAGGGCTTCAACAATGACTAATGGGAACAAGTACCTAAATAACTGATGAATTGGAAAAATACGTAGTTTACAACATCAAAACACAATTCGTACATGTTATATTGCTTTGATAACTTCACCTCATCCTTCTACACCTCACTATCAACATTCTCGATTTAGGAAGACTGTTTGACCTATTTTGCCAGCATGTTGTTGCGTTACTCGCCACCACATCATCTCTATTACCAAATTACCAATGATTTTGATAGATATTGTTTTCGAATTGTTTGATATTTTCTAACTCACACGAATATAGTAATTATATCACAACTAGGGAATATTTCAATACAACTGATGTGTAGTTCAGTTAATAAGCCGGAAACTTTCTAAAATAAAAGCAGGGGCTCATTCACCCCTAAACGCAAAATTAACTCTATTTTCAACCCCTTTTTCAAGATAATTTTTAATTTATGAAAAAATGAAAATTGAGCGTCCGAAAAAGGCTCTAGGGGGTTTTTTGGGTCGCTGAACACGAATCAGAGGTCATTTCCCAATAGTCGGAAAATCGAGAAAATTTTGTTATTTTTCACGTGATTATCGTTTTATACATGATAGAGGTTGACAGTCGCATATTTCGATCCAAACTGGCAAAAATTTGCGGAAAACTGTGGAAAATCTGAAAAGATCTTTCCACGCCAGGGAAATTATCGTGTGATAGAACCCTATAGGGGTTTTTTTGGTCGCTGATTACGAATTTGATAATTGAAAAGTTCGGAAATATCATTATCCAGAAAAACGCTGAAAATTTTATTTGATTTTTTTTTAATGGCATTGTTTGAGTGTAGCGTCGTGTTGATTTATGTTTTCGATGTATATGTTGAATTACAAAATTTGAAAGTAATGCCAAAAAAATAATTGTTTGAAAATTCCTGAAAAATCAAAGAAAATTACGAAGAAAAACAATCTAACGTCAGTGAAATTAGCTTGTGATAAGTCACTATATGGGATTTTTGGTCGCTCATTACGGATTTCACATCAAAAATATTCAAAAATAAAATTAGTATTATTTAGAAAACGGAGGAAAATTTTATAAGTACAAGCCTATTTGTTTTGATTTATACAAGCTTATAACTGTTCATTTAAAGCTATACAATATTGCAATATGATGTGTCATTTTTTTTAAATAAGAACTGGCAATAACAGTTTCTTTAAAATAAATTCTGTAATTAATTATTCATTCAGTTTTGGCATTACTTTCAATTTTTGTAATTGTACATGGACATCGGAAACATAAACGCAATTACATTCGAAAAAAAGGAGAATTCATAATAAAATTTTCCGGGTTTTCCGGAAAAATGATACTTTCGAACTTTCTAATTATCAAATTCGTAATCAGGGACCAAAAAACATCTATAGGGTCCTATCATACCATAATTTCGATTACGTGGAAAGATTTTCTTTCAGGATTTACAGTTTTCCGTAAATTTACCTAGTTTTTTGCTACTTTGGATCGAAATACGCGACTGTCAACCTCTATTATGTATAAAACGATAATCACGTGGAAAATAACGAAATTTCCCCGACTTTCGATCCATAGAATGAATATCCCTTGGATTCGTGCTCAGCGACCCAAATAACCTCCTAGAACCCATTTTGGAGGCTTAGTTTTAATTTTTTAATAAATTAAAAATTATCTTAAAAAAGGGGGTGAAAATGTGATTTATTTAGCGTTTAGGGGTGAATGGGAGGTCGTCGGAGTTTAGCTTGCTAGTGACGAATGACCTACGTGGGCCATAGAACATCATGCAAAAAAAAAAACTCTGATGCCACGCCCTGCTTTTATTTTAGAAAGTCAGCCACTTTTCCCGGCTTATTGACTGGACTAGTTATAACCTGCCACATAAAATATATAGGTACGATATAATACATTATGATAGAACGCACCATATTCTTCTTCCAAACAAAAATAACTCTGAAGCCATGGAAACCTAACAAATTCATAATATGCTTCTTGCATTAAGAAATTTAACGTGTGTTCAATTCTATGATAATGTCAGAGCTATATTTGTAAATAGATTTATAAAAATCATTATCAGTTTTATACGTTTCCTTCACAAATACAATAATAATCTTCTGATAAGCTAATCCTCATTAGTATATTTCAATCAAAGTGCAACGTTCTTTTCAATTAGAATAATGAACTAGTCAAACGGGCTCCCAAACGAAATAAAGATGAGTCAAGGAGATCTTGTACAACTAACGAACATAAACCTTTGAATGGAAAGTCAGTAGACGAATCATATGCCGACGCCCTGAATTTAGTTCTTTACATTACAGCTCTTCAAAAGCCAGTATTCGATTCCATTTTATTACTACAATTTAGCATTTCATTACACAGAAGAAATAACCTTCTGGCAATCTATTACCAAATATTGATTAATTACTATGCTATAGGTTATCGGGTCGATATCGTGGTAAATTACGGAAATGAAAAAGTAATTCATCAAAACCAATCAGTTTCTGATCAGATCACAACAATGTTATTCTTATTATTGTCCCACCTTTTGTCTCCTATTTAAGTT
Organism: Endomychus coccineus; assembly: GCA_958510875.1. NCBI lineage: Eukaryota > Metazoa > Arthropoda > Insecta > Coleoptera > Endomychidae > Endomychus > Endomychus coccineus. Next base: position 43,350,209 of record OY294068.1, read on the forward strand.
CATTCTTCAGCTGCTCAACTATGAAACAAATCCCTATAGATTTTACAAGTCTTGCAAATAATCAAGGTTGTATGCAGATGTGTTTTTCGTACTCCTACGATTCGCTGAACTTAACCTTGAATTTTAGTCTCCATTGTTTTTTGAATATCATTATACAGATTTATTCAAATTATAAATGAGTTGTGTAACCACAATACAATAACAAAAAATCTATTCAAAGTTCTCTGTGGTATTCCTATGTATTCTTGTTAAGATGCGACAGCAGTTGATCGCACCTTAAAGTGATTGGATGCAAAATGCTTAGATGCGACAGCATCAGTGGCGGCTCGTGAACTTTTTGAGAGAGGAGGCTGGACATAAAACGTTTTTGTAAAAATATACTCTATTCAGCCAATTAATTTAACCTTCAGTGACAAAATTGATTGTTACCCAGCAAGAACCAACGTGGAGGTATAAAGTTTCTCTTGCCCACAAATTTTTTTTTCGTTCGTTTTTTGTTTTTTATTTTTTTTTGGATTTTTAATTTTTTTTCTTTTTTTTTGGAATTTTTCATATTTTGTTTTTTGTTATTAATTTTATCAACTTTTCTATATATTAACGAAATTCTACGGTCTTTAATTTACGCAAAATTATCAATAATATTATCATAAAATGTATCATTATGTTTTAAGTGTTTTACTAAATCTTTTTCAGTAGATATTAAACTAAAATTGTATAAACGATTTTGGCCCATTGTATTTCGCATGTATGTTTTAATTCGTTTGAGAGTAGAAAATGATCTCTCCACCGATGCCGACGTGACAGGAATGGTGACTGTCAAACAAAGTAGTTTATAAAACTGAGGTAAGACTTGTTGCAAATCATTATCTATCATATATTTTATTATATCGGCGTGACTGTCGTACTGGCCTAAAATATCTTTATCCCAGTATACAACGCATAATTCATTGTGCAGCGCTATTTTATCCAAAAAAATATATTTTAGAACTAAGTTATCTGAAAGTGTATTGAGAAACTCTTTTGAAAAAGATTCGAAAAATCTTCTATTCGTCAAATCGAAAAACTTCAATTCATGTAAATCGGAAAATCGAATCTCAATATTTGACCTTTAATAGTATCTAAAATTTCATAAAAAAGTTGTTTATAATGTAGTTTCTTGTCTACCAAATTATATGTTTTCCTCCTTTTCACGGGAGAAGCCTCATCAGTTGAATAATTTCCAAATAAAATATTAAAATGAAATTCTGTATAACGGAAACTTGAATTTTATCAATGAGATGTGTTAAACGATCTCTTGAATGAATTATATTAGTGAATTTATGTTGTAAAATTCGAAAAATAAGATCAGTTTGTTCAAATATTAATTTAAAAGTATCAAGAAATAACAAAAATTCTTCATTTTCTAAATAAGATTTTAAACCAACAGCTGCATTCAATGAAACCTGATCTGTTGAAAAGTCATCACTGTTTAATATAAAATCAAATATTTCAATTAATTTGTCTTTATTTTTATGGATGGTAAACTAAACATTGCATGTGATGTAAAATTCCATTGAGTTCGAGCAATACAGGGAATTCTGTTTCCTACTATGTTATTTAAAACTTACGTTTGTTTGAAGACCGTTTAAATGTCCCGCCATTACAGATGCCGTCGTAAGTCTGATTTATTCGCAAAGTCGAATAGTTGAAATGTTTCCTTTGAAAAATTGAACAAATTGACCGCTGTTCTTCCCGAACTAACATCGTAGAACCCTAAAAATCTTTCCACTAGTTGTCCATTTTTACAATTAATAATTTACCGAACAGACGAATTCTAATCTAACCTTATTTCGCGTGGTGTCACTCAACCATTATACCAGCATAAAACAAAACAAATGCCTGCAAATACTGACGCGTTAGTCATAAAATCGCGAAGCTTACTGTCGTAGTCACAAAACAAATCTAACAATTACCTTTATTAAATGAATTTTCAGTTTCATCATGCCCTCTAAAAGCCAAATCTTGAAATGATAAATACAATAAGAAATCAATGATTTTTTTTAAAACTTCGCGGTTTTCTTTAACTGTATTATTATGATTTTCGATTTCGCGTGTTCGTGTAGAATCAATCGCATTAACAATATTCTGTTTACCGGTTAATTTAAACTTAATACACGATGTAATATGTTCCTGCGATTTTTCATGTCTTTCTAGGCCACGAGCTAAATTTTTCAAATCATTATAACCCAAGTGTCCCCAACATGAAGTTGTATCTGATGTGAATAGCAAGCAATACCAGCAATATAATTTATTGTGTACATCAGATCCCGTTAACCATACATATTTTTCATAATTATCAGTATTAAACGATCCATTTTGATACTTCCCTGCCATCACTAATCCTTTCAAATCCGGTAAAGGCCGTTTGTTTTTGAAGAACACTTTTCTATCATATGTTAATCCACTAAATGGATTTTCTAAGAACTTTGCAACTAAGTCACTCATAATTTTAACGTTCACCGATTCCGATTAGATAAATTATAACTTAAAAATTAACTACTTAACCTTACTACGCCTCATGGAATAAAAATAACAACTAACCGCATTCTTCTAGCAGCGGTAGGCGGGAGCGCAAGTAATCGTATTTCATTCGACCGACGAATGGATACGAAAAGCTAGCCTCCCTACCATGTTGCCGTTTTCGCCGTTCCACGCTATTTGGCGATTGACTGGTCGGAAAAACGGCAACTGTGTTGAACAACACAACTCAGCGTTTGAGATATATAGAGAATCTAGCCTCTGACCACTGTTGCCGGATTGAAAATAACTACTGAGAACGGGGAATTAATTGTAAAATTTAAAGAATTATCAGAGAAACAGGAAATAAAATGGAGAATGATCATTAAGATAAATTGGTGAGGAGGCTGAGCCTCCTTAGCCTCCTTCGAGGAGCCGCCACTGGACAGCATTGATCGTACCTTGAAATGGTCGAGTATTCTTCCCAACACTTGTAATGTAACACGACTTGTTTATATTTGCTTGTATTTAGTAATAGTAACGGTGAAAGATAAAAGCATGTGACAAATTCAATAGTTGGAAATATACTGAAAATTACATCCTAATAGAAATTTTAAACTAAACAGTTATCCCTACTACACTCCACATGGGGTTGTTTGTCATTCAGTATAATATTTAGAGGTAGAAGTTCATTCATATTTCTTATTGGAAAATTCCGCTTAATCGTTTATCGGTAGGCAACCTTTCTGCGAAATCTCACTTTGTATTTACGACTGGAAAGTCCAGTATCATCGTGTTTCAAAATTTCCTATTATAAACGGATTAAGCTCATTTCGGTTCACTTAAATAATTACGATACCCCATATAATACAGGAATATTTAGAATTAAGTTTTATGGATCTTTCAAAGGATGTCTTTGGTTTGAAACAAACAATTCTAATTTCACTAAATCCATATTTATCAAGTGAGGTAATCAAAACTAGTTATTCTTGTTGCCTATGACCAAGGATGAAATAAATGCCATGATCAAGTGTTTATTTATAATCGCGGAAATCTCGAGATTTCGCTATCACTGATTAGAAATTACTCAAATATGGCTATAGTAGGGAACATGTACCCAATAAACAGTGAAAACCGTGATGAAAATGTTCTATAACATACCTACAATGAATATGCAATGGTAGTTATTCATTGTATCAACACCCTACACCATCAGCTTCAATGAATATGATATCCCATCTTCAAAAAATGAATCGTTATCTTTTCAGTGTAACTAAATCAATCAGATTCAAATTTTCACAACCTACCACATTTGTGTGGTCGCATAAATTGCTTTTTCGTCAACTTGCCTCAACTTTGTCGCTTACTATCGAGTTATCTCTCAATGAGATCACTCCATGTGGTGGTTGACAGAGTATCCTCCGATACAACGGTGGTGTTCCACAGGGACCTCTCCCATCACCAACTTTGTTTCTGATTCATATCAACTATCTGCTGGAGGTTACACCTGTCCCGTCCACAGCTTTGCAGATGATGGTACACTGCATACCACTTTCTTATCTAGAGCCCCTATACCATCCAATGCAACCAGAATAGAGCTACAGGGACAGGTTGACGCAATTATTGGAGATCTGGCAAATATTTTGTAATGAGGATCTGATAATCTAGTAGAGCTTAATGCAACCAAAACCCAAGCTTGCGTCTTCTCCATAAAGGCGGGCATTTATTATAGTAACGTTTTCATGTTATTATCAAAAGTGGTATAAAAACAAAGTAAATGTTCTTTCATTTAATGTTAATGTTAAATTACCATAAAGTAACGACTTCTATCATTGATTTATTTTTTTTAATTGATATTCTCTAAGTAAAACAGAAATAATTTACAGTTGTTTTGGCTCAATATATGGTTTCAGAATTCAACGTTTCAGGTCCAAATAGTCTCAGAACCAGAGGTGGAATTATTCTTACTAAATCATGCATTTACTATAGTAACGTTTTCATGTTATAATTAAAAGTGGTATGAAAACAAAGTACCTAAATGTTCTTTGATATTCTCTAACAACAACAGAAATAATTTAAAATTGTTTTGGGGCAACATATAGTTCTACAATCCCTAATATGATGATGCCAGGTACATCTATTCCTATGAAGTCTTTCATAACAATGCTCGAGATCACCACCAACAGCACCCTCTCATGGGACGATCACATGTTTGGAGTTCGGCTCCCAAACATACGCTGAAGCTCTTGGATTCTAACCAAAAGAAAGCTATTTGTTTAATTGATGATACTACACTCACGAGTTCATTGACCTCTCTAGAACATCGTAGAAAACTGGGATATCTCTCCCGCTTCTATAGATATGTCCATGTTCGGTGTTCATCGGAAAGCTCGTCTGCTGTTCCACCACGAGAGATCCCAGATAGGAGGACTAGACGAGCTCAAATTAGTCACACCTTCATTGTCAAGTTCGAAACCTGATGAACTTCATCTTTTTATAGAACACCGAAGTTGTGTAACTCTTTACCTAGTGAGGTCTTTCCATATTCCTATAACCTCCAAACCTTCAAGAAAAATACGAATTCCTATCTCCTTTTCCTACATTCCACTGCTAGCTCACACGATGCTCTTCGAACATTATAGATTTGCCTCCCGTGTAGTCAAAGTGTAAAAATCAGGAAATTGTTTTGGAGACTGGGTACAATTTTTTCAGTTCCTGTATGCAGCAGGAGATTGAGGAATTCATGCTAGCTAATGCCAGAACAAATGGGTTTTCCTTGCCCTATGCTACTATGAAGTATACTGTACACTTTTACTTAGGCGATATATTGATATTAAAAGGAAGAGTCTATGTTGGTTATACAGTTAATACTGTACTACTAATTAGCAATTAATTAAGTAATTCGGTTATAAATGGAGTTACTGAGTTCAGTAATCGCCGATACCGACATGCAGCGGATAGCATAATTTCATAACGGATGGTCTCTTTATAAAATTACGCTATCCGCTATTTCCTTTGTCATAGAAGATTGACTAAATTTATGTTTTTAACTGCAGTTTTTATCCTTTCAAAATATTATTTGCTCAGCATTCCCATGGCCCCTGTCGGAACCGGACCCCTGTGATTCGCACACAGGGCACACCGGCCCTATATCTTTCTGATCATGGATCAATTACTGATATTGATATCCAACTAGAGATACAGCTAACGTTTTCTTATTCATAATTGATATGATATTATCTCAATATCAAACAACTTCACCTTCTCTTGACGAGTTGACGATTTGCACTTTCATGTAAACAAACGTGTCTATTTCAGATTATAATCAACTTCAAATTAAACGTAATACATTTTTGATAGTTTCGTATTTTTATATACATCGCTCAAAAAAATAACGTAGGTAATTGAAGTAGAGTTCTTCTAAGTTTTGAAGTATGAATATGAGTACTTGTCGGAAATATTTACTTGGCCAATAGTACTCATAGTACAATAGTATTACTAATTTCTTATTCCACATAATAGTTCGAAATATATTAAGTTCCATGTCCAATAGCAATAATATTACCGCATTAATTGCTACAAAAACTTGCATGACTGTTCATCCTACGGTAATTATTTCTCGTAATTTATGTCAGGCAAGCGAGTTTTGAGAGGAATGTAGTGTATTTCTGCAGAAAATATGCCTTGTGTGTTTGCATTGATTTGCAGTTTAGTTGACACTCCTTTTTTGGTTATGTTGTGTGTATTGGAAGCCACAATTTAATTCAAAATATCGGACCCCCAATTAGTTATGCTTGAATAGGATCAGCCATTACGTGATGGAAATCCATTATAAACTTAAATAAAATAACTATTAAAAATTCAATTTTCACTAGTTTAATATACAAGGTGTTCCATCTCAGACGAGCCACTCCGTATATTTCTTATCCCATAGTGAGTGGAAAAATCTCCCGAAACACGTCGAATGATTTTGTTTAGGGGACATCTTTTGACGTATATTTGAGGCTTGAACGAGCAACCCCCTAATAGGGGGCGCTTCAACCCCTCAAAATTGAATAGGGGAGAGGGGTTGAGTGATACGTCATTTGAACATTTGATTTAGACACGCAGATTTAATTTTTTTCATTGTAAGCATGACAACACAATTCAATTTTTTTTCGAATGTGATTTTTTGAAGATTGTTTAAGTTTGTAAAAAACGCTTAATAAAAATGGCTTGTACACTGTACAAATAACCAAAATATTCAAAGTGGCGCATTCAAGCAACAAAATTAATTTTTGGCGAAAACGGTTCATCAAATTTACGTTTTTCATACACCGTTGTAAAGAGCTTTCCAAGACCTTTCAAATGACGTATCACTCAACCCCTCTCCCCTATTCAATTTTGAGAGGTTGAAGCGCGCCCTTTTAGGGGGTTGCTCGTTCAAGCCTCAAACAAGATCATTCGATGTGTTTCAGGAGATTTTTCCACTCACTATGGGATAAGAAATATACGGGGTGGCTCGTCTGAGATGGAAAACCTTGTATAAATGTGACTATAGTTCCGCTAACACAGTAGCTTCTTCAAACAAAGTAGTAAGTACTCTATTACTTACTACAAAAAATCTACCTGATATACAGGGTGTCCCAATATTGCTGGGACACAGAGCTACCACGTATTCTAGAGGTCAAAATAAGTCGATTGAGCCCAATTTACCTGTATACCAAAATGTACCGTTTGTCCGTGAGAAGAGTTCAAAGTTTACTAAAAAAAATACATTTTTGTATGTTGTTCCGAAGTGCTTTATACAAATTTAATGAAATTTGGTAAATGTGTATTCTAGATGATTAGCTTACTTTTAGTAATCAAAAAAACCCAAAGAAAATTGTAGAGGGGTTGGAACCACCCTCACCCCTTGGCATTTTTTCCCCCATTTTTGTAGGGGTGGGAATACGGTTTTAAGACTTTTTTATCTGGAAGGCCTACTCATTATCTTCATTTTCTTACTCTTGTAAAAACTCCGTATTTTGCGTAGTTTTCAAGAAAAAAAATGTTTTCGCAAACACTGATAACCGATTTTCGGGTATAGGTTTAATAAAATTATTAGACACAAATTACACAATACATTTACACAAGACAAACAATAATTTTTATAACAAGTGTTCAATGTGACCTCCACCTTCATTAATACAGAGGTCAATTCGACGTAAAAAATTGAAATGCACTCTTCTTAAAACATCGTCATTTTCTCGTAGCGCATTTACAGCATTTTGAATTCTATTCCACAGTTGTTCGATGTTATTTATTTGAACCTCGTACACTTGTCTTTTTAATTCTCCCCAGATGAAGAAGTCACAAGGGTTTAAATCTGGAGACCGCGGAGGCCATTGAATGGGTGCTTCTTGTCCCCTACCTATCCACCTGCCACCAAATTGTTCACCAAGATATTCTCTTACTGCACGTGCAAAATGAGGTGGTGCACCATCATGCATGAAGAACGTATTTCTACGCAAGTTAAGAGGCAAGTCTTCTAATAATTCTGGCAAATTTTGTTGAAGGAAACGGAGGTAACTATCGCCATTCAGACGATCAGGTAATCGTAACGGTCCGACTATAAATTCGCCAATAATTCCGACCCAGACATTAATTTTAAATTCACGTTGATAATGTCTACTTTTAATGGCATGTGGATTTTCATCTGCATAAACATGATCGTTGTGTAGGTTTGTCATACCGCGACGTGTAAAACAAGACTCATCAGTAAACAAGATCTTAGTATGGAATCCGTTGTCGACTACTCTGCGCTCCCGAATAGTTTGTAAAAAACTTAAACGTAATTCGTAGTCAGGTGGCAACAATTCTTGCACTGGCTGGATGTGAAATGGCCGAATTAATTGATCTCTAATGATTCGACTTACAGTGCTTTTTGGAATTCCAGCTTCTCGTTGCAATCTTCTAGTACTGGTATTAGGATTGTTATCAATCATTTGAAGAACAGCTTCTTCCGCAATAGGTGTTCGAGCTTGTCGAGGTCTTCCAGCGTTAACTCTTACTGGGGTCAACCTCCCCGTTTCTCGAAGACGTCTTTCGATTCGGGCAAAAGTTTTATGGTTTGGAATTCTCCGGTTTGGATACCTCTCTTGATACACGCGAACACTTTCGCGGCAGTTACCTTGACAATATCCAAGAACTAATAACATGTCGGTCTGTTCATTAAAAGGAAAATTCATAATTGTGGGACGTCAAAGGAACAGCAACAACAGCAATAACAATTAAACAAAAACAGTGATGACAATAAGAAATAATAAAAAAACAAGCAAAAGAGAACAAATAACTGACACATTTACTGTTAACAATAAACTATGTTTCCTGTCAAAATCATAATATTTGGTTTTGTCTTTGTGTCCGCGGCCAACTAAATTTTGTATTACAATTTTATTAAACCTATACCCGAAAATCGGTTATCAGTGTTTGCGAAAACATTTTTTTTCTTGAAAACTACGCAAAATACGGAGTTTTTACAAGAGTAAGAAAATGAAGATAATGAGTAGGCCTTCCAGATAAAAAAGTCTTAAAACCGTATTCCCACCCCTACAAAAATGGGGGAAAAAATGCCAAGGGGTGAGGGTGGTTCCAACCCCTCTACAATTTTCTTTGGGTTTTTTTGATTACTAAAAGTAAGCTAATAATCATCTAGAATACACATTTACCAAATTTCATTAAATTTGTATAAAGCACTTCGGAACAACATACAAAAATGTATTTTTTTTAGTAAACTTTGAACTCTTCTCACGGACAAACGGTACATTTTGGTATACAGGTAAATTGGGCTCAATCGACTTATTTTGACCTCTAGAATACGTGGTAGCTCTGTGTCCCAGCAATATTGGGACACCCTGTATAACTCAATCATAATCCTAAGATATGTGGTTTTTGGAATTTCACCTAATTGGATTTAACCCATTATGGGATTAAACGATAAGCTGGTAGCAAACAGAAAATTCAATTATACAGATTTAACAAGGAAAAATTATCAGAATCCCCACCGGACGTATTTGGAATGCGATCAAATTACCAAGAAATCCTTTGCAAATCTACAAACTCGCCTCAAGCCACATTTCGATGCTCTTGGTTCACCCAATCACGAATGAAGATCATTCACCAAGAAATTAGGTAATCAAACCGCAGTATTCGTACATAAAGTTGATAAACATAGACAAAGTAGGAACAGGAATGAGCACGCTCGGCCGACGTTTCGCACAACAGACAAAACTGAGGCCTTTCAAACATTGACACATGTTTTTCTGCTCCTTTATTTTGATGAAGGATCAACTTCGAGCAGTTACTCCTCCTTTTAGTGATTCTAAAGCATGTAAACCCGCGGCATTGCCACAGGTATACATGATTTATGATCGTGTCTTCATTTGTTCTTTGATTTTCTCAGAGAAGAAACATCATAGAGCAGTTGATCCATTTTCGAGCAGTGGTAGTTTCTTTAACCACTTTTTCCTTCTTTGACATAGTCTGAGCCCTAGTCAGAAAGCAGATAAGACCGTGGCAACGCCGCGGCTGTATGTACATTATGATTTTAATGAATTTTGGCACAATCTTTTTAGAGCCTTTGTTTTATAGAAAGGACAACTTCATGCAGTTATTGCTTCTTCGGGAAAAAAATATCCCGAAAAAAGACTGCAGTATCATTCATTTTATCAAACAGAATACAATTTCTGACTTTTAATGATTTACACTTGTACATTTAGCAACAGTGATTGACCGATTCACTGCTGTGCCACCACTGTTTTATGTAATATATTATATATTTATAGTAACAAACTTTGAAGGATCAGGGCCCAATGGTACTTGATTCCACAATACTCGATTAAAAACTCGTTTTGAAATTATGATATATATTTACAACTGGAATTACAACATGTAATAAATCTTAACAATGATGTGTATGGTTTTGAAGACTTACTAATTATCATTAGAATTTAGAACCTGGTATAGAATTAAGTAGAATATAAGAGAGAGGTAGGGATAGTTGTGAATACCAAATAACCCTTATTTACCTGAAAAACTTCGATGTTAGCTGTAGTTGGGATTTCTTGTTTAGATGGATCAAAAAAATCATCTATTTGTGAATTTTATTGTGTAGGATAATTCTGGGAGAGATGGCTCTCAGGGTGAGACAACACAGTAAAATATCTTCTCCACTGTTCACAATTTCGCGTCAGTGAGTGGTGACCGATATCATTGACGTGTGTGTATTTCATGTAGTAAAAATCAGGTGGGCCATCTATCCCGTAATGTTTGGGTGTGATGCTCGATTTTACCCGGGATGGATGACCTATATATGTGGGACAATCAGTACATGTACCTGAACGTAACTTTCCTAGTATTTCACAAATCAATAACGAAAAACCTCAATCAGCTTTTGTTTATGAAACTAGAAGGCGAGGTAATCATGTTGCCATTTCAACATCAGTGAAAATATTAGGTAGCGGAAGAAGTGCTGGGGTAAGAAAAGCGAAAAAAGTGTTTAAAGCATATCTAGCAAAAAAACAAACAAGAACAAGCCAACCCAATCTAAAAACTTACCGAAAATTCATCAAAGTCGAAGATTTGTCCGATTTTCAATCCCAAAAATCGGATAACAGTATTGAAGACGACAATCATGCTGAATGCTTAGGACGTGGAGAACTGTATAACAGCATATAACATAAGAAAAATTGATTCCACCTAAATTGTTCACAGAACTTGTGTGATCATTGTGGTATAATTTTGTGCCAAAACAAAAAATCTGGAAAATAAAACAGATGACACAATCGGAAATCTCATGTGACATTTGTGATCTACCATCTTTAACTAGAACGCATTAAAATTTTCGGACTGATATGTCATTAAGTTCTGTTTTGACATTCTTCGAAAGCAAGCAGCCTCAAAGATGTTTGTAGACATGAAAGGAATATTACGCAAATCAAAGCTTCGCTTGTTAAGCGAACCATCGATTGGAACGATTCACAAGTGATTTACTGATTTGCGTTGTGGTAGTATGACCTCAAGGTAAGCTGAACGTTCTGGTCGGCCAATTGAGGTTACAACGCCAGAAATCGTCGATAAAATCTATGGTATGATATTAGACGATCATCGAGTTGAAGTGGATGAGATTGCTGAGGCTGTGGGCATCTCAACCGAACGGGTACGAAACATTTTGCATAAATTTTTGAATATGAGAAAGCTATCTGCCAGATGGGTGCCGCATTTGCTCTTTGTTGACAACAAGAACGACCGTATGACATCTTCAAAAAAGTGTTTGGTGATGTTCAAGCGCGATATGAACTTTTGCGCCGTTTCGTAACTGTGAACGAAACATGGATCCGTCACAACACACCAGAAACCAAACGAATCGAAGCCAAAAAGGTCAAAGTGGGTATATCGGCCAACAAAGTCATGACGACAGTTTCTTGAGATACACCCGGTATCGTCCATATCGATTACCTTGAAAAGGGTGGAGCGATCACCGGGGTATACTATGCACAGCTGTTGGAATGATTTGACTCCGATTTGAAGCGAAAGCAGCCACATTAGAAAAGAAAAAGTTCTCTTATACCAGGTCAACGCACTGACACACTAGTTCGCAGTCGCAATGACAAAATTGCATGAATTGCGCTACGAATTGATTTGTCATACACCATATTCTCCAGATTTGACCTCTTGCGATTTTTATCTGTTTCGTTGAGAAATAAAATAAATTTTTCTCTTACAGACTGTTCACCCCTTGTCCTCGTATATTGTCAACTGACCCGAACATCCCGAGTGAGACGGCTTGTACCTACATAAAATATTGTTATGTTTTTAAGAAAAGTTGTATGTTTTTATTTGTTTCATTCTTAAAATTGTAATGTTACTTTCAAATCTAGCTATACTGTAACGAAGCTTAAATTTTGAAATATCATTTATTTTAGATCAGGCAGCAAATACAGATATTACATGTAAACTCCGGTTGAATAGTTCATTATTTCAATAGATATGCGTTATTTCAATAAATGAATCGAATTCATGCCCGTTTAAAAAATTGCATTAATTCCGATAAACTTATGTTGCAAAAACGGGGATCTGGCAAGTTAACGCATCAAAGTCTTGAACAGCCTTATGTATAAAACGGGCGAGCAACCAAAAAACTCCGATAAAATTTGTTTATTGCGCCGAGCGGAACTGTGATATGATGAGCGCGAATTTTAGATCTAAAAAGTAGCGTCATTTTCAAGCTTTGTTCGGGACATAAATAAAAAATCCTCGGCACAAAATAAGGAATTGATGGTGCGGACTTGACCAGAACCTCGAAAAACATATAAAAGCAGTGACAGACAAAAGATCGCTCTCTTTTGTGATTTTGATTATCAATCAGTACCTACCGTTAAAGTGTGATTATCATATTAGATTCAAAGTGAATTAATTATTATCCTAGTTCAAGTCAGATTTAAAATTTGAATTAACAATAGTGTTCCGTTTAAGTGAATTTCACATAAGGTAAATGATAGCTTAATAGTTTATATATATTTTTTTGGCATTACGATATACTGATTTCCGTATTTTATGATTGGTAACGTTTGTACGATATCTGAGTTTCGTAGCATTCAGTAATTTGAATTGCTATATTTGAGTTTATCCCGTCATAGGTCGGACCGCGCACGATTTGAATCCGCATGTGAATTGAAATATTCAAGTGATTGTATGGTGTGTACAGAGTGTGTATGTTTGAACGACAGGGGCGTCTTTGATATATTTGTGCAAGCTGTGTCAAACCGGAAGTATAAGTAAATCCTAGACGTCCAAACCGTCAACGGCTTGTGCACGCTGTGTCAACCCGGAAGTATAAGCTGGGGTGGTTGTGTGATTGATAATCGTAATTAGCCCTTATCCGTATGAGAAGTCCTCGGCCGTGGGTGTAGGGGTTACTGCAGATACGATAGTTAGGGCTTGTGCACGCTGTGTCAACCCGGAAGTATAAGCCCTAATTGTCTGGATTCTGAATCTGCAAAGCGTATGAAATCTAACAATGTCATACAATTACCTGGCACTCCGTTCATAACTAATACAAGGGTGGGTGATGTGACAGAATAAACTCAATCAGAGTAGTTATCCGGAAAAAATCGTAAAATATGATATCATACAATCGTTAAACCTCTGCAGGCTAATATCTTCCGATCCGACCTAATTTTAACCGTTTGATATATCGTAGTGCGTTTTATGAACATTTCAAGTGATGATACTATCTGAATGATTACCGAACACCGCTTATTACTCTAGGACCTGCTTGATTTGTGTGTTTCCGTGAATTGATAAATGTAAATCATTTATCAACTGATTCCGTACCGTTGAATCGAAATTAAATACCGAACATATCGTAAAAATAGATATGTTGTAACAGTTTTCTTTTACCGCTTGAGCTTTTTTACATTTTCCGTCTGGGTGAGTTTTTGTGAATCATATACCGTTCAATTACATTCCATTAATTATTTTGAAAGTGTATTTATAGTTATTATATATTTAATATTTGGAATTTCCCGTTTTATTAAATTATGTCTGCTCCATCTTTTAACGAGCTAAGTTTTAACCAAGTATCAATTGTGATTAAAGCCTACAATTTTGATACTTTTTTCTGCCCAATGGGCCCTAGTTTCACTTCACTGTAGCTACCCTAGGGACAAGGCTATCTATAGATAGCATAGTGACAAGCCTTGTGGTGGGGACCCTAGCAGAAGTCCTCAAAAAGGAGTAAACCTTCAGAAAAATCTGGCGCCCAAGGATTTAAAGTTTACCGCAGTAAGCAGTTTACCGAAAAGTCACAAGGTACACGTCATAATACGAATGACAAATTCCAGTTAGATACTGCTATAAATAAAAATTTCCTGATTTAATTAAAAAAGGTGGGTCATCTCTCCCAGAATTATTCTACATACTGAATATTTTTCAAGAAAGTGAACATTACAAATTCTTTCGTTTAATCTTCACTCTGTATTTTTGGGAAGAAATGTATAGTCGGAAAAGCTATGGTGTCCCTTGCATTGTCACAATGACATAAAATAATGAAGTTTTCAGCTTCAAATGATAAACGTATTTACAAACTTCTATCTCACATGCTTTGAATATGTCCTTTATAAAACTGTCTAAGCACCTTACGTGAGATGATTACCAACTACTGATGCTTGAATGATATGTATTTCCTCAGACGGTGTGGAACTAGCAACTCTTCAATATATCATTTACTCGGGATGTAATTTTGTTAAAGCACAATTTGGCCATTTAAAATATCATTAGTCTCGTGATGTTGATCACGAAACAAATAAACAAGTCAGTGTCAAATTCCTCTATCAATTAATAATGGTACTTTAATTTTTTTGACCTTCGTTGCTTAATCACTATCATTTTCATTCATAACCATCAAAAAAATCAAACATCTCATTACCCTTTCATATCTCATCTCATATATCTACTGACATCGGGAAATTATTGTGAGGTTACGTAATTCGTTTTAAGAATTCAAACATTAATAACGTAAGCAACAAAAAAATGTTAAATATTCTACGACGAGATTATAATCAACAGTAATTGTCATAAATTATAAGCTCGTGAGCTCCTGCAACAGATGCTTGATAATTCCAGATCGCGTAAAAATATAAGGGAACTCGGGACGAAACGGGATACGAACTTAAAAATTAATTATACATAATTATTTAATGCGTGTGAAGATTTGGTTTGATAACAATGGAAATTTATAGAACAATATGAAATACTAAAAATGGAAAAATTATAATCAATGACTATAATAATAACGTGATGGCGACGTTTTGCCGAGCATTACAGGTGGCATCTTCAGGAAAGAATTGAGGCTTAAACTGAAACTGAATATTCTGGTTTGGGTAGCGGTGTTTATTGTGGGAAAACATTCACGCTACATAGTTCACTGTCTTTATTCTGGTGGTTGGCGAACTGGAATATTCGAAGATGGGTTGCCAAGTATTGGGAAGGTAATATCTAGAGTCATGGCTTAGATTATTTGCATGTTTCAAGAGTTTTTCACTGATACGAGTTTGGTTTGGAGCTCGGGCTAGGATTTTAGTATTTTCGAGAAGGATTTAGATTAGTGTCAAACTTATGTTCCACAAGTGTGAAGATCTACTAGTGTCACGAAGTTTTGTACAGCGATCTTGTTCTTTCATGCCAATGTAGACTTCACTGCGGGGATTCTATAAGCACCTCCTGAATGAAGAGGAGGAAGGGGATCTTTAACAGATTTGTAAGCTGAGATCGTGTTGGAAGGGTGGAAAAACCGATAGAAATATTATGCTTCTTAAGAATTTTGGAAATTCGATCTGTTATATTTTCAAAACATGGAAGATAGGCAGTGGATAAAGGGATTTGTGGCTCAGATTGATTTGAAATTTCAGATGAAGTGTATTTTTAACGGCTTTTTGAATGCTATAATGGGAGAAATTAATTGATAATAAGATAGATGAAAGGTGTTATAATTCCAATTTTGAGGATTGGGATTGGGATAAAATAACAGCTCTGTGAAGAAAGGAGTTTATGAAAGATTGCTTTTGGACAGGATGGTGATGGGAAGCACCATTGAGGTATATGTCGGTGTGAGTGGGTTTCAGATACACAGAATGGCCCAAAGTATTGTCACAGTCTGTAGACTAACTAAAACATCTAAAAACGGAAGTGAACCTTTCGATACATCGATTGGGATGTAATGAATTCAAATGATTGAGTAAGGGAACAGGATTTCCGCAACCGTGTTGCCAAATAACAAAAGTATCGACTTGAGAAGATATTAGGACCGGACAAAGTGGAGAACCCATGGCAGCTTCCGAGGACTGCATGGAAAACTTACCATGGTACAGAAAGAAAATATGTGAAAGATAGACAAAAATCAATTAACGGGAGTCCATGGAAATGTTTTTCGCAGATAACAGTTGAGAAATTTTGGAAAAGGTGTCTGGATTAAGAACATTGGTCAAAAGTAATTCGACGTCGAAGCTGTCGAGGAAATCGTCCATGTCAACTTTGGACTATTGTTTCTCAATTTTTCAGAATTGTATGTCATTTGTTCCGTTCAGCCCCATGCATGGGGCAGAAAGATAAGTTTCACCGAAAAATTAATTCAGTAAGTGGAGGAAAGTAATTCCAAAAACCAGGAACTATTCACACATACTGCTTCGTCATCTTCACTGTTAACGCCACTACACTACAAGTGTTATGTGTCGCACCCATTCCATACCACTCTGACCCAATCTTCATCTGATATTGAAAAAAACTCCACAATCAGTATCTTCTTCATTGTCATCAGTCTAATTGTCTTCAGTAATAACCTTTCTCTCTTTCACATTTTTGTTGACAGCTTTCTCGACACATTCGTTTTTTTCACACTTCCGTTAATTTTGTTGGCAAATTTTTTTTTTCTCACAAATGTTTTATCTTTTACCATTTTTTCTCATCCCTTTCTTTTGCGTAATAAGAGCATGAAGTGTATTAACGTTATTTCCGGACATCGTGTATGAAAATCTTTTTATATTGGCTCAATTCAAATGGGTATTAAATAGCGTTCGGTAACGGAAAAGAAAATATCGCATGAACATGTAATTTTCTCATATAATTTCATTAAAAGCTATTTTTTCGCTGCAAGTATATTATGAAAATCAGAAATATGCAGACGAGTAGGAGATTGCCGAAAACTACACAAACGAAACGGTGTAAACATGCAATAATTTTGAGGTCTTTTTTATGATGCTATAGCCTTTTGGTTTGACAGTCAACTTTTAGCAGATTTATTCTCATCCTTTTGTCAGTATTATCCACCTTTTGCCATTCAGTTTTCCCTCATATTTTTTTATTCTATTAAAGTGGGGAGCGTAAGGTTCTCTTATGCATAGGCCTTAGTCTTCTGAACCCTGTTTCACCTAGTGGAGCGCTTCCCACTCAAAAGAGATCACCAAGCTCCAGAAGGGAACGGGAGCGCTTCTCACTCAAGAATGTTCACCGAGGTGGACGAACAGCCACCTATCCAACATCCAGTGGAGTGTAGGTGACCGGAGAGGTGGTTACAGTCCTGAAGAGATTTGACACCTTCCCCGTTTCTAGTTTCTGGATCTTCTGTTTCGCAGAGCTCTACTGAGTTTGCTATGCATCTTGGGGGATCGCTGTTACGCATCTGTACAGAATGTGCGTTGTGTTTCCGTTTGTCCCACCTGCACAAGGGTGAATCGCTCTGATTCATTTTGTGAAGTTGGTGATTAAACGTTCCATGTCCCGTTAGTATCTGTGTCAGCAGTTTCGCATCGGTTTCAATCATATTCCGCAATTTCTGAAACCAGTCTCCCCTAATATGCGGTCCAATCTGTGCTCTAGACTACCTACAACCGTTCACTTGTTGCCACTCTTTCAAGGTTTTTGATCTAACATAGCAGTGGATTGTATAAACTACTGCTACAAACGGTTGTCCACAGGGATAAGTCATATCTCCGCTTCTGTAACTCACAAGGGGCGGTGAAGTTTCTGGGAGTAATCCTAGACTTCAAGCTCAACTGGCATGAACGCATCGAATATCGAAGGTCTTTGCGTCTTTTTGGGCGTGCAGAAGAGCTTTCAGCAGCACATGGGGATGTAAAACCTACGAAGAAACTATGTAAATAGGTGCATATATATTTGCACAGACAGCCGGGCGGATCTGGGAGCTCTCAGTCACATCAAGGGTTGTCAAAGAAAGCAAAGATACACTAGCTGAACTAGCCAGGAGAAATGAAGTGCAACTCATCTGGGTCGTTGAACACAGTGGAGCTGAAGGAAATGAAATGACCGACTCTCTGGCCAGGCGGGGGTCATACGGCGCCCCCGTCGGATTGGACCCAATGTTCGCTTTATCAAATTGCGTGGGGGTATAGCTCTTTTGGGCCAACTGAACAAAGAGTGGTCTGAACTACGGCGAGAATCACCACGCATGAGGCAGGCCAAGCTCCTCATCAAAGAGCCTGTGCCTAGGCTCTCAAAGAAACTCGTTTCTTGGAACAGAAGAGACATCAGAGAGATGACTGGAATCTTACCGATCATTGTCGTCTTAACAAACAGCTTCATACAATGGGCATCGTGAATGATCTCATATGTAGGAAACGTAGAAAAACTGAAGAAACTGCCTCAAACATTCTGTTGGAATGTCCTGCATTGACATCCCTCCGTCACTTCGGAGAATCAAAACTACTCCTAGAACTTATGGAAGCCAGAATTGGCAATATTCTGGGTTTCTGGTGGGCCACAAACTTGCTAGAATAAATTAGGCTTCTGAACTAGGGGCGCACAATGTGCCCAACTAAGTGGCCTGAGTGCATTTGGTAGCTCAAATGATGATACAGCGCCAATTTGGATGGGTCATGAACTGTTTTGAGCGCCAGGGTATTACTAACCTAAGAATATACCGATCCTGACGCGGAATTCAAACACCCAAACACCAAAGTTAGCTTACCCTGAAATACAGAAAAATAAAAACTTGTACCAGGTCTGATAGACGTTTACTGTTTACCAAATTCAATAAATTTACAATATGGAAATTAATAAGTATTCGTGAGTGAAAGAACAAGGGATTAATAATCCTAATATATGACTGAAGCTATATCTAACAATATAAAATTATACGATATTCACAAATGCTCTCTATTACTATGAATTGTCTCTATCAGAGAATCTGTATAAAAACACACAATGCAGTCATTACAATATTTGGTAAATGTGTAGTAATAATAACTCTATCGGATAGCCTGACCTTGAATTGGTGAATTTACACCCGTCTGATCAAAGGTTCTCGTACTCTGCCTAAATATGGGCCACAATCATAACAGGGGTAAGCCCTCAATTGAAAATCCATTTGGTTCGGAGTCTATCAAGGGGTTTTTTGGGCTTCAATTTTGCAAGCCCATATGCTATTTCGTTTCCCCTTTTTCCAGAGTCTTACCTTAAAAAACATTTGTAATAACTTTCCTCAATTCATGAATTGGATATATTCACATTTCCTATGTTTATAAAATAAAACTCAGATCATGAGAAATGATGTAAGCAGAGTCGCAAGAGATGCAAGTATTCTACTTTGCTGGGTCTCATCAGAACTCTGGGGCAACTATTGTTTCCATCATCTGACCACATTATAACATGAAAATACGTGCGATTTCCTGAGCCAGTCTATACTAACGTAGCATATGTTAAGACAGATTAGTTGAAGAAATGACTTATGTATTTCTACAATATTAAAACCTGCATGTCCAATGTGTAGACATGCACGTTTTAATAATGTATAAATACATGAGTAAGAATAATATCTGAAGGCTTCCTCCCTCCTATATTCAAATAAATGATGGAATATCTTGTAACTCTTCAGAAATGTTGAGGAAAGAATTAAAAGATTCATACTAGATAAATAGGTAGTACTTTCAATATAAGGTATAGCATATTACATTAATATTAAGCAATGGTAATATCAGCACAAGAACGGAATGTTTCCTGGTCGCCGCATCCTATTGCACCAGTACCATCGTCACACCATCCCCAAGAGTTACCTAAAATAAAAGTAAAAATCTTTATAGAAAAATCAATTTTGAAGGTGCAAATGTCAAAAAAAATTCTCCTACGACTAGATATAGTCTAGGAACCAGAGCGATATTGATGGTCTGAACATTAACCCGATGGCACTATAGTTTATAGTTGGAGGACGGTTCAATGACCAATTCATCCCACAGGTCGAATTGTCGCCGGCTGCTAGATCTCGAGATACAGCCTCTGCAAATTGTTTATTTTTTGACTGGAGATTAACTCTTTTCAAGTTGCGGTTACTTGAAGAGCATGCCATTCTTATACACTTCCACCATGTGCCATCATTTTTTAGCGTGTCCGTTTATCAGGCTGACCTGTTAAAATTGGACCGAAAATGGACTGCTTAACCCTCCCAAACCTGGTGTAAAATGTTCATTGCTGTTGGAAAATGCTAATATACTCTATGCCATCAAAAATTGTCGGTCGATTTCCGAGTAATTGGCCATTATTTGGACTAAAAATGTTTTTTTTTTCTCATTTGGTGGCTAAACCTTGCGGATTCCAAGGTATCATGATGGCACCATGTTGAATAACTTTATTGGAGGTCAAATAGAGATTTAAAATTATTGTCATCACTCCTTGCCTATTTCAACCCCCCAAACCACCTAAAAGTACCCCCAAAAAAATATGAATAATGTGGATAATATGACCAATTTTATGATAAATTGGTCAATTATTGAGATTCTCGCTGGGTTTAAAATCGAAACGGCCGTTTTTTATTTTTTGTTTGTTTTGGGAGGTGGTTTTATGGTTTTACACGAAATTGTGGGGCTAGACCAAAGTGTTGATTACGCCATCATGGCAAGATGCGGCAACCTAAGATCCGCCGGGCTTACATCCGA
This sequence comes from Endomychus coccineus, assembly GCA_958510875.1. NCBI lineage: Eukaryota > Metazoa > Arthropoda > Insecta > Coleoptera > Endomychidae > Endomychus > Endomychus coccineus. The sequence continues at coordinate 43,371,166 of OY294068.1, forward strand.
GACCAAGGGATTTACCGCAGCTTGCCAAGATGGCCTAATCAATACCTTGGTCTAACCCCACAATTTTGTGTGAGTACATCAAGAGATATAGAATTAAATTTTCTGAATTAAGGTATTTACCAATTACATCACATTGGTCCCATCAGAGTTTTATATTTCTGTAGATATACACCTCTGGAAGGATATTAGATCATTGATGAACACAATGCGATTTGAGCTCCGCTATAGATCAACTATTCACGCACATTCATCTAAAGTTCAATCGTTTTGAAGTGAGGAGTGTAGGTTGGAGTATCCATGATTGGCAATTATTCTTAACAGTACTCATTCAATTACAGCATCCCGGTTCTTATATATTTCAATAGAACTGACTGGGAAATGTTCTGGGTAAGTATAAACAAGTTGATGATAAATAAACCAAACTAAATTACCATCTTTGATTTCTCCGCTAATTAAATACTATTTGTGATTTGCTTATTTATGTTTATTTGAAGTAGTTGTAAATGAAATAAAGCTTATTGAAAATTTCCTAGTCACATTTGAATCCAAAATAGTACTCAATTTACACTGGATATTGGTTAGGTCTAATGAAACACTCGGAGAAGTGATAAATGTTGATAAAATATTTCCATTAAAAAACAAATTTTTCTACAAACGCTTAACAAAGTAGCCTTTGACGCTTTCAGATTTCAACGCAAAGTTGACGTTTTCCGTGAAATGTCATTTTGTGACAGCATTTGCGCTCTAAAGCGGAAATATTTCGAAAACGCTCGCTTCTCCAACGTATTTCTGCATGATGATTGATGATAGTGACAGTGAATTATCAAACATTCCTCCTGATGTAGCAGAAAGTGCAAAAATTGTTACTTTGAATCTCCTACCAGAGAAATCAAGGAAGAAATATGAATTACAATACGGTAAATTCATGACGTGGTGCCAGTCGAAGAAGGTGAATAAGTATTCAGAAAACGTATTACTGGCTTATTTTGGAGAAAAATCATTGATTTGTAAGTCATCAACTCTTTGGTCTACGTATTCGATGATACGGACATGCTTGAATGTTAAAAATAACATCGAAATCAATAAGTATCCTAAACTTATCGCATTTCTGAAGAAACAGTCTGTTGGATATAAAGCGAAAAAATCCAAAACATTCACCACTGAAGATATTCACAAATTTTTACAAGAAGCGCCCGATGAAGAATATCTACTAAAAAAGGTAAATTTTAATATTTCATGCTCTTAGTAGTTTGAGAAGCGGTTAGTATTTTTTTGAATTCAGTGCAATTTGGTTAGCATAGACATTTGGAATAGCTATTAATTGCAGTTTTTTTTATAGGTTATTCTAATTATGGGTATTGCTGGTGCCTGCAGGCGCGATGAGTTGGTCAAAATGGAGATTGGTGACATAGAAGATAAGGATTCTATTTTAATAGTCCGAATTCCCGATTCAAAAACGAGAATAAGCCGTGTTTTTACGATTGTTGGTCATAATGAAGAGAATTCAGTTGATTATCTTTCAATTTGTAAAAAATATATTGCACTCAGAAAACATTGTCTGAATAACAATACTGTCCAACGTCTATTTTTACGTTATGAAAAAGGTAGATGTATGAAACAAGTTGTGGGTATGAATACAATCGGCAAGACTCCCAGTGACATTGCTGAATATTTGAAATTGCCCGAGCATAATTTATATACTGGACACTGTCTCCGACGAACCTCTGCTACTTTATTGGTGAATGGTGGAGGTGACCTAATACAACTGAAAAAACATGGTGGATGGAAAAGTAACAATGTAGCAGAAGGCTACATAGATGATTCAATCAACAATAAGATTGAAACTACCAAGAGAATATTCTCAAGACCATCTACATCTCGTTCTGTAGATTTCCAATATTCGGGGGAATTAATGTTAGATAAATCTACTGATCGTCCATCAGGTTCAGGAATAATAATTAAAGAGTGTCACAATTGTATATTCAATTTTAGTAAAGTCAATGATAAATTAAATCAACATTAATCAGGAATTTATAAACTGTACTTGATGTACTTTTGTTGAATAAAGCATCTGGTGTTTTTTCTTTTTTTTTCTTTTTTTTCTGAAAACTGCGTTTGTAGAAAAAATCTTGTGTGTATTTCGAGCACAATGTGTCATTGTCGCTCTCCAAAGATTACCGCGCTCCGCTTTGCGTCGCGCGGTAACTCTCTTTGTCGAGCGACAATATATCACTTTGCGCTCTTAATACACAAATAGCTATTATCTCACATTTAGGAAGTAAACAAATATATCGAATTGGAAATGATGCGGATTCTTTCACTTCCAATATTCAAAAAAGAATTGAATACAGGTATTTGAATACCGTCTGAAGATGACGTAATAACGCTGAAACTCGAGTAACGGAAATTACAAATAAAAGTTATATCAACATGGTAGTGCTTACTTTTACATTATGAATATAATTTATTCACTCATCTTCATTACTATCTAACTAGTAAACGTAAACATTGGGTTACTATAAACTTCAGTAGAAAAGAAGAAATCCGCATATGACATCACCGGGAATCTGTCAATCTTTTACTGTTCTGTTCATTTTGTTTTAAAGTTTAAAATATAATCTTTTATCAAGGTATTGGGAAGATTGGTCGATGTACACTTTTCCACAATCTTTATCAGGATAAAAGATTGAATAGGCATAAATAGGCACTTAGTAAACATATACAAAATTTGAATGTTGGAAAAAATAATGATATACGTTTAATATTAGAAAGTATCCACATTTAGAAGAAACAATTGCGTTAATAATAAAATTGATTCTAATCTTTCAAAACTTTTTAATACTCTGATTCAAACTTAGCCAAATTCAGATATTTCGAATTACCACTTTGTGTTGTCTATTTAATTCAATATAAAAATATAATGTATTATCTGAAATTGTTACATTTATGACAGTAATTTTTAACTAGAATGCATTAAAATTTTCAGACGGATATGTCATTTAATTCTGTTTTGACACCAATCGAAAGCAAGCAACCATGAAAATTTTTGTAAACAGTGAATTTCGCGTCTTGATTAAACATTATTTTTTGCGTCGAAAATCATTACGCAAACCAAAGCATCGCTTGTTAAACATTACGGGAACTCTTCACCATCGAGTGGAACGATTCCCAAGTGGTTTACTGATTTTCGTCGTGGTAGTATGATCATAAAGAATGCCGAACGTTTTGGTCGTCCGATTGAGGTTACAACGCCAGAAATCGTTGATAAAATCCATGGTACGATATTGGAAGATCGACGAGTTCAAGTGCACGAGATTGCTGCGGCTATGGGCATCTCAACCAAACGGGTACGGAACATTTTGCATAAAGTTTTGAATATGAGAAAGCTATGTGGCAGATGGGTGCCGCATTTGCTTTCTGTTGACAACAAGCGCGACCATGTGACAACTTCAAAGGAGTGTTTGACGATGTACAAGCGCAATAAGAAGAACTTTTTGCGCTCTTTCGTAACCTTGGCGAAACATGGATCCATCACAACATACCAGAGCCCGAAGAACAGTCGAAACAGTGGACTTGTCCTGATGAATCTAAGCCGAAAAAGGCCAAAGTGGGGTTATCGGCCAACAAAGTCATGGCGACAGTTTTTTGAGATGCACACGGTATCGTCAATATCGATTACCCTGAAAAGGGCAAAGCAATCACTGGCGTATATTATGCGGAGCTGTTGGATTGATTCAACGTCTATTTGAAGCGTAAGCGGCCGCATTTGACAAAGAAAAAAGTGATCTTCCACCAGGACAACGCACCGGCGCACAGGTCCGCAGTTGAAATAGCAAAATTGCATGAATTGCATTACGAATTGGGTCGTCATCCACCATATTCTCCAAATTTGTCCCCTGCAATTTTTATCTATTTCCAAATTCAAACAACGATGAGGTCATCGCTGAAACAAATCCCTATTTTGAAGAATTACCGAAATCGTATTCTTATTTGGAAGGAATCGAAAAATTTGATAAACGTTGGACGAAGTGTATCAGGCTACAAGGAGATTATGTTGAGAAATAAATAAGTTTTAACCTATTAAATCATTTCTTGTTTCATTTCACCGTGACCTCATTCATATCTGGCAGAAGTATTTCTCATTCTTGATCTTGAACATTGTCATTATCATAATTTTATAATTTTCAAATTTGCGATTCATTATGTGGTGATCTGGAGTTGTTGGAGCTATATTTTGAACAAGGGCTTTGGGATGTTACAACACCCTTTCGAAACAATCAATTGAGATATGGAAAAGTTGGTTTCATCCTTCAAGATGCTAGGAAAAATGTATGGCTACTTTTGAGCAATTCGCGGTATACACTGCTGAGAAATAATAATAATAATGATAATAATAATAACGTTTATTTCAATATGCAGTTAGTTACAATACAAAAGTTCAATAATTTTGTATTAAAATTGATTCAACCTTTCATTCAAGCGGTCACAACTGGTACTGGCAAGTTAGGACATATTTTGTGTGTAAACACTTACTTGCCTCAAGTAATCAGTTAGCTATTGGTTCAAAAACTGCTAAGAATAACTTAACCAATGTCAACGCAGCTTAAGACTCTAGGTCACACGAATTAGGTACCAGATTATTTGTATTTTGGTGGTTTTGTAGAATGTCCTTCTTCATACTGCACTACTAACAACCATCGACTCGATTATACAAACATTAGACAGAAACGAAGATCTCACTATGATAAACCTAGATCTGAGTAAAGCTTTTGATTCGGTACCACATAACATACTGCTTGACAAGCTATATTACTATGGATTTAGAGGTCAAAGTTATCAGCTGCTAAAATCCTACCTTGAAAATAGAACGCAAGTCGTATATTGGAAGGGAAAATTATCCACTAGGTTAGAAGTACAATATGGTGTTCCACAAGGGTCCATAATTGGACCTATACTCTTCATCATTTTCATCAATGATCTAAATATACAAAAAGCTCTACTGCAAAGTAATTATTGTGACGACTCATCATATCTAATAAACGGGAGTACAAAGCAAGAAGTGGATGATAAAACGGAAGAAGTGATAGTGGAGGCAGAGGATTGGTTTGCAGCAAACAAGTTAAAATGCAACAAAAATAAAACAACAAAACTCAATTTCTCTAATGCTGAAAGGTGCACTGCAAATTTCTTAGGGATACACATCGATAATCGTTTAACATGGTCCACGCATATTGAAGCAACTTGTAAGAAATTGTCAAGAGCACTTTACAGTATCAGAAGACTTAAAAACATTTGCACTAAATCTGTAATCAAAACAGCATATTATGCAAACGTAAACAGCTTATTGGCTTATGGCATTCTAATATGGGGAGGATCCTGTGAACTGAATAAATTATTCATCCTACAAAAGAAAGCCATCAGAATAATATGTAGCCTTGAAAATAGAACATCCTGCAGATATTCCTACATAAAAGAGAAGATACTTACACTACCTTGTCTCTATATTCTGGAATGTCTCAAGTATGTGTACGACAATCACGATAAATATATCAAAAATGGAAACTTCCATCAGTTCAACACCCGCAACAAAGATGTCTTGCAGATACCTCTACACAAAAGAAAATCCACACAACAATTTGTAGATTATTGGGGGGTAAAACTTTACAACAAAATTCCACAAGACATAAAAAACAAAAACAGAAAGCAATTTACTTTGTGGTGTAAAAATGTGCTCGTCAGTGGTGGGTACTACAGTATAGACGAGTTTCTTTTGAGCAGCAAACTCTTATTGTGTTAATGCTACATATGTTACAATTATCAGTTGTTCATTTCTAATTTTAACTTTTTTAATTTTTAACTTTTATATACAATCCTATAGATTTCACAATTGACATGTCATGTACTGTTTTGATGACAATAAATTCTATCTATCTATCTATCTATCTATCATAATAACAATATATGGACGAATATTGGATTACAAAGACATGAATGTCAATGTGTTGTCTGTCATAGAGAGTCTGAACCTTTGATAATGTTCTATTATTCTATGTATGTCATGTAAATTGTACTTGATTATATTAGTTGTCACAAACGTCAAAATAATTCTCCTTTTCATCCCTTTAGCTCCCGTTTGGGATTGAGTTTAGAAAAATCCGTTCTTAGCGGATGCCTACGTCGTATAAGAAACATTTTCAGTGTAATCCTATTTTGTTTTATAGACAAATTATTAATGAACTAATATTCTGTTATCAGAAGATTCGCGTTAATAATTCAGTAATTGTATTGTTGATTTTGAAAACCTTCAAGTAAGTACCTGCTTTGTAAGTCCATCGCATCACACATTGTTCACACGTCAATTCTTCTGGAAGTCTGAGTTGCACGTTAACAATATAGTCCGTGATAATGACTGGATAGGAATCGGAACCATCAGCAAATTTCAAGTCCGAAAAACAGTCTTCCGTCTCTGGTTTTTTGGTATCTTGTAGCTTACACAAACTGGAAACAGATGATCATCAATTCAAAATAATGTAAATTAGAAACTAATAATAAGTCAACTTTATTAAAATGAGTTTTCACTTAAGAACAATTTCAAATTACCCATCTGGCGTTTCGCAGTATAATAAATGGGATAATTTCAAACATTCCAAAGTTTCGTTTCGAAACTCAATATAGACAGATAAAATATAACTGCTTCAGAAACAAATTGATATAGAATACATAATATATTAACACTATCAAATTATATCAATCCAATCATTCGTATTATAATTACTTATTGCAAACTTACACGGTTCAAATATATTGATTTTATAATTTCTATCATGTGATATTAATAAAATTCAATCTAACATAAAAATGTTTGATGTGTCGAATAATGCAATTTCTGGACAACATTCAATGGAATACATGAAAACGATTTACATGTCTAAAAATGTACCCACTTCAAACTTCATAACCCCAAAATAGAATTTTCACCACGTATTCATATGAATTCAAAATATCGTAATGTACGTGGTGTCTATACAAATACCTTGTGTGTCCCTATATTCCAATTATTAGTACTACACATCATCATATAATTTCACAGTGGCGGCTGGTACTAAAGGGCACGAGGGCACATGCCCTTCCAACCACCAACGTCCCCACCCAACAACCAAGATGAACACAGAAAGAAATCCGCATGCATTATTTTATTCCGCACGTCAGGCGCATGCAATGCTAACGCTCAAAACTATGTTCCGGGGAACGTTCTGAAGTGTACCTATTTCATGATTAGGCTTACTACGGTTATCTTCGCTATATGAGGTTGTACCGTCAGATTGGGGCACAAAGTGGCGTATCTCCAATGAACGTCTTGCCTTCATAGTGTACAATGTGTGAATTCAATTCGAAGACGTAAAATCTGAAGTGACGTCTATTATCAATGATGGAAGTTAATTGTGTGTAAAATCTTTTACAGAACCCGCAATCATTTGAAGAAAAACTTTTAATTAAAAAGAAAAGAATGTCTATTCCTGATCTTCAAATAAACCATACTTCCACAAGTAAAACCCGAACTTACAATAGAGTATTCAACCAGAATTTCTATGAAAAATACGTGTGGATGTGCTAGTGTTCAGTAACAAATAAATTATTTTGTTTTATGTGCTTAATTTCTGAAAAAGAGGCTAGTGCGTGGAGTAAGCAAGGGTTGAATGATTTAAAACACATCGCAGAAAGGGCAAAGAAACACGAAAATTTCGTTTGTCACATGAATGCATGCATGGATTCTAGTGTTTTAGGCAAAGTGGACATTCGTGAATAGTTAGACAGTGCTTATTTGCAACATAAAATTAGGTACCTACAACAGAGTTGTGGAAAAAACTTGTCATATTTTGCGCCGATTAATTTTGTGTGTAAAATTTTGCGGAGCCTTTGGATTGGCGTACGGAGCCATGATGAGACATTGACGTCGCAAAATCCAGGTATTTATGTAGGCTTAATCAACTTTGCAGCTGAATTAGACACTGTACAGACTGTGCTCCCAATACATATGAAAGAGTCGGGTTCACAAGTGCTTAAAGGCATCTCAAAAACTATTCAAAACGAATTGCTGGATGCAAATTTACAAGCAGGAAATATTAAAAATAATTAAATCTGCAACTTTCACTGCTTTGGAGGCCGATGAAACTTCAGACACCTTTAATCATCAGCAAATGGTTGTTATTATTCGATACGTGTTTAATGGACAAATTTTTGAACGCTTTTGGTCTTCTTTTAAGCCGGGTGGACATGATGAGCGCGATGACTTGTTCGACATAGGTGGTATTTGGCCACTTTTAGTGTTCATAACAGACAACAACCTAAAAAAGGTTTTGACGGAAACATACAAACTGTATGATATTATTTGTACAACGCCCATGTCGATAGCAAAATGTGAACGATGTTTTTCCACCCTCTAACGCATTTAAACTTTCCTGAGAACCACAATGTCAGAAGATCGACTGAACGGATTAGCGGTCCTATCAATAGAAAAGAAGTTCGTCCAGACTATCCCTTATTTTTATAACAAAGTCATAGACGTTTTTTCCAGCATAAAAAAATAGGAGAATGGATTTCATGTGCAAAAAGTAGGTAAGTTTTTCTTGTGCCCACCCTCTTTCATAACTCCCGATCCGCCACTGTAATTTCATCATCTCAGGAAGTCACATATAAGGTATAAGATGATTACAGATTACTTACAACTGAGCACAGATAGGAAATCTGTGCAATCAAGTTTCTTGATTAACATTTACCACGAATAACTAAGTGGATAGTTACCTGAAATGCATCGTTCCTAGATGGTTAGCAGTTAATGTAACAGATACGTTAACCACACTACCAGCATCGTAATTCCTGAAAATTATTCCGTTACCATAATGTCCAGTATTTTCATTTCTTCGAGGTTTCGGAGAAGCCCAATTGTCTCCACATTCACCACATTTTCCACCATTTTCTCCATACATAATCTAAAAAGAAAATCAGTAAGTAACTGTATTTTTGATTGTTGTTCCGTTAGTAGTCGTTTATGCTCGGTGAAATCAAAACAAACGATACAAGCAGCATATAATTTAAAAATTATTCTAGTGGAACTGAAGACAATCTCACATAAAGGTAAGCATTTAATTAAATGTATCCAAATAAGATATAAATAATGATATAAAATTAAATTATGAATAAAACTGCTGCATATTTGGATATGTCATCAATTAATCTCCAAAAACAAGGCAAGAAAAGTGAATTTGATGTAAAATTGTTTCGTGTATATATCACAACAAATTGTTTTCAAGATGTATTGAAATTTCGCTTATAAATACATATATTTTATTCAAATTGTTTATGAATATATACATATTTGATTTAAATCGTTTTGAAATGTATTTTACAAATTCATAAACCTTAATATTCTATTTTACAAATCAACAAATTTTCTAATGCGTTTGATGGTGTAAATAAAGTATATATTTGAAAAGAAGAAAACTCATCGGAATTAGACATAAAAATGGTCTGAAACGTAAAAATTTTAAGCAGCATACGGACCTGGTTCGACTTCAAGAACACTAATTTCACAACCCGCAAATGAACGGGGGGTGATTTGCGATTCACGTGAAAAATATGAATTTTGTAGAAAATTATCAGTAGAGCAAAGTTGTAGAGCGGAAAATTTCCTATTTTTATGTTCCGAAACTTTTTTTTGAAATTTCGTATTTTCACCGCTAGAACGCGCCATAGAAGGTGCGCGGCTATAGATAATCAGATTTTAAAGTGATTTTGTTGTTTTTGTAAATGCCAAGCCAGACATTAAATTCTTCTTGAAAATTCCTAGATCTTGTACCATGAGGGGTTTTCATTTGCTCATAAGAAACTGAACAACAACGAAAACTTTCTCCAGCAAATATTGTGGAGAGATGAAGCAAATTTTACTTGACGTATAGTTATTAATTTTCACAATTTACGTTTTTTGGGCAAATGAAAATCCTCATGGTGCAAGATCTAGGAATTTCCAAGAAGAATTCAGTGTCTTTATCTAACTAACTGCCGTTGCATTTTCAGAATTTTTGGAAAATAATCACGAAAACATATGGGAGGAAACACCACTCAATGAGGGAACAAATGCATCAGTACAATGCCCATTTTGGGAGACAAGTGCGAGAATCTCTATATAGGAAGTACCGTGAAAGATGGATTGGTAGAGGTGGTCCAGTTGCATGGCCTCCTCGATCACCTGACCGCCTCTGAACTTTTTTGTTTGGGGTTATTTGAAATATAAAGTTTATGCGAAGCTGGTTCATAATAGTATTCGTATTCGAAGGGCTTGTGGTGAAATAAAAAATAGGATGTTAATTCGAACAAGAAGGTCGTTCAGAAATCGATGTCGCCGTTGCGTTGAGGTAAATGGATACCATTTTCAGCATAACCCTGATTAGAATAATCAAAATAGCTCGAACAGGAAGCCTCATGTATCAGGAATACTTTCTTATAGAAAATGAATCAATAAATTTGCATACAATAATAATTTCCGACCATTGGCATAGAAGTTCAAGGAATTTAAATGCGTACAAAACCCCATAACTACACTACTGTATTTGCCTCAGAAACATTTTGGCACCAAAATAATTTTTCATCCCGTAAAACTAAAGTGTACCAAGTTTGAACTAAAAATCTTCATTTGCTTAGAGGATAATGAAAAAAATTTAATAACTTTTCAAAACTTCAACACCCTGTTTCAGGGGTGACGTTCTGAGAACACTCAACGAAGAAGACTTCCAGCACTGCTTTGAGCAGTGGATGACACGTATGGAGAAGTGTAGAGATAGAGGGGGTGTATATTGAAGGGGATAAGTGAAAATTTTTAATAAATTTGAAATAAAAATTTTTACAGCATCAGTCCGGCTATTTAATAGCCACACCCACACCTCGTATAAGCACATTTTGGAAGGGTACGCGAACGTTAATTCAAATCAACCAGTCCTTAATATTTATTTATCTCAAGATTAACAAACGTAGCAAGTACATTATTAACACATGTAGCACTTGAAATAAAGTGCGTTCTATTCTATCGCACAAATATGTGAAATCAATTCAGCGGTTTATTCAGCCAATTCTTCATTCAAAAATTCAAATCTCAATAAGTCTTCGATAAACAATATAAACAAGTACAATCTTCAAGCCGCGATTGTCGGAGACACTCAGATAATGAATTAACTATCTCATACTATTTACCTTCAAATGAACAATCAGACAAAATGTCTGAGAAAATGTTTCCGAAATACAATTTGAACGTACTTATATAAATGGGTACGATGTCTTTCTAACATATTATCAAACATTCAGTGTTGGCGCTTCTATTAGAAAGTATAATTTTCCAAAGGAACACTGTATCTAATATAACATTTGAATTGTATACGTGATTCTAATTCACTTCACTCGATAAACGTATATATCTATGTTGTATAGTTTTTGAGATATTAATCATTTAATATTATTATACTGACAAAACATTACTTTGTAAAAATCTGTAGATCTTCATATTTTATAATTTTCAAAAGCTCATATCCCGGTCATGATTAACCAGTGTTATATCCTTCAATTAAATTTTAAGTGTAATATTAACCTAACCTAACCTAACCTAACTATAGGGAGTATCAAAATTGATTTCATTTCGATCGGCTAGAAAAATCACTAAAAGTTTTTTTTCTAAGGAATGAGACTGCTGGGATAAAATCAATTTAATGTGTTAACCTAGTGCGCCATCACATCATTGCATGAGTAAACCAAACATTATTAATAATAATAGAGAATAATAGCAATATTTGAACAAAGCAATCCTTTGTCAAATTGAGATCATAAATGAAATTTACAAGAATACCAGGAATACTTGCATGTTCTTTACTTGTCTGTACACCACTTTTATTATTCAACCTATCATTTTTCATTTGTATATCGGAAGTAACAGGTCTCTTATAAGTAAATTCTCTATAAATAGACATACTAAAGTTATTAATAAACTATAAAAGAGTTCACAATGTAGATATATTGTAGCACTATGGATAACAAATAATCACCCTTATCCGCTACAAATACTATTAAAGTACTGAGGACCTTCCGGCTACCAAGTAGCCATCATCAGAGTAAACTAAATTATAAATCAAAATGTGTCTGTTTGAATACTATTTGGGGATTATAATGTAAACAATGGGTTACCCCCAGCTGGAGATAGATCGGAATTTAATAAATTGCTTTTTTGTTTATACATTTCCATCCCTTCTAAATTACCTAGATATTTTTCTTTATATGGACAAAATGTTCTATATAACGAGTTAAAATGTTCGTTCTAGTTTCACCCATATAGAATTTTGAATACGACTCACAATTGATTTTGTAAATCCCGGATTTGTCGAAATCGGAAACTTTATCAAAGATGTTGCCTAAGTGGTGTTTTAGCTTGTTCTTACATCTATCTATAAAGTGCTTGTATTGCAAACTTATGGAACAAACTATGAAATATATTAATAAGTGAAGAATGATAAGTCAAACTTTTGAATTTTATTGAAGTACCGGGATATCAAAAATTATCTTGGTCAAGGGTGGTTGTGGAATCTAAAACGTGTGTCTTACTTTACGTTTGAAATAATTATGTCACTGTCACACTGACATCATCAATAACCTACAAATTTCATACCTATTTATTTCAGTTGTAAAACAATAATGAACTACAAATTAAAAATTATCTTGGTCAATGGTGGTTGTGGAATCTAAAACGTGTGTCTTACTTTACATTTGAAATAATTATGTCACTGTCACACTGACATCATCAATAACCTACAAATTTCATACCTATTTATTTCAGTTGTAAAACAATAATGAACTACAAATTAAAAATTATCTTGGTCAATGGTGGTTGTGGCATCTAAAACGTGTGTCTTACTTTACATTTGAAATAATTATGTCACTGTCACACTGACATCATCAATAACCTACAAATTTCATACCTATTTATTTCAGTTGTAAAACAATAATGAACTACAAATTAAAAATTATCTTGGTCAATGGTGGTTGTGGAATCTAAAACGTGTGTCTTACTTTACGTTTGAAATAATTATGTCACTGTCACACTGACATCATCAATAACCTACAAATTTCATACCTATTTATTTCAGTTGTAAAACAATAATGAACTACAAATTAAAAATTATCTTGGTCAATGGTGGTTGTGGAATCTAAAACGTGTGTCTTACTTTACATTTGAAATAATTATGTCACTGTCACACTGACATCATCAATAACCTACAAATTTCATACCTATTTATTTCAGTTGTAAAACAATAATGAACTACAAATTAAAAATTATCTTGGTCAATGGTGGTTGTGGCATCTAAAACGTGTGTCTTACTTTACATTTGAAATAATTATGTCACTGTCACACTGACATCATCAATAACCTACAAATTTCATACCTATTTATTTCAGTTGTAAAACAATAATGAACTACAAATTAAAAATTATCTTGGTCAATGGTGGTTGTGGAATCTAAAACGTGTGTCTTACTTTACATTTGAAATAATTATGTCACTTTCACACTGACATCATCAATAACCTACAAATTTCATACCTATTTATTTCAGTTGTAAAACAATAATGAACTACAAATTAAAAATTATCTTGGTCAAGGGTGGTTGTGGAATCTAAAACGTGTGTCTTACTTTACGTTTGAAATAATTATGTCACTGTCACACTGACATCATCAATAACCTACAAATTTCATACCTATTTATTTCAGTTGTAAAACAATAATGAACTACAAATTAAAAATTATCTTGGTCAATGGTGGTTGTGGCATCTAAAACGTGTGTCTTACTTTACATTTGAAATAATTATGTCACTGTCACACTGACATCATCAATAACCTACAAATTTCATACCTATTTATTTCAGTTGTAAAACAATAATGAACTACAAATTAAAAATTATCTTGGTCAATGGTGGTTGTGGAATCTAAAACGTGTGTCTTACTTTACATTTGAAATAATTATGTCACTTTCACACTGACATCATCAATAACCTACAAATTTCATACCTATTTATTTCAGTTGTAAAACAATAATGAACTACAAATTAAAAATTATCTTGGTCAATGGTGGTTGTGGAATCTAAAACGTGTGTCTTACTTTACGTTTGAAATAATTATGTCACTTTCACACTGACATCATCAATAACCTACAAATTTCATACCTATTTATTTCAGTTGTAAAACAATAATGAACTACAAATTAAAAATTATCTTGGTCAATTGTGGTTGTGGAATCTAAAACATGTGTGTTACTTCACATTTGAAATAATTATGTCACTGTCACACTGATATCATCAATAACCTACAAATTTCATACCTATTTATTTCAATTGTAAAACAATAATGAACTACAAATTAAAAATTATCTTGGTCAATGGTGGTTGTGGAATCTAAAACGTGTGTCTTAATTTACGTTTGAAATAATTATGTCACTGTCACACTGATATCATCAATAACCTACAAATTTCATACCTATTTATTTCAATTGTAAAACAATAATGAACTACAAATTAAAAATTATCTTGGTCAATGGTGGTTGTGGAATCTAAAACGTGTGTCTTAATTTACGTTTGAAATAATTATGTCACTGTCACACTGACATCATCAATAACCTACAAATTTCATACCTATTTATTTCAGTTGTAAAACAATAATGAACTACAAATTAAAAATTATCTTGGTCAATGGTGGTTGTGGAATCTAAAACGTGTGTCTTACTTTACATTTGAAATAATTATGTCACTTTCACACTGACATCATCAATAACCTACAAATTTCATACCTATTTATTTCAGTTGTAAAACAATAATGAACTACAAATTAAAAATTATCTTGGTCAATGGTGGTTGTGGAATCTAAAACGTGTGTCTTACTTTACGTTTGAAATAATTATGTCACTTTCACACTGACATCATCAATAACCTACAAATTTCATACCTATTTATTTCAATTGTAAAACAATAATGAACTACAAATTAAAAATTATCTTGGTCAATGGTGGTTGTGGAATCTAAAACGTGTGTCTTAATTTACGTTTGAAATAATTATGTCACTGTCACACTGATATCATCAATAACCTACAAATTTCATACCTATTTATTTCAATTGTAAAACAATAATGAACTACAAATTAAAAATTATCTTGGTCAATGGTGGTTGTGGAATCTAAAACGTGTGTCTTAATTTACGTTTGAAATAATTATGTCACTGTCACACTGACATCATCAATAACCTACAAATTTCATACCTATTTATTTCAGTTGTAAAACAATAATGAACTACAAATTAAACATTATCTTGGTCAATGGTGGTTGTGGAATCTAAAACGTGTGTCTTACTTTACATTTGAAATAATTATGTCACTTTCACACTGACATCATCAATAACCTACAAATTTCATACCTATTTATTTCAGTTGTAAAACAATAATGAACTACAAATTAAAAATTATCTTGGTCAATGGTGGTTGTGGCATCTAAAACGTGTGTCTTACTTTACATTTGAAATAATTATGTCACTGTCACACTGACATCATCAATAACCTACAAATTTCATACCTATTTATTTCAGTTGTAAAACAATAATGAACTACAAATTAAAAATTATCTTGGTCAATGGTGGTTGTGGAATCTAAAACGTGTGTCTTACTTTACATTTGAAATAATTATGTCACTTTCACACTGACATCATCAATAACCTACAAATTTCATACCTATTTATTTCAATTGTAAAACAATAATGAACTACAAATTAAAAATTATCTTGGTCAATGGTGGTTGTGGAATCTAAAACGTGTGTCTTAATTTACGTTTGAAATAATTATGTCACTGTCACACTGACATCATCAATAACCTACAAATTTCATACCTATTTATTTCAGTTGTAAAACAATAATGAACTACAAATTAAAAATTATCTTGGTCAATGGTGGTTGTGGAATCTAAAACGTGTGTCTTACTTTACATTTGAAATAATTATGTCACTTTCACACTGACATCATCAATAACCTACAAATTTCATACCTATTTATTTCAGTTGTAAAACAATAATGAACTACAAATTAAAAATTATCTTGGTCAATGGTGGTTGTGGAATCTAAAACGTGTGTCTTACTTTACGTTTGAAATAATTATGTCACTTTCACACTGACATCATCAATAACCTACAAATTTCATACCTATTTATTTCAATTGTAAAACAATAATGAACTACAAATTAAAAATTATCTTGGTCAATGGTGGTTGTGGAATCTAAAACGTGTGTCTTAATTTACGTTTGAAATAATTATGTCACTGTCACACTGACATCATCAATAACCTACAAATTTCATACCTATTTATTTCAGTTGTAAAACAATAATGAACTACAAATTAAAAATTATCTTGGTCAATGGTGGTTGTGGAATCTAAAACGTGTGTCTTACTTTACATTTGAAATAATTATGTCACTTTCACACTGACATCATCAATAACCTACAAATTTCATACCTATTTATTTCAGTTGTAAAACAATAATGAACTACAAATTAAAAATTATCTTGGTCAATGGTGGTTGTGGAATCTAAAACGTGTGTCTTAATTTACGTTTGAAATAATTATGTCACTGTCACACTGATATCATCAATAACCTACAAATTTCATACCTATTTATTTCAATTGTAAAACAATAATGAACTACAAATTAAAAATTATCTTGGTCAATGGTGGTTGTGGAATCTAAAACGTGTGTCTTAATTTACGTTTGAAATAATTATGTCACTGTCACACTGACATCATCAATAACCTACAAATTTCATACCTATTTATTTCAGTTGTAAAACAATAATGAACTACAAATTAAAAATTATCTTGGTCAATGGTGGTTGTGGAATCTAAAACGTGTGTCTTACTTTACATTTGAAATAATTATGTCACTTTCACACTGACATCATCAATAACCTACAAATTTCATACCTATTTATTTCAGTTGTAAAACAATAATGAACTACAAATTAAAAATTATCTTGGTCAATGGTGGTTGTGGAATCTAAAACGTGTGTCTTACTTTACGTTTGAAATAATTGTCACTTTCACACTGACATCATCAATAACCTACAAATTTCCTACCTATTTATTTCAGTTGTAAAACAATAATGAACTACAAATTAAAAATTATCTTGGTCAATGGTGGTTGTGGAATCTAAAACGTGTGTGTTACTTTACATTTGAAATAATTATGTCACTGTCACACTGATATCATCAATAACCTACAAATTTCATACCTATTTATTTCAATTGTAAAACAATAATGAACTACAAATTAAAAATTATCTTGGTCTAGGGTGGTTGTGGAATGTAAAACGCGTGTAAGTCATTGTACTGAAATTTTCTAATCCAGTTTTTGAATCATGCCTCTTACCACACAGCACAAAATTTTCATGATTGAAGCATATTTTCGAACGGGTGTGCTAGCTAATGGACATTGGCAATACAGTCAACGTTTGTGTTTGGACAATTTTCGACAGCACTTTCCAAACGTGACAATATTACCGGACAATTTTTATGCGTGCCTTACAAATTGTGTTGAAGTGTTTCGCGAAACTGGTTGTGTGACTCATAAAAAAGGTGCTGGTAGACCAAGAGTTCGTACAGAATAAGTTGTCAACGTATGGAAGAAGAGTCTGCAAATCTTTTGAGCTTCAACAAGGAATAGTTCAGCAATGTGCAACCATAACGCCAGAAATGCTGCAAAACGGTTTTCACAGCATGAGGATGCGCGTCAACTTGTGCATCGAACAAAATGGGGGACATTTCCAACAATTAATGTAATTTAGTTTTTCTTGTTACTAAAACCGTTATTTCATAATTCGTAGTTCATTATTGCTTTACAACTGAAATAAATAGCTATGAAATTTGTAGGTTATTGATGATATCAGTGTGACAGTGACATAATTATTTCGAACGTAAAGTAAGACACACGTTTTAGATTCCACAACCACCCTTGACCAAGATAATTTTTGATATTCCGGAATTTGGTTAGTTGGTTACCACTACGTAAAAGTTAAGTAATTGTGCTCCATACATAAAGATGTAAGATCACGTATTCTGTGCAGTTTCTAACGGGGATCTTAATATTTGAAAGCCATTTATTCAGAATCTTTATCGACTCAGGGATTGGAGTATTTGTAAATAGTGAAACAACATTAAATGAAACGAGAGTATCACCAAGTTCAAGTTTGAAATCTTTCAATTTTGTTGTATGCCTTCACTAACCATTTTGCTATGTTATACGTAGAACAATTCTGTTTGAAATGATTGGTCTCATGGAATTACCCGGTTTATGAATCTTAGGTAAGCAATACAGTTTGGGAAGATTAGGATTTGAAAATATAAGTTTTTAATTCAAATTATCAGAGATTACAGCTGTACCACAAATCTTTGATCAATAATTTAATTTCTAAACGAAAAATGAAATTAGAACGTAGCCAACTAACCAAACTAGAGCCATCACCTTCATATAAATACAATAAAATTCGAAAGATTCACTTATCATTCTTCAGTAATTATTAAATTTCATAGTTTGTTCTCTAAATTTGGAATACACCCAGTTCTTAGATGTAAGAACAAGCTAAAACACCGTTTAAACAACACCTTTGATAAAGTTTCCGATTTCGATAAATCCGGAATTGTGAGTCGTGTTGAAAATGCTATGTGGGTCAAACTAGAAGAAACATTCTAACTCGTTATAATAAACATTTTGTCCATATAAAGAACAATAATGGTGAAAAATCAGCGGTAGCCGAACATATTTTGAATACAGGTCATACCTCACACCATTTCTCAAGAAATAAAACACAGTAGACAAATATCTAGGTAATTTAGAAGTTACTAACAAAGTAACAACGTGTTTTATTTGTTCGAATAATTCTTCTTATTTTAATCAACACTCATGATTTTGTCATCGGTTTTAAGAGCCCAGTATCAATGATGATATATCAGGATGATATCCGCGCCTATTATTTCATAACTCAGTCAAAATGCACTCTGTTATCTTGTAAGTAATGACTAAAATATTTACAAATTATTTGCAGAATTGAACGTTTGAAGGCACTTAGTGACCAGGCGAATCGAACAGGACAAACCATAATTTACAAATTTACCATTCCCGGAAACATTTTTTATAGTTGATTTATATATAATTATATATATATATACAGATACAGATTTATACAGGATGTCAAAACATGTGTATTAAACTTTATGGGGGTAGAATAGCCCATTTGCAGAAAAGTGTTGACGCCCAACAGTCTGTAAATAGACGGTTATTCTTTTTCCTTAACAAGCACTTGCATTTTCATAATGTAGTCGTACATACAGTTTGTAATTGAAATTCAGTGGATGGTCGCGCTACGTCTTTTTGTTGCTGCTCATACCAAACATAAAATCCCTTCAGTTCAAATTATTGCAAGACTGTACCAAAGATTGCGTGAAACCGGGTCATTTGGAGAACGACCTGCTCATTCTAGAAGCCAAACTCGGTGCCCTCATGAGCACTGACTTTTTGCCAATATTCTTTTCACTAATGAGGCCGAGGCTTACACGAAATGGAGTTTTCAAGCTGCACAATATGCATGTGTAGACCGTCCTAAATCCCCATAATATTATGGAATCCAGACATCAGGTACGAGTGTGAGTATTTTGGGAAACAGGTTACCAGGTCCGGTTGTTTTACCAAACCGATTAACAGGAGCTGATTGCCCAAACTTCCTGCAGAATACACATAATGATCTTTTGGACGACATTCTTTTGAACCAAAAGAATGCGGCAGGATGGGGCGGACCTGTATCATGGTCTGCATCATGATCGCCTAACTCAAAACGTTTTAATTAATTTCTTGGGAGATATTTGGAAACTTTATTGTATGCTAAGTCTAAATGACCTCGAGAAGCTGCAGCAACGATCAGGTAAAATATGACATCGAATGAGGGTTTTCGAAAAGTTTGAAGTTCCTTGCAACCTAGATGTCGTGGCTGTCGTTAAATGAAGATGTCTCAGATTTCTAGCGTTACCAATGTTACTGGTGGACAGTATGGAAGTATATATTTTCGCGAATATAAACCTTTGGAGATGTAGTAGATCATTGATAAACTTATTTCTCTCATAAGGATGTCTCCAGTTATGGTGAGCAACTTAGTACCTCTGCTTTTGTTATTATGTATTCCAAATACGAACATAGGAAATAAATAAAACCCTACATCGCGAGATATACGTGACATGCCTTTCATTTATGTATGAATAAAATATGCCTACGTATAACATACAAATGTATATTTCAAATGAATATTTATCAAATATTTCCAGTAATTTGTGATAGATGCAATCATTCAGATTTTACCCTTTACAGTGATCTAATTTTTTAGAGTGGTTCGAAAGTTTCAACCTCTTCTCAAACTTTCCTCATGATTACATCTCGGAGGAATTAATTTGTATTATACCTACTAGAGCTTTTTCCCGAGTTGGACATATGTATCCCTAGCACTATGGTCAAAATAGTTCTACAAGCTTTCTCAATTAAGTAGTCCTATTTCCTCAGCAATGTTCAGCAGGCTATTGAGAGGTATGTTTTCCAGCTCCTGTTCGGTAATCTTGCTCTTATTTCTTCTCACAGCCTCCGTATTCGGTGTAGGTGTATATTGAGCCGATACTATCTTGTAATTAGCCCGAACGCTTTAAGTATTCTTGATCTACTAATGTCGAGTATTTCCTTAGAAATTCCTGAGGATGAACCACTGATAGATAGTCTAGTGTCCCGCATTCATGTTAGATTACATTTTAATTCCTGCATCGAGTAGCTTTCTTTATGTTCACCTTCTTGTAGGTTATACCACACACGGGTTCCTCCCCCCACAAAGACCTCCTTGGAACCTTGTTCCAATTCATCTGCCTGTAAGTTACCCTTGACACCTTGTGTTGCTGGTACACATATCGTCATTCTGTTCACCATCATGTCAAGGGCCATTAGGGCTCATATCACAAGCCTTATTACTGAATTGTTACCTAAATTTTAGTTCTTGAGTAACTTGATTGGTTAGTGACTTCATCCCCTCACTCGTTTCACGGATGAGCTTATGAGAAAAAGCAAAACAGATGGCAGGGACATGAGTTGTCCCTGTTCAACTTAGAGCAACATAAACTCTGCCTAGGGACTGCTAACACGAAAATGTTTGTTATTCATCCAATGCATTGTTTCGGTACCGCCATTTTACGGCTGTATATCTAATACTACCTACCCCCTGATGTTTTTTTGAAACGCATGAGAACTTTGAATCAATGCTTTGCAAAATATCTTCTGGTAAATGGCGGTTGGATCACTTGATGCTTTAGCATTTTCAAATGGGGTTCTCTATACTTCTGGCGGAGATGGTTGAATAATAACTTCATCGTCCTACTCGTTCCACTGATAAGCTTATGAGAAAAGCGAAACAGCTGTCTCTGACTGATAAGACGTGTTATCACTGTTCGACCTCTAGAGCAACCTTAACTAAGTATGTTAACTGCTAATACAAAAATGTGTTTTTTAGTCATCCAATGCAGAGTAACTCATAAATAGTACCATGTTCAACTTTTGACGAAATACAGCGTACACATTTGGGTAGAATGTACAAGATGACTACACGATCTTCAAATAACGGAAGATAATGTTCTGGAATGTGATCAATTTTGTCTGTGATCTTCTTCTATAGTCTGACAAATGAATGGACATCAACTTTGAACTAGGATTAAATAAATCGTAATAACTATTTTATTAAAATCATTCAGAATATCAATCCGTCATGTGAGTTATGAACAATTTTGATTTCTAAAACTTCCATGCGTCATGACATAATTTTACGCAACAACAAACATAACGTAAAAGTATACAGATTGAACTGCACGAACTGTTTACTAATTAAATATATTGTATTGTCACAAGACTTATCTTTAGTTTATTCGTAAGATTTTGTAAATAATCAGTACAGTGGAGATGAACAATTAACAAATATAAAGACCGGTTACCTCTATCAGACTAAACATTCGTTCAGCCATTTTCCTTATTCCTCAATATTCCTGGAGTGTCACCGTGAACCACATGTAAATTCCAATAATAAATTGAAAACAAAATATTATATTTCTGTAATGTAATTCAAGTATAAATACACTATTGTATTATTGGTGTATTTAAACAGTTGAATAATTCCAATTAATTATTTCAATTTTGACATTACATAAAATGAAAAAAATAAAAATATTTTTGCCCGGATCTCATAATAATTCAAATGTCGGCAACGGCAATTTGAAATACTAAAATCAGTTTAAAATTAGGAAATATTATTTTAGACTTTTGATAATCACACTCATTCAAACATTAGATCTCATATTTATCATTTTCGTCACCAGAATCAACATTTTTACATTATTGTCGGAGAGAGATCTCAAATATTTACAGATATAACCGATTTCTGATCTATATAGGTAACAACATTATTCATTCGACTTTGAATTCAATTTTTCCACAATGAGCGACATTGTAAAAATTCTGATATATTAGGATGCGATGAAGAAAATTTTAAGCTCATCAGAGGATTGAGTAGAGCTCTGAGGAGCTATTTGTCTGTGGTATCAGTGATCGATCTAGAGAGACCTACACTACCTTTGTGCATACAATTGATTTGAAACAAGTAATTAATCAATTATTGAGTTGTAAGGTTTGAAGTAGTTTATAGCAAAAGCGTATTGCAGTCAGTTTAAGTCACCTGGATGGATATGTAATATACGTCATATCTCATATTTTTCCAATTTAGCAGATATAACAACACTAATTTTCCCACAATCAGGTGTCACAGAGAAATAGAAACTATGAGTTAAATAATTAAATTGGAGATTGAATAAAATAATTAACACAAGGTGTATTGATCAACATGAAGGGAAAAGTTCTAATCATAATAGTATCCATCTTTACCTGAACACCTCCACAGAAAAATTCGTTGTCACCATAATCTGGTTCTAATGCGGGGATAAATCTCCATAAAGATGCTCTATTTGGCGGATCCAGCATCATTCCATGACCGGAAACTCTATGTAAGTAGAACACCACGAGTCCTATCAAAATAACTTTAAATGCCATCGTAATAATTTCTCAAACACGCCGGGTTACTTTGAATGAATGGGAGAATATTTTGCATCATTTATACATAGCAGGGATTTAGAAAAGATAAGATAATCGAAACACATAAAATTTGAATTGAGCATGATTCAAACCTTTCCGAAATCATTTTCATCTCATATCAAGTAATAAGTTTCAAGGTTAAAGAGACGGTATTGTACTCTTAATCCCTTTGGATCTAAAGGGGATTTGATTATGATTATTCAATTGACAATCAATTTTCATGGTTTTAAATATTCTTTGTTATGCTTCTGATTCTGAGTACTATATTATATTTGATTGAATTATTATATTGGACTTTTAAAGCCACTCCCAAATATTACTTTCATTCAATTTAAGAGCGACTATCTGAAGGTAGGGCATCTAAATAGTACAATAATATGAATGAAGTGTTTCATATTTACTATAATGAATATAATAGAATTGAGATCTTGTAAAACTTCATTTCATTTGAAGTATACTCTTTATTCAGAAGGAATTGCCAAATATGTAGTACGCACGCAAAGATTTTCAGTCATTTTGATACTATGGGTGTTACAAATTTGATGCATAGCATTATATCTCGGTAACTATAAAAGAGAACATGTGCAATTTCGACCACCCCAACGGCTGCGATGGAGAAGCTGTTGTGGTTGGAGCCACTGCACCTCGCCGTTCAGGCAGAGGCCATAAGAGGAACGTATCGCTTCGATCTTATCGGCTAAGGAAAGGCTGACCAAAAAGGTCGACGCATCCTCGGAATGCTTGGATCACCTGGGCCATTGGGGATTAGTTCCTACAGGATCAAGGTCCACAGCGCTTCCGTGCCTTTCATGATTCAAACCTTGAATGGGCGGGAGAACGCTGAGAGCAGTCCTCATATGATACCAGGTGATTCCATATGGCTTACCGAAGGCACCAAAACGGAAAAAAGTATGGGTGCTGGAATAGTCGAGAAAACGAACCAAGGGGAAAGAATTTCTTTGAACCTAGGGACTTTTGCGACAGAATTCCAAGCAAAAATAGTTGCAATTACAACATGTGCTCGAATTATGAGGGAGAGAGCCTATGAGAATAGACAAATCACAATCATAGCGAGCAACCAGACAGTGCTCAAGGCACTGGAGTCATACACAATCACCTCACAATGTGTACTTGATTGTGTTAAAGAACTAACGGCACTAGTAATGAACCCCACGCGTGTAGGAGTCTGAGGACCAAACGAGAAGGAACTGAAACTGCCGTCGCACTCGCTAAAGCGGAGGCAGATAAACCACTGATGATTGGACCAGAGCCAGAGCCTGAAATCTGTAATCCAAAAATGGCTCGAGATAGAGCACCGTACCTAGTGGAGGGAACTGCCCGGTATGTCGCACTCCAAGAGACTGATGGAAGATCTCCAGCAGCAACAAGTGAGAAATCTGCTGACGTTCAGCAGGCAAGAAATACGGAATCTTGTTGCATTCCTGACAGTACACGCCTCACGCAACAAACATCTCTACACGATGGGTCTAGTAATCAGTCTACTAGCAGGGTTGCGGCGTGGCAGATGAGACGCTCATGCATGTGCTGTGCCAGTGCACGGCATACGGTTGGTCATCGGAAATACTTCGGAGACGATAAAACTACACCCGAGGAAATCAGAAGTATCAGGCTACTGAAATTCATAGAATACACCGGACTGATGAGGAGGTAGCAACGTGTGAGCGCACAATAGGACTATATTGACCGCAGTGCAGTGGGGCTCCCCTTAGGATGGAGAACCAACCTCACGGAGGAGGGGTTTTATTCGGTAGGAATCCGGCACACCCGGGGGCATGGGCACCCCAGGCGTCTATACAAGATTTCCCCTCCTATACGCAAAAAAAATAGAATACCATAGAGATAGATAGAGAGTTGGTTGAATAGATGCAAAGGGGCCCATTTTAATACAGAATAATTTGTTGGAAAAAACAATTTTCCTTTTTATCATTCATTTCTGATTATTTTGGAAAACGAAGAGCACTTTTCAAAGCACTTCTTTATGCTCCATAAGAAACTAATTTTATTTTCGACGTTTCGTTTTTAGATACCCACATCAACTTTATTTTTCTGTTTTGATAAGGACCTTGATTTTTTATTTCATTGTAAAGTAGCTTTTCACGAAAACTAATGACTTGTCGCTAAATTGTTTGCTTTAAGGTTATTTGATTCTTTTCAAAAATTGAAGACTTAGCATTAACTTTGAACCAAAACAAAGGCACCAGAACAGTGTTTATTAACTTTGACATTGCATAAAAATTAGATTCGGTATCATTTTAAAAATGTACTTTTCTAACGAAGGAAAATACAATCTGCTTAATATTGCTTACTACTTAACATGTCGCTTTAACACAAATAATGCAGCGGAAATGTATTTTCACCAATATCCCGAACGTTGGCAACCTTGTTCATCAGTGTTTTCAAGTTTAGAAGATGGTACATTCCAAAAGAGGCGAAGTGAAATTAGTGAACGAGGCATATATTTGGTTTCGAATCAGGTATTTAAATTTTGTTTTTTACTAAAACGCCAAATCTGAAATGAGAAAAATCATTTTTTGAAGAGCCTCATGAAAGATTCTTCGTTATTGTTAAGGCCACTTTGTTTTATTTCAATGTCAATGTCAACTTTTCGATTTAAAAAAATCAAATAGCTCATATAGCCTTCGCCTCCGTTTAACCAGCATTCTATCTCTTATGGTTACCAAGATAGGAATGCTAATGCATCGTAGCTTGTATAATATTTTATTAATCTACCAGATACTAGTAGCAACCCAATTGATTGAACCTAGCTGGAAGCTTTATTTTCTTCATTATCTTTGTTCTAAGAACAATCTACATAATTGCGATCAACTGATTGCTTAATTAAAAATTAGCATGTACTCACTTATTCAGTCAATATGTCAATAATATTCTAAAGCAACGTGTGCCAAAAAATCGTAATTATTTCATGATTGCAGTTGTGTTCATATTTTTTACTGTATAGCATCTCAAAGCATTGAGAAGAAAAGGTATCGATGAGATCTGTTGCAAATGGATAGATGCATGACAAAAGGAGGAATAATCTATTCCTCCCTAATAGGAGAACACTTTTGGCAAAGGCCACCGGGGACGGTCGCCACGGGGAATACGTTTCTCTGGAAACGTGTGAATTGGAACCATTGACCCCTTCACTATTTATGAAGAATCCAGGAGTATTGAAATTTCCTGAAGGATGCGATACGGATGGAGATAAAATAAGATTTCGTTGGAAATATCTTAGTACATTGAAGAAAGAACTCCATCAACGCTTCCGATCTGAATATTTAGCCCAACTAGTCAATCGAATTCATGATAAGCCGAGTCGCCCATTAAGAGTAGGAGAGCTAGTTATTGTTGGAGTGGATAACAAGAAAAGGGTATCTTGGTCACTTGGACGAGTTATGGAGCTAATACCGGGGGGAAAGGATGGGATAGTTCGAGTTGTGGAAGTTAAAATGGAAGGAAAAGTTGTAAAGAAGCCTTTACAACGTTTGTACCCTTTAGAACTTGATTTCCAAAACGAACCTGCTTTGGAGCAGAAGAGAAAATCGAATGGAAATGTGTTATGTTCATAATTCATTTGTGGGGGATGTGATAAATGTCAATCTTATGTCATAGATTTTGTTGATTTGTAATTGATAATAAATAAAAAAAATCTGTCATTATTTTTTGAGCTGAATTGAATTGGTGTGAATATTCTACAAGAAAAAATAATTTAAACGGTTAGTTTGATTTGATTTCCAACAATAATCGAACTGGAAGAGAATGGTCTTAAAGCCATTGGGTACGCTGATGACATACTCACAGTCTAGAGCAAATTGAATATCACAATTATGATAAATATTTTTGAGTCCATATTTCTAGATGAAACTTGGATATTCCAAAACGACAGCATTTCAATTTTGTGATGGTGGTGAAATGTTGCGCGTTGGCAACGAGAAGGTTTTGTCACTGGAGCGGGTCTTTTATATAATTTATTTCTGACAGAGATATTATAAGCTTATATCGTCATAGTTACGCTATCAATAATGAAAGTCATAACTCCCTTGGGACATTATAAGTAAAAATAAAATAAATGCTAATATATATTATATATTTAGAAATCTGATGACATCTTTAGGAGATAAAACAGCGGACTTTTTCGGCTTATAACTCTTACTCTTCCGTTTCAAAAAAGCCTCTAGTTCATTGAACTTGGTGATTTCTCGTTTCTCATGTATAGTCACCATCGATTTTAGCATTGACCATTTAGTCCATAAAGAATTCGAACTATACGTTTCTGACTGCAACGAATAAACACAATTACTACCAAATCTACCGAAAAACATAGAAAATTCCTTACCAGTTCTTGAAAATATGCCAGAAATACAGTTTCAGTGACATCTTTTGGCATAACATTTTTCCGTGTCAGCCACTCCAGATATATTTTATATTCTTTTTTGTATACGGCTTCACTTTTCGATGGAAATAATGATTCTCTTGCTTTTTCAGCATTTTTCAAAATATCCTCCATAATATTTAAGGTAGAAAACACGTTTTTAACGCAAACACACTTGATAATAAAGCTTTGTTTGTAAACAAGTAACATAGCAACAACCTAGCAACAACAAAACTCCTATAATCAACGGTACCTGATTCAAATATAGCGGGAAGGTAATGAATTGGTGCATTTGTTCCATTTTAAAAATGAACATAATTTTATTGAAATCGGTCAGAAATAAAATTATCTATGTACCACGGGAATTAATGAGCCTTATTAACCTCAGGCAACTGCTGTCCCTCGAGACGCAAACTTTGCCATCGGTAATTAAGGCCCTTATAATTCCCTTGATAGTGATAGTAATTCCCCAAAGAAAGTGCCAGCGAAGATGCATGCGCCAGCTTACATATGGATTTATAGCATGCATGTGCAGCGCTTCAATACATAACCATTCGCTTCAACGTGATAAGGACATCATTTTGGAATGGTGTCATTAATGGCTGATACCATTAAATACGAGCAAATGCACTGTACTTCACATTGGAACGAACAATCCACATATTTCCTACCATCTTAATGGGTTGAAGTTAAGCAGGGTTACTTCACAGAAAGATTTATGTATCACCATCTCTGATAACCTCAAGTGGTGACGCCACATTGAATAAATGTGCAAGGGCGAATTTGGTTCCTCGGTGTGGTGTCCAGTGCGTGCGCGCGATAGTAATTTAATCGAATCAGTGCAGAGAAGAGCTACGAGAATGCCGTTTGGAACTATTCGTCCGGATTACCAGCAACGTTTGGAATTGTTTGAAATTCCTAAAGCAGAAGATAGACTTAGGCGTGGTGATCTAATCACAAAGTATAGAATCATTCACAATACATTTTCTGTTAATCTTGGTGATATATTTAACAATAATGCGGACCCGCGTTTACGTGGTCACTCTTTCAAATTAAGGCATGAAAATTATAAAACATCCTCTAGGCAACTTTTTATTTGCAATAGAGTATTTGGTGTATGGAATGCCTTGGACTCTGACACTGTTGAATCATCTTCCATAAACCGTAAATCATATTGATTCTCTGCTATTCAGCAGTTGATGTAGTCCAATGCATAGTCAAAGTATACCAGGTCTGCCGGAGCCTCCCTTCCATCGTTTCTCGCGCTGGGTGACGTCACCCAGCTCCTCCAATCACAGCCTTGCTCTCATCAGCTCATTGCCGGCACGTAACTACATCATATTATGTCCTTGTCTATAACATTAAATAAACGAAATAAACGACCAATCAGATTGCACTAAAATTTTAAAAAGAGTAGAAGGGAGGCTCCGGCAGACCTGGTATTCTTTGACTATGGTCCAATGTAGGTCTCATTATAAATGCAGTTTTCTATTTGCTATTGTATTTTGTAATATTGATATTATTTAGTATTTTTCGGAAATAAGTGTTATTTAGCTTCTACAAATATTATTATGTTTATTTGAGTCACATAGGATTTCATCCTCGACCCTTATCCTAATGAATAATAATAATAATAATAATAATAGTATGTTTATATTACTGTCATCAATGCATACATTAAGTACTTTATTAATTATTAAGTTTGCTTCGGTTCTAGTTCATTTGAAGCTTCATCTGTTGATGAATCGTCATCAGATTTTACAGACACAGGTATTGGTTTCAACTCTTCAACTTCAAGCTTCTTTCGTTTAGTGTTATCTCCAGGCCCAGCAGTTTTCTTTGCAGGTCTTCTTTCAACTAGTTTCTTATTAGTACAATAAACTTGAACTGATTTCGTTTCCTTCGGTACTCCAGGTTGTCCAGTTAATGATTTGGTAGTTCCACAAGCTATATCATTTACACAAACTTTATCAGTATTTTCGTTTTCGTCATCAAACATTGGACATAGTACCGTTGGTTTCTCGCTCGAACTAGTACTACTAGAAACTTCATCGCTCTCAGAAAATTCGCTTGAATCGGGGTGTTCGATATCCCCAGTTAATAAAGATTCACTAATCGAATAAGATGATAATTTTGAAGACGATGAACTTTTCGATAATTTTATATGTGCAGGTGCAAAACGACAGGTTCGGCCTGGGCATGGGTTTATTTTTATTATGACAGGCAAATTTTCTTCGGGACATAAACAGACTCTCTTCATGACTTATAATTGACACGAAAATATTTAATAACGACTCAAATGATGAAATAAAATAAACATAGATAACTCAAAACGTATTTATACAATGGCACATCATAGTCTTCTCGATTATTTGTGAAGTTACGATTCCGTAATTATAAATATCTAAATATAAAGAAAAATAGCGGATTGACGACTCGTCTTTGAATTCGCTTCCTGTCGGTCACCCAAACAGCGACCTTTCCTCACAAAAAGTAAAACGTAGTTTCAAAAATATATGTGCGCGATAAAGTTAATTTGAGTGCCGATATGCACGCAAACAAATCACGTGTATTTTAGTCCGTCTTCTAGAAATGTGTTTGCGTAATGAATCAAAGAAAAATTCCCGTTAGAGAAATATGGAATTAAATATCTTTTTCATGAAATTTGGGTTGTTCTTACAGCTTATCATGTTTATCAAAATTATACATACCTACATTATCTGAAATCAATTTCATCTCGGAAGAGGTGAAAAATATCAATGTGAAGTGCAGGGACCGCATGTTCACGGACCATAAAAGTTTCCAACATCATCAACGGTGAGAGTAACATCACACACTCAATATACTTTTATGTTCGTCCAAAGTCCGCCACATGGCCTTTTTCGAATGCTAATACATATTTCATCTAAATATAACTGTCAAAATATTATTGAATAATTATATTATCGATGATTAAGCCACTGAACATAGTACAATTAAATAGTAGAATTATTAGATATATGGATACCGATCTCCAATTCATAAGTAATAAAAAGTATCAAAAAAGCATCTCTATTATTTGATCCCGTATGCGGGACTCTCCATATAAGTACACTGCGGCCGACAGTGAATCCTAGTCATCTTCCACCGAAAGATCAGCACCACATGATTGGCAGGTTTGGTTCCCAGAGAAAGACCAGTGTGGCATAATTAGCACATTTGATCTCACAGCATATGTCTTGCATATTGATAGATGGCGGGACTGCACTAACCATTTGACATTTTTTTATACGGTGGTGAAACATAGGTAATAAGGTAAAAGTCAAGGTTGGGGGAGGATGGCTAGGTCTATTTAAATGAGTACAACATACAAATAAAACTGTTTGGAATAAGAAAAAACAGGCCTCCCGGTGGAGTGGGTGTCGCTCTCACTGCCGAAGGCTAATATCTGTGGAACTGGCCTTCATCAACGGCTCAAATGTCTCTTAATGGAGCCCCCATATTCTTCCTTCAAGAACCGCAGAAAACCTCACCGGTTGCCTGTCAGTATCTTGGCTAGTTTTGCCGGGATCGTCTCAGTTCCAGAGCAGAGATCATCCCAAGTTCTTTGGGACTTTCTCCAGAGATCCTTATATTCCCTCTGACTGATTTTGTGCCGATCCCAGGCCTCCCTGCTAGTCCCGACTTTCCTATCTCTATTGAAGAGCCGTCTCGTTCCCCTCTTGCATATATTAAGGTCCGTACGTTCCACTTAGGCCCTTTCGCTCTATTGTTACTCCATTTAAGGAGACAATTTCTCTCATAGACGGCGACTATGGCATTTCTAATGGTGCTCTCTGAAACCTCCAGGTCATCAGTCGTGTCGTAGTTGCCGTTAAGCCCCTCAAGCTCGGCTTGGAGGTCTCGCACGTACCCTTCTCCAGTTGGTATTCCAAGGGTTCCTTTTCCATTGGGATGTCACTGCAACGTCTGCTACCACGATTCTGATGTGTCTATGAGTGAGGGCGCCTCAGAAATTATCCACTCCTGCAGCTCTCGTGTTGCGGTTACAGAGAGTAAGATCTAAAACCTCTTGTCTGTTGACATTGACAAAGGTCGGTTCAGAACCGTCATTCAGAAATTCTAGGTTCTCTTCTACAAGAAATTCCGAGTTTCAGGTCCTTTTCATTGTCATCGCTGCTACCCCATATGACACGACAGTGTCCATTTGCGTCGCAGCCGATGATAAGGTTCAGGTTCTCTTTTCTACAGTATCTCACTAGTTTTCTCATCTCCTCTGGAGGCGACCCCCTGTCATGATGAAAGTAGGCGGAAGCCATTATAAGCTTTCCGTTTCCTCCTTTGCTTAAATCCTCATACCCAACTCTGACTATTGCCAGGTCTCTGGTAGAGAATTTTTGAAGTAAGGCCACGTCTAGACCTCTGCTGATAATATGAGCTATAGACTAGCATAGCCTTCCAGTCAGGCCCAACCCACAGATCGGGTTGTGAAAGCACCAGGGCTCTTGTATTAGAGCCATTGCTGGCAATGTTCTCACCTCGGCCATGATCTTGACTAAACACGTCGAGGCGCCCTTGCTGTGGTGAAGATTGATTTGAAAGAGCTTAGGATTAGTCATAAGGCTAGTACATTTCTTCGAGGTCTTTTCGCCCTTGTGAACCCCCTGGTGCTTTGCCACATCCCTAAATATCAGGCGAGTCCATGGAAGCCACGAAGCTTTTCAACCTATTCACCTCCACCGAAGGTTCGTCACGAACAGGAGTGCTGGGGACACCCAACTCTTCTCTTTTATAGACGCTCCACTTTGAGATGACCAGGCCTGGGTTCTGCTTGGCGATCAGCCGAAGCACTTTCGCAGACTCTCTCTCTGTCTCTGCGGTAGCGGTATGAGCGCGGTCATCTTTTTCCGCTTGATGATTTCGTCAGGGTAGACGAAATCACCTGACGGTCACCAGCCTTCAAACGTGTCGCGTTGTTTCTCAGCCACTCGGGCGATGACTTGTCATCAAAGGTGACCGTGATCAGACCTGCCCGCACCGACGTGTCCACATATTCTGGCGCTGTCCTCATCCAGAATGTCAAGGATGACGTCCTCTACGGAGAGCTTAAAGGATCCACTACGCCCATATTTATCTTCCACTCGATATCCTCCCCCACCGCCAATAGAACCCTGGGTCGGAGAACAGAGTCAAGCTCATGTTTCTTCTTTTCACCCCCCTTACTGCCCCTGACCCTCTTGGCGTTGGAGTCAAACACCCTTCTCTCCGGCTTTCTCTTCTGCCCCGTAAAGGAATCCTTGTCACGAGCCTCAGCCTTGGCGGCGGCCTCCCTGGTTTTCGTCGAGGGCGAGAGATCAGCACTCTCCACCTTCTTGCTCTCCTTCGCATACTTTAACCACAGGAGTTTGCGGTGGTAGGCTCCACTGGTTTTAGATTCAGAGTTCACAGACGCTGACGCAGTGGAGTTGGTGGACTCTTTAGAAACCCGTACTCTCTTCACTTACCAAAGCGATCAAAGAGACCTGCTGCATGACCTCACCAATCCGAAGTTAGTGGCAGAGTAGGTAATGCTTACTCTGTGGTAATGGCTTAGTGTTAGTATGAAGTTGGGAATATTCAAATCAGTTGAGAAAAATATGCATTTTTATTGCAGAATTTTTATATTTTATATAAAATAATCCGTGTACTCATAATTACAATAGCATAACCTGGAGATTGTATATTATTATAATGTTAATGCAGATTTTTTCAATATTAACGTGCTGAATTTTACTTTAGTAAAATGTAGTAAATTCTATCTGCATCATACTTAGATAAGATTAATGTTCGCATTTCTATACAGGGTGTTAAAAAAATTTGTCACAAACTTTGCCAGTTGGTGGTCAATCAACAACTGAACCAATGTTTTACTCATCTTACAACCAAATATAAAATTCAGAAATCGTAACAACTGTTCAAAATAATAAATATGAAGCTTAATGCTTTATTAAAAATCAAATGCCAATTTTCTAGGTGTCATAAACTGTTGAAGTATTTCATCTGTGATTTGAGATCTCCTTTGTTGATGCTGGGTAATGATAGGAGTGATAGTGTCAATCAAAATCTTCTTCAATTCTCCGGTAAGCAACTTTCCGCTTGTGTAATCCTGTCTGATTCGTTCTAATTCCTCGTCATCTTCAAGGAAGAATGTAAGGTATTGAAAAGATATATCAATATCACAATTACCACCCAGTTCTCGATGTTCTTCTACAGTAGTTTTTCCTCCAGAAAAGGCATGTTTGTTAATTTTACTTTTCAATTGTTTTGGTGTATCTGTCAGAAAAATAGTGGCATTGGTATCTGATGCAGACATTTTCGTTTTCGCACCTAGTAAAGCTGGAAGGAATGTAGAATGTAATAATGCTGGTTTCTGGAAGCCTATTTTAGGAGTAACATCACGTGTCATTCTGAAATAAGGATCTTGATCGATAGCACATGGTATAAGGCAGGGTATTTTTTTGTCCTTAAATATATGAGGAAATGATGTAGATAAAGCTGGTGTAGCTTGAACTCCTGGAAACGCTATTTTTCCTATAACAGTACTGTCGTCAAAACCGAAAATACCTTTCACTTGGTTAAATGTTACACATCTTTGGATCCGGATTAGATTTTGGTAGAACTCTGGACATTGCCTGAAAGAAAATATAGCTAATAATATTTTCTACAACGTAATTACTTCTTGATTACTTGAATTGATCTCTAATTCTAGTATAAACAAAAACGATATTAAAGTATTATTAAAGTAGTGTTTTATGCACAATTTATTATGCAATAAGATATATCTCTCTATCGTTTCAACACTATGTAGAATAGTGAAATAAAACACAAAGTTTACAGTTGATAACTCTGATAACGTCACTGTATAACGAAACAATTGTCAGCAAATAAACTTTGCAGTTCGTGTGATTCTTCGGCATTCAATATACAAATACGACAACTTCGGCATTTCCCGAAAAAACATCATGAGATCGCACAGAATGAAAACAGGCGCAAGCGAGTAAAATTGGTAAAAATTAGCCAGTTACTTGTAGCAGAATGTCGTCTTCTCATAATGATCTGACTGCTTTGGTTTCTGTATTCACCAAATTAGAAAGAGGAAAAATCATCTTAATTGAGAAAGAATAATTTATGGAGAATATTTATTTCAAAATGTAAAAAATGATAATGGAAGATTTCGATATAACTACCAATTTCCCTTCCCGGGCAATACAAGGAGGTCCTTGTTTTGACTCTTGTAAAACATATACAGGATGTCCTCGAACTGCGTGGCTAAAATAAAACCGAAGATTCTTTGATTCGAAAAAAATTTGATGAGCCTTTTACTTTTGCCTCAAGTGTCTTGTTTAGCCGGTAGAGGGCTTCAAAGTTGCAAAAATAATTTTGTTTTTTCGGTATAACTTGAGAACGTGATGGAGGACTTTTACAATATTTGGCAGGTGAGTTACTGTCAATAATAGCCGTTTTTGAGAGCGGAGCATAGAGACCATAGAAATGGCTCAAACTTGAGGATGTAACGGGAAAAGTGTCCAGAACTTTTTTGTGGTCGATGTAATTCACTCTATATTTTTTATAAAGATAGCATATCTAATTTGAAAACTTTTCTTACTCTTAGAAAATTTTGATAAAATCAACGGATTAGCTTGAAAAAAAATAATTTTCGAGTCTCTGCAATTTTGGCTTACTAATTTTACTTGATTAAAATACCTTAGTTGCCTTTGCTTTTCTAATGTCATTTTGGCATTTGAAGAATTTATTCTCAAAACTGTCAGTTTTTACTTTGCTTTCAGTAAAAATTTTATAAAATTATCTCGGTAAAACACGAATAATAAAAACAATAGAAATGGGGAAACGATGTGATTATTTAGGAAAAACAAATGCTAAATTAAAATAAACAACAAAACTTTTTGAGAAATCGCTAAGGCATCAATTGTTCGAAATGTTGCCCATTTTCCTGAATACACAAATTAATTCGTTTCAAGAAATTGGATTGAACTCTGGCTAGTACTTCAGGATCATTCTTCAATAAATCCGCTTCATGATTAATTCGTTGCAACAATTCCTCTCGTGTGTTTACTGGAGCTGCATAAACTTTCGACTTCAAAGCGCCCCATAGAAAGAAGTCGCAGGGCGTCAAATCAGGGAAACTCACCTGCTAAATATTGTAAAAGTTCTTCATCACGTTCTCAAGTTATACCGAAAAAACAAAATTATTTTTGCAATTTTGAAGCCCTCTACCGGGTAAACAAGACACTTGAGGCAAAGGTAAAAAGGCTCATCAACTTTTTTTCGAATCAAAGAATCTTCGACTTTATTTTGGCCACGCAGTTCGAGGACATCCTGTATATTGTCATTATAACTAAATGAAAGAACAATCACTTTCCTTTTATACCACTTTTAATAATTATACATAAAAATTCTCGGGAAATAGGTCACATTAACACTTTGTTTTAAATATTCGTCTTTACGTACGTTTCGGTCTCACGACCATCATCAAAAGACTCACTATGTCTAAAAAGGGGTTTACTAAAACTAATTATAGCACAAGCGTCCAAATCGCACAATTTAACTTCAATCAAAAGAGCCCAAGCCGTCGAAACGAACAGAACTACGAATAATCGAAATTGTATCGTCAGT
This sequence comes from Endomychus coccineus, assembly GCA_958510875.1. Lineage (NCBI taxonomy): Eukaryota > Metazoa > Arthropoda > Insecta > Coleoptera > Endomychidae > Endomychus > Endomychus coccineus. The sequence continues at coordinate 43,407,486 of OY294068.1, forward strand.
ATTATTATTTCGATTATTCGTAGTTCTGTTCGTTTCGACGGCGTGGGCTGTTTTGATTGAAGTTAAATTGTGCGATTTGGACGCTTGTGCTATAATTAATTTTAGTAAACCCCTTTTTAGACATAGTGAGTCTATATAACCAACAGATATTGAATTACATAGAATATGTTCCAGATTGGAGAAAAATATTTATCAAATAGAACTGGGATCACATAAACAAACCCTTTTTGCAATAAGTCTTCCGATGATGGTCGTGAGACCGAAACGTACGTAAAGACGAATATTTAAAACAAAATGTTAATGTGACCTATTTCCCGAGAATTTTTATGTATAATTCATACTGGGTCAAGAATCTTATTACTTTTAATAATAACATGAAAACGTTAATTCTGCCATCTTTTTCTGTTTTAACGTAAATTTATTTTTTGGATGAAGCTGGTGAAAAAAATAGAAGAAAGGAATTTAATTCTCTAGATGTGCCTTTGAAGAAGGCAAGAATATCACCTACATATATATACAAAAATTGAACGTGATTTTTGCTAATGTATAGTTCATAATTTTGACCTATAAATCAGACATGAAAATGTCTGTTAATAATGGACTCAACGAGTTACACATAGCAAGACCTGAATTCTGCACATACAATTTATTATTAAACTAACAATAGTTTTGATTCAAGCATAGGTCAAACGCAAGTTCTATTTCATTATGAATCAAAGGGCTAATATGTGATCTATATAAAATGTTCTTAATTAGAGACTTACATTCTTACAGAACCGCCCTTGCTAAACACTGCTTTTATTATAACCATCAATCCGAAATACAAAATACAAAAATGAAAAATTTAACTAAGGAAACCAATTATTATAAAAGATTTACTCTGGAGAAGATTCACATAACACGTGACTCCAAGTCTGTAAATCATAGAACAAATACTCAGTAATTAAGTATACTAATTTAATTAATTGAAACCCTTGCAAATTCCTACATTCGTCTTTATAAGGTTAAAAGTATATTTTAGGTAGAATACTCAAATATCAATATTTCTAATAAGGTCTTACAACCTTTTTCTATTACCTCATAAAACTTTAACATCTGGTTCGAAAGTAGATACTTGAGCGTTATATTTTTTGGTTTCAGTCGAATACAGACGTTGTTTGACATGAGTTCGTATATTATAAGAAAATTGCTTGGCAGTGGATTCTTGATACATATGCATATACTTAAAACATTAATGTGTGACAGTTTCGATTATTTGTGTTTCTGTTGTTCGTTTCGGCGACGTGGGCATTTTTAATTGAAACTGGTGCGATAAGGACGCTTTGTGCTGATACAATTAGTTTTAAGAAATCCCGTTTTAGACATAATAAGTCTTCTGATGATGGTCGCGAGACCGAAACGTACGTAGAGACGACAATAATAAGCATGTGTTAAAATTTCCCGGAATTCATATATAATTCTTGCGGAACAACAACAATTGACTTATTACAATATTTACCCGTATATAAAGCACATATATGTATTAACAATATTCATTTCCGTATTTTGGTTCCGTAAGTGAAATCATTTTATCACGCCATTATCTTAAAATAACATTCAAACCACAAACTAAAACCTGCCATCTTATATATAATGCTGAATACAAAACCAATAAATACAGTAAATCTTGAGTTTATAAACTAATTTTCCCGGACTGTGATAACTTTTGTATAGGTTGAACTCGTCGTAATTTTAAACTTGGATACCAAGAACATTTTCCTTCTTTCAGACTCAACCTTTGCTAACCATTTTTTACAACTAGGTTACACCTTTCTTATTTTAAATACTCTAAGCATTATACATAATCAAACCAAAGGTTTCAAATTAAATATATTAGAATCAATAGATTTATAAAGGTGTCAAAAACTCCTATAACAATTTCCTAAATGATCAGTTAGACCTATACCAAAGTGATACTTTCCTTTGTCTTTCAAAGCACTCTTAAAATATTAAATAATAATTACCCTTATCCAATTGTTTCTTAATCATATTGTACTTTTCTGGGATCTACCTGTTTCGGAATTGTTGATGATCCCTTACTCTTAATTGTAATATCATTAACCCTATCATTATTTAGTTCCCATTTATACTTGAAATGTTCATTGTTTACTTCATTAGTTTATATCTGTTCTATAATGGCACATTTTCCTGTTATTATTAAAAGTGGTGTAAAAACCAAGTAATTGTTCTTTCATTTAACCATAAAGTAACAACGGCTTCTACCATTATTTACATACCTACTTATATTGTCAATTCGAATAAATTTATGACAGTATAATTTGACGTCATTATCATTTCCAATATATTTTTGATTCCTGCGAAGGGGAAATCTCGTGATCACGTGATTATAGCTTTTTAAAGCATATAAGCGCGAGTCTCCTACTGTGCTTTTACTTTGTACACTTAGATTGGAGCCTGGCAAATCGGCAAATTTGCTGAACTGAAAGATCTTAAAATCTGACGAGTCAGCATACCATGATTATTTACGAGTTTTTGTGAAATATAGGATCTACAACGTTCTTCGGAAGTTGGAGAATAAAACTCAAATTTTACACAAAACTTTTAACATTTAATTTTAAAATGCTGACAAATGTTTCACCACACTATGGCATTTTCAATGCAAGGAGTTATCAGCTAAAGCTAAATCTAAAAGTATGTCCTGTGGATAATGGTGGGAGTGTATTTACAAAATTGTTAACAAGTGGTGAATTATATGTATCGATTTGATCATTTAATATTACATTACTATTGTTTTTTGAGTGTTTCAATATTTCTATGGATTCTAGTATATTAAGTTTATGTCCTTTTTCCTTAACTTAATATACTAGAATCCATAGAAATATTGAAACACTCAAAAAACAATAATAATGTAATATTAAATGATCAAATTGATACATGTAATTCACCACTTGTTAACAATTTTATAGATACACTCCCACCATTATCCACCCCCATCCCTCAATTTGTACCACACTCTGATCCCTAATATTCAAGGACATACTTTTAGATTTAGCTTTAGTTGATAACTCCTTGCTTTGAAAATGCCAGTGTGGTGAAACAATTTGTCAGCGAATTTAAATTAAATGTTAAAAGTTTTGTGTAAAATTTCAGTTTTATTCTTCAACTTCCGAAGTATTATGAATTTACACCACGTAACGCCGAAACCATAGATATATCTACAATGTTCTTTAAATCTAACTTATATTGTGCTCTAACCTAAACAGATAAAAGAGACAAGTTTGGAAACCCAGGTGTTTAAAAAATAAATATCACTGGATTATAAAAGCTTCTATATAGCTCAATCAGGTTGCACAATAGAAATTAGATCTAAAGAATTTATATAATTTACAAATAAAAAAATTCCACATTTTCAAACCATCTAATCGAAAATAATCATAATTTGCCAACTTTTTTAGAAGTACAAAGAAACAGAAGTTAGACATATATTTGAAAAAAACATATTATGCGTCCATCGCAGTTTCTTAAAGATCAGGTTAATCTGATTTATTCACAACTGTACAAAGTATTCAAATAATTATCCCTAAAGTTATACTGTAAATACTATAAGCTGTAAAATGATGTTAATCACTGTTCTAGTTTGATAATGAGACAATGAGCATCGAAACTGCAGCCACAATTATTATTGTTTACTAGCAAAGAAGTAAAAGTCCTATTCTCATTGTTGTACTTTGATATTAAAGATAAATATCAACTATGATAACACTGTAGCAATAATGAAATAATTTTGGACAATTAATTATAGTACTGAGATGACATTGAACGATAAAAATAAAAAGATAAGATAGTAGGTTACAGATTCTCATCACACATTCCTGCTCAAAAATTACAAGTAACCAAACGTTTTCATATAACTAACTCTAGCTGATATTCTCCAATTACAAAGATACTGTTATGAGTATGAGCAAGGCATTGCAATTTCTGTTGATTATCATATGAAACAATAGGTTAACATTTTGTCAACTTACCCAATATATTGAAGATCAGAGAAAATGAATGTTTTACTCATGTCAAATCCTACTGCAGCAATGTCCTTGGCATTTGCTTGTGACATTTCGACAGCATCTTCTAGCTTAATATCCCTCCAAAAACATTTTTCATCATCTGTTAGCTGAATAACCAGAGGTACATTGAAAGTATCTTGGAGCCATTTACAAAATATGAAAGGAATTAGATGACCCAAATGCATAGACATAGAAGATGGTCCTCTACCTGTATATAAATAAAAAGGTTTGCCAGCCTCATATTGATTTAAAATAGAATGCATATCACGATGAGAGAAGAAAATTCCTCTTCGTAGGTAATGATGAACTGGTGCATTAGTTACCTTCTCAAATCTGTCTAACAACTCCTGATCAATTTTGGAGCTACCAAATCTCTCTGGAAATAAAGTGAAGATATGAAATAAACTGAATATAATTCAGCTTGTTTACTTACTTATCAGTTTATCATAATCAATCCCTTTCTCAGATGAACTCACCACATTCCAGGGATCTACCACGTCTTCAACTTCGATATTATCGATGCCATTTTCAAGATTTAATTCATTAAAATTATTGGTAACTTCACCGGCCATGTTTAAAGTAGAAAATAGGAATAAATAAATAAATATATCACATGAAATACTGATGTAATAACAAGCTGTCAACAGATTGAATGAAAATTATAGGTTAGTAAGGTTAGTTGATTTGACAGCTGAAAAGTGACGTTTTCACGTGTGAATGTGGAACTAGCACAGCAGTGCAATTACTTCCGGTTCCGGTAGTATCAAGTTAAGAAGTAAGATTGTATGAACCACAGCACATCAGAGACGATGCTATGAGCCTCTGAGCAGTTTTAAACGTTTTTTGTGTTATGTTATTAGTGTTATTATACCTTATGGTTACAATAAATGTCGTACATAGCAGTTCATCGACTAGAGGACTAGACCCATAGCTTAGTTGACAGTGTCGTGTGGTGATTCCTTGTAGGTAATCGCAGGTTCTTCCAAGATAGTATCAATTAATAGTCGGCTTTTTAGAGTTCTCCCTAGGAGGTTGAAGTCTGGCTTTGGGTCAGCCTTGTTCAGAGGTATCGAAACATCCTGGGAAGCGAGTCTCTCATTAGGCTTTCGGTTGCCTTCAACTGCAGGGTATTTTTGTCATTCCACAACATGTTGTGTAGTCTTTAGAGATTACCTTCTTGAGCCTTGCGTCTGCAAATGTGGTTTCCCACTTCTTCGCAGAACGTTCTTCAACTTTCCTTTTGGTCTTATTAATAATTTCGAGGTTCTCTCTTTAAAACTACTACCTGGCTTTACTACTGATGCACCACCACATGTCATTGCAGAATACCTCCACACGCCTCATGGGACAGGAGTCCTGATTTGCTGTTATGATGAAGTTTTGGAATCTATTTACATGGGCTTCAATGCTCTCCGTTCCAAGTTGTGCGATAGATTAACAGGGATCTACGCAAAAAGGCGTTATGCATTATCTAATCAGAGCCCAGTATAATACACTTAGGTTGTGAAATGCATAGTCAAAGTATAAAGGTCTGCTCGAGCCTCCCTTCTACTCTTTTTAAAATTCGAGTGGAAGCTGATTGGTCGTTTATTTCGTTTATTTAATGTTATTGACGACTACATAATATGATGTTACCTGCAAGGCACGTGATTGGAGGAGCTAGGTGATGTCACCTAGCGCGAAAAACGGTGGTAGGGAGGCTCCAGCAGACCTTTATACTTTGACTATGGGTGAAATGTCACCATGCGTCGTTGACACATGCCAGTATTTTGTAGGAAAAGTTCATGTCTGCCAATGTAATGTCAATTACAGTCTGGCTATGAGAATAAATGACTCGTGACTTTCTATGTTTGTACTTGCAGTTTCTTACCTCGTTCTTTGAATCTTCTGTCTTCATTTCCCCATGCTTTGTGGTGGGAATTAGCATCACAGCCGAGGATGAGGTTCATCTTCCCTAATTTACAATATGTTTTCAAGTCCAGATCTTTGGTTGGTGGCTTAGGCATCATTGGAGATTTATACTTATGCCACTATGATATCGTTTTGGTTCTCTTCCTCTGTCTCCATTGTCCCTTCTGCCTCTTCACCCTTCACAGGTGTGATTAGTTCCTGAGGAGCTTGTAGCTCACCCTACCACATGTATTGTTGAACTGGTTTTCGTCATCTTCTCAGAGCTCTAAAGCGAAGGAGGTGCCCTAGGGGGCTCCTCTTCCCCGGTGTGAAAGATACACCAGTTATTTGTTTTAATCTTAAAGGTCTTTGCTGTACTTTGGTTGATCGTCTAAGTTTTGTACTGCTCATTGATGTATCTTGTACTCGTATCTTCAGCTCCTTTAAAGGGAAGTGGATCGACCCTAATGATGTCACACCATGTGCTGGCGTTGCGTGGTTGCGTTGGTTGTTTGCAAGGGTCGCCAATGGTATCGAGTCGGTCTATGCTGCTCAACAGGGTACTTTTCTGCGGCGCATTTAATTTCAATTACAAAGAACTCTTCAAAATTTGCGGCCATCCATCAGACATGACGTTGTCTGAACCTTTAATGTATTCAATGTCGAAGTCATATTCCTCTAAGCATAACGTGAATTTTGTCATACCGCTCGATGTATTGTTGTGTGTGGAAAGAAAAATCAATGACCTGTGATCTGTCATAATCTTAAATCGCTTACTGAATAAATACTGTCGAAAATGTCTCGATGCCCACACCATCGCTAGTAACCCTTTTTTTCTCTATTGTGGCATGGTTACTCTCTGTCTTGTCAAGGGTTCTATCAGCACAGGCGATCGGTTTTCCAATTCCATTCTATAGCACGGATCCTAGCGCTTTTCCTGATGCATCTGTGTGTAGTATGAACCATTTTTATTGTTTCAAATGATACTTGGCAATCCTCGCTGTGAAATTGTCCCACCCAGAAAACCGTCCTAAAAATTTAAATAAAGGTCATAATAAACTGGAAATGAAGGGCTACCCAAAAACATTCTTAAGCACATCATTAAAGAAAGAACAGAGAAAATTAAGAATTGTTTAAGTAAGTATGACATAAATGTTGCACATAAACCTACTGACTGTGTTGGTAAATATTTTTCAAATCTAAATCCGTTAATACCCAAAGATAAACAAACTCACACGGTATATAAATTAAATTGTTTAGATTGCGATGAGAGTTATACAGGAATATGGAGATGACATAAAACAACGTGATGCTAAGTCTATAAATCATAGAAACGATGTACAATCATTGAGTCAAATTTATAATAATTTAATTAATTAAACACAAATTTCTACGCATTTCTTTATATTGATGGTTGAAATTGTGTTTATGTAGAAAGCTGATACAATAAATCAGTAATACTAGTACAGCAAAGATCTCATAAAATTTTAAACACATCTGTTTAACATTGTTCCTATTAGCGCAGGGATTATTTGTTGTCAGGTCAGACCGTTTTGCCTCGTTCTAAAGATATGATATCTTTAACTATATTATAAACATCACTGTGTAGTGATTTTCTAATACATATGTTCATATATGTTAAAAATTAATGTGTTACATTTTTAATTATTCGTGTTTCGTTCATTGTTGCGTATGGAACACACTTTTAGAATCATTATTTATTCTGAGATTCACGGTAGATCCGCTCCGCTATGTGTTCGATTAATGCAAATATAAATATTATATGTAAATTCTTGGGAAATAGGTCTCATTAACAAATATGTCAACTATATTTTCTTCTCAAGTCTTTAGACGGAAATATAGTTGACATATGTATTATTTGTGTTAAGACCAGAAATGTTTTAAAAGTTAAACGGTCACTGTTTAACACCTCTGGTTTAGACGAAAATATGGTTGACATAGTATGTGTTAATGTGGCTTATTTCTCGAGAATTTACATATATTTCATACCTGTGTCAAAATCAGTATTATACAATACAAATATTTATTAAGTTCTATGGTTGATCCCCGGGATTCAAACTTTGCGCAGGTACGGAAACAGCTGTTTATAGCTTCAAGCTGTCAAAACACAGCACATCGTGTCAATGTAGACCAAAACAAAGGTTTATGTACATATTTAGATATAAAAATTTTTAAGGCGCAATATGCCTTGGTACGATAAAATTGTACCAGAAACCGTGAAAAAAAGTGTCTGTGCATACTTACTGCAAAGATATCTAGGACAATTCTTCGAAGAGAAGTTAACCAGAGATCAATTGAGTGTGGATTTGTATAATGGAACAGGAACAGTGGAAAAAGTTAGCCTTGATGTTCAGGTACGATCAATTTGCATTGAAATAAAACATTCGTTATAATAATTTTATAGTTTAATTCAGTGATTAGAATTAAAGTGTTTTTAACTTCTGAATGTCTTAGTCACTGTTAATGTAACTCCTATACTGGGTTTAAATACCCATCAAATTTCATGCACTCCACTGCCAGAAATTAAATCAAAATGAGCATCTATCCACCTTAATTCTATTAATTTCTGATATTTTCTTATTAGGCACTCAATGAGCTGGGAGAAAAACAAAACTGGCCCATGGAATTTGTTGATGGATTTATTGAAAAACTGCATATATCTGTGCCCTGGGCTTCTATATTGAAGGATCCTAGTTTTGTAGAAGTTCGTGGATTAAAAATTACTGTTCAGCCAAAGCAACGGAATGAATATGGTAATTCACATTTGTCATATGTATTTTTATCAATTGAGTGATTTACACTAAATGAATTATTAATAGGTTCTTAGTAACTTACATGGGTCCATAATTTTTCATCGATTGACTTAACAAATAGCAAGGAAGTAAATGAAGAAAAGCCTGACTTTGTACTTGACCTAACCTCTTAAATGATATGCCAGTATCATGAAAAAATATCTGTTTCATCTCTGAATTGACCTAAAAAAGAAAGATAAGTCTGATGAGAATTTAAGCAGTGTTTCTAAATAAATTATTTTGGACAATACTGTTTTCTGTTCTCAAACAATATGTGTAATTATAATTATGCAAATATCTACTTAAATAATCAGGATAATAAAGACCACTTACCTACAAAATTACCAAACATCATTGATGAACTTTAATTTATTGGCTTCAGTTCATGATTATAAGAAAATTTATCGATAACACAAAAAAAAATTGGGTTGGTCTTTATCACCAAGTCATAAAGAACGTTTTATATTTCAGCAACATCTATGTTCGAATCGATGTGGAATTCCATGTCAAGCTCATTAAAATTAGCTGAAGAATGTGCAAAGCAGGATGCTAAAAATTCTGCTAATGAAGATCAGACTTATGAAGGCTTAGAACTGTTTGCAAAAACCATTGACTCCAGTAAGTATTTTTAATTTCCATTTCCCTTATTTTAACCAATAACCTCTTTATAGTATTGAGCCGAGTTAAAGTGAAATTCATCGATTCGATAATTCAAATTGAGCATGTACCCAAAGACAGTCATACAGGAGTTGGAATCGTGATCAATGTTGACTTGTAAGTTATAATGAAGAATTACATTCTCCTTTAATTTTTTCCTGTAAAATGTTGCAGAGTTCTTTAGATTTGATATACTATTAGAAACTTAATACTCAATCAATCAATCAATCAAAACGGGGGCGGACGAGTTCGGAGCACTTAGACCGCTTGATTGGGTCCATTGTGCGCCCCTTGAAACAAGAATCAGTCCAGCAAGCCTAAGGCAGTGCCAAAAGCTAAGATTTTGCATGGACTGATATCTCTTATTACTTCAAGCGGCATATGTGTACTGCCGAGGTGTTATAGTCTGAGAGAAGCCAGTGCTGGATATTCTGCTAGGATATGAAAAGCAGTTTCATCCGCCTCTCCACATCTACTACAAACTGAGTTTTCGACAATGCCCATTGTGTGTAGATGTTTATTCAGATGACAGTGTCCTGTGAGGAGTCATGTCACCAGTTTTAGGCCTCTCCTGCACATAGAGAGTTTAGGCGACAATTCCCTGATGTGGAGCTTCGCCTGCCTCATGCGGGGGGAACCACGCCAGATCGAGAGCCACTGTCTATCCAGTACCTCCTTCAGGCGTGGAGCCCGGTGGTCGATGAAATTCCAATCGTGGGATCGGGGCCAGAGGCGCTCAAGGAGCCCCGTTTGGCCAATTCATCGGCCACTTCGTTTCCCTTCACACCAGAAAGGGCAGGTACCCACACTAGCTGGAGTTTGTTCCTTCTGGCTAATTCAACCAGAGTTTCCCTGCACTCCAAGACAAGCCTAGAAGTCATTCTGTTGGTGCGAAGTGCGCCCAGGGCTGCTCGGCTGTCAGTGCAGATGTAAATCCGCCTACCTCAGTAGTTTAATCTAAGGTTTTCCAGGGCACATGTCCGTATTGCACAGACCTCAGCCTAGAAAACGGTTGCGTGGCCACCTACGGAATCTTAATACTAATATAATTTTAAATTATTTTCAATAACAATATTTGTTCATTTACTTACACATACAAAATTTACTTTATTGTAACATTTAGGTGTAACTCAATATTCACATGAGATATTATTACTTTTAGTCCAGGAAACGAACCGGAAAAAAATAAAATAAAGGTATAGTAAGCTAAAATTTGAGATTTTCCTGAGATGGTTATGAATAATAAAGTATAATTTTTGTTGCAATAATGACCTCTAGTAGGTTTTTTATGTCGCTGATCACGATTCCGCTGTTATTGTTCCCAAAAACTCTCTCCAGATGGAAAATTCGGGAAATTTGAGATATTCCTGAGACGGTTATGTTTTTTGGAAAAATGGCTGCGGGATCGTGATCAGCGACCCAAAAAACCTACTAGAGGTAATTTTTGCTACAAAATTATACTTAATTATTCAAAACCGTCTCAGGAAAATCTCAAATTTCCCGAATTTTCCATCTGGAAAGACTTTTTTGGGAAAAATTACAGCGGAATCGTGATCAGCGACCCAAAAAACCTACCAGAGGTCATTTTTGCAACAAAATTATACTTAATTATTCACAACCGTCTCAGGAAAATCTCAAATTTCCCGAATTTTCCATCTGGAGAGAGTTTTTGGGAAAAATTACAGCGGAATCGTGATCAGCGACCCATAAAACCTAGTAGAGGTCATTTTTGCAACAAAATTATAAATTATATATTATGAATTTTTTTTCAAAATTTCTCATCTGGAGGGAGTTTTCCGAGAAAAATAACTGCGGAATCGTGATCAGCGACCCAAAAAACATACTAGGGATCATTTTCGGCTCTTAATTCATAAATTTTGGATTGTTTTTATAAGACTGCTCCTCTGAGGGGATAGAACGGTCGACCCCCGCGGTCTTGATAGTCATGAATGATCTATGGGGTATTAGGAACAAAATGCAAAAAAATTTTTGAAATTCTAGCTGACTATATTTTTTTTATGGCCTTTTGCCCGGCTTGTTGCCTGGACTATTTATGATATTATTAGTTCTTGAATTTGAATTGTATACAAATACTATTGTATATATAAAATGAAATGAAATATATTTATCTATGAAATAAATGAAATAAAAATGAAATAAAAGAAATTAATTGGATCTTAAAGTGAAAAGTTATAGAATTATTTCTTTATATCTCATATTTCTCCTGTATTTAATTGTGAAAAGTATTGTTAAGTTTATGAAAATTTCAGGATAGAATATTCAGATGAAGCAGGAAATGATCCATCTCGAGAAGAAATTACAGATCTCACCTCTGAAGATGCGAATAAAGCCTATGTGGTACAAACTTTTACAACGAAAAATTTCAATATTGAAGGAGTAACAATGTCTACAGTAGAATTCTCTAGTAAAGCGAGAACATTTTCTAGGTCAATGATGAATAGTTCACAAACTGCAGATGAAGAAGAACTTCATTCATTTACAACTGTTGTAGAACAACCAACTAAAAGGGATAATGACTGCTTGAGTCCCAAATCTCCAGATGAAACAGCTACTGAGAAGCAGTCTGTAGAACAACATCAAAGATATGTTGTTATGTTTGCAAGATTTTCCAATAGGCAAGAGGTACTTTTCAAACTACTTTTTCTTAATCAAATCTATCCAGATTATTAATTCTCAAAATTATTGCTTTCATCATACTTCTTCTTTCATGCTGTACAGAATAATATTGCTATGTTGGTAATGAATTTTTAGATCAAGGTAGGATTGAAGCAATCTGAAAATGTCGATGGACCGAAAGTATCTATCGAGCTTAATTTGGGCTCTTTGATATTATTTTTATCACCTAGACAAGTACATGTTCTGTCAGAATTAGCCAATGGATTATCAAAACCCGATATGGAAGATCACAGGTGAGTAAAACACTTTTCCAATATTTCAAATTACATAAACGCTCTATTATTTGTACATTTTGGGCAATTTGATATTCAACCATATTCAGAAATGGTCAGCTTTTCAATTCATCTCAATTTGATATCTTTCTCAAAACTATAGTTGACAATTCAAATCCATCAAATTTGATTAAATGAAAATAAACATTCCAAAAACATCTGATTTAAATTAACTGCTGAGAAGAAAGAACAAACTATGAAGCTCTTGAGACAATCTAGATAATGATGCAGTAAATTGTAGATACTTGGATCTCAAACAAGTTATATTCTAGGGTATTCATACTTTCTGATACTTTATAACATTATCGCACCAGTAACATTCAACTCATTTCAAACGATAGATAATAGAAGTAATACTTCTACAATAAGATGAATTTTCCGTTTCTAACTCGTTCGCATTCATGAAGTTCATTTAGAATAGAATAGAATAGAATAAACTTTATTGCCATCAAGCTTGCAAAATTACAAAATAGTAATTACAAAAAAAGCAACGTCAAAGAAAAAAATGAAAAAAAAAAAAAAAACTGCCAATTCACAGGCCCAGAGCAAGCTCAGATGGTCTGTAACTTGATCAGATTTTGGCATATTGGAAAAGGATGACAAGATAATATGGTTTGTTTAAACTTACATCCTATTGGTACATACAAAAGTATTAAAAAAGATACATTTTAACAATATTTTAAGTAACATTCTTGAGAACAAAAGATAAATGACTTATTTACGAAGACAAAATTAAAAATTAAAGTCATATAGGATTCTTTCCTGTAGATACAAATAAACTCTCCTTCTGAAGTGATTGAGGTTATCCACCTCCCTTATCTCCACTGGCAGGCTGCGGTAGGCTTTTTAATGGATGCAGTATGAATTTAACAGAAAGAAACATAGTATTTGTTGTTTCTTATATTATTTATATGTTAAATGGAACAAAATATGTTATCAAGTGTCACTGAATTGAAAACAACCGTTAATATAAATAGGTATATAATTGGTCTTCATTCACTCAGTGGTGTAACTAAAATGTCAGATGTAAGTTAGACTATCGGTTGTGCCCTCTAATTGTACTTAATATGCATAACTTGCCTTTGCCTATAGCCTTAAATAACTTTATAATACATTGGAGTGTAATAATTTTGTATATTTTTCATTGTAGTCTTGACAAAGTGGGCAGAATCTCACAAATGTATGTGAACCTTTACATTTTCGTGCATTATTTCAATTTTTGTGTTTATCATAATAGAGCAGCATTAGAAATGAATAAGAAAAATGCAATTTTGGGCGGTATAATTTAATTCTGAAAAATGTGCAATAAAGGTATGATAGATATGTTTTGCGTATCATGAAAAGTGATTAGAGAATATTTATTTTTAATTTTTAAAGGGAATTTTAGTTTTGGTGGCCCATGGGTCCCGGGGTAACTTTACTGTTTTCCTCCGGTAGTTACGTCATTGCATTTACTACAATCTGCATATCTCAGACATCTATATTAGACATTTACTCTCTGTTGTCCGTGGGAGATCGTGTGACCGCCGCACCACATGACTTACATTATTTTAGCTAGACTACAAAGTAATCGTCTGGATATTGATCCATATCGAACGAATGAGTTTTTTATGGTTTTCGCTCACTAAATAAACTTCAATATTCAGTGTATAAACGGAAAAAATAATTCTTGGGAATTATATTTAAATTCTCGGGAAAAAGGTCACATTAACGCTTTATATTTTCGTCTTTACGTACGTTTACGTTACATGTAAGAACGACAGTCGTTCTTAGACCTTAATGACATGTGTCCGTGTTTTTTGAGAGATCTACTAAACAGTGGATTCTTAATATATTATACTTATAGCATTGTTGTGTTACAATTTCGATTTCGTGGTTCTGTTCGTTTCGGCGAAGTTGGCATTTTTAATGAAATTGGTGCGATAAGGACGCTTTGTGTTAATTCAATTAGTTTTAAGTAATCAGGTTATCAAAATAATAAGTCTTCTGATGATGGTCGTGAGACCGAAACGTACGTAAAGACGAAAATGTAAAGCATAAGTGTTAATGTGACCTATTTCCCGAGAATTTATATATAATTCATACGTGGGTCAAGAATCTTTATTATTCTTGGGAATGCAAAAGTTCAATTATATTATGAACTGCAATAAATTATAATGATTATAATCATTGGAAATAATGCTTATTTGAAAAAACTTCAAAATCTATTTTCAGTAATGTCCCACAACGACCAAGATGCACAGAAAAACCAATGACCTCACTAGATTATCAAAGAGTTGAAAATGAATTACAACAACAGCTTCAACCTCACTATCTCCATGGAGTGGGATTGCAAGGGATGAGAGGTTGGTCAACTGCTCCACTAGGTGAGTGTTTAGTTAACTATTGCATTTATAAAGTATTCAATCAAATCTAACATACCAGCTGATGGCATTAAATATTTCATTAAAAGACAAACTACCAAGAGTTAAAAAATTTCCCTATTGATTAAGTAAGCAATCATGACTTAAGTTAGATATTCATTTGTCTTTATACATCCTGTGGGCAAAATTTATTTTGAATAGTTTTAATCGCGTCGGTCAGTTATAGTCATGACCCGGTAGTCAAATGCATATATAGAATAATAATTATCTGTGGTCGAATTTAAAATTTAAGTTGACTATTTTGATGATCGAAATATAAGAATTTACATCTTATCAGAGTTCGTCACTAACTTAATATGTTCACAATTTTTTAGCATTAAATTATAATGCTTAACTTTCCTTTAGTAGGCATGTTTGATGTTACCTTCAGGTTTTTGGGATATTTATTTCTTCTGGGGAGCCTATCTTAGTTAGAACCGGTATAACATATACTTATCGAATAAGGGAAAATCAGATTCTTAAAGCCCACTCACTGAAGTGGCGAGGCAAGAATATAATTGGACCTCATACGGAAGTAGTGTGGCAGTAGTAAGTGTAGAATGACACCTGATGAAGACACATTGGACTTAGTAGTAGTCTGAAAATACTTTAATGCTCATTTCTCAACATCCTTTGGCTACGATTTAGTGCTTTACGTTTTCTGTTGGGATGGTGTATGTGTATGTAGAGTGGCAACTCTCAGTCTATATGTCAGAAGAGCTACCGTCTTGAGTATCGCATAGTACGTTGCAACTATTAGTTGATGGTAGGAAAGGACTTTCAGGAATCATGGATTCCGTCATCACGGTTGTGACCTAATTCATTGTCATTATCTTCAAAATCGTTGGAAGGCTCTATTGTTCAATTCATTACGAAAGACTCCAATGATTTTGCGAAGATGCCTTTACTTTGGCGAGATTTGGTGAAGGGCTCTAAGAAAGCGTAATAGGGCATTTCCTTCTTACGACCTGAGCGAGCCACTTTGTAAGAATTTTCCATTTTGAATGACACTTTTAATGATAGTTTATTCTTTTTATTATATTGAAGATGTTTTTACCGAGGAGAATTACTTTTTTTCGGACGCAATAATACATGTCGACTAACAAGTAGTAGCAGCTCTGATTCAAAATAAAAATACAGTAAAATTTAATTTACTTATTATTATTATTATTACCCGATTATCTTAATTTTTTAAATGCCTTCCCAGACCTTTTCTGGCACGTCATATTTGAATATTCAGCACATCACTTCTACTTGTGTGAATATAAATACAGGAATTTGCTTCAATGATTGAAACAAAATAGATTTTAAAATCTAGAGCTTCTTTCATTTTAGTTATGACAATTATTATCAACAACAAACAGACAATTATTATCAACATCAACAACAGTGTCACGTTGTAAGCTACGTAATTTCCACCTTGCCTTGATTCTAAATTAATTAAAAAGATGAATTTACCCAAGTTACTGATATTTCCCAAGCTAGCTCAAATTTGTGGTTGTTCGGCCCTTTTCGTTAACAATGATGATACATGCCCTATTACTTTTTAAACAACAAATCCTGGGCGCCACCACAAGGAAAAAAGAAGAATTTCAGGCCGTTATAAATAAAGAAATAAGCATCATTGAATTGGTAGTAAGTAAAAAGGAAAAGAAACAAAGCATATAAAAACAATAACAAATATATTCAAATATTAATGAGCAATAGCAAATCTTTAACAAACTCGCATGCCCTTTCGGAGCATCGATATAAAATTGAAACAGTTATGGATAAAGGTAATCAATCTACTTTCACTCAGTGATTACGACCAGCATCTAATTCATCATGGTAATGAAAGTTGCAACAATGTGATATAAAAATTACTCCCCTGTATATCTCCTGTGGTCCTGATGGTGACTCCGCCAGGTCTCTAGTAGTGTATTGGATCCAATATCCTCCTATCGAAAAAGAAAAATAGACGAGTAGGATGTCCACAAGAGAGGTAAGATTTAATATGTGCAATGACTCAGTAATGACGCTGAGAATAGCTGAGTTAAGCCGGAAAAATATTAAATAGGTGAAACCAAGATAAATTATAATTACAATTACAGATTAAATTAATATATGACAATTACTCAGAATTTATTACGATTATAATGAAATGAATTTAAACAAGGTTTGAAATAATGAATTGAATTTGAAAATAAAATATGAGATTTATGGTTCGATGATTCCTAGAACCACGTGGGTGGATTTCGTATTATTAGGCCTCTTTAGTACGATTTACGGAATAGTTCAACATGTCCCACGTTATCTCTATAATCGAAGGTATATTGAAACAGGGCTCGTGGAATTATGGTTATGGAGTGGTTAGTTCTAGCCTATCCTCTATATGTTTCGTACCTTTTCAATTCGAGTAACGCTACACAGATGTTCGTTTTATGAGGAGTTCAATGCAAATACATATACGATATGATAAACCCACGTGCATTCAGAAAATGATGGAATCAAATTATTTCGCCAATTGAATAAATGATATCAGGTCAAAATAGATAAAATTACAATGTTCTGTATATATCAGAGTAAGCCTGATTGTGAATGAAATTGAAAAGATTCAATGAGACT
Source organism: Endomychus coccineus (assembly GCA_958510875.1). Classification (NCBI taxonomy): domain Eukaryota; kingdom Metazoa; phylum Arthropoda; class Insecta; order Coleoptera; family Endomychidae; genus Endomychus; species Endomychus coccineus. Next base: position 43,424,882 of record OY294068.1, read on the forward strand.
CTAAAAACAATTTAATTGATAACTTTGATTAAGACCTACCTTGTATTAACAGTCGCACACCTAAGATGCTTAGTTTTCATCCGCAACCGGTTTTATTCAGATTCTCCCTTCCTAATTAATAACTTGGATGTGGGGGTTACATTTTAGTATTCGTTGAATCCGCTCCGTATTACTTAAATACAGTTAACTATATCATTTAAGATAGAGTTCTTGAATTGGGAGGAAGTTCAAGCATATATATTCAAATTATTATAGGGTTCTATCATGAATAATGATATGTGACGATCTATTCAAAAGTCGGATCGTTACAACGTCAATAGTGTGACAATAAAATAGCTCATGCTCTATTTTAATTGCACTGGCATCACATGCTACAAATTATAATTTGACATGCTACTTTGGCGGGCACTGATTCGCTTCATTTCATTGGTTAAATTTGTAAGAGCATGCTAGGTGCACGTAATTTATCATATTACGCGCCAGATCACTTTGATCGACTTCGACTATTTTTCGGCAACGAGAATTTCAAGCCGATAGAATCATAGGAATGCTAAGGATTCATCACTTAGCTCTGTACATATTCGCGGTGAAAGCTTTTTCTTTTAATTTTATTTCATAATTTTATACCAACTTTTTTGTCTAGATGAAAGTGATCCAGAAGATGATTTTATGCCTATGCAGAATACTGCCAGCGGAATGTACGATAGCGCAATAAATGGAGCTAGTAGCAGTATGGAATCTAGTCTCAGCTCTAATATGACTGGGTCATTTTCTGATCAAACAGCTCGATCCCGCAGGAGAGGTAACTTGTAATATTAATAATTAATCACATTGTCTTTTATCATCAAAACATGGTGACATTTCGATGATTCATTACGACTTTTTGTTTTTAATACAATAAAATTACACTTGAGTAACTGATAAAAATTTATATTTTCTGTAATTTTTAATATGTCAATATTATTCTGATATTTGTACTTTCTGAATCATTATATTTTTCCAATTAGTTTTATTGAAACTTTTGTTCGTAATTTCCAGCATTTAATAATAAAAATTCAAAATGCTACATGAACCTGAAAATATCAATCAAATTAATTCATTCGATAAGTAATCATTTAATTAGTCTTTTAATTTTCAGTGAGTACTATAGATGTCGATCCCACAGCTGAAATATCTCATTTTCAAATACGAATTGCTTCTGTAGCTGCGATTTTACTTCATGAAGATATAATCAATGTGTCAAGTGATGAGGGCCACACATTAGTACTGTCCAGCGTTAAGCAGATGCAAGCAACCGTGAAAACGTTCTTCAAAGATCTTGGACAATTTATTTTCAATGCCTATGGTGGAAAAGATTTTGAGAATGCGAAAACCATCTTTGAACGCGCGTGTCATCTGAGTCATCTAAGGTAATGCACTTGTATTTTATCTGGCATATTTGGTCAAATTGGATTGAAAGTATTGAGATATTAACTGGCTCAGGGTAAAAGAAAAGTATAAATATACAAGAATATGATATCAAAATCTATCATTCCGAAAAGCAAAAGACGCATATTTCACTAAATTAACTTATAACCCAATCAATTATATCAAATCTAAATTATGTACCAACTCGTTCTCCTGCTATTTAGATTTAATTAGAGCAAATTTTCTGTACTTAAGAAAATTGTATGTTTCCTTGAACTTTATCTTAATCAAATGTTTTCAATAAAATGGAGAATTAATTAAACTCTTTGTTAAAACCACGTTTAAAAATCGACTTATTATAAAATATTAGTTTTGAATAGTCAAGTTTTTGAAACCCTTGAAATGAATATTATATTAGAAATAGATAAGATACATATTTTTGTGTGACAATTCGATTTTTCAGGTTGATGGCAGCACCGGTTCAAATTGACGGAGATGAGAAAACTACTTCAACGGCTTTCTCGATAACAGGTCAACTCACTGCTGCTAAATTAGCACTGCTTGAGTGTTTGTGTGATACTAATAGTAGTAAAACTGAATATGTACAATTACTTAATTTTCAAGACTCCAGTGAACTGTTTAATTCAAATAATCCCACAAACTTGAAGCCATCGCTCAGAGTATCATTCAAACATGTGGAAAAGACTTCGAGATCTGGCTTATCAAGACGGTCTTCAGGACCTAAAACCGATATTAAGTAAGTATTAATGATATATAAGGTTATAGTAAGAGGCTGCAGGTGAAGATACTGGTTATTAAAGCAAAAATTTCCAAAAATGTGACTTCCTTACCACCTTACCTTAAAGTTGTCGCTCTACCCCCGAACACATCATTAAATAATGAGAAAACTATTTTTCTTCATCAATTTTTATTTTGACGTGACAACGTCTTATAATTCGTTGGAGCCGGCTGCACGCACGAGAAAACATGACTCATTTGCCGTTACCTCGCTCTGACCGGCTGTGCGTTCCCTTCCCCTGAGGCGTTCCATTTAAGGCTTGAAGTGCAAGCGAGCTCTCCTACTTGAGTGAACGATGCGATGCGCGTAGACAGCTGCTATACAATAATACGTTTACATGTTTTCGTAAGTGCAGTGAAAAGTGAATGTGGTGTCAATTGTTTATAGCAACGATAATTGCGGCGATAAAGGTAATGATTCTTTCGATATTAAATATATGTTCAGTGATATATTGTCGAATATTCGTGCTTTCATCATTAAAATAAATAGCATCGGTCCGCTAGTGCAGCGATTGTAGGTTATGCTATAATTGACAAAACTATAACAATAAGTTAACAGAACTGTTTCACGATGAGTAAAAAATCAATTGCTTTTTTCGATCGAAATAATTATCGAGCGTAGCTATGATTTCAAAAAATTAAAACATAAATGTTAAATCTTCCACAAGCGCAAGGATAATTGCGGCGATAAAGGTAATGATTCTTTCGATATTAAATATATGTTCAGTGATATATTGTCGAATATTCGTGCTTTCATCATTAAAATAAATAGCATCGGTCCGCTAGTGCCAGCGATTGTAGGTTATGCTATAATTGACAAAACTATAACAATAAGTTAACAGAACTGTTTCACGATGAGTAAAAAATCAATTGCTTTTTTCGATCGAAATAATTATCGAGCGTAGCTATGATTTCAAAAAATTAAAACATAAATGTTAAATCTTCCACAAGCGCAAGGATAATTGCGGCGATAAAGGTAATGATTCTTTCGATATTAAATATATGTTCAGTGATATATTGTCGAATATTCGTGCTTTCATCATTAAAATAAATAGCATCGGTCCGCTAGTGCCAGCGATTGTAGGTTATGCTATAATTGACAAAACTATAACAATAAGTTAACAGAACTGTTTCACGATGAGTAAAAAATCAATTGCTTTTTTCGATCGAAATAATTATCGAGCGTAGCTATGATTTCAAAAAATTAAAACATAAATGTTAAATCTTCCACATCTCATAACAACGTATCTGAAATGACAGGTAGGACCAGCCAGCCGTCAAAGGGAACAATTTTCTCCTATATCAAACACATTTATGCGTACAAATAAATGTAACTTGATCAATTCAATTGTGATTTCCATTTACCTCCTTCTCTATATCCATACAAAATATCTATCAAACAAATAAAATTAAAATTTTCTTTTGAAAAATGAAGCCATTCCATCAGTATTTTCTTACGACGTTGTCACGTTCAACTATCGTCAGTAAACCGACTTTACAGACAACCGATTTTTTTAATCAAATCAAAATGGGTATCTAAAGTTAAAAGAGCTTTTTAGTTGAATGTATTGTACCCATCCCAGGCCACCCATGTAAAGTAAAAGACTTTTTCGTGTATTGTCATTTAGTTTCAGGTGTAAGTATTATTCATTCAAATTGTCTATATTCTGCTGAGCTTTGGGCATGAGTGTTTCGCTGCTTCAACATCATTTTTATCTGAAAAATTTAAAAATTGTTTTATAACCTCAATTCATTTCTCAGCCATACATTGTATTAAATGAGTGTGTTATAATATTAATAACAACGGTATCCCGTCAAGCTTTGTAGAAGTACAGTTGCCCCCAAATAATATTCAGTTCTGTACATTAAGTGGTTAAGAGAAAGATTTTTCCAGCATGTACGTCATAATTTTAATATTTCGCTCACCTATCATCGTTTTACCTGCATTATCTTACACTTCATCTTCAATATAACTCAGAAATATAATTACCAGTTGTTACATATGATTTTCAAAAAATTATTACTAAATAATCTTTTTCAAATGTCTACATCTCTTCTTTTTTTCAGTATATCCCTGAATAAGTGTAGCGCAGAATTTGACATAACCATAATAGATAGAATAACGTCTCTACTTAATCCACATCCAGTTTGTGTTGTTGAAAAAACCAAAACTGCTAACAATCCTTGGAATGTTGAAGTTCCAGTAACTAACAATGTACAAGTAGAATCTCAAACTGATCTGAAAATCGTGTCGCCATCTATAACCATCAAAATAAGGTAAGTTTTCATTCAGAACTAATGTGGAAATAACGATATTTCATCAAAAAATTCTTCACAGTGGACATGCAACATAAGTAAAACTGTATATAGTTTGTACTGCTCTGGGCTTATGCAAACTGGGTTATGGAAATTTATGGAAATATATAAAATATTGTTGGATATAACCAGTTAGATTTTTACTCATTTAATATAAATGTAATTTCGGTAAATTTTTTTTATTATTTTCATAAACTTGGCTAAATTATTCAATACATAGATTACTAAGAAAATTTCAGATATAATCATCTACTAGTTCGGAAGAGTAACCATTATTTACTTCGATTTGCTTGATGATATTCAACTCTATATCAAAATTCTCGTTTGACATCGGTAAGTTGCATGTGTATGAAACTATTGTAGGCTGCTGTTTTATGTTGAAATGCATGGTTTGAAATATTGTGAATTGTCAGGTCAGTATAGGTGATTGAAAAATATTGAAAACTCAAATTTGTTTTTAATATTCATTATTTTTAAATCCAAAAAGTATAATAATAATAATTATAAATATATATTATTATCAAATTGAAAATAATTCTGGTTTGAACAAGTTGCAAGTAAATTGGTTATATATTTTGGTACAGATACGTTCACGACATCGTGGCATGTTTCATTAGAACTAATAGACAATTGAATACATTCCTACAATTCATAAATACAATTCATCCAAATATTAAATTAATAATTGGAATGAAGGAAGAAAACTCCATTAAATTTAATAACAACTATACCTACCTGACAATCCACAGTACTTCCAAGCATCCATTTCAAATCAAAATAGCAGCCTACAATAGTTTCATATACAGACTACTGAACGTACCGATGTCAAACGAGAATATTCATAAAGAGTTGAATAGCGTTAAGCAAATCGGGGTAAATAATGGTTATTATTTCGTACTAATAGATCAGATCATATCTCAAAAACGGTACAAATTAGCTATGGACATCAGTGGCGGCTCGTGAACTTTTTAAGAGAGGAGGCTGGACATAAAACGTTCTTGTAAAAATATACTCTATTCAGCCAATAAATTTAACCTTTGCACAGCGACCGTACCAGCTACTTCAGTGCCAAAATTAATTGTTGCCAAGCAAGAACCAACGTGGAGGTGTAGTTTCTCTTGGCAAAAAATTTTTTTTCGTTTTTTTTTCTTTTGATTTTTGATATTTTTTATTTTTTTTTTTGAAATTTTTCATATTTTGTTTTTTTTTATTATTTTTATAAACTTTTTTTATATATTAACGGAATTCTACGGTCTTTAGTTTGCGAAAAATGATCAATAATATTATCATAAAATGTATCATTTTGTTTTAAGTGTTTTACTGAATCTTTTTCAATAGATATCAAACTAACACTGTATAAACGATTTTGGCTCATTGTATTTCGCATGTAAGTTTTAATTCGTTTGAGAGTAGAAAATGATCTCTCCACCGATGCCGACGTGACAGGAATGGTGACTGTCAAACAAAGTAAAATCGAATCTCAATTTGTCCTTTAATAGTATCTAAAATTTCATAAAAAAAGTTGTTTATAATGTTTGTCTACCAAATTATATGTTTTCCTCCTTTAACAATATTCTGTTTACCGGTTAATTTAAACTTGATACTCGATGTAATATGTTCCTGCGATTTTTCATGTCTATCTATACCACGAGCACATGAACATGAAGTTGTATCAGATGTAAATAGCAAGCAATATAATTTATTGTGTATTTCGATTTTGAAACATACCTGTCATCGTCACCACTAATCCTTTCAAATCCGGTAAAGGCCGTTTATTTTTAACAAAACACTTTTCTATCATATGTTAATCCACTAAATGGATTTTCTAACAACCCAGCAACTAGTCACTAATCATTTTAACGTTCACCGATTAGATAAATTATAACTTAACTACTTAACCTTACTTCGCCTCGCGGTACAAATTACAAAACCAAGAACTAACGGAACACGACACGTGTGGCATTCTTCTAGCGGAAGGGCGGTAGCAAGTAATCGTATTTCATTCGACCGACGATTCCATACGAGAGGCTAGCTTCCATAGGATGTTGCCATATTCGCTCTTTTACCCTATCTAGCAATTGAACTGCTTGGAAAACGGCAATTGTGTTGACCACACGTATTTAGCGTTTGAGATATATAGAGAATCTAGCCTCTGGCCACTGTTGCCAGATTTAAAATAACTACTGAGAACGGGGAATTAATTGTAAAATTTAAAGAATTATCAGAGAAACAGGAAATAAAATGGAGAATGATCATTAAGATAAATTGGTGAGGAGGCTGAGCCTCCTTAGCCTCCTTCGAGGAGCCGCCACTGAATGGACATAGTTTTTCCCACAATAAAAGAAAACTATTCTTTTTGTTTGTATTGGATATATGGGGCAACCCACTACTGAAATTCCAATTTTTATTGGTACTTTAGTTATTGACGTAGCATATAAAACGCAGCATAATTTGGCTAAGTTTATCAAAAATAATAAAGATAAATCTGATGATGATGACAAATGTGGGGTTTACAAGCTGGCATGTGGGTTTTGCTCTAAGATGTAGATTGGTCAGACAGGAAAGACTAATGAAATTAGTGTAAATCAAGCTTTCAATAGTTATTTTATTTAAGCATAAAATATTGTCGCGGAGTTCATAAAACTCAAAGCAACCTCCGTCACTGAAATCTCTTCAAAAGTTCCAAATTCATTAATAATTACTACACATCGTATTATATCAAAATACAAAAATATCCACAAAATATGCAAAACTATGGCACTAAAACAATTCAAGAGCATTTTTTAATGGTTGAATCAAGAACAAACTTTAAAATAACAGTAGTATTAAATATTTTATAAAATACTCACAAGAATCAATAATTAATTATATCTTCTATAAAATACGGCCGCTCGATGAGTACAGGGCAAAATTTTTAATTTGGCGCCCTGCCAGCTAAAATTACCGCATGCAAGCTTTGGGTTTGCTTTGTGTCATTAATGTAATAACTTACCTCCTCAATTTCTTCAAGACTGTTTTTTTTCCAAGAATACAATTAAGCTATTTCGGATTTCTTATGAAACTTATTCCACCAATTTTTTTTGTCATTGCAATTAAATTATACTGAAGGGTGTTTTAATGACTGCTATAGTATTGTAAACCAAAGTGTCTTAGATTGCTTACCGAAGATAGTATACTTCACTAAACGATATATTCAAACCAGAGCCTAGCATGCCGTTTATTTTTCTGATCCAAGGAGAGTGGACTTGGTGAGTTTGGCAAATCAGCTTCGCCGAATGTCACGCATCTTTTTAAGTTTGAAACTGCTAAACACATACTTATCTACTGAATTATGCACCATAAAGCAATTTGCAATAACGTAGCGAAAAATGAGTAGGTATAGGAACATACACAAATGCGTATAATTTGCTGTCTTATCATTATTCTGGAATGGATCCCAGTTTACATTCAAATGTTCACAAAATCAGACTCCTCGAGTTTTTCTTTTGGCTTTTAATATCGCATTCCTTCCATTATCATACTAGATGGAATCTAGTATTATCTAGGATAATATATTTCATTGTATTGGCTTAGAATAATGTAAATATAATATTAGTATATTGTGTCTATAAACAAATACTGTGAATTCCTAACTTGAATCAATCATAAATAAGGAACAATCACCCTCATACACTAAAAGTACTGTTATACACAGCTACCAAGTACCCAACATCAGAGTAAACTAAATTAGAAATCATTTGATTTTAAAGAAGTTTCAAGTTCGTTTAAAAATCAAAATTAAATCAATATCCAAACGTTTGGTTTTGATTTACATGGCGTTTTGAACCAGCTTAATAGTCAATTTGACAAGAAGCTTCCGTTAGTAATCACTTTGAATTCAACATATACAGAAAATACACTCAAACTCAAACAAATAAGTATATTCCTGCAGATTCAGTTACACCATATAATTATAAAAAAGCTCCATTTAATAGTCTTGTTCATAGATTATTAAACGTACCTTTGAGTAAAATTATAACAACGATGTTGACAAACTTCAGCAAATTGCGTCAGGCAATGGTTACAACAAATCTTTGATCAATGATTTCATTTCTAACCAAAAAAGGAAATTGTAATGCAACCAATTAACCAAATTAGAGTCACTAACTTCAAATAGTTCAATAAATTTCAAAAGTTTCACTTATCATCCTTCAATAATTAGTAAACTCCAGAATTTGCTTTCTAAATTTACAATACAACCTGTTCACAAATGTAAGAACAAGCTAAAAGATTGTTTAGGCAATACCTTTGATGAAATTTCCGACTTTGACGATCCGAGATTTACAAAATCGATTGTGAGTCGTGTTCAAAATACATTGTGCGTACTAGAAGGAACATTTTAACTCGGTATAAGAACCATTTCGATATAAAGAAAAATAATTGCGAAAAATTATAAACTTAAGAACAATTTATTAAATTTCGATTTATCTCTTAGCTGAGGGTAACCCATTGTTTGCATTATTAATTCCAAATTTTTAATTTCTAATTTAATTTATTCTGATGATGGCTACTTGGTAGCTGAAAGGTCCTCAGTACTTAACAGTATAGTGGATAAAAGAGGGATTGTTTCTTATTTATATTCTTATAGTGTATCCATAGTCTGAACTCTTTTATAGTGTATTACTTGAATCAATTGTCAAATGTGGTGATTTATTTGTTTACAGGTTTCCAATACCAGATTTTCGTCCCCCTCACGATCTGAATCGAACGCCATGGTGGAAGCAGCACATCCGACCAGATAGTCTGTCACTTATCCTATCTGATATAACATTTCAAACATCTTTAAGGACAAATCAAGCTTTTCAAGAGTATAACATTAACAGTAGGGTAGTGGATGTGTACTATAGTGAATCAGAGAACAGCGTACCCTTACATATAGGAAAAGCGGGACACGATGAAAAATATTTAAGCTCTATGCAAGAGATTTTACAGCATCCCACGTACGTAAAATGTTACAAAAAGGTGATTTTAAAAATCAATTGTAAACTTATTGCAGCGTTAACTTGAAAATATTCCCGGAAAAGAAAATCGAACTGGAGGAACCAGAATTAGAAGGTGATGTGATGGTACAATCTGTGTTTTGTGGGGCTTTCACTAATAAGCCATGTGGTCCATTCAGTTCGAAGAAAGTGGTACATGAAAGTGATACGCCACACACAAAAACACAGAAAGGTAATTAGTTGATTTTAGTCTATGATCTCACTGGAATTTAATTGACTCTTGTTCTTAACTAAGATATTAGCAGACCTTCAAGTACATGTGAGCTTTCCTAATATTTAGGATAATATTTTTTATTATTCATTATTATAATTGAAGTTTCATCATCTCCTGAAATAATCCATATTGTTTCTTGAGAAATAAATAACAGTTTTTATAATTTTACAATTGTTGCAAAGCTGTAAGTTCTAACTTGTATCTTCTATAATGAGGTCATGTAGTCCAGTCGTCCTGCAATTTGGATTGGACATTTTTCCATGATTGATATTTATGTTTTTTGGGTCGATGATCACGAATATGGACGTTAAAAAATCGTAGACCCATGGCGTTCCGAGATATTGGCCACTTTTGACCGAAAATTGGCCGTTTTTTCGAGTTTTCGTCGTTTTTGGCGATTTAAAGAAAAACAACATATCTCAAATTCATTATCACATTGATAGTATTTAATTCTTTATCTAAACAATACATTAAAAAAAAAAAAAAATTGAATTTTTTTTTTAATCTACCTTTACCGATGCTCGGATTTCGAGCGCGTTTGTATTTTTTTGCCCCGGTTTTTTTTTAACGCTATTATTTTTTTAAAGATATGTGGAAGGTCGACGATTTAGGGTTCGATAGCCAGAAGCCTCGTCTGTAAGAATTTTTTTGTTTTTTTGATTAGGGTCAAAATTGGGCTCACTGTGGAACCAAACCTTCATCGAAGGATATCTCAAGTTCTACTCATCCAAAAAAGATCTACTGGGGCGTGAAATACTCGTAGAACGGTCCTCTATTTGCATGTAAAATTTTAATTTCATACGAGTATTCTAACCTAAAAATTATTCATATTTTCTGGCACCTTGATTTTTTAAATCTTCATTTCTCCATTTTTTATTCAAAGTGCTTGTATTTTGAATGTGTTATAGAGGACATCAAACTCTTCGATTCGCATTTTGGTTTGGATCAAAAGAACCATTTTTAACGGAGCAATTTTTTCTAAGATGGCGAATTTTGGCGCCAAAAAAGAGAGAAAAAAAAAACAAAATTGGTTCGAAAGTACACACAAAATACTACCATTGAGCAGAAAATAAAGTTCTTAGAGGAAAATTTGTATTACGAAATTCAATTTCTGTTACCGAAAAAAAACACAAAATGGGCCTTATATCAGGCCCCAAATAACTTAGGGACAAACTAACTCGAGTTTGTTTTAACTCCCGAATATGATTGATAGTAATTCATAATCTATAGTATAAAGCATAATCGACACGGTGCAGATTGGTCATTGAAAAGACGCGATCCTAACGCCCCTAGCGACGCGCCCATAGTTGAAAGACGATCACACAATTGTTTTTTATCATTCATTACAGGTAACAATTTTGCATGTGATATTATCCCCAAGCGCCAATTCTAGGTTATTTGAAAATATATTTTTGGATGCAATACGCAGGAATTGAATCACTTGGTATAGCTAATGTTTTGTACAACATTAGGGACACCTGAAACTATTGATATATAAATAAAATACGCAAAAGCAAAATAGAACAATTAGATTGAAGATAAGGGTGATTATTTCTTATTTATAGTGTTCATTTTTGGATGGAAAAACATTAACTGAACACATAAATAAATAATAATAGATAAAGTATTATCTAAATAGATAGAGAACATATATTTTAGATTATGCCAAGCGGCAATTCTAAGTTAGTATGTTAATAGTAAGTTTATTTTTGGATGCAATAACATTACCTGAACACATAAAAGAACATTATGTTATCTCCAAACGGCAATTCTGTGTTAGGTAGTAGATTATTTGTATTTTTCGATGCAATAATATTAGCTAAATACATAGAGAACATATATTTTAGATTATGCCAAGCGGCAATTCTGCGCTAGTAGATTATTTGTAAGTTTATTTTTGGATGCAGTAACTTTAAATAAACAAATAAGAGAAGATATCTTTTATCACCCCAAGCGGCTATTCTAGGTTAATGGGTTATTTATAAGTTTATTCTGGATGCAATAACATTACCTGAACACATTTAAGAACATCATATTATCTCCAAACGGCAATTCTATGTTAGTAGATTATTTGTAAGTTCATTTTTCGATCCAATAATATTAACTAAATTATAGAGAAAATTTATTTTATATTATGCCAAGCGGCAATTCTAGGTTAGTAGGTTATTTATACTTTTTTTTGGATATAATAACATTAACATACAACATATGTTATCTCCAAGTGGGAATTCTTGGTTAGCTTGTTATTTGTAACCTGAACAATTTTAAATTATCTACATGCCCACAATTCAAACCGACCGACCGCCATGTCAACTTTTGTTTTTATCCTGGTCTGACATTCATTAGAGCGTTGCGGTGAACGAAGGAAGGAGGGGTTCAACATCCATAAGCGGGTCGTGAAAAAGGGAGTTGTCGGCAAAATGATTGCGAGAATTATATTTGCTGAAACATATTTCCTACGTACCGTAGTTCGCAAACAACTGTAAAATATAGTTACTATATTCCCAAAAAACGAGAAGTATCATAGTCCTACAAACGAGAAGTAACGAGAAAAGAAAAGAGCGGATTGTATATATTTTGTAAATGTTATTTCATTATAGATTCCCATGAAGGTAATTTATCTTCCATCCAACAAATTAATCACTTGTTTTCTGTCGGTTATATTCATACGAAACGACCACAACTATTACTTTTTTTTTAGATGAAACTGAAGAATTGGTTATTCCTGGAGACAAAGAGGAGATAGAAGAATTTATAAAGGCAACCAGCACTACAGCGAAAATAAAAATTGATATTCTTCTACCCTTGGTGTCCTTACAATTCATATCAAAACATATTTATGAATTAATCTACAACAGAATAAACAATGATTTATTACTTTGGGAATCTAGTGCTCCCAAGCTAAAACAAATGACATCGCAATATTATGATTACAGTGCCTTGAATAATATCGTTCCCGAAACTCAAGATGTATTCATCACTTGCAAAAGTGGTATTCAATATGGTAAGTGTTGAACAGGTACCCAGAGAAATGAAAAGTTGAAAAAACTCAATCAAAATGTGCTTCCTGTTTTTTCTAAATTCAATACAAGGGTATAAAGGTATAAATAATAATTTTCCACACCTCTCGTTATCGAGATATCGAATATGTCCGTTTATCGGAAGTCGTTATATCTTGGAAACAACTTATCGCACAAAAATTAATAACCCCTTGAACTAAATTAGCCTTCGGTCCGCCGTCTTCAGTGACTTAAAAAATGGTGGCAACAATTTTAAAGCGCCCCCTATAGTTTATTATCGTAATTATATTGGTTAAGTGAGTTGTAGTGCACTGTTGCCTAGCCTATTTAGAGTTGATTTAACAACTTTGGAACAGTCGAAATGTTTTTCGTTATCTTAAAAAAAAAGAAAATAGATGGCGCACGAAATGTAAATTTTTGAAGCCCAGTTTGGAGGTAGGGAAGGTATTTACTAATTAAAATTATATTGATAGTCACTCCACAACATAGATATCCCTGTCAATTCAAAAAAAGTTTCACGTGACATGGATTATAAGTTTTCGTCTTTCCACGCCTTCAGCTATTTCTACTCTTTTGAAATATTCATTAAGTCTTGAATCTTCGGGAATGGCTTAACTATTCGTACAGGTATGCTTTGTTCACCGAATTAATAACATGACGTCATAATGGTTATTTTTAATTTCCTTAAGTAAGTGCCGCTCTATCTTCGTCAAACCAGGTATATTCCACTTTAACAGTTGGCAACACTTTACGGTGTTTACTTGACAGTAGTTGACTATTTGTTTATCTCAACGAAACATGGATCTCCGAAGATTTATCTAAATCTTTCAGATGTAGGATCAGTTTTATTGTAATAATTGATCAAGTAAACTCTCAAAAAGCATTTTGTAACCTTCTTGAACCTTCTGAAAAATACTTTTTTTGCCATTCACTGTCTTTCCGTCATTTAATAGCGAAGTACATATTTTTTTTACTATTGAATTTGTATTTGATGAAAGCAGAACGAGTAAGTAGGTACTTTATTTTTCTTCACACATTTGGTAAACACTTCAACAGTAAAGTAAAGAACTCTCAAATTTGTTTGTAAGACAGTTTATTGCATCTATTAGCTAGTTGTATTCAAAAAAAGGAAAACTTGCTCAACATGACAACAATGGCTGACCTCGATTCATGACGTCATATCATTTATTCGGTGAAAAAATCAGCTGTTTGACAACACTTAGTTTATTAATAAAATAGTAGTTAATTTAATGTATTTAAAACTGAATTCAAGTCTATTCTATATGATATAAATTATGTTATTTATTGAGAAATTTGTCAAATAACAATTCAAACAAATGTATCTATCGTACAACAAGCTGCGAAAAATATTCGCAAACAAACCAAAAATCGTTCCGAGCGTGTTTTCAACATTCAAGCCGACAAAATTTGGCGAAAAAATAAGATTCGAAAGACACATAAACAAACAGGTTTCTATGACATTCTTCCTGTGACTGGAGCCTAGATGGTGGTACTTACTGTACCTTAATAATTTCACCGTAGCTTATTGTTTCCAAAGATACAAGGAACTGTTTAAACAATCCAACATAGGTGAAAAAATATTGATACTTTAACTTTTGTTGTTTTGAGCTTCGTCAAAAGTTCATCATACAAAAAGGCTTATGTGTCTTCACTAATTGCTCTTTGAATCTCCTCTATACATTATAAATCATCCTCTATATTCAATATTACTAATTATTCAACATTTTTCTGTTGGTAAAACTTATTTAATATTGTTTTTATTTCATACAGATTCAGAAAGTGATTCAGATGATGGTTCGGAGGATGATGGTGCAATATTGTTCTACTCAGCTTGTGATAAAATGAAGCGCCCTAAAAAAGCACAAATTATTCCTGAATCGAATGATCAAAGCTTCCTTGTACTGAGCCTACAAGTTTCTAGTGGTATAATTGCCTTACACACACCAGTTCGTGATGTGACCACAAATAATGTAATTCCTGGACAAAACGGTGAATTTTTATTAAACGTGGATAATGCTGTAATATTTCTCGTTAACGGATACAAAGGCGACAAAGATTTGGGATATGTGTGTCTACAAGTAAGCGATACGCAATTGTATCACTGTGGTGAGTAATTTGAGGTGTTATTCAATTTACGTGAGCTATTAGAAAAGTCTGGCTGACAATGCCCTTAATTTTTGTAGGACTAAAAATCGAAGAGATCGATATCGGATTTAAGTATGATTTAGAAAATTAAGTACATACAGGCAGTATTTGGTAACCATCCTAATACATGGAGTAGTAATTTAAAAAATAATAACACGTATATTGTATTCATGGTTTTTGAAATTTTGTTTTTTTCCATTAGAAAAAGTAACTGAGTTGTAACTAAGGACTCACTTCATGTCTGACAACCCCTTTTAAACAGAAAGTCCTTATATATGCCCTAGAACTAGCCTCTCCCTTGTGACGTCATGATCGAGTCCCCAAGTCTTCTAGGATAGAGGATATTGCTCGTATCCACTAAAAGTAGTGTTAAAGCACTTGATGACCTTTCAGCTACCAAGTAACTATTTTTATAGTAAATTCTGATGATGTCTACTTGGTAGCTGAAAGGTAATGGATCTACCTCATCTTTGGCCCAATGGCCAAGCACAATTCTCACACATGGAATGAAGATAATCTTCAAAAGCCATCGAAAAAGGCACAGTTTGGTGTGCTCTATAGGTTGGACGACTCATTGGACGTTACCTCTTCAAAAATGATAACGACCATCGTGTTACCGTCAATTGGGAACGCGATAGACCCATGATAAGATACTATTTTGTTTCCCAATTGGGTTGCATGAATAAAGATGAGTGTTGGTTCTGTAATAACTAGCCCTTCTCTGGTTTACTTTGTTTACTAAAGGTTATCAATTTACTTATTTTATCAAATTCATTCTTATATATCATTTGCCTTGATTAACTAATGTCAATATAACTTGCACTACGTGTACCGATAACCAGGAAGTGACCCAATATCACGGGTTTGTCATTAGCTAGGCAAATCAGGCAACAATACAGTCAATAGATATCTGTAATATTCACTCTTCTTCAGTTGATACACTAACACATTAATTAAGCACTGTGTGAACGAGGGTAGTTTATAAATTACGCTAAATAGAAAAACTCTCAATCAAAACAAATATAAAATATTTAATAATAATAAAGAAATACAACAATTATGAAAATGAATTAAAAGTTGAAAGATTAAGTATAACTAAAGTATTATTTAAGAAATTATGTTAAATTTAGAAAACAATTGATCAATCCTTAATTTCAAATTAGCCTTATTAGAATCTAAATATGAAATGAAAACTAATTAAACTCAGCCTGGATGTACCAGGATAAAGAGTTAAACAAAACTATTATGATTTAATTATTCAAGGAATTCTAAATTTTATGTATTAAGCAATATGACTTGATTCTAAATGAACTTAGCGAAAATTCTACCTTAAACACCGCAACGCAAGCTTAACTTAACTTAACTTGGAAAGTTTTCTAAAATAGGATTTAAGTGATTCGTGAAATAGTCAAAGCAAGATTTAACTCAAGGAGTTAGAATATAAGTAACTGAGTTTAGTGTGGTGAGTTTGGTTTTTCATAATCTTGAATAACCACTCCTATTTTAGTAATATGTTTGGGGGTAGAAACTTTTACCCAATAAGAGAGAGACTTGCCCCAGTCTAGTGAGCTGGATATAAAATAACTGTTCTATTTTTGTTGACAGGGACCTTAATTTATGATCTTATTTAGACTTCCTTGAATTTAGGTATGAATGAAACTTATATCAAGTTAATATTCTAATTACATGTTTAATAAGAAACGACTGCGTCCTGCACGTCTTATGTTATGGTTACGTGAATATATTGTAGCTTCAAAGGAAAAGACAGGGTAAAAAACCTTTGTTTACCCCATAGCAAGCGATCCACTTGCTGTTTCAAATTAGATCATA
The DNA here is from genome assembly GCA_958510875.1 of Endomychus coccineus. Classification (NCBI taxonomy): domain Eukaryota; kingdom Metazoa; phylum Arthropoda; class Insecta; order Coleoptera; family Endomychidae; genus Endomychus; species Endomychus coccineus. The sequence goes on from OY294068.1 coordinate 43,441,672, forward strand.
AAAATATGTCTTAACTATCAATATGCTATAAAGCACTTGTTTTCTTTAGAACCATTTCTGTTAACATCGTAATCACTTAACCACAAAAATGGATATTATTTTTTTCAAATTAACAGTTTGAAAAAAAAATATTTACTTTTGAAAATTTGAAAAATAATTATTTGCACTTTACACTTTTACGTTTGCTATCGGGCCTACTGGAAAAGTAGGCCTTGCCCCGAATCATTGGGAGGCTAACATTGTGCGTGTTCAAGCTAAATCAGGCGACCAATGGATGGACTTACAGGATGCTCTACATCAGAGCCAGTCACGAGGATCATATGTCGGAAACTATATTCAAACAATAAATTGTTGTTCATTGTTACATTATTTGATTGTTTTTATTGTGTTGGGTTATTTTTACACTTGTTTATTCAAGTTAATGTTGAACTTTATTCAATTTCATGATGTTCACTTTAAACTGATAAATACCTGTTCTAGATTGTACAAATTTTTTTTTACACAATGGCAGGCCGTCGAGAACAAGTGTGTACTGCCGCTCTATTGGCCAAACTGTATCGGTTTGCATATAATATTGAACGAAAATGAATGTTTTTTTTTGCTGAAGGTTTTGATAGTAATCGTAATCCGGAGCGGCTAAGATTTTCTCATTTTATATATTATAAGCTACCTAGAACCAAAACTTCAGATTTGTTTAGTTTGGTATTTCTGTCAGCTTTGGCCCCTATATGATTTTGGAAAATAGGCTGTTGCGAATGAAGCTGGAGTTGAGTTCGCTGGTTAAAATATCATTTAATTCCACTATTTCACGTCAAAGTATTTTCAGATAGATTTTACAGACATATAACCCATTCGTTAGAAATATCTTTTATGTTTGTCTTTTTAACTCTCCAACAAGTAAACTAATATTGCTCATTGTTTTGAAGATATGATTGCTATACCAAGTCGGAGTCCACCTTTGAAGGAAATAGGAGCAATGCTTAGTAAGCATCTGAGCCCTACAATATACAAATCTGAAAGAGGAATGCTCACAGATTCGAAAGAAAGGGGCTCGAACCGTGAATTATTATCGGTTGCAATCAAAATACAAGCAAAACATGAGACACATCATGTGAAGGTGACTGCAATTCAATAGATGTGTAGCTTTACATCTATAATTTATTCTGTGTTTCAGACTGTTAAAGTGGCCATAGGTTTGAACAAAGCCACATTGAGACATAAAATGTGCAGTGAACCGAATAGTTGGATCTCGCATATCTTGGATTTTTTCAATGTACAAGATTATCCCATCCCTGGATATAACGCCAAAGAAGTTTTGACTGAACTGCACTTGAATTTGTGGGATTGTGCCATAGACTACAGGTAGGAAGCAGATACCCTCTGTTCTAATTCATAACCATAATTAAAATCAACTAATCCATAGATTACTTACTTCCTTCCCTCACCTTTTGTTAGCACAACTTATTGCTTTCAGACACTTGTACGGGTTAGTATGATTGTAATATATAATATTAATTCACTAACTGTTGTCCTCGGGCGAAATCCAGCTAGTGAAACACTCAAAAGCTTGAAAAATCTTGACCTTCTGGATAGATTTCGCGTCACAATAGCACGACATGATGCCGACGTTTCTCCAATCATTACATGTGCCATCTTTGGGTCAGGCTTGAGGTTTGAACTGAAACTGATTCTACTGGTTTCTGTAGCCGTATTTATTGTAGGAAAAAACCTTCACGCTACACAGTTCACTGCCTTTACTCCGGTGGTTAACTCCGTTCTGATACCTGACCCTAACGTTGTGTGATCATGTGCGATGTGAAATTTTTGAGGATGGGTTTCTAAACGTTGGCAAGGTAATATTCTAGTCACCGTTTAGATTATTTGGATGTTTTAGGATTTCTATAGCTTCAAGGAATGTTTCGCTGATAGAGGTTTGCGGCTCAGGCTAGGATTTCAGTATTTTCGAAAACGATTTGATGATTAGTGTCAAACTTGTGTTCCGCAAGTGCAGATCTACTGTTGTCATGAAGCCTTGTACAGCACTCATGTTCTTTCACACGAGTTTCTACTGTACGACCTGTTGCACCAATGTAGACTTTACCGCAAGAACAGGAAATGCTATAAATACCTCCAAAGTGAATAGGAGGAAGGGAACCTCTGTTTGTAAAACTGAGATAGTTTTGGAAGTGTGGAAAACCGAGTAGAAGTATTATGTTTTTTATGGATTTTGGAAATTCGATCTGTTATATTTTCAATATATGGAAGATAGGCAGTGGATGAAGCAGGCGGAGGGTTTGTGTCTCAGGTTGAGTTGAAATTTTAGGTGAAGTGTATTTCTTTATGGATTTTTGAATGTTATAATAGGAGGAATTATTTGATGATAAGACAGATGAAAGATGTTTTAATTTCGATTTTAAGAATTGGGGTAGAGATAAGTTGACAGCTCTGTGGACCAAGGAGCTTATGATAGATTGCTTTTGGGCGGGAGGTTGGTGGGAAAGCCCATTGAGGTAATTAAGGGTAAACACATAGTGAAGCAGCGCACACCGCCTCGATGGTCGCCGTTCACCTCGCCGTCCGGCGATGAGGAAACAAACTTACAGCTTGGTTCATGTGTGTGCATACTAAGAGCAGTCACTAGGCCGCGCATCTCGCCATTCACCTCGCCGCATCTTTCAGAACAAACTGGTTTATTGTTGGAGATGCTGATGCCTGAAACTCGGCCTGTGATTGGTTCGTTCAAGGTTACATAGGTCTGACAAATTTTAGATGCAGTAGTAGCAAAACATAATTAGTATTCGTCGCACGTGGTAGTACGTTTACAATTAATTACCTGATAGTTACTACCAACCTTTCTTCGGCAGTGACTAGTTGGTTATGGAGGTTGGAATTAAACTTTTTCAATCCTAGATTTTATGAGCTGCAGAATATAATTGAATACTGATTGTGGCATCCGTAAGTGTTCATAAAATTTGTCTGGGTATTCTTTTAGCTGTGGATCTAACTGATGAAATTCGCCTATTTATTGGATGTGCATCCATCGTCGAACTTTTCTTTTTGATAGCAACCACAATTTTAAACCATTGCTAGGAGAATCAGTATCACTACTAGACTCGGAAAACATTTTTATTACTGATGTAGTTTTACACGATAACAACATCGACTGACCAATTCTGGCGAGATGGAATGCTTTTATTATGGTTTGTTTATGGCGAGGCGAGATGAGCAGCGAGATGAACGGCGACAATCGCGGCGGTGTGCGCTGCGTCACTATGTTTTTACCCTAACGGTGTGAGTGGGTTTTCGATATACAGAATGTCCTAAAGTACCGTCAGTCTGTCGACTAACTGATACATCTAGGAACGGGAGTAAACCTTTCGATTCAATTTCCATGGTGAAAAGGATATTGGGATGTAATCAATTTAAATGATTGAGGAAGGGAACAAGATTTTCGCGACAATGTTGCCAAATAACAAAAGTGTCGTCGACATATCTAAACCAACATTTCGCCTTGAGAACAGATGAGTCAATCGCATCTTGCTCAAAAGTTTCCATGAAGATATTAGCTATGACCGGAAGAAGTGGGAAACCCATGGCAGCTCCTGAGGACTGCTCGTAAAACTTCCAATCGTACAGAAAATATGTGGAAGATAGACAAAAATCAATTAACGGTAGTAAGTCCATTGAAATGTTTTTGGAAGGTAACAGTTGAGAAATTAGGGGAAGGGTGTATGGAATGGTAACCTTGGTAAAGAGTGATTCGACGTCGAAGCTGTCGAGCAAATCGCCTGGGTCAACTTGGAGCGTTCGGAGTTTTTCAACGAAATGGAAGGAATTAAGAATAACACTGTTGGAATTACCTACAAGAGGTTTGGGAATAGATGACAGATATCGAGAGAGCTTATAAGTAGGGGATCCGATAGTGCTGACAGTTGGTCTCAGGGGAACTGAGGGTTTATGAATTTTAGGCAAACAATATAAACTGGGGCTTCTTGAACAATGGGGGATAAGAAATTTCTTATCTGGATCAGGAAGGGAAGAATGACGGATAATTTGTGAAATTGAACGTTCTATAGAGGGGGTGGGATTTCTTGTTAGGAGTTTATACGGATTAGTTTGGAGATGTTGCAGGATTTTGTTATCATAATCTGAACGAACCATGACAACAGTGGAGGCTCCTTTATCACCTTTCAAAATAGCTAAATCAGGATTTGATTTAAGTAAATTAAGAACTTGGATTAAAGGTTTAGGGGAATTTGATTTAGGAATGTTGGAATGACGAGGAATTTTAGCAGTTTCGAAACGAATTATCTGCTGCGAGATGGGGAACCTTATGTAGGGATGCTTCTACAGCAGAAATAATGGATGTCCTAGGAATAGTTCTGGGGGAGAAAACGAAATTAGGAACTTTAAATAAAACTGATTGGCTTCAGAAAGGGTATGTGAAGATAAATTAACCACAGTATTTACAAGAGGGGTTGATATGGAGTGTTGGTGCTGAGGGCGTTGGGAGTCATGAAGCTTATTGTATTTTATTCTCAAAACCTGTAGGAATACTTAACTAAAATATTGCAAATTATTAGAATCAGTTAAAGGCGTGGAAAGACGTCAAATTACTGTATGTCATTGGTTTGAAAGTTTATTGAATTGGCACCATATATATATATATTTTACGACTATATGTATCATTATAATTTTTGCTATCAGGTGAACTGTCAAAATCGTTATATTTTGATAGGTAGAGAGCTCCAAGGTTATGAAAATCAATTTTTTGCCATTCTCGCACTGTGGGAGAAATATTTTCGGAAAATTGTTATAAAAGTTGCTGCTCTTGAAAGAATTTTAATAATGTAATTGCGTAAGATAGTCTTCCGAGTTCAATGTGTGCACGACGTGGGAAATGTATATTCTGGCTCAACCATTGCATTTTCCTTATGCACAGCTCAAGTAGATTGAATGTAAATAGGTTTCCAGAACCAAAAACAGTCAAAAGTGGAATTGATTCCCCCCTTGTGCCGCCATCTTGAAAAAACGTTCATAGACAAACTCCAGAAATACCATTAGCATGAAGGTGCTGTCACGACCAAAATTAATACAGTTCCTATTTTCCCCACTTTTACAAATTTTCAAATTCGTACAACCAATATGAACGGCGCAATCGTGTCCACATTGGGCTACGTACTTAGATTCATACAGACATAATTTCAAAACTAGTCTACATGAATTCATAAAGACTCAAAACTGATATTTCTACGAAAATCTGTACAAAATATATATTACCTATAAAGAGAATTATTATAATTACTGACAATTATTTTAAATTTACGTTAATATTAATCTTGCAACTTGAAAAATTATTTAAATGATCTGTTTTCTTAGTTAGCAGTATCAGACTGGGTACAAAGAATCCATTTTGGTGATCTTTACTGTCCATACACACTTTTTTGTTACATAAGAATACCAAATTGTAAACAAGTCTTTAGAGTTTGATATTATCAAACGGATAGTTTCTCAATTGGTAAAAAGAAATTTCCCAGATCCTCCAACCAAAAAATTCTTTAAAAATCCCTAAAATATAATAGTTGAAAAGTAAAAATTACTAAAGGTCTTCAAGAAAGTCTGATCTTTAGCCAAAGCTGATATAACTTTCCTCTTGTTTTTATACTACAGTTAGTACTTTTATTTTAGACCTCACTATCTGCCATTGCGGTCTGCAGTAACATTAGGAAATTTTAGTATGTCTTCACATCTCAGTGAAAAATCAAATACTTCGACATTAAGATTCATTGCTGAAGATTGTGGTTTATACTTAAGTGATAAATATCCACCAAGAGAGGGTTTACCTTCTTCAACACCTGTAGAATTAAAGAGAGATTATGTGAATGTCATAGAAATTGGATTATTTGAATTAAGTTTGAGAACTAATGATAAGGTAAGTACACATCTATCTAAATCTATTTTTGGAATTTCGCCACCCCTATGTATAGAAGTCTAGGTACAAAAAAATTGACTGTAGGTGAATGAAGGGTTTCGCGAAATGGGCATGTGAATTCGCTACCACCATATGTAAAGTGTTTGGTGTATGCAGATGACGGTGAACCATTTGGGAGCTAGCTTCGGCGAAATCAAGCGAGCAATGCTTGAAATAGTGGTCAAAAATTGAACCTCCAAGATGCGGTATATGGGGGCAGAGTTTCCATTCAAACAATAGATGACATATGATTTCATATAAATAAATCGCAAATCAGATTCATTCGGTCAAATTGTATGTATTTTAATCCAATTTAAAGCTGTATTTGATTTTCAATAATTTAATAAATGAATAAGACTAAGCTCAGCAAACACCGTAGCTTCTTCAAAAAGATATTACGAAATACTGTACAGACTTTGTAATAGCTGTTAACTTTTAATAGTTAAAGTCAATAATTAAACAATTACTTGTTAGATATTAATATAATCCACAAAGGATCTAGAGAGACCTATACTACTTTTAATGTTTTTTTAGGACGACGTAATGGCTGATTCTATTCAATTAAATGAAAAGCACTCGAAAGAAACGATTGTCCTTAACTCTATGCAAATTTAATCTTCTATATCTCATTTGAAAGTATTTTTTGGGCTGGAAGGATGGAAACTTAGTAGTAAGGGCGATGTATTTATTATGCAGAATGCCCGAATGGCTCCCTTTCCTTTTGGATTTTCGCCAAAGCAATTAGTAGAAATTTCACTTCCAGCTCATTCCCTCCCCTAATTAAGGATGGTGGCAGGCACACTGGCTTCAAGAAAAAGCCAACCTTGTCCACTTTGGATTCACAAGGGAAGAACTTTCCTAATATTGCTGTCATCGATAGCCATATGCCTAAAATTGTCTTTCGTCAGTGCACAATTGGTGTGTTTCTTCCCAGCTGGAAGACGAATTCCAAAAAAAAAGGAAAGACTACCCTTCCTAGTAATTATATACCCATTGCACATTATCTCTGGGCTTTAAAGTGAGAAAGAGAACGCAATCAACATCAACTCATCCAATATCTAGAGAGCTTCAAAATCGTCAATGACGGGCGATATGGCTTTCGTCAGCAGATATCAACAGGAGACTTGCTTGCCTACGTGACACATGCATGGCAGAAATCTATTGAAAAATATGGGGGAGGGGGGGCAATAGCATTGGATATCTCTAAAGCATTTGACCGAGTCTTGCACAAAAGCCTTCTTTGGAAAATTCCGTCATATGGTTTGCTGCCTGAACTTTGTCGCTTACTATCGAGTTTTCTCTCAGATCGATCACTCCATGTGGTGGTTGACGGAGTATCATCCGATGCAATGGTTATCAACGCTGGTGTTCTACAGGGAGCTGTCTTGGCACCAACTTTCTGCTCCATATCAACGATCTGTTGGAAGTGACAACCTGTCCCGTACACAGCTTTGCAGATAATGGTACACTTCATACCACTTCCTCATCTAGAGCCCCAATACCATCGAACTCCTTTATCTTCCAATTTTTATAATCGCTGTGGACCAGTGTGAGCCTATATTTACCTTCCAGCAAATGCTTCATCTCGTCTATTTTTGCTAATGAAAAAAAAAACAATTTTCAGAAATCTGGTGTACATCCGCACATAGACTTAAGAGCATCCAATGATTGTGTACATATCCACACCTGCTCAGATACGGGTCGCGCCCTCACTCAGCTCATCACTTACATTGCTACCGATGGTGATTTGGTAACGACTGACAAGCATATCAATGTGGATAGTGCTTATTCTAGCCCCAGGCATGAACCAGCGGATCAAGAACTGATCAATGTAGAACCCCCTCAAGATATAAGCAAATTGTCTGTGAGTCAGCATCAGCAAGTAAATGATTTATTAGGCGAAGCCATGGAGGAAAGCTTAGCCGTCGAAGGTTCAGGTAAGGGTGTAATATAAAGTTTATACATCGCCAAATATCCAATATATTGTAAGAGTTCTTCTGACAATACGAATTGGTGGGATTTTGATATTCAGTTAACTAAAATGATTACGACAATTTGGCCAGAACATTGCAAACATTATTTTTTCTGTTTTAGAAAAGGAAAGAGATATGCATAATTCGGGGGCGAAATTGTTCTTTTTCCCAGATGAAAATCAAATAACACAAGAACTAGGGAAACCATTCCCTCAGATAGTAAACGAGTTGGGAGATGTCACCCTACATTCGAATACTGATAGCGATTCTGACGATAGTTTCTACATGGTGGGCGATGAAGCCGGGTTAGGACTGTTTCCTAAAAACGGCATACCAGAAATCAAGTGGCTAACTAATGATACTGTTAGGGTAGTTGAGAATCACTTTACCATACCGATCGGTAAAACTGACTTGTTAAAACCTCCAAAGGGTTTCCCTGTTCCTGTAATGCGATACACGCTCTGTGAAATGAATCTTATTTGGCACATGTATGGCGGATGGGATTTCAAATCTTCTGATTTGGAAAATAAAAAGAAGAAAACTGTTAATTTTAGCGATGTTCGAATGAACGATAAAGTCAGTTTCTCGAATAGTAGACAAGGAGAAGTTAAATTTACTGCTGTAAAATCTCGGGAGTCAAACCTTCCGTGGCAGGCCAAAGGAGGTGTTAATAGAGATCATAAAGTTTTGATGGAATTGCAGCTTAATAAGGTGAGTAATAAGCAGTTGTAAAGATTTATGACGTACTTGAAAAGGTTTTAGACCTGCATTGGAATTTACTACAAGCGTTCTTCCTAAAATATACTTTTAACATTATATAGACGCATGTAGGAATTTGCAAGAGTTTTAATTAATCAATTTAGTATAAATCTGACTCAATCCCTGAATATCATTCCTATGGTTCACAGAATTGGAATCCCGTTTTATGTGAATCATCTCCAGGATAGATATTTTATAATAATTGGTTTCTTTAGTTAAAATATTAACATTTGTGTAATCAAACTGATGGTTATAATCAAAGCAGTGTTTAGCAAGGGCGGTGGAATTTTCTAGGTTATTATTTCTTGTGCTATACTTATGGCCGTACATTCTTTTTTGTAAATATTGTTTAGAGATTCCAGTATAAGTTCCATCACAATCTAAACAATTCAATTTATATACTGTGTGGGTTTGTTTATCTTTAGGTATTACAGGTTTTAGATTTGAGAAATATTTCCCAACGCAGTTAGTAGGTTTATGCGCAACATTTATATCGTACTTTTTCAAACATTTCTTAATTTTTTCTGAGGTCTCCGGAATGTATGGTAAAGTTATATAATTGTCTGTATTACCTGTTATGTTATTTTTATATGAAGAACCATTATAGATTTTGTTTATTCTCTCTTTAATGATAGGATTGAAGAACGTTTTTGGGTAGCCATTCATTTCTAGTGTATTACGAACAATTTTTAAATTTTTGGGACGGTCTTCTGCGTGGGACAATTTCACCGCGCGGTCTGTAAGGCTGTTAATGACACTTTGTTTATAACAAGCTGGTGCAACGGAATTGAAATGAAGATAACGTTGAGACCAAACTTCTTTAGTAAACCAAGAAGTTTTTATTTTTCCATCTGCATCGTGCCTAATGTTCATATCTAGGAAATTTATGTTTTTGCTTATTTCTATTTCACAAGTGAATTGAATTTTATTATTTTCATGCATGACATTGCATTGAACTAACAAGTTATTTGGCTCCGCATTAATTGTCGCCACAAGTAAAATTGCTTCCAAATTTTCATTTGTCAGACGGTTTCGATTTTTGGTTTTGTCAAGTTTCATCTCTGAAAACGTTTGCTCACAAATATACGTTGATCCAAATAAGCTTGCGCATTTCAATGCATTTATTCGCAACTCTAAGTTTTATTATCAACGCAACGGTAGAAGTTGAGTAAATTACATTCATTACATTTTTTTCGTAAACTATCATTTTGCATGTCTATTAATTCCAGCTGCATTGATTCCGGCGCATTTTCGGGTGAAATGTTGAAAGGATTGCTGAAAATGTCAAATAGAGGTTTAACTTTTTTGAAATCTACAAAAGGATCTTGAAAAGCTTGTATCAAAATATCAATTTTTTCAACATAAGCGAAATTGACGTCAGTTTTATTGAATTTCTCTATTTTTTTGTAGGAAAATGGCCGTAATTGGCTGAATTGATTTGTGTCCTGAAAAGATTTAATTTACATTCAAAGGACGAAACATGAGAGTATAACTGCGAAATCAATAGATCTTTGCCTTGGAGTCGCGTATTTAAGACATCCAAGTGATTTGTGATGTCTACAAGAAACGCTAAGTCACACAGCCAATCAGGGTTGTCGAGTTCGGGGACGTCCTTTTTCTTTTCCGCCAGAAATATTTTGATTTCTTCAATCAAGTTAAGAAACCGCTCTAGTGTTAACCCACGACTTAGCCACCTTTCTTCAGTGTAAAACAGTAGATCACCATATTCGCTTTCAATATCCTAGAGAAATTGTTTGAATTTTCGGTGATTGAGACCTCGTAATTTTATAAAGTTATACAGTAGGTACTACAACTTTTATCACATGTTCAAATCCCAATAATTTCGAACAGAGGGCCTCTTGATGTATAATGCAATGAAACTGCATTAATTCCTTGATATTTAGTTTGTAAATACTCTTTTAACATAGTTACTATCCCAGATTTACTTCCAACCATTGAAGGTGCTCCGTCAGTCGTAATTCCAGATATTTTCGTTAAATCCAAATCCATTATAGAACATTTTTCCAGAAGAGCTTAGAGCATGTCACTCCTCTTGGTTTGACTTGTCAAAGAACTCACTTCAACATTTTTCGTTACACCTCGTAAAAATATTAAGAGTTGAGCAGTGGAACTTATATCTGTAGATTCGTCGAGTGCTATAGAAAAATACTCAAAACTTTTCGGTTTCGTAGCTAATTGCTCTTCTATATTAGCTGCTAATGCGGTAATTCTTCTTTGAACAGTCATCCGATTTAACTGAATGTTCTCAGACTTCTTTGTATTTTCCGGACACATTTTTTTTGCGGCGATATCTGAACATTGCTCACCATCTTCAAAAGGCCGACAAGTTTTCGCTATTATTCGAGATATTTCAAAGCTAACTTCAGTAGCTGTTTCAGCATCTTGAATTGGTTTTGTAAACATAGCTTGCTGGCTTATTAGTTCCCGTTGTAAAGTGGAAATTTTTTGTGTTCGATTTTCGCCATTTAATTTGATTAAAGTAGGATGCTAAGTTTCATAGTGCCTTTTCACATTATATTCCTTGGGAATAGAACCCCGCTCTTACATATTAAAGAGACAATTTTGTTATGCGATGAAATAAAAAAGTATTTTTCGGTCCAACTATCTTGAAACTGTCGATTTTCATCTTCAATCTTACCACTACGTTTGTTACTGGGTCATTGTTTATACATATCAAAATTGATTTAATATTGTTACGTAAGTAGATGCAAAGATCGAACGACGAAATATTTATTCGTCACAGATTACAGTTCAATCAGTATAACGTTCGCTTGTACGTAGTTAAAACTTAACTGCCCCGGTAGCGGGCGATGCGTCGTATTTATATGAGTTACCATACATCGAGAACTTTCCACATTGCTCGGGGATAATACCGACGTATTTCGCGAACCTTCGTGTAATCTAGTTGATTCGACAGATTTCTAGACTCGTAACAATATGCTTGGACCGGCGATTAGAAACCTGTCCTACGTAGTAAACCTGAACAAGAAAGTGGTAGGTACTTGAAGATACTTATGTAGTTTTTCGGATAATTTTTAAAATTTGTTGGCGGCCCGCATATATATCGACAGTGGGCCGCCGTATGTGCATCACTGATTTAAACTGTTGACCAATTGCCTCTAAACATCACTGATGATATATAGGAAGTAAATGGAACGTATGTTTGGTTCATCCTGTACATATGAAAATAATTTTAAAAGTTTACAGATGTCTACAATTTTTTAAATAACTGTATTTGATATCTCCTATATTATGGATATATCCAACTTCTACACACTAATGCCACTCCCTTATATTAACAATTGTTTCACCCCCAGTCCCCAGTGGTATCCTCAAAATGAGTTATAAGATGGATCTAGTGAAGATATAATTCTTCAAATACTAGGGTAAGAAATTTTAACTGTATCCAGTTTAAGCCTGTATGTTGGCAGAGGTATCAATATATGTATTTTTATTCAAGTTGAAATTGTGTTTTATTCAAAAATATCATTTCATACATAATGAATTTACACATAGTGAACATAGGACTTGCTAAATCATTACCATTTTTTTCACAGTATTGCACATCTTCAATTATTAATCGTTTAGATAGAATATAGCTGGATTGATCAGAGTCAGACAGCATGTATACTCACAACATTGTATGTCATCTTGTACTTCTTTTCAGGTCAAATTTCAGCATGAAACTTATCCAGAAAATGCTGTTCAGTCTTCGAGGCAGGTGTTGTTGATTTCTGAATTAGAAGTAAGAGATAGATTAGCGAGTAGTCAGTTTAACAAATTCTTATATCAATATACTAGTCAAGCAAGGCCGAAACAGTCCCGTGCTCATATGGTAAGATCGTTTTCGATAGTTAATCATAGTTTAGACAGTGGCGTAGCTCTGGCAAAGAAACCTATGTGACGCATAGGGGCCCCGGGGGGGCCAACAGGTTTTTCGAAATTTCATGTTTTACTTATTGTATCCTACAACTTTTGAAATTTTTCATATGAATACGAATTTACATGATAACTAAACAATTTTCTGAACATTATTTAACTATTTTCATATCCAATAATGTAATAATATGTAATAAATAAATTACCTTAAAATTCAGTTACAGTAGCAAACGCCGAGCGATGGTTCAGCAAATTGAAACTCGTAAAGAACTATTTTCATTCGTCAATGAATCAAGACAGACTGTCGAATTTGGCTCTGCTGTCCATTGAAGCAAATAGGAAACCAGAGATAGCTTTTACAAATCATTTAATTAAATTTGGTAACGCCAAAGCTCGAAATAGTGATTATTAGTTATTTTGTGATGTTTTCTATTATATTACAAATGAACACTACACTGTAGAAAAATTCCAAAATAGACTTTTATTTAAAAAAAAAGAAAACGCCATGTTTCGCCGCACAGTGGCTTCTTCAGGTGAACAATGACTTACAACTTACAACGGTATTACTACCTAATTATACCAAGGGGGCTGTCTTAATGATTGGGAATTCACATTGTTTATAGTTAATTCGGATTACAGGCTGTTCACATCAAGGGTTTAAAATCCAATAAATAGTTATAGTCAGAGAGCTGTAGGCCAATTTCCTTACAGGTATTTAAAGCACAAGTCCGGCAAGTTTCTACTTTTCTTATTTAAAGTTAGATATGGTGAAGACCATACTCCCTTACAAATTGCAGACATGCAGATGGTCCAGATCCTAAGATATAGCCCAAAAACCGCGAATTTTAAATTTTTCCTGATGGCAGCGGAAAATGTTGTTGGTGAAAAGTCCGGTAAGTGCTTCAAACTCTGCCTACATATCTTAGGCTGTGAAAAAAGTGAAAAAAACCACAAAGCAGAAGTGTTAGTAATGAAAATTTGAATTTTTTCGAAAAAAGTTTCCATAACTACTAACATTTCTGCTTCGTGGTTTTTTTTAACATTTTTTACAGCCTAAAATATGTAGGCAAAGTTTGAAGCACTTACCGGACTTTTCACCAACAAAATTTTCCACTGCAATTAGGGAAACTTTTAAAATTCGCGGTTTTTGGGCCATATCTTAGGATCTGGACCATCTGCATGTCTGCAATTTGTGAGGGAGTATGGTCTTGACCATACCTAACTTTAAATAAATAAGTAGAAACTTACCGGACTTGTGAAAACCAGTTCAATCTTAAATCTATAACATGTTTTTCTTCATAAGGCTTATATGTTTTCTGTTTCATGTTCTACCATTTCCACCGAAACTTTTTTGTCGGCCTTCTCGATCACAAACTGTTGTTTCTATCCGTAAAAGGGGCAACAACAATAGTTTTCAACGGGGCTCGCGAACCGTTGCTACGCCACTTAGCTTAGAACTTCATTATAAATGTGCATGTACGAAAATCTTACGAGATTTAAACAGAACGAAATTCAATGCTTATATCTACGTCATTGTATTTAAAAGCTTCTAGGACTATTTCAAATATAACTGTTGGTTGTAGATTGTAATAAAGGCTATACATATCAGACCAGATCCAAAACTTACATCCGAAGAATGTTGTTTGCGTGTGTCTCTGCTTCCTTTAAGATTAAATATAGACCAGGATTCTTTATTATTTCTCATCAACTTCTTCGGTGAGCTTGGAGGAAATTCTTTTAAGGAAGGTGAGTTGCAAAACCGATAAATATATCTCATATCACAATTTATGTGAAAAATATGATCATAGAACACAAATTTAAATTTACAGGAACGACAAACTTTGATTGCTTAAAATAATTTCGTCACACAGTGGCAACTGAATGACTGAACAATTGTAAAGACCGTTTTACAGTTCGCAATTCTGCAATACGCAATACTCTTGATCAAAAGCATGCGCAGTACAGAAATTGCGTGCAAGTCTTGCCATTTCAAGATATTGCAAAAAATCTGTCCGGTTCGATATTAATTGCGAGTTGCGTGCAATTATGGGGGAAATTTTTGGGTTTTGGGTTAGTTACCAACTGAACAAAAGTTCCCACAAGGACGCTTGTTGACGTTGACGTTTATACTACAGAACAACAGAAAGATTTATACCTTATATATATTGATTTATTGATTCTTGTGTTTCGTTTGTTCTTTTGTTGTATTGTAGCTTAAAACCAGAAAAAGCATTCCACATTGTTTCAAATTTCCCAGCAATATCTAACCATTCTGCAGCCAGATGTCTTAATGTTATTATTAGTGTCAGCAATTTTGGACAACAGTTTTTTAAATGTGTCTGTATCCACCCTTAGAAAATTTGAAAACTCTTCTATATATGAAGCAACGACCTCTTCAGTTGAACCAATATTATCTCTATTTTGGTTTAACCAACGCTTTACCCACCCTCGCCAAGAGAGCAGCGGCAGCAATAATTATAGTAATTATAGCAGCAACGTTTTTCTTTTGATTGCTTATATTCATTTTTATATAAAACTAAGTAAATTTAAAACATACAAGGAACAAATTAATAATTCTTAACTTTTCATTGATTTAGTATGTTTTTTTTAAGTTGGTAGAGAACTAAAGTATGCAATTGCAAGTAAAAGTTGCCCAGGTTAAAACGTTTTGCTCTAAAAAGTTTCAGTCTAGCTCTTGCAAGGTCGGTGTATTGCTGCAATACTATTGCAATAAGCATTGCGAACTGTAAAACTATCTTAAGCAATTAAAATTTGCAGTTCGTCCAAATTTAAATTTGTTTTACTATTTTCACTATTCTTGATATTCACTAGCCTCAGTCCGTTTTAAAAAAATGTTCCGAGATTTCGCGGAAATGTCCGTTTTGAGCCTCTCTGAATCGATCTATACTATTTTTCACATGATGTCTGTGTGTACGTAAAAACTTTGAAAACCATTATACCATTCTCATTGATCGTAAAGATTTGAAATTTTGTGTGAATATAGGAAGTGTATTGTTTTTGAACGCGGTAGCCCCTTCTCAAATGGTTTT
Organism: Endomychus coccineus; assembly: GCA_958510875.1. Classification (NCBI taxonomy): domain Eukaryota; kingdom Metazoa; phylum Arthropoda; class Insecta; order Coleoptera; family Endomychidae; genus Endomychus; species Endomychus coccineus. Next base: position 43,457,325 of record OY294068.1, read on the forward strand.
TTTGACATCTATCTTCCGTTTTTCCAATAGAATTATAGTATTTTATTGAACCATAATGACAACAGTATTTTTCTGGTTATGAATATATATCAGTCATATATTCAACATGCAGAATTTTCCGGAATCATCATTTTATTTTTTATTGGAGTGGCGTCATTGATGTGACCAATGTATTATGTTATGACAAGACCCACTTGCCAACTTGTAAACCCCACATGTGTCTCCGTCGGATGATTTATTTTTGATAAACCTAGGTAAATTAGTATGCATGTATTATACCTAAATTAATAAGAAAGTATGGAATGTTAGTGGTCGAGTATTTCAGGTTCAGCAGGTCTAGCGCAGAAATGTTAATTTTAAGCGATAGCGATGTTGGCTTCGATTTTGTTGTTGATCTATTGAATTTCTTGTATGTAGATGATGGCATGAACTTATCTTCCAAACATAACACACCTACTCACCATCCACCAGTGATGACAATCAGTACAAATGATGAAGAAGAAATGAAAGAACAAGCTCACAAGATTGTAGATGACAATTTGCTAATTCTGTTAGAAGAAAACAAACTTGAAGACGAGACTGAGTCTGTCACAAACGTTACGACAAATAGTAATTCCAGTCCACCTGTTTTCTTCAGGTAAGTCTCTCTTACCTTTTATTTTGTAAAAAATGAATCTTCTAAAGTTCCAAGATAATTGACTCAATAAATGTGTTGATGTTCTATGATTGGAAACAACCGGCGCAGTTAGTTTGACGTTTCCAGTGAATTCCGGAACATGTCATACATAAATTGTAGTACGCATTGATTTATACGCTTAATTTGTATCTCAAATAGTTTTTAAAGCTATAGACAAAAAAACTGAAAACGTACCCTAAAACTTAGATTTTTGTTTCTAGTCTCACCCCTATTTCATTATAGTAATCTTTTAATCATTTACGAGGCCAAGGTGAAAAGTCCCTGAAAAATGAAACATGGCGCCACAATCGAAAATCCCATGTGACATTTGTGATTTACCATATTTAACTAGAATGCATTAAAATTTTCAGACTGATATTTCATTCAGTTTTGTTTTGACACCCATCGAAAGCAAGCAACTTGATTAAACATTATTTCTTGCGTGGAATAAACATTAGGCAAACCAAAGCATCGCTTGTTAAACGTTATGGGGACTATGAACGATCGATTGGAAAGATTCACAAGTGGTTTACTGATTTTCGTTGTGGTAGTATGACCTCAAAAGACGCCGAACGTTCTGGTCGTCCAATTGAGATTACAACACCAAAAATCGTCCATTAAATCCATGGTATGATATTGGACGATCGGCGAGTCAAAGTGCACGAGATTGCTGAGGCTATGAGTATCTCAACCGAACGGGTACGGAACATTTTGCATACATTTTTGAATATGAGAAATCTATCTGCCAGATGGGTGCGGCATTTACTCTCTGTTGACAACAAGTGCGACCGTGTAAACTTCAAAGGAGTGTTTGGCGATGTTCAAGCTCGAAAAGAAGAACTTTTTGCGCCATTTCGTAACCGTGGACCATCACAACACACCATCGGAAATCAAAGAATAGTCGAAACAGTGGACTTGTCCTGGCGAATTGAAGCCGAAAAAGGCCAAACTAGATTTATCGGGCAACAAAGTCATGGCGACGGTTTTTTGGGATGCACACGGTATCGTCCATATCGATTATCTTCGACACCGATTTGAAGCGAAAGCTGCCGCATTTGGCAAAGAAAAAAGTGCTCTTCCACCAGGACAACGCACCGGGCGCAGGTCCGCACTTGCAAGAGCAACATTGTATGAATTGCGCTACGAATTGTTTTGTCATCCACCATATTCTCCAGATTTAGCCTCCTGCGGGTTGTATCTAGTTCCAAATTTGAAGAAATGGCTCGGTGGAAAGAGATTTGGCTCCAACGATGAGGTCATCGCTGAAACAAACGCCTATTTAGAAGGATTGCCGAAATCGTACTATTTGGAAGTGATCGAAAATTTGGAAAAACGTTGAACGAAGTGTATCGGGTTACAAGTAGATTATGTTGAGAAATAAAATAAGTTTTGACCAAATAAATCATTCCGTGTTTTATTTTTCAGGGACTTTTCACCTTGCCCTCGTATTCCATCGTAAAAATGGTCTCTCGCATACGAATCGAAACGTAATCGCAATACACCATTCGCTACCTCTAATATTGCTATCATATACTATATACCATTTATTTGTTCGTTCCAGGAATGTTTTATTCTCTCCTGAAGTGCCGATCAGGCTCGATTATCAAGGTAAACATGTAAAAGTCACCGATGGTTCTTTGGCTGGTCTTCTGATAGGTTTGTTGATGGGTTTGGGGCAACTGAACTGTTCAGAACTACGGTTGAAAAGGATATCGCACAGGCACGGTTTACTGGGAGTAGAAAAACTCATGACGTTCCTGCTTCAGGAATGGCTCAACGATATCAAGAAAAATCAGTTACCAAGTTTACTTGGAGGCGTTGGACCGATCCATTCTCTTGTTCAGCTTTGTAAGTATTCTCGTCTCAAACTTAGGTAACAAGGGATTATTAAAGTGCAATATTTGAAATTACGGACCACCTACAAATTATCTCACAGCAAAATGGATAAATCTGCAATTAATATTCAACCGTATTTTTGCATAGAGTCGGATTAATTCAGATTGTCCTAAAAAAGGATTTTCATGCTGGCCTTTCATTTGATTTCGAAGTTGCTACCAACCGATTTAATTTCCTTTTAGTTGTTTAAAAATTTTGGCAGTAAGAAGAAATTTAAAATCAGGATAACAATTTTTCAGAAAGATGTCTGTTTAACCCGTCGTATCAAAAGAGGTTCTTGCTGAATTGAAAGTGGACTCTATTGCTGGTTTTAATGTAATACTATGTACGTAGAATGCTGAGGATTTCAGGAAAACATTTAGAGAGTTTCTTGCAACTAACTACTTAAAACATATATAATGCTGCGCTGTAGGGTGCGCAAGCCTATATACCATAGATAACTCTACTCCGTAGAATGAAATGTTCCGTGTTAGGTACCGAAATGGAAGCCTACTAAAGGATGGTTTGGAGGGAAATTCGAATCAAGTTACACATCACATAACTGCAAATTTTGTTTTCTTACAATTTAAGTAGAAAATGAAAGTCGATAGTTTTTCACCAAGTTTTTATTCAACAACAGAGTTAAAACAGAAATATATAAAATATACATATAAATACAATCAAACATCATAAACAATAGAAATGACTCAACAGGTTGACTGCCAAGGTAATTTTCAGGATTTCGGTGTGAAAATAAGCTAATAAGTTTTTTGATGTTGGCATTCAACGTGTTAAAAAAGAAATACATGAAATATACAATTAAATATCGAGACTTATTACAATGGGTTAAAACAAAAATACATAAAATATACAAATTATGTTCTTATGAACTCGCAGTTGTACGCTCCTTGGCCTTTAAATAAGTTTCTTTAGCCTGTTGATCTTCATCTTTTCCTGTTATAATGTTGTTCGCTCTATTAAAATAATTGAATATTACAAGCCCAGAAAAATGTTTAATAACAGAATTCTCCAACATTTTTGAATGTTCACATTCAATGAAGTTGGAATTCACTGATACTTGAATGTTTGTTATTTTTTCAAAAATATTTTTAGTGTGGGGAATTTTGGATAGCATAAATAACAGAATATTATAGCACATTACCAAATTTTTTATGAATTCAAAATTGCAGTACTTTAGCCTTTCAACTTTTTGTCCACGATATTCCTTACATCTAATTAACAAGTTAAAATCGTAATTTTTCCCTTCTCTTCTTAATACATTGTATTTACTATACAATTATAGGCGATTCTAGTTTTCATTTTTACTATATATCCCGCTACATATGACAGTGATCCAGCTTCCACAGGTCTTACAATTTTAAAATGCTTGGGTAAGTGAAATGATGGTTCTTCCAAAGATTACACTTGTGGTTCACTGATGAATCCCTGTAAGAAATAAGATTATTGATTATAGCTGATAAAAAATAATAAAATAATTATGATACAATTTTTATAACATATAATGTAAAATACACACCTGACTAATGAACTGCTGAAGTGTTACAAGTATACCACTTCTGTCTTCTTCACAATTTGCTCCAATAGAATGCTTTGATACCAAATTATTAACTAGCAAAGACTTCAGAAGAACCAGATGCACAAACTTCAGTCATAAATTCAATAAGCTCATATCGAATTTGGGATTCGGAAATCTGTAGCGTTTATGGTTCTTAAGTGACTGACAATTGCGTATAGCAAAACCGTGTTTTCCCATGGTAAATATTGTGCAAAAATAATATTCTAGGAATAGCGTATATGATAGCAAGCAACAAGTCGCATGGAAACAAAATCCACAAATGAATTAAAAATGGCTACTATTGAACAACAATAACAATCGCATGCGCATTATAATTTCTATTAATTTCGGACGCTCGACGCGCCCTCCCGTGTTTTTGAAGCGAAATACTTTCGCCGGCTATGGCAGTTTTGGTCCCTACTATAAGACATTTCATTCTACGGTAGTAGAGTTATTTATGTATGTGCCCAAATAGACCACTGTCGAAATACATAGTTTATATTGCTCCCTGGTTGACGTACATTTTTATTACAATTTTATCATTTGTAGTCCAAGGTGTGAAAGATTTGTTCTGGTTACCAATAGAACAATATCAAAAGGATGGTAGAATTGTAAGAGGTCTTCAAAGAGGAGCCAATAGCTTTACAACTTCAACCGCAATGGCAGCTCTCGAACTCACTTCAAGACTTATCCATCTGATACAGGTAGATAATTAATTGTTCAGGAACAAAGTTGCCGATTCTAATGGGATCCATCTTACAGATTACTGCAGAAACTGCTTACGACATGTTATCCCCGGGACCTAGCGTTCGACGAATTCCTAAAACAAAGGGGAAAAGGAAGCGTTATAATCAACCACAAGATATTAGAGAGGGAATGGCTAATGCATACATGTTAGTCAAAGAAGTAAGTGTATTCGTACCATATTGTACCATTATTACCAACTGTATTTCTTGTACGAACTTGGGCAAGATATTATACAGATGCGCATTGATGCAATAATTGAGTTCGTAGGCAGTGCTGTAAAATGTTTTGAAAAAGGGGATTATGTTCTTGCAGTTTTCTTAGATTTATCAAAGGCGTTTGATTGTGTGTCTCATTCACTTCTCATGGAAAAGCTTGAGAGGTACAATTTTGATGAATCAAGTAGGGCTCTTATACGATCTTATCTCAAAGACCGCCAGCAGTATGTGTATGTAAATGAAACCTGGTCCGAAATGAAAATAATTGATATTGGAGTTCCTCAAGGTTCTATAATTGGGCCTCTACTTTTCTTGATTTTCATTAATGATTTTTCGGATTATCTTGCTGACATCTTATCCATACTTTTTACTGATGAGACTGTGGTTTCTGAAAATTGCGCCGATCTGGTGTCTGTTGATGGGGCGTTTGAGCGCATACAGTAAAATACCTTTGAATGGTTTTCAGGAAACGGGCTCGCTATGAATAGGGAAAAAACGGAGAAAATCGTTTTTAGTATGAGGCATGTTGACGACGTTAATGCAAAATTTCTAGGTGTGTACTTGGATTCGCGCCTTACCTGGAATGTTCATATCGACCAACTTGCAATAAAAGTTAGTAAAAACGTATATCTTTTACGTCGATTGTCTGGTTCTGTTTCATCAAATGTACTTAAAACAGCATATTTTGGTCTGTGTGAGTCTCAATACAGATACGGTATCATTGTTTGGGGAAACTGTGGTGAAATTCACAGAATTTTTAGTCTACAGCGAAGAGCAATTAGAATAATAGGTAACATTAACTATAGAGCTTGTTGCAGAAGCACATTCTTAAAACTGGACATTTTAACAATACCTGGCCTTTTTATTTTTGAATGCTTATCGTATGCTCACAAAAATGCTGAATTTGTCAGTTCAAATAGCGACTTTTATCCGCATTATACCAGACATAAGGTTGATATTCATTTACCATTCAGACTCAGCAGGTCACAAAACGGCCCGAATTATCTTGCCTTCAAATTTTTTAACAGATTACCGATATGTATTCGTAGTCTTCCATTTAATAAATTTAAAATTGTAATTAGATCTTACTTAGTAAAAAATGTATTGTATAATAAAATAGATGATTTTTTTAATCTAAATTTTAATAATATGTTAAGTGACTGATTTTGGTTTTTTATTAATTTGTATTTTAACTTTTATCTTTACACTGACCTGTGCAAATAATGCTTATATTATATTAGCACCAAATAAAGTACTCTATTCTACAAAGCGTCTAAGATGTTGGGGTTTGTTCTAAGATATTCTACGGAGTTTTCCGAGATTCAGACATCTATTCTTCTTTTTAATACATTTGTAAGATCACGGTTGAAATATGCGTCCTTCGTATGGTCTCCATTCTACCAGATTCATTTTGTCACTGTGGAAAGCATTGAACGCAGATTTCTCAATTATCTTGCTTTTAAATGTGACAATATCTACGCTGTTATTGGTTATCCGCATACCGATTTACTTTCGAAGTTCTCTTTCGACAGCTTGGCTTACCGGAGATCCACGCCGGGTATAGTATTCCTGTTTAAACTCTTTCATTTTTCTGTGGAATGTTCGGAAATTTTGCGGGCTTTGTGTTTTCATGTGCCTAGATTTGAATCCAGACTTAATTTATTTTTTTACTTGCCTACACCGAGAACAAACATAAGCAAGTGCTCGCCAATCGGTGGCATGTGCAGAGCCCACAATAACATACATATGCGGGTCGATCTATTCACATGTAGTTTGACTTATCTGAGGTCTGAAGCGTTTCGTGCAATCCTCAGTTCTCAATAGATTGCATTTTTTCTCTTCTTTGTTTAATTTTTGTTCTAGTTATATGATTATGTTCTGTTCTTGGAAGGTTATGTTATCTCAGTTTAATTCCAATGCCTGTTATATTTTCTTGTGTTATTCCTCATTTTATAATTGGGCTCTACGCCTGTTAAATGGATGTAATGTAAATAAATAAATAATATAAATTTCAGGGTATTGGTGAAACCGCAGATAACATCGTACAAATTGCGTCCCACGAACACGAACAAAAAGGTTACAGTGGAGCAGTTGGGGGAGTTCTTAGACAAATACCTCCCACGATATTGAAACCTATTATAATAGCTTCAGAAGCCACTAGTAACGTGCTAGGAGGAATGCGAAGTCAATTGGTGCCAGACGCTAGAAGAGAGGCTAATCAAAAATGGAGAAATAATGTTTCATAATTTTGTGATATTACTTAACAGACTGCTGTTTTGTGATTATTTTATATATTTATAGAAATTATATAATATATGACTTAAGTACTCTAAATTCTTTATTGTCAGAATATTGTTTTAATAAACCTTTGAAGTATACCGAGGCGAGTATGAAAATCACCCAGACTAATGGTATCCAGCAATGATATTTTGAAAGGAGGATACGAAGAGAAATTGAACAATATATTTCAAATTATTTTGTTTTGGGATGTAATTTGTAATATCCTGTCCTTCGAACGATGTAATGCCATATATATTCCCAAAGAAATTGATGCTAATACTTGAATAGAATCAGCCATTACATGCTAAAAATCCATTCTAAACTTTTAATAGATATTTTATTTAAGTTTGATGATAGTGCAGTCAGCTCTTCACAAGTCAACTTACCTGTAAGTCGAATTTTTCTCTAGCTCGAACAATGTGACAAAACTATTAGCATAGATAACTAGTAGAGTTATCTATGACTATTAGTCACACTTGTAGAATATTCAACGAAATGTATCCAGATTTAGCCAGAGACGTAGCGAGGATTGTGCGCGCCCGGGGGCGGCTATCATAATTTGCCCCCCCCCCCCACGTCCCAGCCCCTTGATTCGTAACTAATTGTTTTCGTATACAACATTGCCAAAAATATTTAATGAAAGAAACAAGGGAACACAGTCTGTAATAGTTTTAAGTACATTTCTTTTAAACTTACATATATCCATTGAACAATAAATCTAGATATGTATTTTACGCGCTTTCATTGATGTAAACGTATCTATTATGCGTGATGCATCAATCAATTCGAGAGTCTTTCTCTATACTCAACAGAGCTAAGTCCGACAATTTTTGTTACTCCATTGATGCCCGCAGATAAGTTAATATTAAATTTAACTTGCCGAAGGACCGCTCACAACTTGCAATAGATACAGAGACAGCAGGATCTGTAGCGCAACTCTTAAATTCGGAAAGACATCTTTACCGTACTGTATAAGAAATCGGAGTAGTTCGATAGGGGTATCGATGACATTTTCCCGTGAACGTAGTAACATTCTGCAGTCAACGATGTCGTTATACAAGCCAGTGCCGTCAACGTCAGCAGCGTGAAATTCTCCGAAACTTTCACACTGTTTTTCCACGCAATCGAAACTTGAACCACTCATCAACTCTGCAGCATCCAAGAGGAAGCCAAACTTCTTGTTCAGATCACGAAGACGCTGAAAACGGCCTGCATCTTCACCTAACTCTCCAGGCATTCGGCGACGTCTTCTTCTTCTCCGTTCGACGTTGATTCCCCATCGATCACATTTTTGTTTCGCGTCTGCAATCGCGGCAGTACTCAAATCGTCTCGAATGTGTGCTAAGTCGTGTTGAAGAGAGTCGAGGTCGTTGGCAGCATTTGCAAAGTTCATTGCAGGATCTTGCAGTCTTTTTTGAACGCGTTCAATTCTCCGCAAAACTTGGTCCCAAAAGTAGAGAAGGCTGAGAAAGTCGAACATCAGCATTCTGTGTGAAAGGCTTCCCGCTTCATTTCTAGTTTCCGGCGTCAATTCTAGATTTTCACTAATTTTTTCGAGCAGATCCAAAATAGAATCCAGATGTTCAAAGGCGACACTGACAGCGTCATACCTAGCACTCCATCTGATTTGAGATTCCTGTTTCACTGTTCTCTGCACTGCACTTTTCAGCAAGTCCCACCGTATAGTTGACAGAGAAGAACACGTACAAAGCCTCTATAGTGCCGAAGAAAGTGATGACATATGCCTCTCGATTACCTGCACGAAGTTACGGGAAGAATGTTATCCTGCTGTTCAGACAGCTGTGCGCCCTACATTTTTATCGTGAATTTCTTTTCCGTGAAGTTTTCTTCCGACTTAGACATTTCCAAATTTGGCGCCCCCCTGGATCCGGCGCCCGGGGCACTTGCCCCCCCCCCCTCCACCCACGCTACTGGATTTAGCACCAATGAATGGTAGGAAACTAGGTGACATCAAAATAAGTTTGTCATGTCAATATTGGATCCACGTTGAAAGCTGCCAGAAACTAAACCAAGCTTGAAAAAAGTAACGAGAAAAACGAGATATATGTTTTGGCGTATTTTCATCTCCAATAATACAGATAATTTTATAACATCACCATACGTTCCAGAGACCTCAGAGAAAATTAAGAAATGTTAAAAAAGTATGAAATAAATATGTTGAGAAAAATTTCTCAAATCTAAGACCAAGAAAGAAAAATTCAGAAAATTCCACCGCCCTTACTAAACACTGCTTTGATTATAACCATCAATTCGACCACAAAAATTTAAATATTTTAACTAAGGAAACCAATTATTATAAAAGATCTACTCTGGAGATGATTCATATAAAACGTGACTCCAAGTCTGTAAAACAGAACAGATATTCAGACACTAAGTCAGATTTATACTAATTTAATCAATTAAAACCCTTGCAAATTCCTGCATGCGTCTTTATAATGTTAAAAGTATATTTTAGGTAGAATGCTCAAATGCAATAATTCTAATAAGGTCTGACAACCTTTTTCTATTACCTCATAAATCTGGTTCGAAAGTGCATCCTCTAACGTTATATTTTTAGTTCAGTTCTTTAGTCGTATTACATACTGTGATTCAATATGTATAAAGAGCTCATAAGAATATTGCTTGGCAGCGGATTCTTAATTTATATACTTCAAACATTAATTGTGTTATAATTTCGATAGTTCGTTTCGGCGACGTGGGCATTTTTGAATTGAAATAAGTGCGAGAAGGATGCCTTAGGTGATACAATTAATTTTAAAAAATCACGTTTATACAGTTATACTGATGATAGGTTATTCTGATGATGGTCATGAGACCGAAACGTATGTAAGGACGAAAGTAATAAGCATATATTTCCCGAGAATTTGATATATAATTCATACCTGGGTCAAGAAACATTATCAAATAATACCTGTTGCAGAGAATTTAGGTTTAACCTCCGCTTGAACATTTATTAAAAATCGACTAGACTTTTTTTATTATAGATATTTACTATCACTTGCTATTTATTTCAAACTCGAATTGGCACCCCAAAAGTAAGGAAAGAGCGCCAATAACTCTTACAACAGTTAAATTAATTGTTGCTTATTACTTTTTATTCCAAATCAATAACTGACTTTTAATTCTCAATAACTATCGAAGATAGGTATAGTAACACTATACGTAAAGAAATAGCAAATTTAATAGGCTTTTCAAACAAGTATTAGAATACAGAACATTCCATTTGAAAAAAAGAACATTCGGTGGTTTTATAGGCGATCGAAGTAAAATTATTTTTGTACCAGCTGTATTCTGCACCTAAGATTTGATTGTGTGATAAAAAGCCTTAGGATTCTAGGTAATTGACAGGAAGTGAATCTTTTAAAAATCATAAAATTGATGATTTTTTAAATAATGTGATATTTCGTCAATTAATATTTCAAAACATGGGCATAGATATTCTTTGAGTAAAGTTATTCAGAAACACATAAAGAATTCAAATATAACAAATTTTAAGTAGAACACTATCTGGGTGTTTTATTTAAATTTTCAAAGTATTTGCTACTTTGTAATAGAAACGGCAAATCAGCAAGGCCGAAAATATTTCAAAAAGAGACATGATACCCACTTATATAAGTAATCAAAGTTACAAATCTCCCTCTCTACTTGCTCTACGTAAACATAATAGGCCATCCACCGTGGGTGAACCTGTATATTTAATTATTTACATATAATGTGCGGATAATTACTCAACTAAATGATTAAATATTAGAAATGATTTCTGAATTATTTTCGTCACTATCAAAAATGTATTGTCATTTAACTTATAATCACATTCAACATTCCCTATAAGTGCAAGTGAAAATTTGAGTTAAGGAGAGTTTAGTGTATTTGTTATGAACAAATTCATATTTTAAATAATTCATGGCTGTGGTCCTAGCTGTGACTGAATTAATCTTTGTAATTACTTTCCAGATCAGTTTCAGCCGTCATCAAAATTTTTAGAAAACATTTTTTAGTACTAGCTTGTATTGAAGAAAAATGAGTGAAATTGAATATGCTGAAGGAGAATCAAAAGTTCGAGTTAACATTTTTTGAATAATTGTTGAAATAAAAAAGTAACAGTTTTTATCATATAAAAACAACATATATCTATGTGTTATGTGGACACAGTCACGTATAGTTCGGGACATTAGAGATCGCCTAACAGAATAATGTGGGTCGAGCTCATAATATCTCAATATCTAACGATGGTAAACATTAGTTACTGAAATCATGTTTCAATACGACCGCTACAATATATCCTGATACTCAACTATTATCTCTCCCTTGCCGCATTTGCCTACTACTGGAGAAAAAGGAGATGCCTATAACTGGTCAAGGAATTTCGATCAATCAGACCTGTTACGGTCTCTGTTTAACGTTTCCGTGCAACTGATTTTAACCATCAGGTCCCCGGTAAAAATATATTCAATGTTGAAATTAACGAACGAATAATTGCACATTTATCTAAATAATATCTACAAAGGATTTCAGAAAATACCATCATTCCAAGTATTGAATGTAAAACTATCTACTCAACATGTTGCATGATGATTTTGGAAGCTCCAAAAACTAGTTTTCGTATGGTTTCTCATTTTTGTATGTGTAGAATATGCGTCTGTATTCTAAATCAAAAATAGTAGGTGTTGGAAAATGTTGGATGTAACATAAATTGTTAGTTCTTCCAAATGTCATTCATTTTGAATTACTAATTGCTGATTTTGTTGATCGACCACGAAACATCTGATATTGAAATTGACACAAAATCATCTCCGAAAGTTTCATTAGAAAAAAAATTACTTGAAAATCAAGTGACATTGGAAATTTTATACTTCCATATATGAATGGCATTTTAGTTAGGCAACTTTTTCTCCATTTAACTAAAACTATTACGGCTTCCGATATATCCAAGATGGACATTCTTATTTTGGACACACTATTTAGACAGTATCTTGAAATTCAAAATCAGCATGTCGAGAGTTAAAATATACTTCACGTTACGTCTATGTTGTCCAAACTGGCCCGAATCAAGTCCATTGTAAAAAAAGAAGACCACTTTATCAACGATCAAGGTTCATTTATTCTACACATTGTGTTTATTATCATCTCCAATAATTATTGATTATTCATTATTATGATTTAATCGTTACTTTCCTAGACAACTATTTCCATGGAAACGGAGATATTGAAGTGACAGTATTAAGTTTTAGTTTGTAGTTTTGTACTATCAATTCTTCAAGCCACCATTGCAGTGTTCTCAATATTTTTATCTGTTATTTATCCTAAATTACTTACAATGAGCAAAAAGCAAAAAAAGAAAATAGAGGAGACTATTAATAAATACACCACGGACGAATTCAGTGTGGTTGAATATTTAAAATCAATAGAAGCGGATCAATTCGCCGAAGAAGAAGAAGATTATAAATTCATCTCTATTTTCGAATTATTAGATGCTCCAAGAATTCTTCCCGATCCTGTTGAATTGACTTTTGAACATCTAAAACAAATCGAAGATGAATTGGGATTGATCAAATTGTGTTGGCCAGTCATCGAAGAGGCTGAATTTGAAGGACGTACTCAATTCCCTCCTAGCTATTTGGGCAACAATGAGAAGGAAAAGTTGTTGCTTTTCACTACGGAAAATTTCAGGCAAGAATTTCGGTTTAGGTATCCCGAGAGGAAACAGCTATTCTTGGCTTGTGATAATGAATGTGGAATACAAGTAAGTAACATTTTGATCATTATAATTTATATCTATTTCTTCCTCCCATTAAGGGTAATAATCCGGAACTGCCAGCAGAGTACAGCTGTCTTGTAACGGCTAACGTGTGGGAAAAGACATTTTTACTAGATAGGTGAATTAACTAATGTCATCCGCCTTTTGAACTTCCCACCCCAACTCAGAAAAATAAGGTTCTCAAGTCACAGGCAACAGAATCATTTCCTTGTGCCATCCTTGTACATTTGCTCTATCAATAAACACTAGGTAGCTGTAACAATTTCAAATAAAGAGATTTTCACTTATAAAAACATAATTCTTCTAATTACCACATGCCATCTGGTGTGGAACTGTGTAAATAAGATTTTGGATGTAGGCAGCGGTACTGTGTAATATTAAAGTTATTATATTTGATAATAGGTGGCGGGTTCAACCTAGTACATGGGGTTTTCTCGAATCAATTAATGGTAGATGATTACTTAATTATATTCAATGGATTCAAAGAAATTATAATAAGTTTTGTTTCGTTCATTAATTGGAAGCTAACGAGCTACAAAATTTGTTAATATCCATATCACTGTTTATCGTGTGGTTTCAATTGGTTGTTGTTCCGTTCTCTACATGTATTTGCAAAATCGTTGATATTCTTAGATTCGTGTATAATTGACAGAGTTATACCTCCTCTATTGATGATTGTCTGAGGAGAGTTAAGTAAAGAAATTTGCATTGCGCTTTTCAGAAAATGGTGTGTACAACTATTCGTGCAACAACCCTTCCTTATCCAGAGACAGAAACATGGCAACTATGTTCATCATTTTTCGGAGACTATTTGAAATTCGAACCTCTCGAAATTCCCACCCTTTTTGTAAGTACGTATTCCTATATTACACTGATTACTTATTAATTTAATTGAGATAAATCACTCATGCAAAAAGTCTGTACCTAGGAGGTATTTCCCATAAAACTTTGTTTCGCTTGCGATTTATCATTTTATATTATCTCAAGATGAAACAAACGATATGATACTTCCTCTAAATTATTATTTGAATACATTATTTTAACCTTACATTACGAGGTCGTTTTTTCACTATAAAAAAATGCTCTCTTTAAATATCTCCCCAAGATTCGTTTAGGTGGGGTAGGTTGTTATTCACAAATGCATAAATTAAAGTATATTTTGCACAATTATAATGATAAAAATAGTCACTAAACTTTTGAGAATACTGAAAGATTTTAAGAAGAGAAAATTGAACTTACCTCGTTCTGTGAAATTTTTTTTATTCATTTGATGGTATAAAACATCAAAGAAGAATTTTTATTGCGTATATAAAGTGATCTTTATAAATCTATTGCCGATACATACGGAAAATGTATATACTGTCGAATAAGTTATGTACGCAAATCACATTGCCATTCTAAAAAAGAAGAAAACGATTTCGAATTGTCAGTTCTCTCTAAACCTACTGATTTAGTTCCTATAAATGGCACTACAGTGTATGCTTTGCTCTGAAATAAGACAAAGTTTTCGAACTATCAGTTCTCTCCGAAACTACTGATCCAGTTTTGATATTGTCCGATAGATGACCCAACAGTATACACTAGGTTCTAAAAGAAGAACTTTATATTGAAAAATAATTATTTTATATTGTAATGAAACTTAATTGCCATCACAAATCTTGTAGTAATTTAATCTTCATAGTAAAGTAAAGTAATGTTTATTATTCGTTCAACACAATATATTTTTTCTAATAGGGGCGTAGAACACGTCGTAATTTAAGATACGAATAAACTTTTATGCTGTAATGCAAATTTAATGATGATTAAATGACTATAACAATAAAGTAGGTGAATGTACGAACACAATTTAAATCAAAACAATAAATAAATAGTACTTAAAAACGCATGTGTGATAAAATCTTGCGTAAAACAGACAAACATATACATCACAACATTTTAAGACTCGCATACTGTTGGAGCTTGTGTTGTACATTTTTATGATATTGTATTCAACATTTTTCTGAAGGTAAGTATAGTTCATTTAATCATTTTGTTACTCCATATGTGAGCGTGGACTGTATAAAAGCATGATAATGCCATCTAGGCCGTCTCACGTTTACTATGTTTGAAATAATTTTAAGGACAACGCAATATCGGGATAATGATTTTTCTACTTTGTCAACTTGCATCTATTGTTACACTAAGTAAAGTACAGTTATTAAAGAATATTAAAGAGTGTCTGTGGTACTGGTAAGAGTAATTTCTTGTTATGATGGTCCCAGGACTGAGCCCTGAGAACCACTCTAGTTTTGTGATTACAATTTCAACTATATAATCATTAGTGGCCAACTATTATCGCCGAAAATAGTCTCAATTCAATTAAAAACAAATAATTAATTAACAGTTGACTTGTTACTTCAAATCAGATAAAACACAACTGATTATTGCCTAGTTATTAAGAAGGTAAAGCCCACATATTTAATTAGCATCTGATGTTTAAGAGAGTGTTATGCTTGAGACTTCAGGTCTACTTCAGCCTCACAGGAAAGGTTGTGGTTGGAAGACAGATTTGAAATGAAATTTATTATCTAGCTTTCACCTGACCGATGGATTATGTATTTGGTATACTGTGAGAAAACCCTCTGAAAAAACTCGACGCTATGTCAGTCGGAAGTGGGATTCGAACTCATGTAAAAGCTAAGTGAGCGTATACAGAAATTAATGGCTTGCTATATTACTTATACCAACCTGTTTCAAAATGATCAACGTAACTTTTTGGAATATAGATAGCCCAAAAAGTCAATAATTTTTCAGAATGACACATTTCTTCTATTTACATTCGTGGGTGAGATAATGAGTTTATTACAGTGAGTGTTGTTTTTATCTAACTCCATATAACAGTTGCCAGAGAACACGATCGTATACGTGCCAGAGAACATCCCTCGACTCATGCGCCACCCTTTTGGTACTACGCAACAGATGACGCTTAGCGGACTCACTTCTCACATAGGAAACAGCCTCGAGATTCCAGATCTGTATACACGACCGTGGGCATATTCACAACTATTTTTGTTTCAGTAAAAATAAAAATCGAAGGAAACTTCTCAATCTCCAAATTTTACGAATAGTTGCGTTACATTTACAGTAACATTTTCCCAATGGCAATATCGTTACTATCATTTCATCTTTACCCCACGGACTTTTTTCGATAAAACTTGGGAAAATTGTTTTTTTCTTGGGCCCCTTTTTCAAATTTCATATCCCCGCGTCTCTCCTGGCGTTGAAGTCTCTAAAAATTCGTTCAACGTTCAATTTATCGAATTGATATCGAGGAGTAGACTATTATTAGAATTTATTACGGTGATTCTCATTATCATTATCAGTGAAGACTTGATTACACCCCTAACTCTCCATCAAGAATTCTTTAATTTCACGTTTTACTAGAAGAATCAGTTTTCATTAAAGGCAATACAAATTATTTTATATACGAAATTAACTAATTTGCACCATGAACAACTCGCCTCAGGTACATGTAGTGGTTCAATAATACTTCCCTTACTCTTATCCATGTTTATACACTTTCATACATTTTATTTCTATGTACGTTTTCATATGTACATAGGATGATCCAAAGTGGGAGCCCAAGGCCTTCTACGGCAAAAGTATAATTAAATTTTGAATGAGGAAAAAGAGAAAAATAGCTGTGATCACGTGACTTTCTTCACTTTTGTTCATCAAACTAGCTTTCGAACATTCTTGAGGATCAAATGTATATGATTGTAGCATAGAAACTATATCGGAATAGGAAATTATAAGTGAAAAAAAAAGAATCTGTCCATAATCACGAAACTCGTCTGCCATCTTAGCCTCCATATTGAATTTTTGAATTTTGCTGAAACTCTTGATCTTCGACACCAAAAACTCCCACATACCAATTTTGAAAAGAATCGAACCGTAATAGCCTAGCTCGTCCGCCATCTTGTTATTTTTGAATGTTGACTAACGAATTATGATATCCACTTCGAAAACCCCCACATAACAATTTTGGCTAAGGTCGGACCATAACCACAAAACTCGTCAGCCATCTTTAATTTTCGAATAAAAATTGAATAAAAAATCATGATGCCCGACCCCAAAAACTCCCATATACCAATTTTAAAAATAATCGGGTCATAATCACAAAACCATCATTTTAGCCGTCAGGTCGAATTTTCGTATTTTGACTGAAAAATTATGATGTCCTACCCCAAATATCCCCTTACACCAATTTTGAATAGAATCTCCTCCGCTATCTCAACCGCCATCTTGAATTTTTGAATTTTGACTCCATCAAAGACACCATGTACCAATCTTAAGTAGAAGCGTACCATAATCCTCAGCCTCGTCTGCCATCTTGGAGCAGCCATTTCGTTTTTTCTCCTATAAATAGGCCGTAATACATTGTCACTTTCCAAATTCCAACTTAATCGGACTACTAGAAGTGGGTCAAAATTCTCTAGCAAAATTTCACCTGAACGTTCAAATAGATTGGTCGATAGATAAACAAGGCAAGCTTCTAATGATTCAGAAACCACTAATAAAACACGCTATATTATAATCTCCGTCACATTGAAATTATGATGTATTTCACAAAGACATAACATAGACAGTGATGTCATATCGATGATGTCATTTGAATCTTAAAAAAAGAACTTCGGGCACTTCTGGGGAATATATGAGTGTGATATATATTTATAGCCGGTTGTTGTAATATAATTCTTTTTGATAAACCGAAGATGGATGTCAGAAATACCACTCGAAACAACACAGTTCCTATTTTCACCACTTTATAGCGATCTGCAAAATTTCAAATCCATAGACCTATAGGAAGGGCGCAATCATTTCCACAACCACAGCCACGCCCACACATACCACACATACCACACACACAACTTTATTTGAGGGTATAATACTTCTATGGAGCTAGTTTATGAAACAGCATTAGCAGAATGTAATTTACATACAGGTCACACCATAACTCAAGAAAGTTCTTGATATCAGTAACGACAAATATCTAAGTAATTGAGAAGCAATGGAAATATACGAGTATAAGCGAAGTAGCAATTCAACGATTTTAGCACTATTAATTCGAAATAATATTTAAACAGGCACAGGCGAATTTAGTTTATTCTGACGATGGCTGCTAGTTATGGCAAAAGTACTTTAACAATATTTTTAGTGAATAAGGATGATTGTTTTTAAAGTGTCAGTATAACGTTTGGGCTTATCCGTGTAATTTTGTTTTTAATCGTGTTTAAGCTCTTCTGATTCCATCAATACTTTACTGCATTTTAGCAACAGCAATTAATAATCCGGTGAAATTTACTGAAGCTTGCATGATTAAAACAAACATTTGCAGTATCAGGGATTCAGAGGCAACTTGATCTCTCAGCTGTGTGTCCAACAAACACTGCAATATCGCTGACCATTGACAAACCCGACTATGGCCGAACTGAAATAAAGAAAAGCAATAACAAGACATGAAATTATCGCTGTTTTCGTTAAAAGAGTCGGTTATTTATTATTAGTTTATAATTTGTTAATCATTGACATTGGACCCTTGTGTTCAAATTATAAAATGCCATTTTAAGAAGTTTTTAAATGCAATAATTGGTTAATAACAATATTGTAAGTTGATGCTATAATAATAACGTAGAGATCGTTTGTAGTTCACGCCCATTGACTAATTTTGATGCCACTTATTATATTAATATACCTCTTGTGTATCTTAAATGGGTATACATCAGAAGATAATTTGCGATGCAGGGTGCCGTCGTTGTTGGGGGAGAGTTTAGGAGGATGTTGCCAATTTTCCGAATAATATTATTGTCGTCCTATAAATCGTATCTTACATGCATGTGCATGTATGTAATTGGATTTTTTGTTGGTTCACGATATATGATATTAAAATTGAAACAAAATCCATTCCAAAAATATATTATTATAAATTCAATGAAATTTGGTTAGAAAAAGTTTGCTTCTGCTTATCATCAATGGCGATAATAATGGATAAATGAACAAAATAATAGAACTTGTTACTTGTTAGATATTATCCAAAAACATAATTAGGTTTTTCTAGCTCTACCAGTAACATCAGTTCCGGACAGCTCTTTCGCCCTCGGGCTCGTCAGCGGAACGAACACATTGCAGTGCTTCATGTCGATATATCTGTCCTCTACCCGAGAGTAGATTTCCTACTAGAATAACCCTATGCAATAATAATATTTAACAAAGCAATAGAGATTTAATTGTCCAAAACTGAATATTGGTATGGTGTTTTGGCCCATTTGGACTTAAGATTTTTCTTGTTTTACACTGTATATCATAATTGATTAAAACGTGGAAAATAAGAATACTTTCTAAAAAAATTCCTTCAATCTTTCCTTTACTAACGTATATTCCATAATCCCGAAATAATTTGAAACTTCAGAATAGTGTTTTAGAGCATCATTGTTAGAATGAAACCATCATCAGGTAAAGTTAGTAAGTGAGAGTAGATGTTTCACTAAGATAACCCAATGCAATGTATAAGAACTAAATGCATATTCCATACTCCACTAAAGTCACGGGGAATGTAAATAGCATAGCATCAAGATGGCGACAACAACCAATGTAACAATTATCAAATGAACAAAGTTTTTTTTTTATATTTTGACTAAACGAGAGGGAAACCTATAATGTTCGAAGAACATCGTCTGAGCCAGCAGTTTAATGTAGGGAGGGAGAGACACTAAGATAACCCAATGCAATGTATAAGAACTAAATACATATTCCACACTCCACTAAAGTCACGGGGAATGTAAATAGCATAGCATCAAGATGGCGACAACAACCAATGTAACAATTATCAAATGAACAAAGTTTTTTTTTTATATTTTGACTAAACGAGAGGGAAACCTATAATGTTCGAAGAACATCGTCTGAGCCAGCAGTTTAATGTAGGGAGAGAAGATAGGCATTCGTATTTTTCTTGAGCGTGTGGAGGTTATAATAGGCATAGGGAAAGACTTCTCTAGGTAAAGAGTTCCAGAACTTCGCTGTTCGATAAAAAATTAAGTCTGGTAGGAAGAAGTTCGGCAGGTCTCGTATTTGACAGTAAAGTGGTGACTAGTTTGAGATCGTTTAGTCCTCCTATACGGAATCTCTCGTGGTGGAACAACAGACGAAATTTGTGATGAACACCGACCATGGAAATATCTATGGAAAAGGGAGACATCTTCCACCTTTTATGATGTTCTAGGAAGGTAAATGAACTCGTAAGTGTGCCATCATAAATCAAACGAATAGCTCTCTTCCGGGCAGAATCCAAGAGCTCCAAACATGTCAAACAACAGTACTCCAGGACAGGTCGAATCTGTGCTTTGTAGATTATCAGGTGCTGCTGGGATGTAAAGTAGGGTGCTGTTGGTGGTGATCCCGAGCATTGTTATGGAAGACTTCATAGGAATAGTTGTATCTGATATCATCATATTAGGGATTGTGGTATCCGCCTTTAAGCTCTAGTAGATTATCAGATCCCCATTTCAAAAGATAAGGAGTTGGATGGTATTGGGGCTCTAGATGAGAAAGTGGTATGAAGTGTACCAACATCTGCAAAGCTGTGTACGGTACAGTTAGTCACTTCCAACAGATCGTTGATACGGAGCAGAAACAAAGTTGGTGCCAAGACAGATCCCTGTGGAATACCAGCGTTGATTGCCATTGTATCGGAGGATACTCCGTCAACCACCACTTGGAGTGATATATCGGAGAGGAAACGCGATAGTAAGCGACAAAAGTTGAGGCGGCAAACCATATGGCAGAAGTTTCCAGAGAAGGCTTTGGTGCAATGCTTCGGAGATATCAGATGCTATAGCTAGAGATTCCTTATATTTTTCAACAGATTTCTCCTTTGGCTACTATGGATGGTATACGGGCCCTAGATGAGAAAGCCGTATGAAGTGTACCATCATCTGCAAAGCTGTGGACGTGACAGGTGGTTCAATATTATCCAACAGTACTTTATTGGATTTTTTCCACAAACGTAATTAGGTTCCTTTAGATCTACATCGACATGTGACTTATCTTTGGGGATAAGATCTAAGAATTAATTTGTTCAAGTATTTTTTTGTTCAATTGTTACTTAACTAAAATGTAGTTCTCTACCATTTACAGTAGAAAATTCATAATAAAACTGTATAATATCAAATTAGCGCTACAACCATTTCGGAATTTGTCGAGGTTGAGGTATGGATGAGATGAACATGTTTTTATAAAATTTCATAAAAATTGGAAACATGGTAAGTTTTAATCAGTAGCTGGCATCATTTACGAACATATTTTCCATTTTCATGCAGCTTATGGAAGTCACATACGATACTATAAAAGTTGCTTTTATAAGACATTTTCTTGCTGAACAATGGATTTTTCCGACTTGGTTGAAGAATCATCGTATTCAAGGAATGAAGAAAACTTGCACAAAACGGCAACATAGCTTCAAATATTTCTCGGCAATCTTCCCAGTATTAGAATCATTGAGGGATGGCCAGCTTGATTTAACTGCGTTGTGATTTTAAAGGAGTGAATAATTGTATTGTAATGGAACGCCGCTATTTTATTTACTATCTTTTAATAAAGATGTCTAGTCCCCTCACATTCCAACTCACTTTTATTGAATTGAATGCCAGTTGAAATTAAATTAGTTCGAGTTATTTAATGTTATGATCTAATATAATCTATACTGTTTAAGGATTGAGATCATTTCAATCACTTTCAACTCCAGGGTTTTCATTAGAGAAGTTATTTGGAGGTTGATCAAGTAAGCAAATATCTTTAGGTGATACTTATAATTTATATTAGTCCGGTAGCTAGCAGTATGATATGATTCAATTACTAATGATAAGAAATAATTACCCTTATCCACTAAAAATACCATTAAAGTACTGAGGACCTTTCGGCTACCAAGTAGTCATCATCAGAGTAAACTAAATTATAAATCAAAATGTGCCTGTTTAAATACTATTTGGGGATAATAATGTAAGCAATAGGTTACCCACAGCTGGAGATAAATCGGAGTTTAATAAATTGCTGTTTCGTTTATACATTTCCTTACCTTCTAAATTACTTAGATATTTGTATGTACTTTGTGTTAAAAGTGGTAAACTTTTTTGAGAAATGACCTGTTTCAAAATATGTTAGGCTACCCATGATTTTCACCATTATTTTTCTTTACATGGGCAAAATGTTCCTTATAACGAGTTAAAACGTTCCTTCTAGTTTGACCCACATAGCATTTTGTGTTTTAGCTTGTTCTTACATCTATAAACTAGTTGTATTGCAAATGTAGAAAACAAACTATGGAATTTATTAACTACTGAACTACTGAATTACTAAATTTACGTTTAGGCAACACTTTTGATAAAGTTTCCGATATCGATACATCCGTGATTTACAAGATCAATTGTGTTCAAAATGCTATGTGGGTCAAACTAGAAGGAACATTTGGCCCATATAAAGAAAAATAATAGTGAAAAATCAGAGGTAGCCAAACGTATTTTGAATACAGGTCACACCATTTCTCAAGAAAGTTTTTCACTTTTAAAACACTGTACAGACACATATCTAGGTAAATTTGTAGGGATGGAAATGTATAAACGAAAACGCAATTTATTAAAGTCCGATTTATCTCTATCTAAGGGTAACACCCATTCAGTTGAAATTTCAATTCCGATTAGTTATTATTTTCGGCCAAGAATGCAATTGTCACACCCTCTCATTAGTTGCTCTATGTCTAGCATTTTTATTAACGTAAACCTTTGAAACTTTTCCTAGGAGACAGCTCGTCTCCAAAAATTTTACAGGAAACTAGTTGTAATATGAGAATAAGAGATTTATCTTCCATAACTCCTAAAGCAGTTAAATCCTAGAGATTAGGTACTCTATTTGCCTACATGTCATAATAATCATATACTATAAGGTTAAACAAACATGCGAACTTAAACAGGACGATTATGAAAGCTTACTCAACAAGGTCGTATTGTTAAGCACCGTGTCAATGACGGCGCGAGAAGTTTCGACCTTGTGGAATTGCATTGAACGGCGTATCAACAATACAACCATATGTAATCCCTCTAAAGAAGGAGAAGTATTTACAGATCATAAGATCGTCTTAGTATTAGAATAAGTCTAAGTGAAAGTCTTGCCATTAGTCTTTAGAAGAATTTCAAGTTAATCTACTTGAGTCTACGTTACTTTGGTGACTACTGTGTGAAGTGTTAGGTAAATGAATAAGTGTTATCGATAAACCCCAAACCGTACGATGATATAATTCCACCCTTTCATATTTCACCAATTACCGACTCCAACAACCTGTATATCACATGGCGATCCTTTGCTAATTCTGGATATCACATGGCGATCCTTTGCCAGTTCTGGATTGCAATTCAACATGTGGATGTGGATTTTCAGTAGATCTGAAACAGACAAAAAGATTATTGTTCTTAATAACTTTCGGATACTGCCCATTAATTAACATTCAGCGTGAAGATTAATTGATAAACGCTTCGATATTATTGATTAGGTATTTGAGCACCATCACTCGGAACCAGTTTCAGTTTCATTTGTACTATCAGTGATGAATGCCTCACTCCTTCGCAAAATGTAATTTGAGCATCATAGTTTCAATAAAGGGCAAATGTTCTAATTCGTTTCCCCCCTTTTAGGAGGGCGGACTGTTTGAGGCTTCCAGGCCTCCTTCAGCAACACTGGCACGATGTGTAGGATAGGGGGACGAGAAGATGGGTTCGGAAGGAGGAGAAAATTTCTGATCCAGCATTTGCTTTACCAAGATGCGGAATTGCCGCGCAAAAAACATATACGAGGGCAAGGTGAAAAGTCCCTGAAAAATTAAACAAGAAATGATTTATTTCGTCAAAACTTATTTTATTTCTCTTACGGCAACTGTAAACCTTTTAGTAAATCTAGAGATACGGCAAGAATAGAGCATATACCCTGTACTAAAAGGTCTATTCAAAATGAAAGTACCTGAAATAACTGCCGAACAGAAATTTCAATATTTTGATGATTGGGATGAAATATATGACAAACTTATACAATGCGACCAGTATAGCAATATATATATAATTGATATCAGAAAAGTCGGCAAATGCCAAATTTACCATTTCTGGGAATCGAACACGCGCCTGCTGAGTGGGAACCTAATATCCTACCCCGTAGACCACACCTTAAAAAATTTAAGTTTTTTTATTATTGTTGTTGAACGCTTTTGTTGAAATTTGGCTGAAAGCGTTTTTATATTAATCTAAATTCACTGTAAAAGTTTTGAATGGCTGTATACTTTGGGAGTTATGATTTTATTCAATTTTTAATCCTTCAGAAAAGGGTGTGGTTATTAAACGATTTCCCTGAAAAACATAGGGTTTCTCGTCGAACAGCAAACGATTCAAATTTCGTTTTTGAGTTATCATGTAAATAATCAATTCATCAAGGGAATGGAGGAAATAATCTTCATCCCCATATGAAATACATTTACAGCTACGATTTGTAATAAATCAGTTTGATGTTTATTAAAAAAAAAATACTCAAATATAAATTCAACTGGTCCTGAGCGATGATATTCGATTTGGCAATAGTAGAGAAAACGACCTTTCAATGTCAGAAGATATAAAATTCTAGTACAATGTTCCACCAAAATCCATCGGTACTTGAACTTGACTTAATTTCTCAGTTTTGCATATTCAAATAACTCAGAAAGATTTGAAATTGTTCAATCATAGTGTACACTGATTTGAAACTTAACTTTCATCATTATTGCCAGAATTCTTTAGAGCAAACACACTTGAAGTAATTGAAGCGGGCGATTCAAAATTGGGGCCATAATTGGTAGGCCATAAGATTAAAAGTATGGGAAATTGCAACCTAGGCAAAAATTTGCCACCAATGCTTATAAGAAATTGAGTCCAACTAGTTCATTTTTGGATACAACAACATCAACTGAACACACAAGAGTAGATTATTTGTAAGCTCATTTTTGAATGCAATAACATTAACTGTTGGTAGGTAATTTATTGAAATACTTCGATTGGGCCTAACTCATTCCGCAACATTAAATAATTTGAAAAAGATACATAACTGCCAAACACATCTTTTACAATATCTTCCTTTTTCGATATCTAACAATTTTGTATATGATATTACCTTCAAGCAGCAATTCTAGGTTAGTTAATTAAGTGTGAGCTTATTTTTAGGTGCAATAACATCAACTTAACACATCAGAGAATATATATTATCTCCAAGCGGCAATTTTAGGTTACTAGATTATTTGTAAGTTTATTTTTAAATGCAATAACATTAACTGAAAACATAAGCGAACATTATATTGTCTCCAAGCGGCAATTCTAAGTTAGTTGGTTTTTTGTAAGATTATTTTTTGATGCAATAACATTAACTGAATACATAAGAGAACAAAAATGTCTTCAACCGGCAATTCTAAGTTAGTATGTTATTTGTTAGTTTATTTTTGGATGCAATAACATTATCTGAACGAACACATGAGAGGACATTTATATTGCTTCCAAACGGAAATTCTAGGTTACTAGGTTGCTTGTAAGTTTATTTTTGAATGCAATAACATCAACTGAACGAACACATGAGAGGACATTTATTATCTCCAAACGGCAATTCTAGATTAGTAGGTTATTTGTATGTCAATTTTTGGATGCAATAACATTAACTGTACGAACACGTGAGAACTCCAAACGACAATTAGGTTAGTAGATTATTTGTGGATGTAGTAACATTAACTTAACACACAAAAGAAAATAACACTTATATTACTTCCGAGCGGGAAATCTTGGCAAGTAGGCTACTTGTCAGTTCACTTTTGGATGCAACAACATCAACTGAACACATATGAGATCATTATATTAGCAACAATAATAAGTTAGTAGTAAGCTCATTTTTGAATGCAATAACATTAACTGTTGGTAGGTAATTTATTGAGGTAAAAGTAATGCTTCGATGACTGGGCCCAATTTCGCAATGAGCTCTTTCAGGAACCTTTGTCATTAAAAGATTTTGGGCCCAATTTCATTCTGTCCGTTGAAGCTATACAGATCAATCTAAATTTTTTTTTGACATTCGGGAGCTCTTTTATATATATGATTTCGAAAATTGGGTTTTGCATCAGCGAAAAATCTAATTTTATATAACTAAATAACCCATCTATAATTTTTTTTTAATCTGATGTTTTTTACAGCAGGGTGACTGATCTATAAGAAATATTCAATGCCTGTTTGATATATGAGCGACAGGACATTTACAAAACATTTATTTGACCCTTCGTAGACAATTAGTGTTATTACTAGCAAGAAAGTGATGAATGACAATAATGTATCAAGCATACATTTTGATGTTTTACAGATTGAAATTAAATTATCATGCGCTATAGAGGATTATATGTTACATTCATGAATCTGTTCAACGTAACATAATGGAATGTAATCCACGCGCCCCATTTCCTAAGAAATACTCGAAGGTACATCATAAAAATTCATGAGCGCCTGAGTTATGAATGAAGGAAGAAGAGAGAGAAATATGTGTAGAGTTTATTCGATGTAAATAAAACGATTTCAACAGGTTGTTGGCTCACAGACATATCACGTTCAACCTTTTTATTATGTTTAATCGCGTTAAAAATCAATTGATGTTCTACTGAAATGGATCTTGTTCCACTAATGGTGGAAAATGTGGAACAAGGGGTGATACATTTTGGGTAGATACAAGCTTTTAATATGTAAAGATTATTGTACCTTACTAGTTAATTGTTTAGTGTTTTTATTGCTTAGTTACCAACTATATAATACTGTACTTTATCTCATGCGGGCATCAAGTGCACTCTATGGCACGCGCGGACATTAACACATGAAAAGATTCTGGTTGTCTATCATTCGTCCTAATATCTTACAATAATTTGTCTAATACAAAAGAGTTAAATGAGACATAATAGAGTTCACTTTGTGTAGTGCTTCAAACTGAGTAATAACCAGATCCATTGTTTACGCCCCTTAAATAGATAATGTCACGACACTATTTCAAATGTTTTGGAAGCTTGTCCCCATTTTAAATTCCAATCCTGCCCACCCTCTTCATATAGAAGCCGTTCATAGCATTACATGTTCTTGCGATGAAGGTTATATTGTAGTCGAGGAAAATGAACACAAGATAGGCCAAAGGTCCGAAAACCTGTGCAGTAAGATAGATCGAGATGCGGTTTTTTGCATCCGATCCCTCGATGCATTTACTCCAATCTAATACTATCTCTTATCTAAATCTAAATCTTATACAAATGAGAAACTGCATTTCTGTATCGAAAAATAGTACATTGTGTATCTAGTAGTAAAAATACGTTCCCGGACGACAACGAAAATTCTGGGAATGTGCTTTTACTACGAGGTACACATACTATTTCTTCTGATATCGCAATCAACGTTATCATAAAATAACGTTGTCAGAAAAAAATATATAATGTACCTGGGGATCAGGAAGTTCTGGTTGTCAGGGTCATTCACGAGGTTTTCTCGAAATTTGCTTGGAAATTGAACGGAAATGTTTACTCGGGGTTTTCGAGGTCGCTGAACACGATTCTGATAATGAAAAAATTTCCCAATACACCTGATTGTCTAGGTCGTCTCCTGGACATTTAAGCGAGTTTTTATGTAAATGCACCGAATTTGGTTACTCGGAGGTTTTGTGGTCGCTGATCACGAATATGATGTCGAAAAATCCATATGACTTACCTGGAGACCAGGAAGTTCTGGTTGTGAGGTCCATCTATGAGGTTTTTTCGAAATTTGCTCGGAAATTGAATGAACTCGGGGGGTTTTCGAGGTCGCTGTCTACGATTCTGAAGTTAAAAATATCCCACAATATACCTGGAGACCAGGCTGTCGTAGTCATCTAGGTCATCTTTAGGACAGTTGGATGACTTTTCATAAATAAAATTGGTTGTACGATAAACTTGAAGAATTTATATATACGCGATATAATAAAATATGATAAGATACGATGGACAGTTAATTGAGTTTTCATTAAAACGCATTGAATTTTATCATTTAGGAGTGTGTAAGTTCATGAATAAGGTGATGAAAATAATCGTCAATTTTTTTTGAGATTCAAACTAAACGTCGAGTTAAATATATTTTATATTTGAAATATTGTGATATTTGAAAAGTTTTTATTTTTAAGCTAGTAATCAAAAACGTATACCTATGTATGAAAAAATGTTAATATAATAAAGTTCAATATTCTGTAAAATAATTTGTAAGATATAAATATAGACCCATATATATGACAATAAGATAAACGAATGACTCCAGAAAATTTATTAAATTCAATGACTAAAATAATTGTTATGTAAAAAAAATGTTTATTTAAAAAAATCGTAATCTATTAAATGGAAAAAAATATTTTACGTTTTTTTTTTTTGAAAAATCCATTCCCTCAAAATATTATTATTATTCCATTTGATCATAGAAATTTTTGTATATTGAATGAATTTAAATTCGACAATTTTATGATATAATTAATTTTATTTATGAAAACTCACTTACTTGTCCATCAATTCTTATCATATCGATAATATATAAATTCATCGTACAACCAATTTAATTTATTTCATTCAAAACTGACCCACCTATCCAACAGATGACCTAGAACAACCAGGTCAGCCTGGCCTACAGGTATATTGTGAAATTTTTTCAATTTCACAATCGTGTTCAGCGACCTCGAAAACGCCCCGAGTAAACATTTTCAGTCAATTTCCGAGCAAATTCCGAAAACACCTCGTGGATGACGCTCACAACCAGGACTTCCTGGTGCCCAGGTACATTCCATGGTTTTTCTGATTTTTTTTATTTGCCTCTAAAATTGCACATGAAAAAAATGCATTTTTTGATGCGGAAATTCAGTTTCTCATTTGTAAAAAATTTTAAAAAGTGGGCAAATGCATCAAGGAATCGGATGCGAAAAACCGCATTTCGATTCATCTTACTGCACAAATTTTGGACCTAAAATGCTATATTTCCTATTAGTGAAACTGGTCGTACAATGACTACGTGTATGCGTTGATTCAAAGAGTTGAGTCTTTCAATCAACGGTGTATGGAAGAGCATGGGCACTGTAAGAGACACTGTGACACCGACTGGTCTGCACTCTAGGAAATAAACTTATAACAATCGATCACTGAATTCACTCACCTTTCTTAGAAAAATAGTGTTCGGACACTTCTGTGGATCTAATTATATGTTTGTAGCATCGACATATACATATGGACTGCGCGTGGCAATGATAAGCGCGGGTAGTGCCGGCGTGAGAGAGGGGGAAACGAAGAGGACTAATACTGCGTTGCCATGGAAATGCAACATGACTGTAGCTAGTATGTTTACGTCCCGAGCCGATAGATAAAGACAGTATTAGTCCTCTTCGTTTTGCCCTCTCTTACGCCGGCACTACCCGCGCTTATCATTGCCACGCGCAGTCCATATGTATATGTCGATGGTTTGTAGGAACGAAAAATATAATGGAAATTATTCAGAAATAGCTAATGAATGCGTTAAATATACTCTATGTTACATTGAAATTGTTTTCTTTCAAGTCTATATCACTCACGAAATCTCCGAAACTACGGAGTGGAGCGACGTGAAATTTGGTATAAGGGATTCGATATATTTTGACGTTTTTGACAACTACAAGTACAACTTATATGACAGATCCATAGATTATTGAATCATCATCGCAGCTCAGACAACACATATACCCCTCAGAAAGACAGGTAACGTTTAAATTACCCAGAGCCACGGTCGTACATACAGGTCTGGGAACTCGAGGCTGTTTCCTATGTGAGAAGTGACTCCGCTAAGCGTCAACTGTCGCGTAGTACCAAAAAGGGTGGCGCAGTAGTCGAAGAGTGTTCTCTGACAACTGTCATTCTTGACACAAGGAATACTGCGTTTTTAGAAACAAATTACGAAACCGTGCATTGTGCCGAAATGCAAAACGGGGTACAAAAGTGTAAAGCAAGAAACTTCTGTTTTTAAAGTGCCGAAAGATGCGGAAATGCGAAAAAAGTGAATGCTTGCGATTCCGGAAAGAAATCGTTTTAACGAGGTCTTTTATGTGTGCGAAAAAGGGGAAGTTATTTTGAAGGTGAGTAATACATTTTGACAAGAGTAACAGTTCTGTTCCTCTCTCAAATCAGAATACTTAGTAACACTGCTTGCGATTCCGGAAAGAAATCGTTTTACCACTTCGATTCAAGCACTAGCTAGTGGCTGAGCGAGGGACTACGAGTTTGGCGACGCGTAAGAGACCCATGTCAAACAAATGAGTTCCCAGACCTGTATGTACGACCGTGCCCAGAGCTGATACATTGACTGTCACATAATGGCCGTGACAGGTCATAGATATCCCTGACAATTCAAATAAGCTTTCACAAGACATAGAGTATAATTTTACGTCTTTCCACGCTTTTAGCTGTTTCTACTAATTTCAAACATGCATATTAAATTCTGATACTTGGGAATTCACATTGCCTTCTTCTTCTACGAGTCAGTGGTTCACAGCTAGTCTATATATCAAAGGCATATACTACTCAATGTCTCATCGCGAAATCTCGGAACCTAATTGAAACTTGGCGGATATGTTCCTCATACGACTTTGTGTCTAATTAAATAAATAAAAAGGTTAATATTGGCAACAAGAAACATGACACAAAATGTTCAGGAGTACCTAATTGAATTTCGAAATTAATTCGAAGCATTTGAAATAAAGCTTACGGTTGAGTTCCACTATGAAATCTTTCAAATTAGGATATATCAGAAATGGAGAGAAACTATTAGTGTATCAATAACTTCTAATGAGCATAAAGGACCATGTTGGAGTGCGAGGCAAACTGCTTTGCTGGTTGGAACCATACCTCACATATCGTTGGTATGCAGTGAAGGTGAATAGGATTCACATTTTCGACATGTAACTAGCACTAGCGGGGTTCCCCAGGGTGATTGGTCCCCTACTTTTTCTAGTGTATATTCATAATGTACTTTTTTGCTTAAAATCTAAGACATGCATGTATGCTGATGACACGAAAATTTTCAATTTCTTACGTTTACTCAAAATCTCTGACTACTTGGTGCGAAACATGGCGAATATCAAAAAATGCTCTGTTTTACACTTAGGAAAGTCCAATTCAATAAAAACGTATTATGTCCAAGGACAGATTTTGAAGCAAGTTACGTCTCAACTCGACTCGAGTGATATTTCTGATGATCTCAAATGGGATAAACATATACTACCAACAACAAGAAAAGCTGATTATTTAGTTTACTTGATCAAAAAGACATTTATATCTTCATCGTTTGAAACAGTTAGCAAGCTATTTAAAACATATGTTCTCCCGATACTCGAGTTCGCATCGCCGGTGTAGTCCCTGCACTACGAGGGCAAGGTGAAAAGTCCCTGAAAAATGAAACAAGAAATGTTTTATTTGGTCAAAACTTATTTTATTTCTCAACATAATCTCCTTGTAGTCCGATCCACTTCGTTCAACGTTTTTCTAAAATCTCTTTCCGCCGAGTCGTTTTTTCAAGTTTGAAAATAGATACAGATCGCAGGGGGCCAAATCTGGAAAAAATGGTGGATGGCGAACCAATTCGTAGCGCAATTCATGCAAATTTGCCATTGCGACTGCGGACCTGTGCGCCGGTGCGTTGTCTTGGTGGAAGAGCACTTTTTTCTTTGCCAAATAAGGCCGCTTTCGCTTCAAATCGGCGTCAAATCGATCCACCAGCTCTGCATAATGTACGCCGGTGATCGTTTTGCCCTTTTCAAGGCAATCGATATGAACGATATCGTGTGCATCCCAAAAAACTGTAGACATGACTTTGTTATCCCGTAAAACCCACTTTGGCCTTTTTCGGCTTCGATTCGCCAGGAGAAGTCCACTGTTTCGAGTGTTCTTTGCTCTCTGGTGTGTTGTGATGGATCCACGGTTACGAAATTCACTTTTTTCCATGTTTACAAAAATCTTCAAGGTTGCTTGCAGTCAATGGGTTTCAAAACAGAACATATCAGTCTGAAAATTTTAATGCGTGCTAGTTGAAGATGGGTACATCACAAATGTCACATGGAATTTTAGATTGTGGCGCCATCTGTGACTTTTCCCTTTGCCCTCGTATAAAGATAGCGAGTAATTAGAAAAGGTGTAACAACGTGTAACAAGAATTCCCGCGGCAACACGATATCGGACATACAAGGACAGGATGGCAATTATGAATCTGTCAACCTTAGAACAACGACGTCGACGTGGGGTTTTGATATTTGTGTACCAGGCTCTGTATGGTCTACTCGGTGTAGAAGGTCTAGGTGCTTGCTTTTCATAGATTGCTGATCCCATACTCAGAAGACATACCAAAAAACTAAAAAACGAACGTTGTCGTACAATACAAAGACAATTTTTTGGTCATGTAGAGTGATAAATCGATGGAACAGTCTATGTTTCCAAAGTAGGTTGTTGATGGGGTTGATTAGTTCATCTTATGAGCCAGTCATTAACTAAATCTTGAGTATTGTGTTTTAAGGGGATCTTATTACAACCCATTTCCTGTCACGTTAAATTTGCCATGTTCTCTATCTTCTTCCTTATATTGTATCGTATCTCAATAAATTGCCAGTGGCAAACGACATGCAGGTTCCTTGTAATATTGATGGCAATGGACTTAAGAGCTGGAACATGTCGTAGTATAGCATAACATATCCAGGCATTAGAGACTCGCCGATGGACCATTCGGAATGCCATTAGCGCTGCTCTGATGTTTAAATAACTAGATACAAGAGTTGGTACTCGGATCCTGCTTACGTATTCCTTTCATGGGTCCCTCTGGTGCCCACGTCGGAGTCCTATAACTGCCATTTCCACGTTAAAACTGATACCACATGTGTCGATTAATATAACTTCGAATTTATCCGAGATAAAACTACCTACTAGTCTCATGTCAATTGGAAGATGTCGTCTAATTGTTTGAAACCAAATATGCACCTTATTCTTATATTGTATTAAGAAATGTTTGCACAATAAGTTTATTTGCTTAATACCGAGTGCTAGGGTTGATGAAATAGTTTCCAGAATCATTATTTCATCAATTATTAATATACAAGATGGTTCTGAGGTAATAGGCAACATTCAACCTTGGTTAAAAAGTTGATAGTTAAAGAGATACAGGATGTTAAATTTCAAATATTATTTCAGCTTTTTTCTATTCACTTCTTTATAAATGTGAATATCCAAGCAAAATTTTGGGGTATGCGACTATCTGGGTCCAGGAATTGAAATTAAAAAAATACGTGTGGCACTCGGGGACTGCCGCGGTAAAGCTATTGCATAGCATTTTTTATCAGCTTATGCAATTATAATTATTTATTTATTTTTTATTTATGCAGTATTTTTTTTTCTTTGATATTAATTCAAGTTACACCTTTTGAGCGTGGTGACCGATAAGAAAACACATTTTTTTCTTTTATTGAATAAATGAGAAGGTAATATCGTTTAAAATATTTTTATTATCTTACAATACATGTAGGTTATTCAGGAATTTTTATCATTGAAACTATAGGTTTATGGTAACTGAAATAAGAAACATAAGTTTGAGACTTGATATCCTCTAAATATCTGGAAAATACCGCGTCAATGGTGGTCCCATATTTTGTTGTGGATTCTTGTGGATCATTATTCATTTTCAAATTCAATTTTTCCGAAAGAAAAGTTGTCAACCGCTCTGATTTTTTATCAGCGAAGTTGATGTTGAAATCCCCAGCCAAGATAAGTGGAAATTTATTACCATTTGTACCAAGTATTTTCGACCCTTCTCCAGTGTACTCCAGTAAAGTGCGATGAATAAAATGCTCTACCTCGTCCAATTTTGGATTCGGAGAAATGTAAATTGCTTCCATGACTATGTGTAGGCCATTTCTAAGTTTGCATGAGCACGCACAAATATCTCCAACAAATGAGCGCCTAACATTAACATCGCTAACGTGTGCAATATTTATTTCAATATTCGGAGTCATAATATTAGTAACATTATTATTATTTTGGTAAATAGCTACCCCACCTTTTGGAACAGTATCTACAACAGTATATATACCTACATGTATACTTACGGGGCGCACATGCGGTGAGTGTGGCATTATAAAGATATGATAGATATTAGATACCTATACACCTATATACTTTCTCACAAACAGCTGCTTACGTATTCGTCCGATTTCGGAGCAGCTCGTCTCGATCCGTGCGAGCTTCGTACAGTCGTACCATATACATACACGTTAAGCAAACGCTCGGCCGAGCTACATGGTAGGCGGAGTGGGGGGTGTTAGGTTATTTTCGTTACGGAATTTCTTGATTCGGTCGCCGCGCTCAAAGCCCGCGATAAAAGCTATGCAATAGCTTAAAAATTGTAATAAAATTATGATTTCCCAACTCTTTTTACACCAAAAAGGTTTACCTCATGAAAATCGCTTTCTAACACCGTTTTCGAGATATTTGGGTTTGAAACTTCCAATGTGTTAGCACAACGCATAATTTATAACTAACAATTGTAATGAAATAGTAAACATAAGTAAACGAAAATATGTCTTTCTGACAACAACTGCTCAAAATGACCGCATGTTACTTCGATACCTTTAAAAACGCGCTTATTTTGAAGTAAAGATTCTTTTACGAAGTGACTCACTACTCACACTAAATGCAAAAAAGCATACAAATGACAAGACAAGTGGAAAACGGTCATACTTCATTTTAATCAAAGCCTACTTTAAAAACCTGCTAAATGAATAATAGATAATTATAATTCAAAATGACTGCTTCGAATATTTCAAAGCCAAATATCTCGAAAACAGTGAGAGATAGCTATTTTCATAATAGACCTTATTTATGTTAACAAAATATTGAGAAATGAAAATTTATTACAACAGATGAGATATCTTGGAGTATAAAAAAGTTATATCGTTTTCAACAGATTTAAACTACTGTAACTAGCACTTTCTATGAAATATAACATATTTGAATTCCTCCCCACACCCCAACATTTTGTTTGGATATTCACATTTATAAAGAAATAAATGAAAAAAATCTAAAATAATCTTTTTAATTTCACTATCAACTTTTGGTAAGGTAAGTTGGCTATATCACAATATTCAAAAAAATGTAACAGAATCAGCCATTAAATGATGAAAATCCATTCTAAAATAAATATAATAACTATTAAAACGTCGATTTTCACTAACTAAAACAGTGAAAATCGAACTTTTAATAATTATTTACCTACTAGTACTATCTACTAGTGAGTTTTGGCCCATTATCTCGGGACCATTTTGTATATGGTAACAGATAAGATAACGAGAAAAAGTTTTTAAAATGTAGATCATTATTTTTTCACATCGGAATTTCGAACATGGCAGCAATTAAAATAACCTGAATAATAGAAGATTTATTTGACTATTGAGCGTGTTCAAAAAGTCTTGTAGATCAAAATGTTTACTTATAATATCATCGACATATCTATGCCAAAATTTGGAAGCTGATTTAATTTTGATTTTAAGGAGGTTTCAAGTTCGCTTAGGAAAATATTGGCCAATAAAGGAGAAAGTAGATTGCCCATGGCATATCTGCTTGTTTGCTTAAAGCAGTTTTTGTAAAAAGTAATAAAAATAATAAAAGTGATATCAATATTCGAAAGCCATTTCTTTGGAGTATTTGTAAATAGTCAAACAACATCAAATGACTAGAGTATCACCAGTTACAAGTTGGAAATCTTTCAGTTTTGCAAGTAGTCCCAAAAAAGTTTTTACACGTAAACTTGGGATTGGAGTATTTGTAAATAGTGAAACTGAAACTTTGAAAGGAAAGTATCACCAGGTTCAAGTTCGAAACCTTTCAATTTTCCAAGTAGTCCCAGAAAAGTTTTTACACGTAAACTTGGTAGGTATGTCTTGAAAGTTGCTAAATTTCTTAACTAACCAATTTACTATGTTATACGTGAGACAATTAATGTTTGAAATGATTGGCCTCATGGAATTACCTGTTTTATGAATCTTAGCTAAGCAATACAGTTTAGGAAGATTATGATTCGAAAGTCTAAGTTTGTATTTTAAACTATCGGAGATTACAGCGGTATGTGATTTTAATGATTGGTTTACTACTTTAACGCATTTTACCAAATTGTTATAATCCTCTTTGTATATAATTACAATGGCATATCCTTTTTCTGCTTTTAAATAATAACAGTTTTTTCTTTTAAATATTTACAGATATTATTGAAATTATTCGATGTACTTTCTTTTTATGTGATTTATTTGAACGTTGAAGAATTTTCTTGCATTTATTACTGGTAATAGCTTTATCTCTAAAGTTGAGACACCAAGTCGTATTTTCAATATCAATTAAATCTCCCATAGGTAATTTCTTAGAACCAATTGCACAATTCGAACATTTATTTAACAAATTCATTTCCGTTTCATTCAATTTAATATCGGTTTTATTGTGAATAATGTTAATATCCTTGTTTCTTCTTCAGGGGTTTTTGGTAACCACCGTTGAAATTTATTTCTGATTATCATCAAACATTGCCCACAGATTTTTAGCCCTTTAGCTGGAAGTCAATTCTAGGAGCAAAATCTGTTGTTCTTCAATACAAAAAACATTGAAACTAAATGTTTGTTGGAGACCTCTTTCTTTATGAAATGTGGATTTACCGCAGCCCAGAAATGAGTGTTTCTACCGTTGAATTCACGGGGTATTTTTCGTCGTTCCTTCTTTAAAAAATGTGAATCTCCTTGTAACCTTATCAAAACCATTTCGCAGATATCAATTATTTTGGAAGCATCCCCTACTTGTAAACATTGTTTGGTGATGAACATATGATTTTGCATTTCTTTGTAACTTAAAATTCTTTCCATACAAGAAGTATTTCCGCACTATAGATTGAAGCGTGGTAATGTGTTTGCATCTACTTCAGCAGATATAAATACATGTTATATACATATAATCGTGTGTATATTTGACTTTATGTTATCAAAACTGATAGTTTCCTAAAGACAAGAAGAAATTGGAAAATTCTCAAGAATAATGCCAGATAATGTCTGGACTCATGAGAAGGAAATAACAACTTTCCATCTAGATCTGGAATAACATTTAGAAGCAATTGTCGACCAGTTCGAATGTTGTTGGCTGTTAGTGATGTGCAATATGTTAGAAGGGTCACCGGTGGTAACTCGGTCGTAGGCAATGCGAGATACGATGTCGATAGTTAGTGACGGTAATTTCACACGAAGTGGAGTTGGGTGGATGGCTGGGCTGCGGGCGCTGTTTACTACGTGCAGCGCGGCGGGTAGGTAGGAAGTTCGCGAACCCCCGTCCCGCGTCGATCCCTTCTCATCCTAGGGACTTTGGGGGTCCGCGGACCACCGCGACCTACAGCCCCTCTCTCTTCCTCGCCCCCCTTACCAACAATCCAGGCCCAAGACTGTTTCACGCAGCACAAACTATCAAATTCGCAACAATGTCTTTGTCCGAGCGGAATTTGTCTTTTACTGGAAGGAAATTATAATTAAAATAAGAAAATAGAATAGTAAAGAGGTCTATCCGAACGAAATAAGTATTTTCTCATATAGCATAACAGCATTTATCCCTTAGATTTAATTTATTCACACTAATCTTTTTTGTCGTCAATTTTTAAAAGAATAGACTCTTAATGATTAACAAAGGCATTCATTAATAGATATCCTACTTTTTCTTCAGAACATAATGTTATTCGTGTTGCCATGATAAAGACAATCATTCCTATGTGAACATTATTTTCATGATACCACAGAAGAATTAATACGATTTTACCTTTTTATAAAGTAAGTATGGTCCATGATCGACAAACACAAATATATGGCGCCACTACTTCGATCTAATTTTCAGAGTTTTTAAATATAAATTTCAGACACATCTGCAGGTTAAATGTATGATTCGGTATATATTTATAAACAGAAAAAGTAAGTAAGTAAGTTTATTATGAAAATATTATACATTATTATAAATATACAAATATTCACATAAATGGATAGAGTTCGACTAGTCGATATTCCACTCTTCCAGAAAAAATAAACAACATAATAAAGAATGTAATCATCAATGATACAAATTATATGTAGCATAATAAGTAATATGCAGCCTTAATAATATAATTCTAGAAATAAACTTAGGTTCTTAAGAATAATTAATTAAAGAACATGAATAACTAGTAATCTTTTTAATCAGTAGTGATTAATAAATAAATAAATTGTCTAATATTGGACACTGTGTTGTCATAATAGCATATTTGATTTTTAACCTCCGACTAATGTCGTCCGTTATTTTCCGATTTTTACCTATTATTCACAGTATAAAAGAATAAGTATGAGAAAATGCAGGAATACTATGAATATTATTGAGAATATACTTTTAAAAAAATCAAATGTGACATTCTATGACAACTATTTCTTCCATTTTCAATCACGTTCTCAAATGACAACTACACTTTGATTAAAATATGTATCAGTTCTCTGACTTCTGGGTAGAATATATTGACGGATGGATTCCTTTGTGTAAATTTTCAGATTTCAACTAGTATCACTGAACTGAATATTTTCATGTCACATCAGCTTTCTAACATTAGCATAAATGCCATATGTCCATAGACATTTAACGATATTCACGTTTTCACAATAACCAATATCGAAATGCTTCATAATTATTTGAAAATCATGAGGTATTGGATTTACATCAAAAATAAATTATTTTATCAATAATGTATAAGGTCAAGTCGAAAGTTTTATCCCCATTATTTCCTTTAAATGTTTATATCATTCAATAATTTTGAGGCGACTTTATGAGAATGTTTAATTTAGTTGATGTAAAAGAATATGAGAATCATATATTGTGGAAAGGTGGAAATATTGAGCGCACAGAATAAGAAAAGGCAATGAAAATGAACAAAATTCACACGATCCTGAAATATGCTAGAGCTATTTCAAAAGTGAAGGAAGGTTTCGAATTGGGGGGTTCCCCTGACAAACTTTCTTGATCAATTTTATTTCTCGTGAGAGAGCTAAAGTTGATGCCGATTGTTTGGCATCCCCTTGATGGGCTGGATAATTGACTTCGGGACTGATGATTAACGTATTCTATCAAGGCATAGTTCACCAAATTTATTCAAATGGGTTTTTCCTTACTTGATTTGGATTTTTGAATTTTATCTATTTCAAAGGAAATGTTGGTGATAGTCATACTAAATTATCCTAACACGATACACGAATAATTATCCTGCTCATCATGAACATGAAAAAATCCAACCAAATCATATCAATATATCTGTCCAACTACAAAACATTGGGCCGGTTACTGTTATAGATTTTGTCTCTAAATTTGCTATGTTAGAACGAGGAAGAGCTCGTTTTTTTTTGACAAATATTGCATTATACTCCCCTCTAAACTGGTAATAGTTATGAGAATCATAAATAATTTTGGAAACTGAATTTCTGTACATGATATAAATGTTGGCAAATTTTTGAATCAGCTACTAAATTTTGTTATGCAACTTCATATCTTGGTGTAGAAGATGTATATTGTGTTTGATCTATTTTCAAATTAACGCATAAAAGACAAAACATTCTGAAAATATCATTTGACCTTATACGGGTTTGATCTGATATTTTTCTATACCCTTATATGTTTTGAGCTCCATCGCCTTAGTTTTATACATTCAGTGATAAATAATGCTAGAAATGAGTATCTCAAGGAAAAACTCATTAGAGCTAATTGCTATAATAGACATTTAAGAAATCAAAATAATATACTAAATTTCCACCATTCAGTAAATCAATTTCCAAAACAATGCTTTCACTTTATATAACTCTGTAAACATTGATCTAAAACTACTCTCACGATTCGAATTGAAAAAAGCAATCACGAATCAGTTTCTGTCTAGTTGAACATTATTAATTTTTTATCTCATCTATCCAGATCGTATTTACCTAAACTGTATATGTTACTTATGAACTTAATAAAGACGATTATTCTCATTATTATATTTTTTGTGCTGCCTACACATCAAATTTAGTATTTATGATTGAAAGAGCCCTATTAGTTTTGGTGAATATCCTATAACTTAACAGTGTGTAGAAATTAATAACTCCAAGACTATTATTAGTCAGAGAGCAGTAGGCCAATTTCCTTACAGGTATTTAAAGCTTCTGCTTCAATGATAGTACATCTGTCAAAGGTGCCCCGAACCTCCCGACGAATTTAAAAACTTTTCCAGGTGGTATGTAGGGTACCCTAGGGCACCCTGAAGTGTAGTTCGTTTTTTAGTCCGGTAAGATTCTGCTTTTTTTATTTAAAGTTAGATATGGTCAAGACCATACTCCCTTACAAATTGCAGACATTTAGATGTTCCAGATCCTAAGATATGGCCCAAAAACCGCGAATTTTAAATTTTCCCTGATGGCAGTGGAAAATTTTGTTGGTGAAAAGTCCGGTAAGTGCTTCAAACTTTGCCTACATATCTGAGACTGTAAAAAAAGTGAAAAAAACCACAAAGCAGAAATGTTAGTTGTCATGGAAACTTTTGGCGCAGTTTGAAAAAATTCAAATTTTCAAAATTCAATTCAATAGTGGAAAAATGGAAAAGCAGAATTTTCCATCTCACGACGACCTTTTTTTATAGCCTAAAATATGTAGGCAAAGTTTGAAACACTTACCGGACTTTTTACCAACAAAATTTTCCACTGCCATCTGGGAAAATTTAAAATTCGCGGATTTTTGGGCCATATCTTTGAATCTGGACCATCTGCATGTCTGCAATTTGTAAGGGAGTATGGTCTTGACCATATCTAACTTTAAATAAAAAAGCAGAAACTTACCGGACATGTAAAAAACTAACTATACTTCAAGGTGCCCTACATACCACCTGGGAAAGTTTTAAAATTCGTCAGGGGGTTCGGGGTACCTTTGACAAATGAACTTTCATTGAAGCAGAAGCTTTAAATACCTGTAAGGAAATTGGCCTACAGCTCTCTGACCATATATAGGGTAGAACTCCAGAACAATTTACTACCCCCGTTCAATATCAATATTAAATTCAAAAATGTAATTCTCTTTTGTATGTGTCTGTTACTAATAATATCTATCATTTGAAGTTGGATTAAATCTCAATCAATACCTACGTGTTATTTGTGTTGAATTAATATGTTAATTAAAATGCATAAATATTGATGTTAATTTTAAAGCCGTAACCACATCCCAAAGTTGTTTGTTTCTAAAATGAGGTAACGGTGTGGACTGTGGGTAGAAGTTTTTTTTGTTATTCTCATGCGACCCACCACTCCTTCCCTTAGTGAAGAAGCAACCGACACAGCGTCGTCGAATCGAAGGCTCGCTACGCGCTCTTGCAACGGCGGTTAGTATTTTTGCAGACCCATCAGCTGTTCAAACACGTGACTTTTCAAAGAGTACGCGGATCTCGTGGTATTTAGCTGCGTGAACGCGTCTTCGCGCAAGTGTTGTACCCGACCCTACAAGGGGGTGGGAGGGTGTCACGTCAAGCCGTCACGCGGGGACCCGCGAACCTACCTCCCTGCAGCCTGCCTGCCCTGCGCTCAGTCCGCGCTCGTCCGTCGCCTGTATTGATCGCTTGGACAAAGGAACTGACCACCGGTCTCCGCAACCTCGCAAGAAACTACTCTACACCAGCCGGCCGACCTGTGCACACGCCCGCTAATTACGATTTCCTCACGAGCAAAATTATCATTTGCAAGCCCGCGAAAAACTCATAATTCGCGCGCGCCTGCGTTCAGAAGTAACACAATCCTCTCTGTTATCAACTGCATTCGTCAAAACTTTCACCGACCGCAAGTTTTGTTTGTTTCTACGAACTTTTACGCCGGCTGTTTCTGACTTTTTTCGTACTGCGCACGTCACAAGAGATTCTGATTGGCCGGTTGTCACATTGCGACATAGATAGACACGTGTTTTAAAACAGTGACGATTCCGAACGGCGACTAGTGCTTACACGCGTGAATACGAGTGTTTATAAACTTTTATGTGAAAATTTTCTGAACATTTGCGATGTCAGCTAAGTCAAGTAAACGTCCTTTACGTTCTCTCACGGCCCACGAGAAACTGGACGCTATCCGTCGTGTACACGACGGCGAAAGTAAAGCATCCGTTGCTAGGGACATCGGAGTTCCAGAGTCAACACTCAGGGGATGGTGCAAGAATGAAGATAAAATTTCATATTTGTCAAGGCAGTCCAGTCCCGACACTGACGAATCCAACGACCACAAAGATAAGAAGGCAAAAGTCGACGAAAATGTGCAACCCTTCAACTTAAGTCTTAAGTGTTCTGGAGGAGGAACATATTCACCAAATTCCGACAACAGGTATACTATTGATTATTCCGCTATTAAAACGGACGTTAATGCATCAAAAGCACCTCTAGATTTAAATACAAAAGTCGATGTTACCCCCAAAAGTAATTCACACATATCTGAACGCGAAAGGAATCGGGCAGAATTAGCCCGCCTTAGCGTTGAACTTGGTTTGAACAGACCTGAAATGTTTCTATCCAACATAAATTCGACCAGTAACAATTTAGCTGACCTAACTGCAAATATAGGATTATTGGCACAATGGAACAATCTTCTTTTACAACAACAAACTAGCCAATTGCAGAACAAGAAAGTAACTTCGGCATCTGCTGATACCAGCTGTAATTTAGTTAGTACCAGTGGTGGATCTCTTTTAACTACAGTAAAGCCTCTCCCGGAAAAACAATCACCTTTGAAATTACCAAAAGAAAAACAATCCGTTGAAGATTCAGTTTGGTATTGGTTGAAAACGCAACAGGCTATGTTAGGACTGTCGCCTACTCAAACTACTTCCGCTAATTCAAATGGTGTGTCCACATCTTCTACCAGCCCTATCACAAGCATGGCCCAAAGTATGCCCCCTTTGAACGACGTGACGCCCGATCAAAGTTCCTGGTTTTGGAAATGGTATAAACAGTTCACCTACGGTCAACAATCACAATTTGGCAGTTCGTTACCTCCTACACCGGATAAACCAATATTATATCAGCAACTTACTAAAGACAAAGACGTCACACATAATGCCGAAAATTTGACATCGACAATGCTGCAAACTGAAGAAAAAATTCTAAACAAAAGTACAAACAAAGCCAGGGCCGTTTTGGACAATCTGTTGTTCAATAACAACAATAACGTGGCGGTTAATAAAAGAGACGTCAGAGAAGATGAAGATATTTTAAGCGAATTAGAAGCTTTGGATCACGGCGAAAAGTTTTTGAAATGGTTGGAGGCCTGCAGTGAACCGTCGGTTTCCGCGGTGCAAATTATGCAGTTCAAATCGTTATTGGCGAATATAAAAACTGGCGCCGATAGGAAGAATGGAGACTTACAGAACAAAACCAAAGTGAAAAGAAAGTGAGATATTGAATTTATTAAAGTGACGACGCAAGGCTGTTTTAGCTGAAACCAAATTTTTCTATTTAAGATATTTTATGTAGTTTATGTACAAAGTTTATCCGGGAGTTGACTTCTAAAAAAAATTTCCGTTCCTAATAGTTAATTTTGTATTTTTAAGGTGTTCCTTAACGATCGCTCCCGATGATCCATTAATGTTACCCCTAATATATTTAACATAGAATTATTTGTACAGTTTATATTTAAGACATTCCTCGAACAACTTATTACTTTAAGCTTTGAATACGATTTTTTATATTTTGTTGATTTGATTTCTAGTCCAGGCTAGAAAAATAACATAAATAGATAGATAATTGAGGATTTAAAGTAAACTCATGTTAGTGCCAAATAATTTAAGTTTTCGCTCAATTGAATGTACCTATTTGTTTATATTTAAATAATTACCACATATAGCTATTATTAGCTATATTATATAGATGATTGATTTTTGAGATCTCAAAGTGTTCGCCAAAGTCTAGTTTGCTGTCGGTATTGCAATATATACTCTGTGAAATATTTCATTTCAATGTAGATGAACAAGAATGATCTCTAATTGTTATACAGGGTGTTGTGTATTTAACTTATATTATAAATTACCCTGCTACGATTTCGCTGATTACATGGTCTCAATTGTATATTGTTGTAAAAATTATCGGATATTTTTGTACGAAATTAAATAAATTCTTGAAGTCTATATTTATTGCGTTTACTTTGACCTTCCCGTTCTTGTTTTCAATCTGTTTATTATTTGAAAATTTGATAATAAATAGCTCTATAATTGGTTTATTTCCCCTACACCATTTTAAATGGGGTGAAATTTGATAACACGTAATTTAATCTGTGAAATTTGATATTTTGTTACATAGAAACGTAGTTGGTAATTATTATGTCATATTTGAAAATTTTCAATAAATTAATATTAAATTTAAATGTTGAAATTATTGTCGCATGCATTTATT
This sequence comes from Endomychus coccineus, assembly GCA_958510875.1. Classification (NCBI taxonomy): domain Eukaryota; kingdom Metazoa; phylum Arthropoda; class Insecta; order Coleoptera; family Endomychidae; genus Endomychus; species Endomychus coccineus. Next base: position 43,502,065 of record OY294068.1, read on the forward strand.
TTTCATACTATCAATACGTAATTCATGAATGACATATAGATTAATTTCGTTCTCGATAGTATTTCAATATAAAACAAATAAAATCGTGAATTAAGGAAATACACAAATGAAGATGAAAAATTGGTGAATAAATATGGTAAATAATATTTTTAATTTTTAATTACGTAATGGTTCTTGAAATACATAACTGCTGTGGATTATAACTTTGATAACATTATCTTAGATATTATTCATGTGATTTTAATAATTGCCCAAGAACGTCTCAAAAAAATAGGTTCTTGAAAACATACCTAGTGACTAGTGACTTATAATAATACATTAATTCCTTCGTATTGTATTCATAAATAGACAATTCGGGAATATACCATAAAAATACGTAATTGTTACGATTTTAATCGTAAACAAAATCGAGTAATATTTTAATATAAAAACAAGTAACGTCTATTTGAATTTAAGGAATATATATTAATAATTGTTTCATCAAGTTCTGATGATCCACTGTTTTGGTGAAACAATCAAAAAGTCTAAATTGCGTATTACATAGAAGTGAAATTAAAATTAATATAAATTAATTACGACGAATTCCAGAATTGAACGCAGTTTGATATAATTCATTTTGGCTGGGAAGTAATTACATCATTAAGTTATACATCAATATTGAGGGAAAATGTTACCAATTAGGTCATGGGAAGTTATTTTACTGTGATCCAAGATATTTTTTAGAAAAATAGTTCAGCACACATTATCATAGACCAAAACTTGTTCAGAGATTTCAGAAGGTACAAAGGAGTATGCAGTTGGTTTATAACAGTTATTTTATCCACATTCTATGTTTGTGACGGTACAAATATATATTTATATCATTATTCTACAGCCCAATTATCTCGAGGTCTGTAAAGTAGGAATAGTATAGTAAGTAGAATCATAAACTTGCTAAAGACTCATAAGAGACTAATTAAGTACCCTAACTAGAAATTAAATGATCTGAGCATTTTTTAAAAAACCTTAAATTTGACTGCAGAACATGATAGAATCATCCAATTAATTAAATTAGCAATAGAACTAAGGTTTAACTATCACTGAATTTATTTAATACACGTTGATTGCGATTTCGAACAAAATAAGTTCATTTTCAAAACATACCTGGAGATAAAATTGAAAAATGAAGGAAATTATAGGTACTAAACAAATTAATAATCTCAAGCTGCAAATGAGTGGTAAGTTACAATGAGATTTCTGAAAAGAGTTTGCAAATTAGAGGCTGAGAAGTACAGTATGACAATAATTAAAGGAGAGCGAAAAAAAATAATTTAAAATTAAATTCTCAAACCAGAATTGCATATACATAATAATTATTGTGTATGTTATGCTCCATATAACCACCATTGTTCTGCAAACATAATAGAATGTTTCTAAATAGAGGCTGTCGGAATAAGTTATCGAAAAATTGTTGATCGCTGTTCTTTATTCTGGAATTGTTTCATCATTCCCCTGATGTGGACATCAGATTGGGTCAAACCGGGACTATGTGATGAATAAACGAAGTCAGTTTTTAAGGAAATTAAGCTGTTCTAGAAATGCTTAAAATCCTAAGAATGTCTTTAGCGGTATGACTTGTTTCCCCGTGATTCTGGAACCACTGTATCCGATAAGGCAAATTTCTAGCTCTGCAGAAGCGTTTAAGTCTCTAACTAGTAACTCATCTGTTGTCTATATCTTTCTTTACTAACTGTCACATTATGACATTCTTCATTCTCCAAAAAGTAGGTGCCCAAAATTCCAGAAGCTTACGCCATATCACATGCATAGAGGTGCCTCCAGGATTTCTTTTGGTCGTTCGAATTCAAGAAAGCTGTGTTTGTCTCTTGACGTGATAATGTAACACGTACACGTAACCGCTTATCTCCAATGTTTAACTTATGGAATGTCAGAATTTTATACGAAAATGCACCTACCTTTTGAAATTAAGCGTGTAAACTCCCTGCTTATGTTCAGTATCACTGCAGTCTCTATCAGGATTCTCAGGAGATTGAATGATGACCATGGCAGGATATTGGACCAATATCCTGCCATGGTTTTCATTATTCCGCACAGTTCTTTTTTGCTCAATTATTCCTTTCCTTTGGACAGAACACTGACTACTGCCGATATGTTGAATCTTCATTACTATGCGCCTAATTGTTGTGTTTGTAATATTTCTTCCATACTACTCTAAAAGTTGGTTCATTGGTCCATTATTTCTGCTATTTCCGTATGAGCGGCTATAGTGGTTGAAACATTTTGCCTCATAGTGAGCATCTTGCTTAACAAACTATTGAAGGATTTGAAGACAACATTGTCAGCTATACGTCAGTGTGACATTCGTGTATCAGAAAAATTGAATTAGACCGACAAGACGTGCAAGGCATTAGAACCTATTGTCATTGTTCTGCTCACTTAAGTATACGGTAGCAGAACAGTTGTTTTAGAAAAAATGCTTAGAGTATTCAATTTTTGATTGGGGCACGTAACTAGCCCCTTCAATTACTCTATCAACGTCAAATTATTCTTATTGTTTGAACAATTTTTCTCTAGTTTTGCCCTCAGTCTCATAGCATTTAATTTGTAATTAGGGCCTTTAAAACGAAAACAAAGTTTTTGCTCATATTCTGTTCACTTAAGATTAAGGTAGCAAAACAGTCGTTTCTAAAAAAATGATTCGAACATTTCATTTCTAATTAGGTCACTTAATTTTAAAAATCAATTTCTAATCAGAGGTAATTATCTTTTGATGAGCCTTTAATTCCATACGTGTCGGCTTATGCTTCTACTGACTTTTCTCTTCCTACTGTATAGACGAAATACCAAAATTTGGTATATGAAAACTAAGGACGAGGTTCATAAAGAATAATATTTTTGTTCCATTCCATCATTTATGTCTTCTGTTCTGGATACATCTCCCTTGAAAATATTTTGACGTTCTATCGATAATCAATTCAATCGTTCCTATGAAAGAAGCATTTTTCAAGAAATCGTATGAAAAAGCGGTAAGCACATTAAACGAATTCATCATAATTTCTGACCTGATTCTAAATATTTTTCTTTGTTTGAATTTCTTTCCAGTTTTTACCAAGTATTTTAACAGAGAAAGGGTAGAACGGATTGTATAAAATGGCCTTCCATTAATAGGAGGATGAAGAATCAGCTTATGAGATAAAATTTATGACTCAGTCGGTGTTTTTGATAACGTTTCAAGATCGGATAACTATCGAGTATGTCAAGAGTTACATTAAGTTATCACTGATAAGTATCTTGGTGGTTATGTTGTCATCTTCTGTAAGAATAATGAAACTATACTTACATAGGACAAGGTATCGAGTCGAGGAGGAGAATGCTGTTAATTTATAATAGCTTTCGACGCCTTGCGATTGACAATAATTAATGGTATATAATCATGTTACAAGGTACATAATAATAATACTTAGTTCACACTTTCCTTTAGGGAAATTGATGTTCTATCAATGCTATAAAAATACGAGTTCTAAAACACAACATGTACTTTATTCGCTTTAGTTATGAATGAATCGAGCTCCTGCAATTCGAATGTACGTTTTACGTAACGACCTCAATATTATCTGCCGAGTGAATAAATACAATGTAGATATAAATGGGATGTAGTAGTAAAGGAAGATGAACTTACAACAAACGAAGTCTGTGGCTGTTTTCATTCGAAGCATTAAATGCATTTCTACTATCGGTTTCACTCTGGATAATAAAGTTAAAGTTGCAATGCCAACGAAAAACAATAAGCACAACTCATGAATGAGAGATATGAATGAATCGTAGTAGACGTAGTAAAACTACAAAACAAATAAAAAGCTCTACTTCGTTCTCACTAGCTTGACTCTCGTGCTTTATTATATCGATAATATTAAAAGCTTATGAACGTAATATGAAGACTTGAAGCAGTTGTAGTAACTGTACTTTTCCATAACTGTTCAACAATGATATGCAAGTATAATTTACACACAAATTCGACCGTGTCATTGTTGTATAATTCAAATATATTAATAAGATCAAATTATTAAAAATTAAATGCACCCAAATGAAAACAAAATAATAGTTTAGATACATTCCAGTAATATGATGAGCATTTTCGTAGCGCTATTCATGCAATTTTGACAAAGCGACTGAGGACCTGTGCTCGGTGCGTTGTCCTGGTGATAAACCCACTTTTCGGCTTCTATTCGCCAGGACAAGTCCACTGTTTCGACACTGTATTGTGATGGATCCATGTTTCGTCCAGGGTTACGAAACAGCGCAAAAAGTCCTTATTAATTTTATAATTAAGTGTGAATTGCTTAAAAATGGAGGATTTACTTCACAATAATAGTAAAAAAAAATTGATTTCACCCAAGTGTGAGTTCATAATTGATATTAATATTGTAATGTTTAATTCTCACAATCCATTTTTTCCTAGCAGGTTTCAAGGTCAATTATTGAATTTCAACTGTTCAACATGTATATTATATAAATCAAAAATTTAATTTAATTATCTGGACATGAAGCCATATGATTATAAATAATTTTATATATTGAATCCATGCTTTATATATACCTGAGGATGAGGTGTAATAATTGAACTCGAAACGTGGTAGTACGAATCTAGAAAAAAAATGGATTGTGAGAATTAAGCATTGCAATATTAATAACAATAATAGCAGGAATAAATGAAAAACGCACATTATTTGTAAAATAACCATGATAAACAAATGCAACATTTTTTTATTTTGATTGGAAGAAACATTTGGTTTCTAGTTCCTGAAGTCGCTTATTACAAATCTGGAGTCAAATATTTTTTTTATTCGAATGATATACAAATTGAAACTAGCTGTGATTAGCATCGAAACTGCAGTCACAATAAGTTTTCTCAAGAAGTGATATCTTCATCCATCGACGAATGTGATTCTTTTATCGCTACCTATAGTTATAAGATAATTGAAAAATTCAAAAGGTGTCAAAACAAAAAAAAATTGCTTAAAGTTCACATACCGATCTTAGTGTTGAAAATACTTATAGGTTCCTATTTCACCAAGGTCGCGACACCTTGGAGAGCCCCCGTGGAGGGACTACAGTCAGGTGACGTAGAGTGGAGCTTGCAAAGACAACTATCACTCAAGGAAGGGCTAGTTGAATCGAGACAGTGAGTAGTACTCATCGTGTACTAGGTGACGTCAGAAGCCACGGGATTGCGCAACGCTTCTTATCTAGAAGCTTATCATATTATATGCGAATCGATCTTGTTGCTGATACACAAAGACTGCGCGCTATAACTTCCACTGCCGGAATGTATCTAATATAAAAAAGAGAATTGCTGAAATAAATAGACAACAGTTAACGATGGTGTCAGAACCTCCGAAGCACCGAACAACTCACTAATTCCGGAAAATGGCTTTCGTAGTCAGCGACACGTTAGCAGAATCTGAAATGATGGTACGATTCTGTTAATTGAACTACATCGAGCGATGTAAATTTTCAAGTGTAAACGTCTGGTGTCCTATTCCGTAAGGCTGGATTTTAAATGTGTAGTTACAGCGCCTGATATGTGTGGCGCCAATACAGCGTCTAACATCTGAATAACACACATAACCTGAAAATGATAATAAATGAAGACTATCCGCTGTTCTGTCAATATTTTTTATTGCGATGTTTTTGAAATTTAATGTATTATTGCTATTACTAAAACAGAGACCAATATTTAATATAGTGATTCAAAATAAAGGGTGTTAAGCATACCATAACCTGAGATCAGGGCCGGAACTACAATGAGGCAACCGGGGCAATGCCCCCTGCACAAATCTTGCGCTTAGAAAAAAAACCTTATAGTTAGAAGTGTGAGATTTTATAAACGTAAAAAATTTATCATTTTATGGAGACTTTTTTCCGAAGCTACCCTTTTCTCGAATATACATGTCCGTACTCCATAGTAAAAACATGCATGTTACATTCGTATTATAGCTAAGATCATATTACTACTTTACATGATTGATGATGGTACCGGGATATCAAAAATTATCTTGGTCAAGGGTGGTTGTGGAATCTAAAACGTGTGTCTTACTTTACGTTTGAAATAATAATGTCACTGTCATATTGACATCATCAATAACCTACAAATTTCATACCTATTTATTTCAGTTGTAAAACAATAATGAACTACAAATTATGAAATAATTATGTGAACTTTGAACCTTTTCAGAGGTCGTGATAGCCACAATCCGTGTCAAAAACAGTTTTGAAATAGTTAATTTTCCGTAAATCGAATGACGTTCACGTGAGAAGCCCGTAGCACCCGAGTTAGAAAAGTGCAAACTGGTTGTACCTAATACGGCTTTACGACGACTTTTCGCTTGCCATTTTCGCTCCATGTAGTTAGATTTAGTATCGCACCATGCCCGACAGCCCTTCTTTTTTCGATAAATGTCCATTAAATAGGAAAATTTAATTAAAATAGTTTGAGCTATTCTCAGATCTCAGCTACGCGCGTCTAAGATGCGACGTACCAAAGGGAATTTTCTCTCGACTAAAATATAGCCAAAAACACTTTATTACAACTGGCGCCGGTCGCACGGGCCAAGAAACGGCCCCAAATCAACAAGACCGAGGTAAAATGTATAAACTCTGACTTACGCGCAGCGAGCTCCTCGAGGCATATGTCAAAATGATTTCGTTCGTAGCTGATTACATAGGACGTCTGTCGTTCATGCAATTATGTTTTTAGATAATTCGAACCTTCTAATTTCGATTGGCCACGTGAAAATCACGGAGTTCTAAGCGCTAAAGACTTCTGAGTGTTACAATATTCGTATAAAATTGCGAAATTTCGCACTTTTAGAAACTTCAAATTAGTTATTACATAATTATTTCAAACGTAACGTAAGACACACGTTTCAGATTCCACAACCACCCTTGACCAAGATAACTTTTGATATCCCGGTATAATGTCTGATGTTTTAACTTACAAATTAATATGTAATACAACGTGAAAAATGTGTAAGACAAATAAAAGAAATCATTTATGAATAGAAATAAGTTACTTTTTTTTTTACAAAAATTGGAAAAAATTGAGTTGACAAACTTAGTGTTGCCCCGGGGCCCCTTTAACTCTTGTTCCGGCTCTGCCTGAGATAAGGTATATAATAATTCAAACACTGGTTTATTGTTTCAGTATGACCAGTATAAAATGAAAAAGAACCTATAATACAACTTTTGTCCAATATTTCGTATATCTAGAAACATTCGAAACAGTGAAACTGTGGACCGTGTGTGTAACCAGATTGAATAGACAAAAATGGAATAAACTAACTAAATTCGATTTGGAACGATCCAGCTCTGACAAAACAGAGATTTGCTTACTTCATAACAAAATAAATATTTTGTGTCCAATATTATTACGAGAGTAAGCAAAAACAGGAAAAATGAAACAAGAGCAAAATTTAGGAAAATTTTAGAATGCAGAAATTCAGTTGCTGGAAGAATGTTAAGAATTATATAAACGCATAATATCCGCCAGGCAGATACGAAACAATGGAACAACATAATATAATTTTGATTAGATAAGCAGTTTCCGAAATAATTGTATTTTTATGTAAAGCGCTACAAACTCGATTACCCAATTTTTTGAATAAACGTATCTTTGCAGATACGGAGAGTGAGTTCTTCCTTTCACATGTGAGAAATAAACAGGACACACACAGTAATTGTTAACTTTCAATGAAACAACTTAATTTTTAACATACAAGCAAATATAAAAATCACAAATTGGAGCAATTGCACGAATAACTTTTTTCTTGAAATCGTACCATGACATATTTTCTCATTTCTGAGAAATATACTTTTTAGGGAACAATTCGTTGCGAAAAACAATCCAATTCAATTACAGCCGTACCAATATGCAGGGCCGACCCAAGGGCATGTGCCGCCCGGGTGCAAGATATAATTTGCCGCCCTTCCTTATCAGAATATCTATGTTATATTTCGTCAATAATAATAATAACTGCGTTGATTCAAAATTCTTTTAATTATTTCATAACTGTTAATCTGTTTAAGAAATAAAACAATTTAAAATAAAAATGATAAAGGTAACTTTTTATAAACTTTATTACTTTGTATAATTTTAAAAAAGAATGTATTTGGAACAAACATAAACATAAAAAGATAGTACTTTCATATAATCCTTAGTTATAACAAAAAAGAAGTACCTTACCTATTTACATAATTTTGTATTAGTCTTTCATTCTTTATTAGCACTTTGAACTTAGATGCGTTATAAGTTATAAATATAAACTATACTGAGGTACATACATTTTAATTATTTAATTGCAAATTCTTCAATTAAATCTGTCATATCTAACGCTTCGCAGATATCTTCCTTATGCTTATCATAGCCTATTCTGGCTCATAGTAGATCTCAGATAGTTTTTATTTATTTTCAATTTTGAAAAAGATCTCTCACCATGAGCAACAGTGACAGGCATCGTTAAAAAAAACCGTAAAGCTACACATAAGTTGGGAAAAGTATAAATTAAATCATTAGTCACAAGGTACTCTAAAACCTCCTTCGCCGAAATCGCATTGGGTTTATTACGAATATAAGTGGTCAATATTTCAATTTCATTGCACAAATCAACTGCATCAACATTAATTTATCTTTATCACAAGATACAGAACCTAAATTATTTAAAAAATCAAAATCACTATTACACATGAATTAAAAGAAACCTAACAACTACAGTTATTTGTTCTTCGTGGCTTGCATCCGGTGTACAATCTAATATGATCGGATAGTATTTACATAATTTTAATGTTGCAATTATATTTTGTTTTAGTTTTTCACCTATCAGACAAATCATTTCATTTTGGATATTATGACCTAAATAATGTGGCATGTGACTGCTATCTTTTTGAATTCTGCCAATGTGTTCCGCCATTATATTATCAAATCTTGCAATTGATTCTATTAGCTTCAAAAAATTACCATTATCTTTTTCGAAAAAATTTTCATTGCTTCCTCTAAAAGCTAGATTTTGTCCAGCTAAATATTGAATTGCACAAATAATTCTTTCAATAACCGATGTCCATATTTTTTTGAATTAAATTCTGATTGACTGAGTCAACAGTCCTACCTTTTTCAATCGTTTTTTAGTTCAATCCAATTTTTAACACTTTTAAAATGCCCTTTATTTTTTTCGTGTCTGATCAAACTTTGAGATCAGTGCCGCCAGTTAGTGTGACCTTTATCATCATGAAAAACATTATCAGATACTTTGAATAACTTACAACAAAAACAGAATACAGAATTATTTGACTTAGAGTAAACCAGCCATGTCCTGAGATCTTCATCGTTACTTAATTTCTTGTCATAATAAGTTGTTGAATAAGATCTATTTGAATCATCTAAAGGAAATGCAATGTTTCTCAATTGGTATGGTCCTATTTCAAGAATAGAAATGTTTATCTTATCTGTTAGAACTTGCAGCCAATGAGCTGTATCTTTCAATATTTCCAGCCCGGCATCTTCAGCGGCAATTTCCTTTGGAGTTGGTGACGGTGCCGTTGGTAGATCTGATGGTTCCGATGTGTCAGAGTCCCGGGCATCCGCTTCGGTTTCCGATGTATCGTTTCCTTGCTACTGCACTATTTGTAGCTTTTCCGAAAGCGTGTCCTTGTTCGAATCAAACTGTTCCTCCACGTCCACTGGCTTCACCTGCCGGCTTGTTGACGGTAGTGCGGCTGTAGCCGTTGACGTCGTGGGTACAAAACATTTTTTAATTTCGTCTTTTTCGGCCTTTCTATTTCGATACTGGAAGCCGTAAAGTCTCTTTCTACCATCAGCCATCTGAATTATTGTACAATAAAAATAAATTCCGAAAATATTACAAAATAGACAAAATAAAAATAAGAGCTTAAATTTTAAAATAATCAAAAATACTTACGTTTCTAAACTTTAAACTTACAAAAAGCACTTGACCACATTAACTATTATTTCAGTTTTAGTTCAGTCTTACTTCTTACTTGTATTGATTACGAACTAATTCAAATTAACACCCGTTTCAAAATTGTCGCAAAATCTACTGTTTTGCTACCGTCTTGCTGATCTATATCGTGTGTCGGCATATTTACGGTGTACAAAGTAATATTTTTATAGCGATCGGCATCTTCGATTTTGTGTATTTTTTGCCGCCCCTCTGTAGAATGCCGCCCGGGTGCCATGCACTCCTTGTACCCCCGGCACGGGTCGGCCCTGCCAATATGGGAACTTAAAATCACTGTAACTGCTGTTCATGTTTTATTGGGTGTTCATCGAAGATTCGTAGTCACATTTCAGTTGAACATAATCACACTTACACCAAAATTAAGTGTTATTAAGATTGTATAACATAATGATATTTTTTATCGATAAAAAATACCCCTTTACCCTTTACTATTGTACTATTGAAGTAATGAGAATCTTTCGGCTACCAAATAGCCATCATCAGAGTAAACTAAATTATAAATCAAAATGTGCCTGTTTTAATACTATTTGGGGATAATGATGTAAACAAGGGATTACCCTCAGCTGGAGATAAATCGGAATTTAATAAATTGCTTTTTCGTTCCTACATTATATCCCTTCTAATTTATCTAAATATTTGTATTTTCTTGAGAAATGGTGGTGTGACCTGTATTCAAAATATGTTTAGCTAACGCTGATTTTCCACCATTATTTTTCTTTATTTGGGCAAAATATTCCTTACACCGAATTAAAATCTTCCTTCTAGTTTGACCCATATAGCATTTTGAACACGACTCACAATCGATTTTGTAAATCCCGAATTTGTCGAAGACGGAAACTTTATCAAAGCTGTTGCCTAAACGGTTTTGAGCTTCTTCTTACATCTACAAACTGGTTGTATTACAAGTTTAGAACGCAAATTATGCAATTTTTTATTTACTACAAAATGATAAGTGAAACTTTTTAATTTTATTGAAGCATGTATGGAAATTAAATTATTGATCAAAGATTTGTAAACCTTGTCCAATGCTATTTGCAGAAGTTTCTCAACTTCGTTGTTATAATTTTGCTGACTCAAAGGGTTGAATCTATGAACAAGACTATTAAAAGGGGCGATATTTCAGTGGTGTAGCTGAATCCTATTTGTTTGAGTGAGTTCACTGTATATGTCGAAATCTAAGTGATTGCCATTTTTTATAATGTTAGTATCAAGGAAAGGAAGCTGATTATCTGTTTCTATTTCGACAGTGAATTTTAATAATAATCTTTATTTCAAATAGGCATAACCTAATTTACAGAAGGAAGACTAAGTATATGTTAAATCTATAAATTATCAATGAATAAATTTCGAAGAAACATTTTCAATTTTACTTTAAATAATCTTAGAGTAACACAGTTTTTTATTTCATCTGATAGACGATTATATTCTTTGAATCCTTTGAAGAACAGACAGTTCATTGCTCTTTTGCTATTCATTCGATTTATATGAAAATTATTACTACTTCTAGTATAATATTCATGTATTTCATGGTTGTGAGAAATATCTGTAAGTAGATATGCTGGTAGTAGTTTTTTTAATATTTTATAAACGAATATCATTGCGAAATATACAAGCCTTGTTTCAACCGACTGCCATTCAAGGCACTTAAGCATCAAATTACCTAATTGGGGTGTATCTATTGCACTGTAGTATGATTCTCATTCCTCTATTCTGTAATTTCTGAAGTGAGGCTTTGCTGTTTTTATCTAATAAATATATTAAGGAAGCACAGTAATCAAAATGAGGCTGTATTATTGATTGATAAACTATGAGTTTAGAGTTAATTGATAAATTAGCTGAAATTCTTGAAAAGAAGAAAAGTTTTTTTGATATTTTGTTTATGATATAGTTAGCATGCTCTTTGAATGTCAGTGTATTATCTATTATAACACCTAGATATTTAATTTTTGTAACAATTTCAAGTTTGGACCCATAAAGTATTATATCGATATTATTTGTAATAATAATGATCTTGGTCTTATCAATATTAAGTTTAAGTTTCCCTATATCCATGTATTTTTCTACGTTTTTTAATTGAACATTCATTTTGTTGACTGCAGTTGTTAAGTTCTTATCATTTGTAGATGCAGGAGAATCATCAGCAAAGAGATTAAGAAAGTCAGAACTAATATAATAGTTTATATCATTAATATATATAATAAAAAGTAACGGACCTAGTACGCTTCCTTGTGGTACACCTAAGCAGTTTTCAATTTCTGTTGACCTATTATAATTTATTTTAGTTCGTTGATATCTGTCAGTTAAATAGCTAATGAACCAATTTAATACAGTACCCTTAATTCCATAGTATTTAAGCTTATTTATCAACACTGAGCGATCGATAGTTTCGAAGGCTCGTTTGAAGTCTAAGAATGCAGCTACTATATAATGATCTTCATCTATAAGTTTATTCCAAGTAGAGATAGTGAGTTGAATGGCTGATTCACATGAGTGGTATTTTCTAAATCCAGATTGATTAATAAATAATAAATTATTGACATTGAAATAGTCATAAAGCTGGTTATAAACAACCAATTCCAGGATTTTCTCCATTAGTGAATCAAATTGGCTATTGAGCGTGTTCAAAAAGTCATGTAAATCAAAATTTTTACTTGTAATTGCGAAAATATCGTCAACATATCTATACCAAATTTTTGGAAACTGATTCAATTTGGATTTTAAGAAGGTTTCAAGTTCGCTTAGGATAATATTACCCATTCCACATCAGCCTGTTTGTTTATAGTTAATTTTTGAAGACGTAGTAAGGTCCGGCGAGTCCTTCAACCTGTAGAGCTCATCAAACTGTGTCTCTTTCGAGTTTTTTCGACGGCTTTTGAAGTATCGTTTGAGGATTATCTTCACTCCAGGTGCGACAATTTTGATTTGGGTCATAGCCATTAAGCCAAAAATGAGCCACATCAATTACTAATTATTTAAATTTCTTTGCGTGAGAATGATGAAAATATTATAAATAATAAACGATCACCCTTATCCACTAAAAATACTAAAAGTACTGAGGACCTTTCAGTTACCAAGTAGCATCATCAGAATTTACTCTAAACATGGCTACTTGTTAGTTGGAAGGTCTTCAGTACTTTAATAGTAGTTTTAGTGGATAAGGGTTATAGTTTTATAGTGTATCCACAGTGTGAACTCTTTTATAGTTTATTGATATAGCACCTTCATTCGTATTTTGAATTTCATGACTATAAAGTCAATAGCTTCAGGTCCCAGAGAGTGTTGAAAACTAGGGTGTTTCTTGGAAAATAACTCAAAAGTCATGAGTGAAGGTGATGTGTAAACTTAAGAGTTCAAATACTGATGTAACATTCTATTTATTGTAGATTTATAGTATAAGGGTTGCAATTCAGCCCGCAAGTTAGTAAAGTAATTCAATATTACAAAGTTGGAAGGATGAACATGAGTAATAAATATTTATGTCGTTTATGTTATTTTGATAGACAATTAGCGAAACTTCTGAGCATCGAACGAAATAAGTGTCTGGAACGAATGGATGAAGTGAAACTTGATAGAAAGAAGTATTATGTACCTATAAAAGCGGAAAATTCATTGGAAAGCAGTTCGCTTCTGACAGATAGAGATAAATGGATGAATTCAGCTCCTTTTTCTCACATTCGTCCTGTTGTTTTTCCGCATTATCCTGTCACGTAGACAATCTCGGTTAAAAATTACTTTTAAATGAATCGCACATTAACTTTCGCATCGGAGTTTGCAAAAATGCATATACGTAACTGTGCTCCTACTGGGAACGAATCATGAAAAAGACGTTGGAACAATTTGGAAATATTGCAATACTGGTGATATTTGAGAACTCCTTTTTCAATCAGAGAAAGACTTTAGTTTCGGAAAAGTACTTCTGATATATTCTGCAATTTTAGTTATATTCCTAAATCGTTCATGAAGGTGTACACTATGGCTGGGTTCAGTTTGGTATAATTTAGCTATTATGATTTCATTCCTGGGCAAATTTTCAGGAAGACGTAGGTTTAGTGTCCAAGAATATGTACTCTTCGCAGACGAAGTCCAAAGAATATATTACGAGGACAAGGTCAATAGTCCCTGAAAAATAAAACAGATGGCGCCACAATCGAAAATCCCATGTAACATTTGTGATGCACCATCTTTAACTACAACACATTAGAATTTTCAGACCGATATGTCATTCAGTTCAGTTTTGACACCCATCGAAAGCAACCAACCTTGAAGATTTTTGTAAACATGGAAAAAAGTGAATTTCACGTCTTGACTAAACATTATTTCTTGCGTGGGAAAAGCATTACGTACACCAAAACATTATGGGGACTCTTCACCATCGATTGAAGCGATTTACAAGTGATTTACTGATTTTCGTTGTGGTAGTATAACCGCAAAGGACGCCGATCGTTCTGATAGTCCAATTGAGGTTTGAGGTAACAATGCCAGAAACCGTCAATAAAATCCATGGTATGATAATGGACGATCGACGAGTTAAAGTGCACGAGATTGCTGAGGCTATGGCCATCTCAACCGAACGGGTACGGAACATTTTGCATACATTTTTGAATATAAAAAAGCTATCTGTCAAATGGGTGCCCCATTTGCTCTCTGTTGACCGCAAGCGCGAATGTGTGATAACTTCAAAGGAGTGTTTCGCGATGTTCAAGCGCGATAAGTTCTTGTGCCCTTTCGTAAGCGTGAACGAAACATGGATTCATCACAACACACTAGAGACCGAAGAATAGTCGGAACAGTTGACTTGTCCTTGCGAATCGAAGCCGAAAAAGGCCAAAGTGGGTTCATTGGCCAACAAAGTCGTGGCGACGGTGGGTGCCGCATTTGCTCTGTGTTGCCAACATGCGCGACCGTGTGACAATTTCAAAGGAGTGTTTGGCGATGTTCAAGCGCGATTAGAAGAACTTTTTGGGCCATTTCGTACACGTAGACGAAACATGGATCCATCACAACACACCAGAGACCGTAGAACAGTCGAATCAGTGGACTTGTTCTGGCGAATCGAAGGCCAAATTGGGTATGTCGGCCAACAAGTCATGGCGACAGTTTTTTAGGATGCACACGGTATCGTTCCTATCGGTTACCTTGGAAAGGGCAAAGTTATGCAGAACTGCTGGATCGATTCGACACCGAAGATTTGAAGCGAAAGCGGCCGCATATGGCAAAGAAAAAAGTGCTCTTCCACCAAGACAACGCACGGTGCATAAGTCCCCAGTTGCAATGACAATATTGCATGAATTGCGCTACGAATTGGTTCGTCATTCACCATATTCTTCAGATTTTGCCCCCTGCGATTCTTATCTATTTTTAAACTTGAAGAAATGTCTCGGCGGAAAGAGATTTGGCTCCAATGATGAGGTCATCGCTGAAACGAACGCCTATTTTGGGGGATTGCCGAAATAGTATTATTTGGAAGGGATTGAAAAATTTGAAAAATGTTGAACGAAGTGTATCGGGCTACGAGGAGATTAAGTTGAGAAATAAAATAAGTTTTGACCAAATAAATCAGTTTTTGTTTCATTTTTCATAGACTTTTCACCTTGCCCTCGTACAATTACTCAAGCTAATTCTAGAATCATTGAAAAAAAGTTCTAGAGCAAAAATTCATGAACCATAATATTTTCATCGAATTTTAAGCAACTTTGAAAAAATGCGTCTGTCTGTCTGGATGTACGTCATGAAATGTTGTTAACACGATAACTCAAATACGGAAATCCTATTATATTCAAATTTTGACAAAAAATCGTTTTCTATTTGGTGACGAACCCTTGTTTCCCCAAAAATTCGTGTAATAAACACTCCCTTTTCTGAACAGTTAAAATTAAAAAAAAAATTGCTTCCAAAGTATACATTGAAAACTTTTACAGTAAGTTTAAGTTGATTTAAAACAGCTTTCACCCAAATTTCAACAACAACAAAAACAATTATCGAAGTAAACTAAAATTCACATCGTACTCCAACAGTTAATATGTAACGGCATAGTGGTCAAGTGCTATGATATCTGACTCTCACCCAGTAAAATACTTCAAAATAAACTTAATAAAAAAGCCCTGAACCTAGTTTATCCGCAGATCAATAATACCAATTCAAATTTCATATGTTTAACATATTTAGGTAAACACTAACAAAAAATATCTCAATTTCTTGAAAACCAGGATAAAAACGTCGCCTTTAAAGCAAAAAAAAATTCAGAATCTAAAAAAGAAATAAACAAAGGAATGGGATCTCCTATTTCAGCTACCATTACTAGTTATGGAATGCCTAGAGGAATCTGTAATAAATTCATTAGATTTCCAACCCGTATTCTTTAGACTATGTAGATTGCCTTATGTGTGTGTTCCCAATGATAAAATTCAGTACGTGATTAATGAATTTAACAATTTCCACTGTAAACTTCAATTTACTTGAGAAATAGAAGTGAACAAAAACATAAATTTCCTAGATCGTAGAACATTAGGCATGATGCAGATGGAAAAATAAAAACTTCGTGGTTTACAAAAGAAGTTTGATCTCTACGTTATCTTCACTTTACAATCTTACGGATCGCGGAGCGCGGAGACCCTAGAGATAATTAGGAAATGTTTAAAAAAGTATGATATCAATGTTGCACATAAACCTACTAAATGTGTAGGAAAATATATCTGAAATCTAAAACCTTTAATACCTAAAGATAAACAAACCCACACAGTATACAAATTAAATTGTTTAGATTGCGATGGGAATCTCTAAACAATATGTACAAAAAAGAATGTATGGCCATAAGTATAGCACAAGAAACAAAAAACTTAGAAAATTTCACCGCCCTTGCTAAAAACTACATTGATAATAACCATCAATTCGATTACAAAAATGTTAATATTTTAACTAAGGAAACCAATTATTATAAAAGATCTATTTTGGAGATGATTCACATAAAATGTGACTCCAAATCTCCAAATCATAGGACAGATATTCAGACATTGAGGCAGATTTATACTAATTTAATTAATTAAAATTCCTAACCTTCATTAAAATTCCTAACCTTCTTCATAACCTTAAAAGTAAACGAGCATTTTAGGTAGATTGCTGGTCTGACAACCTTTTTCTATTACCTCATAAATCTTCAACTTCTGGTTCGAAAGTAGATACTTGAACGTAATGTTTTTGGTTTCAGTCGCTTACAGATTTTGTTGACATTTATTCGTATATTATAGAATATTACTAAACAGTAGATTCTTGATATATTTAATATACTAAAACATTGATGTGTTACAATTTCGATTATTCGTGTTTCTGTTCGTTTGTGAACGTGGGCATTTTCAATTGAAATTGGTGCGATAAAAATGCTTTTTGCTAATACAATTAGTTTTAAGAAATCCCGTTTTAGACATAATAAGTCTTCTGATGATGATCGTGAGACCGAAACGTACGTAAAGATGAAAATATTAAACATATGTGTTAGTGTAACCTATTTCCTGAGAATTTATATATAAAAAAATAAACTAAAGAAATCTGGACCTTACAGGCTGAGAGGTGATACCTGTAATGCGTTGTACATAGGATAAACTGGACGCAATTTTTGTGTAAGGTTTAACAAACATTTGAGAAGTTACAGGTTATTAGGCGAATCTCCTATTGCAATATAATCACAATTTAATTACGAAAGTCTACATATTCAAGGAAAAGGTCATAAACTCAATATTCTAGAATCCATTCAATAAATTTTAAGATAATATTAAATCGAGAACCTTTAATTCAACACTTGTAGAAAATTTCGTAAATAAACTCTTACCAAAACCATTCTCCAGCCCCATCCCTCTCAAATGTTACAGGTTTTGTGTAAATTTGAGTTTAATTCACCAACTTCCGAAGGTAAAATTTGATTTCATAGATATAGACTACTAATATCACCAGTTTTCTGCTGGTTGTTACCCTTACATACAAACTTGGTGTGTTTTCTTCCAGCTGGAAGACAGCTAGATTGCAAACAATTTCAAAAAAAAAGGAAAGAAAACCCTTACTAATAACTATAGACCCATTGCCCTATTATCTGTGACCTCTAAAGTGATCGAGAAAAAAGCAATCAACATCGAGATCATTAAATACCTTAGAGAGCTACAACAAACTTCATTTTTTTATCAAGCAGCGAAGTTTTGGAACTCTTTACCTAGTGAGATCTTTCCCTATGCCTATAACTTCCAAACCTTCAAGAAAAATACGAATGCCTGTCTCTTATCCCTACATTCCACTACTGGTTCACATGATGTTCTCCGAACATTATAGGTTTCCCTCTCGTTTAGTCAAAGTATAAAAAAAATCAGAAATCAAAATTATGGAAAATGGTGATTCCTTGGCCTTGCGATATCCATATTTAATAGAATAGTTCCACTAGAAACAGAATTCAGAAAATACTAAAAAGAAAACGAACTGTGAACGTTACTACTATATGTTAGATAGTTAAATTGATATTGTAACAAAAGTAGAACCTAACCATGTACCTTATATAACTTCCACCTCAGAAAATAACCAGAACTACAGAAGTCTCTTCTGTATGCCCTCACCATAAAAGACCCCCGCAGAATTTGTTTCAATGCAACTTTTGGCTCGAATGCAAGATTTTTCATGACAATATCGTGATTGAATCTAATTTTTTAGTTTCTAATATTCGTTTGGAATTAATTTTTCTAAAAATTAGTCCTCACCAAAAAATTCCTAGGGTGCCGTCAAAGCTAATCCCGTCTTACATTTCAGAATAACAAATAATATCAATAACGATCATTCTAAAACTGATATTGGACCCATTTTCAAGTCAACAAATTGGAATAATGTTCATAAAATAAAGTAAGTACTAGAACGAAAAGATCTTGAATATGGTAAATTTAGAATGAGGAGCTTTTGGAATACTTCGTCGATCAAATTAAGATGATTATATTAACTACAGATAATAGAGAATAGATACCTAATGCTAAAGCAAATTTTGTTTGCAGTGGCAATATTTTACTTCGTCTCTATTTCACAAGATGAGTTAATTTACTATGAGAGATTCAACTGACAGCAACTTGGGCACTTTCCATTTACACGAACTATAATAGGCTAATGACCAAAACCCTTTCTGAAAGTTCGAATTTACGAACTAGTGTTGCCGCTTGGAGAATACATAAATAGTGTGCTTAGCAAAGTTACTCTTCGCAAGTCATTTGATTTGGTTACTGATTTTATATAATCGCTTCACATTATGGAAGATACTCTTGGCATTTGTGTGAAAATAATGAAATAAATTATTTATTTCATTCTCTTTACACAACTAAACAATAATGAAGATTCTTGGCCCAGTATGAATTATATATAAAAATTCTCTGGAAATAGGTCACATTAACACTTTGTTGTATATTTTCTTCTTTACGTATGTTTCGATCTCACGACCATCATCAGAAGACTTATTATGTCAAAAAGGTTTTTTTTTTAAATTAATTATAGCACTTATACTTAACGCAAAAGTTTAGATCTCCAGTCGTTGAGACACTATACCAACATGCGCTTGTATATTATAAGAATATTACTGAATAGTGGATCGTTATATTTTATACTTGAAATATTGATGTGGTACAATTTCGATTATTCGTGGTTCTGTTCGTTTCGAGGACGTGGGCATTTTTGATTGAAATTGGTGCGATATGGACGCTTTGTGCTATAATTAATTCAAAAAACCTCTTCTTGACATAATAAGTTTTCTGATGATGGACGTGAGACCGAAACTTACGTAAAGACGAAAATATAAAATAAAGTGTTGATGAGACCTATTTCCCGAGAATTTTTATATACAAGTAAACATTATTCAAATTAATAATGTTTTCAAGAAAATGTTATTACAAAAACAAATTTTCTGTTTCTGGGAATCGAACACGAGCGTCCTGAGTAGGAGCAGAGTATCCTAGCCCCTAGATCATACCTTTGGCTCATATAAACAGTTAAAGTATGGTGTAAATGTAGGTTCATGTTTTTGTTGTTGAACGATGTTGTTGTAATTAGGGTGAAAGGAGTTTTAAATTAACTCATATGTACTGTACAAGTTTTGAAACGATTCAATGATAGTTTGAGAGTTATATTTTTTTAAATTTTTCAATCCCTCCAGAAAAGGATGTGTCTCACACGATTTCCCTGAAAAACGAAAGGGTTTGTCACCGAACAGCAAACGATTTTTTGTAAAAATTTGAATATGATAGGTCCTTTCATTTTGAGTTATCGTATAGACAAGTATTTCGTGACGGACATCCATACAGACAGATGGCTTTTTTTTTCAAAGTTACTTTAAATTTCATGAAAAATACTATGGTGAATGAATCTTTTTAACGATTTTAGAAATAGCCTGAATAGATACAATATACTCTTTGGACATCGTCTGCGAAGAGTATGATAAGGAGTCTTAAGCCTTGATTCCTAGTTCTGTTCTTATGATGATAGTTTCAATGAAGAAACGTTCTCAAGTTTTTTCAGCAATTTATCGGCTGAGGGTATGCTAGAGAATACAAATTTTTTAGACAATTGTCTATGACACAATAGGTCGTAAGTTCTAAAACTAGTATCTATTATATCTATTATGTAAGAAAACTTCACCTTGAATAAGAAACCATTTTAATCTGAAGAACAAAAATTATATCAATTCTGTATCTTGTGTTCTATGTTTATTATAACGGGATATCAAAAATTATCTTGGTCTAATGAATTACAAATTATGAAATAATTATGTGAACTTTGAACCTTTTCAGAGGTCGTGATAGCCACAATCCGGGTCAAAAACTGTTTTGAAATAGTTAATTTTCCGTAAATCGAATGACGTTCACGTGAGAATCCCGTAGCACGCGAGTTAGAAAAGTGCAAACTGGTTGTACCTAATACGGCTTTACGACGACTTTTCGCTTGCCATTTTCGCTCCATGTAGTTAGATTTAGTATCGCACCATGCCCGACAGCCCTTCTTTTTTCGATAAATGTCCATTAAATAGGAAAATTTAATTAAAATAGTTTGAGCTATTCTCAGATCTCAGCTACGCGCGTCTAAGATGCGACGTACCAAAGGGAATTTTCTCTCGACTAAAATATAGCCAAAAACACTTTATTACAACTGGCGCCGTTCGCACGGGGCAAGAAACGGCCCCAAATTAACAAGACCTAGGTAAAATGTATAAACTCTAACTTACGCGCAGCGAGCTCCTCGAGGCATATGTCAAAATGATTTCGTTCGTAGCTAATTACATAGGACGTCTAGCGTTCATGCAATTCTGTTTTTAGATAACTCGAACCTTCTAATTTCGATAGGCCACGTGAGAATCCCGGAGTCCAAAGCGCTAAAGACTTCTGAGTGTTACAATATTCGTATAAAATTGCGATATTTCGCACTTTTAGAAACTTGAAATTAATTATGACATAATTATTTCAAACGTAAAGTAAGACACACGTTTTAGATTCCACAACCACCCTTCACCAAGATAATTTTTGATATCCCGGTATTACTGAAGTAGTGTATATGAAATTGGCCACTGAATCGGTAGCTTGTATTTCATTTTTAGTTAGGATATATGAACAGCAGCCAGCCGACTAGCGTCTACTATACTTGTTTATTTATTATCGATATTTTCGAACTGCACATAAATATCTCTCAGATAGTTAATTCTCAAGAACAGTTACTTCAAACAGATAATTGTCAAATCAAATACGAAATAAGGAATGCCTACAAAAGAGTGAGGATACGGAACGTATCCCGGATGTATCCCGAATTTTCTAGGCCACTGATGTAAAATGTCCTTCAAGATGGTCTTTAGATAGCAAATCGCTGAAAGTTAAAAATAGTGACTGAACAGAACACGCCATGGGTGAGTCTTGATCTTAGAACATTGTTTCCTGTATCCGTCCCCCCGTATGGTGGCAGATAAGAAACACGACACTGCATCAATCCATAGGGTCTGTAGTTGGT
This sequence comes from Endomychus coccineus, assembly GCA_958510875.1. Taxonomy (NCBI): domain Eukaryota; kingdom Metazoa; phylum Arthropoda; class Insecta; order Coleoptera; family Endomychidae; genus Endomychus; species Endomychus coccineus. The sequence continues at coordinate 43,524,096 of OY294068.1, forward strand.
GGGTCTTTCTAGGACATCGGCACCGGCGATCGACCGCATCAACGCATGAATACATCAAGCAAGAACGGGCATTACCAACCCCGATGTGAGGGTCCCGCACCGCCAAAACGAACAAGAAATGCAAGCTGCACTTTGTACGGGCTGTTTGCTAAGTGCGTCCGTCTCACCCCGACCCCACGCTCCATCAATGCTTCGTAAATTGTCTGGTGTTTGCATTTTGCAAATGATGGCCACAGTACTACTCGCTAACTATTCAGTAGCGTATTTCAAATGGAATCAAACTAATACTCCATTTAATTTGGAATATAAAGGAAAACACAATATACAAACTGAAGCTATTTGTATTTTACGTTCTTATTAATGTAAAACAGACATAAACATATCATATTCTCAATACTTTGCAGTATATGAATGTCAAGTAATCCAGAGTTTCGACGTTTACTAATACGAATAAATTGATTTATTCAAATTAAATAGTATAATCTGCGTGAAACACAAATTTACACTCTATTATCAACATACTGGCAATTGTTTCACCACACAGTGGCATCCTCAGAATCAAATTGATCATTCTGAGGATGTCAATGTTTGGTAAAACAATTACAGCGTGTCCTATTTTTACTTCGCTCACTATACCTAGAATATAGTGTAAAAGGAGTATTGTAATTGGCCAAAGAATTTTTTTTTTCAGATTTTCGCGGATATATCAGTTTTGAGCATTTCTGAATGAATCTAGATTGATTTTTGATAATATGATGTCTGTGTGTGTGCGTACTTTACAAGTTCGTAATAAACTATTGAGACGATTGGTCCGTTTCTGTTGGGGAGCATCCATAAAAGACGTCCGAACGGTTTAGCCACTTTTAGACCCCCTCTCCCCTTTGCCAAACCCAGTCACATTTTCTCTGATCCACCTCCCTCTGATAAGACGTCACCAATTGCTTACCCCCTCCCCCTAACTTATGTAAATAATTTTAGCTCAATGAACTAAAGTTTTTCAAATATTAAAAATTTATTAAAAATGTTGTTCAAACTTTGAACACAATTTTTGATTGAATGATAAATAAATAAATTTGTTATGTTAATGTTTACAAGATATTGTTTAATTAAACATAAAATTTCTTATTTTCAGTTAAATAAATGCGGTTTCATCTGTTCACGGGTTAGTAAGCCAATCTGAAAGAGAATTGATTATTGGCATTGTGTTAGCATCCTCGGTTTCTGAAGGAAGGAAACTAACATCTTCAGCTCCTGTTTTATCATTTTTTTACTATACATAACAACTCTTTCTTACGAACAGATATGACCTTTTTTCGTTTTATTTTCTTAATATTTATTTCTTATTTGTATAATATTTTTTTGTGAGCAGTTAAAGATTTCATAGAAGCATGGTATAGGCGCCGCATATCTTACAAATTCTATCTTTAAGTCTAGATTGTACGGATGGACAATAAATTTTATACGGAATTTGCAAGATGTCTTTAGATTCTGGCTGAATATCTAGTGTAAGACGAAGTTATAGAGGGCAGAATTTCTTAATATTTTCGTCAAAAGGCGGTATACAAAGTCCGGAAGGTGATTGATTAATTGGTATTGGAGGGGGCAAATATCAAGTTTTCAGAAGTAGCCGCAAACTACTACGCAAAGCACTGCAACATTCTTCATTATCACATTTAACTTCTGTTAGCAGTATTGAGATTTTTTAACGTGTTTAGAACACCAAATGCAATCAGGAATATCTTCTGCTACATGCTCTCTTAGTTCTATTTACAGGGTGTCCCATTTTAGGTACTTTTGCGGGTTATCTCCTTTATTTTTAAAGATAGAGAGTTGCGGTTTTCGCGACACTGTGCTACTTTTTCGTAAAACTCAAGATGCCGTCAACAGAATTTTCATAGCCCTTTTAGTTTTTAAGATACAGGGCATTCCTGAAAATGTTGCATTTTGTGACCCCCCTCGTATCTCCGTTATCCTTCAACTTATCGAGAAGGTAAAATAACATTCTAATAGTTTTTTCCCGTAGAATGCAGTGGTGTAGATAACTTTTGTTACATATTTACTGTTTTTGAGTTATAAAGCAAACTTATGTTTTTTTAAATGGAACATCCTGTATATTTATAGACTATAAAATTTGTCTTTTTTTTACCTTTTCAAAAATATATGATAGTATAAAATTTTTTTCAGAAACACGCAAATATTTGACAATTTTCAGAAATTGAATATATATATTTTAATAGTAGGCCATTGATATTGTTTATGACAAGAAACAGAAATAAACGTCAAATCTCTATCGCATTTAAGCTGTTTATTTTCGTTCTTTTGGTATCATTATTCAATAGATATTTATCAATTTTTCCGAATAAGGGCAGTTTACGAAAATTATGAGAAATATGATATGATGGTATGTTTTATACATAGTAATGAAAATTCTGAAGAAGCTTCGGAATTATACTTCCAAAGGTGAGTAAGCTATTATGGCTATGAAAATCTCTATTATCATTTAAATTTTTGCTTGTTAGATATCCAGAAAGAAGGCAACCGTTTTTTGGGATATTTGCCCGTTTAAAAACAAATTTAGTTGAGCACGGATCATTTGTTCACCCGCGCCCTAAAACATACAACAAAGAGAACAGGGAAAGAAAATAGATAGATACTTTAGGATATATAGAAGCAACACCTTCGTCCTCATGTAGAAAAATTGAGAAGGAAATTGGTGTGCCAAAAACTAACGCTCAGAGGATCTTGAAGAAATATAAGTATCATCCATACAAATTTAATATACTACAACATTTGCATCCTGGCGATGCCGAGCGCCGGGCACTGTTTTGCCAGTGGTATTTGCAACAAATCGATGCTAACGATTCATTTGGCGGACTTGTTATCTGGTCAGAAGAATGCTTTATTTCAAGTGCTGGCATTTTCAATCGTCACAATACCAGGAACTGGCGTAGTGAAAATCTGCATTTAATGTTTGAAAGGGCACAACAAGGACGCTTTGGAGTTGGGGTTTCATGTTTTATTTTGGGTAGACATATAGTTTATAGGATTTTTGAAGGAGGTCTTACAGTACGTAAATACCTAGAAATTCTTGAGGAAGTTATTCCAGAACTGCTCGAAAACATTCCATTAGCACAGTATAATGATGTTTACCTACAGCAAGATGGTGCCCCAAGTCATAACTCTAGGCTCTTAAGGGCCTTTCTAAATAATAACTTCCCTCAAAGATGGATAGGTACCAACGGACCTGTTAGATGGCCTCCACGATCACCAGATCTCTCAATTTTAGATTTTTTTTTATGGGGCTATATACAAAATGAAGTATATAAAACTCGATATGACGGCATTGCAGAACTTCGAGAGGCAATTCATTTAGCTTTCCGAAATCTGCGAATGAGAACAATGGTTCTTTTGAACGCTATTCAAAGAATCTCGAAGATGTGCCAATTTTGCATTAGAGAAAATGGTGGTCAATTTGAACATCACATTTAATAATGTTATTTTTTTGTGTTTTTGTTATATTGTCACTTTACGCCACAAAACTGTTGTTACAAACTTACTGTTAGAAAAAAGATCTATGGGAATTTTTTTTAATAGATACCTATATACAAGGTATCCAATTATTTGTTAGTAATATGTAAGTTGCACTTGTTTATTATTGTTATCCATAGCCTACTATTAAAATATGTATTTAATTTCTGAAAATTGTCAATTATTTGCGTGTTTCTGAAAAAAAGTTTATACTATCATATATTTTTGAAAAGGAAAAAAAAAGACAAATTTTATAGTCTATAAATATACAGTGTTCCATTTAAAAAAACATAAGTTTACTCTATAACTCAAAAACAGTGAATATGTAACAAAAGTTATCTAGACCACTGCATTCTACGGAAAAAAATCCATTAGAATGTTATTTTACCTTTTCGATAAGTTGAAGGATAACGGAGATACGAGGGGGGTCACAAAATGCAACATTTTCAGAAATGCCCTGTATCTTAAAAACTAAAAGGGCTATGAAAATTCTGTTGACTGCATCTTGAGTTTTACGAAAAAGTAGCACAGTGTCGCGAAAACCGCAACTCTCTATCTTTAAAAATAAAGGAGATACCCCGCAAAAGTACCCAAAATGGGACACCCTGTACTCTGCGTGTACGGAGTGGCTGAGATCGCTCCAAATTTCGGCAAGAACTTGACCCTCATATGCAAAATTTTCCAATTCTAAATCTTTGTCGGTCGTTTTGTTGCTGCCATTAAGATGTGTTCCATCATATGGTAAAATGACACCTTTTAGATTATTGCTGGGGGTAGAGAGCACGTATAAACGAGATCAACAAACACATAAAGTGAAGTTATGCATGCGCGCATAAACAAGCAAGAGCCTGTCATTTGTTTCGTCGCACGTGTATGTTACGATAAATTAAGACAAAATGTTCGTACTCTTTCAACAAATTTGTTGTGGACGTCACAAAAGTTAAGGATCCTCCGAATCCCATGTCAAACGAATTCACATTTTTGTAGCCTCTCCATCCCCCCTGCTGACGGACGTCTTTTATGGATGCTCCCTTGGACGTGTGATGTATTTGACATTTTGCAGATCGTTTTAAAGTGGTGAAAATAGGAACTGTATTTTGTTAGGGTGCAGTAGCCCCGTTTCGAGCAGTATTTCTGACATCCACCTTAATTTTTCCAAATGAAATTGTGGCATTTTATTTAGTCAGAAGGACAACCGGCATTTTCTTATTATGAATATATATCACACGTATATATTTAACCTGCAGAAGTGTCTTAAATTCTCATTTTAAGATTCAAGTGACGTCATCGAACTGTAAAGATGCAGTCTATTTTCTGTGCTCATTCAGCGGTGTAAATAGTTAAGCTGTCAGAATAAATGGAGGTTAAAATAATACACTGATGATTTTTAGAGTTTCTTTAAGAAATGCTGCATCAACGAAAAAATAGATGAAAATTCTGCTGACAGTTTTTGTAGTTATAATTTTAGAAATATTGATCAATTATATCATGCACATGACCTGGAAACATATATCGAAAATAGTTAAGAGCTGATGCTGTGCTTAAGTGATCATCAAAAGCGTCACGATAGAGCTACTTGGCAAACCTGCTGAATTATGAACCCAGTAATTATGGTTATTGGTACGCATGACGATAGAAATAATATAATAATTGTATTGTATAAGAATAGTGATAATATTTGAGTATAATTTTCAGAGAGTTAAATTTGTCAAATCTAATTATTTGGAATATTTTTGGTCACTATCCGAGTGGTTATTTCTTCGTCCAATATTATGATGTTCGATGATATCCTTTAGTGTATATTTTCATATAATTTTGGTACCATGGTTCACCTAAAGAAGCCATTGTGTGGCGAAATATGTCGTGATTTCTTTTATTTTTATAATTAAAGTACATTTTTAACTTTTTCTATAGTGTTTTATTCGGTGTAGTTTTTATTCTTAAAGTAATGCATTTCCAACAAGATACCAGTTCAATCTCATAATTTTAGCCGGTAATTAAAACTCGCATCCGACAGTCTTGGAATCAGATGAACTTTGCAAGGATGTACTTGTTCCTTTTTGCAATAAGATCCTTAATGACGTTTTAGAAACAACTTTTTCGAAAGCTGTAGGGTAGAATGTACTGCCTTTTCTCGCATATCCAACATAACGTTATGTGCCTTCCCAGTACTTGTTGCAGTTCTAGCATCACCAGATTTTGTTGAATTTGGAACGCTACCGGTTTCTACAAACTTTTAAGCGCTTGAATATTAGATCTGCTGAAACATTTTATGTTTGGATAAAGTTCATTGAAAATATCACATACCTGTTGAGTCTTTTATGATCGCCTTGCCCAACAAAAATTGCGATATAATACTAACACGTATCCCTAGTGTTATCGTTACTGATCTGTTACTTTTTCAAATACTCGAACTGATGGGCATTTGGAAAAAGTAGGGTAGTAGAAAAATAATTACTTTTCATATATACTTATAGCAAATAAACTTAAAATATTCTATAGATTGGTGTTACTCAACTGTGAGTTTATTTTAACAATTTTAAAATGTTGTTGCTTCATTCTCACAATCCACACTTTTAGATATTAACTACATCTTTCAGTGTTGACTATTACACCCCATCAACGTGTATTATATGTGGTTGCAAGAAAAATCATGTTTCAAGAATTAGTAGTTTATTTAATAATATTCACAATGTTTTTTAATATAAATTAACTTTGATGTAATAAAATTTATTAAAATTGAGAATCTTGTTTTATTTTATGAAATGTTCATGATTAAAATTTATTTAAATAGACAAACATCTATTGGTAGGTCATAAATTCAGATTTTTTCATATTTACTACTTACATTCACTATTATAAGATTAATACAATTTGTTATATGGCAAATATTATATTACATCTCAAATTGTAATTATTTTATCCTGTAACAATGGATGTAAGTATTAAATATGAAAAATTTTTAATTTTGACCTACCAATATTGTGTTTTCGTATTTTAATAAATTTTACTATATCAAAGTCAATTTTATATTGACAAATATTGTGATATATTATGCAATAAACTTCCAATTTTTGAAACATAATTTTTCTTGTAGGCCCTTATAATACTTGTTAATTGGGTGCAATAGTAGACTCCGAAACATGTAGTTAATACAAAAAAATATGAATTGTGAGAATCAAACTACTAAATTTTATGATCTGACAATTAAAAACACTATCGCTAACCTAGTTGCTATGCAAGAGAAAAACAAACAAACTTATAAAAGATGTGTAAAATAAGAGTCGTTTTCTTCAATACAATCTTGGCTAAGTTAAAGGAAAGGAATAGCGCTTTTTTCTTCCAAAATGAATGTAGAATCTAATTTTCTCAAATAAGTTAAATACCAACCATTGGGATATTAGTTGATCTTAGCCTTCGATACAATTCAACATGGAAAGTTTTTAACCAAAGCTTTGAATCTAATAAGTAATTACTTATCAGAAAGAAAACAAGTTGCAGATATGAATAATAACTAACAATTTAAACAGGTATGTCACAAGGAACAGTGTAAAGTCCTTTATTATTTAGATGAATGATATATTCGAAAATTTAAAGATATTCATACTCATAATTCAATATTAGCACCACTTTTCTAAATTATACAATCATATTCCTATAGGGAACTTATCTAGACTTTAGGTTTGTAGCCATTAGATTTTCTTTTCAGAAACGCACTAACAATTTTTTTCTATTACGTTACTCTTATAACATCTATAACGATACGCGAATTCTAGTGCATTCCAGTTTTTAGAAGTTGATATCAACAGTAATTAGTATTCTCATAACCTGATTCAAAGTAATGAAAGTAGGTACTAGATTTTGATGGTAACAAGTTTCAACTATTTTTCTCAACTTGGAAGGTGTACCCTTCGAAATATCTTTGTTCATTTTATTCAAAAATGTGATCAAAATTGAAATAACTTTATAAGAATTAATATTTTCTAGACATTTTACTAGAGCTAGAAACATTTCATTAAAGGATGAATATTACTATCGAATGCAGTAATATATACAATAATTAAATGTTTATTAGTCCTTTTCTCTTGCTTCACTGAACAAATTTTGTAGAATCATAAGTTTACAATATGGTTATAACCTCAGAATCCATCTTCAGGTATTATAAGTAGCTATTATAATTCAAAATGTTTGTTTCAAAATGTGATATGTATAATAATGATTCTTGGCCCAGGTATGAATTATATATGAATTCTTGGGAAATAGATACCATTAATACATAAATCAACTACATTTTCGTTTCGGTGTCACGACCATCATCAAATGACGTTTGAACACTAACTGATCAAATAAAGCGCGTAATTTCTTAAACTAATTGTACTAAGCACTAAGCGTCTTTATCGCATTAATTTCAATTAAGAACAATGTCTACGTCGCAATAATAAACAAAACATGATTTTTTGAAATTGTAACGCATTAACGTCCAAATATATGAATATGTCTTAAAAAACCACTACAGAGAAATTGTTCTATAGTTAAGGACATCATATTTCAGCGAGAATATAAAATAGTATGGATGGCAATGGAATTTTTATTCCATTGCTTTGAAGTAAGGATAGGAAAGGACCCTGCTATACCAATATTACTGTAACAGCTTTCAATATATACCCAATTTTAAACATTAAGAAATACGTAGAAATATGCAAGTGCTTAATTAATTAAATTTGTATAAATTTGACTCAGTGATTGTATATCAGTACTATTGTGTACAGAATTAGCATCACGTTTTATCTCCAGGATGGATCTTTTATAATAATTGGTTCCTTTAGTTAAAATATTAACATTTCATACGTAAAGACGAAAATATAGGAAACACATCTGTTAATGTAACCTATTTCCCAAGAATCTATACATAAAATCCTGGGCTCGCTGCAAAAACTCATTAAATCAAAAATGTCAGTTACTCGAAAAATTACAATTAAAAGTAATGGATGATTTAGGTAGTTTTGTGTGAAAATCATTTATAGTTTTAGGTCTCCTGTATTCAAATGTGCTACTATAGTTTGTTTTTGCCATAGTAACATAATAATAAAGAAAAAAATTTAACTTAATGTATGGGTAATTTTATCGTTTCACTGACTTAATGAGTTATATTTTTGCAAATAAACTAAACATTTCAAAATGTTTAAAACTCACGTCACATGAATGGCGCCATGTTTAATGCAAAACTCATTAACTCATTTAGTGACTTTTGCATGAACTGGAAGCACCTAAACTGACATCATAGTTACATTTTTATAAACTTCTTCATTGATAGTTAGTGAGTTTTAAAAGGTTTAATGTTTGGTCAGAGATGGATCAATATTAGACTTAGTGATATTTATAAATAACGAAAAATCTGAAAATGTTGACTTTTTTTTGCAGCAAGCCGTCGATATGTGATATGTTTAACATTAATAAAATAATAAATTATTCTATAAAATTATGAATATGTTACTTTAGTTACACACATTCATAATCTAATAAAATAATTTTATCAAATATTAAACATAACAAATATTGAAATAAACATTTTTAATTGTTATAGGCATTTATAATACCCGAAGATGGGGTGCAATTTTTAGACCCGAAATGAATGAATGGTGAAATTTTAACCATATTCCAAATTTATAATTTATGATGAACTCATACTTTAATTTTGTTGAAATTCCAACTATTTTGATCTCACTGTTTTCTAGATTTTGCCTCTTCTGTCATATTATCGGCTAAAACCATTGATATGTGAATTACTTCTATAAATGTTGTAAATATGAATATATTGTTGATTATATAATGCAACCTACTTAATCGTTTCGCAGACAAATAATATCACTGATGTTGAGTGTCTTTTGATGTATGATTTATTATTATTATATTACGTCGAGAATATGTGACACTGATTGTACAATAAATGAGCTATCTGTGGATACCCAAATCACTATTTACAGAACTCTGAATATTCGCAAGTTAAAACTTTACAAAACTTGTGTACAACGTGCGAACGCGGTTAAGCGATTTTATAATATAGGTAAAAGTAGCGTTGGAGCCGGTATTTTTTCCGAGAAACGAATAATAATATCTTCCAGATAGTGAACCCGAGGCGAATCATAATCCGCCGGGTATCGGCAGGTAGATAAGATGGGTGGGCTACTTTAACTAGGCAAGCGAGTGAATACGGTGAAGCCGTCATTGATCTCAGTGCGGAGTGCGGACATCGGACCGTGTTCCTGATTGCCAAGTATTCCCATGTTCACGAAAAGGTCCAAGGTCGTAGAAATTTTAACCGTCCATTTTCGATCGGTTACTGTCTCCCCTGTATACCGAACGTAAAAAGAAAGTCTAGTTAAAATGTTGTTACTACGGAACTCGTAAAATGCCATCGATATTGAACATTTTCATTTACTTAGTTAATAAGTAATTGTATCAGCCGAAAAGTAGTAGCAAATGAAATGAATAGGTAATTAATTGAAAAAAAACATAAATTTACACTGCAATAATAATATATAGACAATTTATGAGTTTATAACTTATTCTGAGGATACCACTGCGTGATACACTAAACATCAAAAGTCTTTGCTCACCATTCAGTCTTGTTAATGAAATGTTTTGTTGGAAAAACAAAAGATATCTGTCAAAGTATATTGTTTGTTCGATCTATTTCTTGTGAAAGGATTATTTTACACAAACTGGGATACTTAGAAAATTAAAAAGTAAGAAATGTGTGAAACTGTTGAAAAAAATGATTGAATAAAAAAAGTAATGAAACATGTTGTACACTGACTAATAGTCGGTATGACCTCCTCCACGTTGGAATAACATGTTGACACGTCTGTGCATTGAAATAATCAAGCGGTTTATAGTGTCTTGTGGAATATTGTTCCATTCCTCTACCGCCGCGACGACTAACTCATCTGCAGTCTGAGGTGGGTTAATTCGATTGTGAATGGTTCTACTTATGTAATCCCACATGTTTTCAATCGGATTCATATCCGGCCAGTTGGCTGGCCGATCCAATCTATTGATATGTCCTGCTTGAAGTATATCCTGCACCCTTCTTGCGCGAGTTTGTTGGGCGTTGCCGTCCATAAACACAACATTTTCGCCTAATTCGTTATGTAGGGGATAGATAATGGGCGTAATAACCTGTTCGACGTAAATTTAGCTGATCATATTCTGTGGAATGTGAAATAATGGGGTGCGGCGGTTGAACATTATTCCTCATAAAACATTACAGTACCCCCTTGATACGGAGCAACTTCCCGGGGAAAATTAAGTCGCTGTTGACGTCCTGGTCCTCTCCAGACTCTTTGCAGATTGTCATCACTCACTAGTCCAAATCTGGTTTCGTCTGTGAATAACACCCACCTCCACTGCTGCAAAAGCGAACCCCTGTGTTCTCGCGCCCATCGGAGACGGGCTGCACGATGTCTTGGATGTAGAGTGGGGACCCGTAATGGTTTTCTAGCAGGTAAATTTGCATGATGGAGTCTTCTTCGAACTGTGGGTGTCGATATAACACTACGAAACGTACGCTAAAAGTGGCTTCTGAGAGCTGAAGCTGAAGCTGTGCGGTATCTGCGAGCATATTGCACCAAATAACGATCTTCCCTTTCGTTAGACTCTCGAGGACGTCCACTACCGGTTCTGTTTTCCACTGTATCGAATTCTTGGTACCTGTGTACTATTCGCACAACATATGATCTAGGAATGTCCAACATTTCCGAGATCTGATGATTAGAGTGTCCTCCATCGTGTAAAGCAATAATTCTTGCTCGATTAAACGCAGAAATTTCTCGACCAGCCATGATAATCCAAAAAATCAAAGAAATTAATACACTAGTCACTTGGCTGAATAAATACAATTTTATTACTTTTTCATTATAAATATTTATAACTGAAAATTATACATTGAGGGAACATACATCGTCTTTTCCGTTTTGTAGAACTTCTAGATGGGCAAAAGGGAGCACCTGCATGTCTTTACTGCTGATAGAAGGTTCATTTGTCCTCTTATGTGAATTTTCTTCTCCCTCTAGAATTTTCTTAGGAATTTAGTTAATTTTTGATACAGTGTACCCTTAGCAACGGAACTCGAGTGCCACTTTCCGTAGCTTCATCGTCGTTTATTCGTTCTTGCATCGCCTAAATCGTTTAAAACAGTGTCCTATACTCACCGGCATTGGGAGCACGACCTACCAAAAAAACGTATCATTATTAAATTATCCACTAATTGGAAATATTTCATTTTGCACGGATATGCGTGCAAAATTAAATATTTCGCACAGTTACTCAATTATAGGCAGCTGTGACAATGACAAATCTACAAATAAGCTAATGACATAGTGTCAGTGTGTTTCGCTAGGCTACTAATAATTAAGTTAATTTAATTTATTGAGTAGATACGTACTTAAGTATAAGTTGTAAGTTCCTAAACAGACCAATGAACCTAAATATTGTTATATGCTTAATAAAATTCGTTCTTTTTGTGTAATGCATCTTACTATAATGTAACCACCGTCGAAAAATATTATTATGTTCATTTTATTTAAAAATGTCAATCAAAATTGAAATAACTTTAAAAGAAGCGCAACGAAATCTGACATCTGTCAAATTAATGACGTAGATAGCTCTTTGCGACGGGATTTGATGCGACAGGGGGCATTTCACTTATATTTTTGGAATTTTAGTTATTATAAGATTTAGAGCTTGAAACTAAAACTGGCATTATTGCCGACGTTTCTACTTTTACAAAGTCATCATCGGGACAAAAACCATTGGGTTTTTTGAATTCAGATACAAACTCTCTCTCCGTGATAGACAAATATTAATTTCTGAATAGTGAATACCAATATAAGGAATTCAAGTATATATCTAAATGTTCTTACTTATTTACATGTTTTCACCACACAAAGAATTGGTCTTTGCCCTGAGGATGACTTCATAAAAGTCGAAACGTCGGCAACAGAACTTAAGTGGTTTTAGTTATTTGACATCTCCGCAACCATTTCTAAATCTTATTAACCATCAAAGTCACAAAACATCAGGCAGAAAATTAGTTATTATAATTATTACCACAATAAAAATTAACTCATGAGAAGATTGATCCACGCCATTGATATAATGCTGTACTTATTGACAAAAGTGACCAGAATAGATATTTGCTTTTATGAAAATAACTATTAAATGAAGTTTTTGCAAAAAATCATTCAACATGTAATGAATTTATACTTCAGAAGTTGGAGAATAAAACTCAAATTTTTTACACAAAACTTTTAACATTTAATTTTAAAATGCTGACAAATTGTTTCACCACACTGTGGCATTATCAAAGCGAGGAGTTATCAACTAAAGCTAAATCTAAAAGTATGTCCTTAAATATCAGGGATCAGAATGTGGTGCAAATTGAGGGATGGGGGTGGATAATGGTGGGAGTGTGTTTACAAAATTGTTAACAAGCGGTGAATTATATGTGTCGATTTGATCATTTAATATTACATTATTATTGTTTTTTGCGTGTTTCAAAATTTCTATGGATTCTAATATATTAAGTTTATGTCCTTTTTCCTGAATATGTAGAATATCAGGATTAAGGGTGAAATTGTGGTTATGTTCTTTTTCGAGCCTGTAACTTCTCAAATGTTCATTGAACCTTACGCTGAAACTGCGTCCAGTTTGTCCTATGTACAAAGCACTACAGTCATCACATCTCAGTCTGTAAACTCCAGATTTCTTTAAGTTATCTTTTTTAGATTTCGAGTTATTAATATACGAGCATAGGTTATTTGTTGTTTTAAAGGCGACGTTTTTATTTTGTTTTTTAAGGAATTGAGATATTTTTAGTGAATGTTTACCTAAATATGTTAGACATGTGAAATTTGATTTTGTATTATTATTAATTTTCGGATAAATTATGCTTAAGGCATAACCACAATTTCACCCTTAATCCTGATATTCTACATATTCAGGAAAAAGGACATAAACTTAATATATTAGAATCCATAGAAATTTTGAAACACGCAAAAAACAATAATAATGTAATATTAAATGATCAAATCGACACATATAATTCACCGCTTGTTAACAATTTTGTAAACACACTCCCACCATTATCCACCCCCATCCCTCAATTTGCACCACATTCTGATCCCTGATATTTAAGGACATACTTTTAGATTTAGCTTTAGTTGATAACTCCTCGCTTTGATAATGCCACAGTGTGGTGAAACAATTTGTCAGCATTTTAAAATTAAATGTTAAAAGTTTTGTGTAAAAAATTTGAGTTTTATTCTCCAACTTCTGAAGTATTATGAATTTACACTACGTAAACGCCGAAACCATAGATATAATGAATTTATAGGTAATAATGGCCGAAACTCGAGAATTAGCTTATGGAATATCTAAGACAGATCTATAAAATTTGTATTTATTCATAGAAGAAATAACTAATAATTGACTAATGGGATTCTGCCCGGTTTCATAATGTCCACCTAGAATATTAATTAATATATTGTTGATCATATACTTTGCTGTTAGTTCCAACTGAAACCTTAAAACTACTAATTTTGTTTATAAATTCTGATACCTAAAAAAAAATAACGTTACCATACAGAAGATTCTCAAAATTAATTTTTTTTCATGATACAATAAAACTCGTAAACATTTCAATATACCGGGTGTCCTATTAAAAATTAAACGGTTTTAAACTTCAATTACTTGAAAACAATAAAGTTGCGGTGTTTATTCTTATGATCACAAGTTTTGTATGAATGTGTATCAAGAATCGACAGCTTAGCAATTTCCTTATAAAATTCGAACCATTTCAAGCAATGTTTGAATACGACTGAAACAAAAAAATATAACGCCCAAGTATCCACTTTAGAACCAGATTTATGAGGTAATAGAAAAAGGTTTGTCAAACCTTATCAGAAATATTGCTACTTGAGCATTCTACTTAAAATATACTTTTAACATTATAAACACGCATGTAGGAATTTGCAAGGGTTTTAATTAATGAAATTAGTATAAATCTGACTTGATGATTGAACGTCTGTTCTATGATTTACAGACTTGGAGTCACGTTTTATGTGCATGTGGAGACGATTCTAATAAGGTCTGACAACCTTTTTCTATCACCTGATAAATCTTTAACATCTGGTTCGAAAGTGGATACTTGAGCGTTATATTTTTTGGTTTCAGTCGTATTCAAACATTGCTTGATATGACTTCGAATTTTAAAAGAAAATTGTTAAACATATTCATATACTTAAAACATTAATGTGTTACAATTTCGACTACTCGTGCTTCTGTTCGTTTCGGCGACGTGGGCATTTTTAGTTGAAATTGATGTGATGAGGACGCCTTGTGCTGATACAATTAGTTTTAAAAATCCCATTTTAGACATTGATACGTTTTCTGATGATGGTCGTGGAACCGAAACGTACGTAAAGGAGAAAATAATAAGCATATGTGTTAGTGTGACCTATTTCCCGAAAATTTTTATATAGAACCTTTTATATCCATATACTTGTGTATTCCCATGCTATGGTGAGGTTGTGTTTGTTTAGATGAATCACGAAATTTGGACCAAAATCATGTCCAAGAGATGGGATCCAAGGCAGCTATTCACGTTTGCCCTGCCCTATATTAAGATCGTCGCCACATTGACGCCATCAATTCACATTGACGAGCAAACGTTAATAAACGTGTTTTTTTTAAGAGCAATGGTGAACTTGTAATACCTATTCCAACCCATCGGTTGATGTACATTGTTCGCATTATAACATCTGAAATATCTTCGCACTTGACAGCACCTTCTAAAGGGAAATGTCAATGTGGAGTAGGTAATCGCAGATGGCTGTGGACAGAGAAGAGGGAGATGAGATGAGCCGTGGGTCTGCATGCCGCGACTTTACCCGTACCAAACTTGACGCCAGATGGTCCTGTTTCTGCGAAATCTTTGCTACCCATATTTCACTTAAACGACCACCGCAAACCGTTTCCGATGTTAGAACAATATTACGAAAGGGTGAACTTAATTCTTAGTTACATCTGGAAACTATAACTATAACGTAATAACAATTAATGTTTGGTAACTGATTTCAGCAGAATAATAATAGTTTACAAAATTCAAACAAATGGAAAATACAATTGAAAACTAAAATATCATGTTTAATCATGGTAGTAATTCATTTTTCCTACAAGCGTGCGTGATTCACCCTCTACCCGCACGCAATTCAGTTTGGAAAGTGTCATTTTCCCACAGTTGTGCGGGAAGAAGTTTTCCCACACTAGTGCGGGAAATTTTTTCCCACACTAGTGCGGGAAAAACATTTATATGATATCCTCGTAAAATATAAGTGGTGGGTGACAAAATATGAAAGTTCAAGCTTTTTTGTTGCAATACTAAGTGAGTTTGTTCAAAATCATCCATCATTTTGCACTATTTATTGAAAAAATGAACAAATATTGATAAATAAAAATGTATTGTTATGAAAATCACCTTGCCCGAGTTACCTTCTTCTTCAGGAAATCAGCCATCTTCAAAAAATATGCTGGCTTCCGCTATAAATTTACATAATGCATCAAATTGTACATTTACAATAAATATTACGAATAATTAGTGGATAGAAAATGTTACTCTTGTTAGTTGTTTCCACTTGCATGAATAAATAATTGAAAAAATGAATTTGTTTCCTACGCTTGTAGAAAAAGTATTGTTCCTAACTCATGCGGAAAGTGTCTTTCCCGCACTCGACTGCTTACCCGAACTCCATCACTTTCCGCACTTGTTAGGAAAATTACTATTATAAAACTAGCAAATGATTTTATTCGATGACGTGATTCTCAGTTTTAATTCAGTTGAATATGATGACCATTAATTGGGTATAAGTCTCTAATTAATAAATAACATTTTCTAGTAAGTAGGCACAGATACTTTAAAACATAAAAATATTTTCTAGATGTGTACCTGTACAGGGTTGCCCAGTTCATCTTGGGACACCACTATCTTGCCCCATAAAATATACAAGGTAGAGAAAAAAGTTCGTTTAACAGTTTCTTAGTTTATTCATATTTTAACAATTATATACTTCTGTATATAAAGGATACTCTATTTTTCGTGGACACGCGTCAACTTTCGTAATTTGAATGGACTTTCTATATTTTATTGCATATTTTGATTCTACGCAAAATTCTAAACACATTTCATGTAAAATGTCCTAATCCTAAGTCTAACCTTGTTTAACATATTTCAAATTTTATGTCAAAAATGACGTTTGCAGGTCCTAAAATAATTATCAATTTTTTCTATAAGGAAGCCTTTATTATTTAATTTGGATTGGAATACTTGTAGGAGAAAACCTACTTTTATAGATTTTTATAATATATTGAAAACTGTTAATACGTTCAAAAAATAAGATTAGAAATGAAATTGAGAAAACTACCTAAAATCAATTTTTTTTAATGAAAACCCCCAAATTTTATAATTTTATCTTATTTAAACAGCTTTACCTCCTTACAGGGCGAGTTTGTGTAAAGTTGATTATTCCAAAATTTTGTAGTTTTCGAAATATTGGCAATATAACATTTTTCTATTGTAAAAATGCTATAGTCTATTATACGGCTCTTAAGATGGCCATGACGGCGTTTAAAAATCAATTTAATTAATATTTTAGTTTATTTTTTTGTACTTTAATTCTCAATTCAACTCAAATTTACCACAGAATGTCACTAGTGGTCATACTTGAAAAAATCTTTCGACACGTATTTTTTTACCGGTTTTTCATTATTGAAACGAGATTATTCGCTTCGTTAATAATGTTCACCACAGAGGAAAAGATTGACATGTTATAAAGTTATATATCAAACAATAAAAATGGGACCCTGGCTTTTAGTGATTATATAACTAAATTTCCATTAAGGCCACGCCAAGAAAAAAAAAACAGAATTTACCAACAATTTAGAATGAATGAAACCTTGAAGAAGGAGAAACTAAGTCGTCTCATGTTCTGAGTGATGAAGAGCAACTCAATATTTTGTTGCATTTTCAAGAGACTCGTGAAACTTCAACCAGAAATGCGTCTTCAGATCTAGACATCAGAAGAACAACGCTCAAACGTGCCTTCAAATGAACAATTTTAAGTCCTATAAATATTGTCCAGTACAAAAATTAGAAAAACGTGATTACAACGCCAGGTTAGATATTTGCAATATTAGAACTAAAAATAAAAACTCAATGTCGTACTTTAATCAGGTTTTCTAGTTATTGAGTAGAGCAGTCCGTCGAAATAATCGACGCGTTTTCGCATTGTTTCGCCAACTATCTGGCCCATAGTAGAGAAAAGAATCGACAGACTTCGGCTAGTACTATTGATCGGCTTATGCCGAGGTTATGAGCGTACCGAACGAAGTTTTCTTCCTTTCGGTTCATATGGCACGTTGTTGGTTTCTACATAGCAGTCGAACGGTGACTCCGATTTACTGTACCTTAAGCCGTTTTCGAGTTATAGATTTTAAATGCGCATCCATAGCTTTGGCAGTGTTAGAGAATCGAGCCCGCGGAACTAGACAGACTGTGGCTCGCGCTCTTGATCGGCTTATGCGAAAAATGGAGTGAGGGTAGTGAACGAAGTCCTTTCTCTTTATGGGTCACTTACTCACTCCGTCTCAACCCTTCGGGCATATGCGCAGCGTACTGACCTCCTAGTTTACAGTTTTTTATTACGCAACGTTTTTTACATCGACACCTGACATATTCTTACCTTGAACCTGAGACTGGAAATTACCCACAACACTCTCAAAAGTTATTTTTGTTTTTTTTTACCCTTCTAGCCCAGTAGTACACGGGTTGATAAAATCAGTAGTGACGCCGCTGGTATAATGTTGGTGGTAATATCCTTCCAGGAATGCCCAAGGCGATTATTCCACTACAGCCTGGTGCAATATTATTTTATTTCTTACTTGGTATATAGTTTTTGTTGGAGTCGGTGCTTTTGACCGCGCGCCTTAGTTAGGCGGTTTTTTTTGAGAGGGACAAAAAACCTTGTGGAGTAAATTTCCTGCATCAAAAACGAAGACTGGAAGTAGAAATATAATTCCTCAATTCTTTGGAGTGATTGGAGAAGACAGGGAAGCAGAAACCAATTCTAGATACATGGGAATTTTATTTTCCTCATTTTGTCATAGGAGAAATAGTTGAACAGAAACAAATATATTCGCCTATGACAAAAGGTCTTTAATTTGTACTCACTATTGTAGGCTGATAAGCTAATGCTAGCTATATTTATTCAATATAAACAGGAACTGAAAAGTGAGCATCGGGTCGATTTGACCGTACGCGTGGAATGAAGTTTTTCGTGTGTGTACTGCCGGACTAGGGATAAAAAAAATTGTTTTGCATATATCCAATTGATGCCGTGTAAATAATTGTTTCATCACTCCTTGTAGGTAGCAACTCCATAAAATAAAAAATCTTTTTAGTTAGAATATCCAACAAAATGTTTCAAAACTATTCGATAATGTTTGTGTATGTATATCATTAACAATACCGGTCAAGTCAGCAAAAAGAAATGAACTGTGGTCAATTGATCACGTGATTTTTCTCACTTTTGTTAGCAAACTAGCTTTTGGACACTGCTGCGGATGTATATCATTGTAGGAACAGAAAATATATCGGAAAATAAAATTAAAAGTAAAAAAAAAATTCAAAGACAAGCTTTTTGTTTCTCAAGTGTACTGAAAACAAATAAAAAATCATGATTTCCGACCACATTGAATGTTTGAATTTTCACTATAAAATCATGATTTCTGACCCCAAAAAAACCACACAAACAATTTTGAAAAGAACCGAATCATAATCATCTAACTCGTCCCCAAAAACCCCCATATACCTAACAATTTCGAATAGAATCGGTTCATAATCCCAAAACTTGTCCACCATCTTGAATTTTTGAATTTTGATCTCCGGTCTTAAAACTAACTTACACCAAATTTGAATAGAATCGAACTGTTATCACAAAACTCCGGCATCTTGTTTTTTTCTCTTATAAATATGCCATCGTCACCCGAATGATGAACATCTGCCAAATAAAACTTCTATTTCGTCTCGTAGAAAACAGTTGGAAATAGTTATTTCTAGATAACAACATGATGCTTGGTTTTTATTCAGTAATTTATTATGACTTGTTGTTAATCATGTTTATATAAATTAAATATTCACATTTTACTATTCATAATCCCGCATAATTTAATACTGATTTGCCACGAGGAGTTTTTGACAGTTTTGTTCACTAGGGCAAGGTGAACATTTTGCAATTTGCATACATTTTTGATTGACAGGTGGGTGCCGCATTTGCTCTCTGACAACAAGCGCGACCGTGTGACAACTTCATAGGAGTTTTAGCGATGTTCAAGCGCGATAAGAAAGACTTTTTGCGTCGTTTCGTAGCCGTGGACGAAACATGGATCTATCACAACACACCAGAGACCAAAGAACAGTCGGAACAGTGGATTTGTCTTGGAGAATAGAGAAGAAAGAAGAAAAAGGCCAAAGTGGGTTTAACGGTCAACAAAGTCATGGCGACAGTTTTTGTGGGATGCACACGGTATCGTACATATCGATTACCTTGAAAAGGGCAAAACGATCACTGGCGTATATTATGCAGAGCTGACGATGACTCCAACAAATCGCATTGAATACAATCCGGTCTTCAGTAAAACGTGCCAAGGTGGTTCTAAAAGCTGTACAAGTAGTAAATGGTTGGTTTCCAATAGTGGAAGACAAAGCTGCGTACGTCTTTTTCATAAGCTGATATCAAAACGAGGCGACAATATTACCTCACCACGACTGTTCTTAAAACCAAATCGACACTGGAAAAATAAAACTGACAAATGGTATGATAATGTAGCTGTTGGAAGAGATACAATAAATGGATGGCTTGAATGTAAAGGACAAAAAAATAACAAATCACTCGAATAGATCAACGGCTGTTAGCGAATTGGCAAAAATTGGTGTAGAAGAATAACAATTGCTGAAAATTACTGGTCATAGCAATCAAAATTTACTTAAATCTCGATCAAGAACACCACAACAAGATCATAAATATTATGCGTGGTAATAGACCTTCTATAGTAGAGAACAGCAACGAATCTAATGTTAAGTTAAATTTTAATAATTGTACTTTTACTAACTGTACTTTCAATAAATAAATAAGTTATACATTTTTTTGTAATAAAATTTTCCACCGAATATCCCTCGGACATTGACAAATGCCTCATAATTTTATGACACATTTCTCAAGCTCGTTGCTTGGTAACAGCCCTCAATTATCTCGTCTATTAACAATGTTCTAGGGATATTACTACTGATAACTCAAATACGAAAATCATATCATATTCATGTTTTGACAAAAAATCGTTTGCTATTTGGTACCCTCGTATTAGTAAAGCCTGTTGTTACTAGGAGAAGGAGATATGCTTGCTTGAATCGTTTCGTTCACCCCACCAAGCACCTATGATTTTATAACCCGATTGGCGCCACTTACATCGAACGAAGTGTATCGGGCTATAAGGAGATTATGTTGAGAAATAAAATAAGTTTTGACCAAATAAATCATTTCTTATTCTTTCACCTTGCCCTCGTATATTGATATCGATCTACACAATAGGGTTGATCGATATCAATATAAACAAAACTACGCACAACACAATAAGATGATATTTTGTTAAACATTGTACAGTGAAGTTAATGAAGTATTTTGAACAAACACCTCGTATAATAATACAGAGGACCAAGGATAGTAGCTGCTATAGTTGCAGAAGTTAGGATTCTGGACAAGAAATCACTGGCCATGTAGTGCAGATAGGTAGATAAGGACAAGGGATGTAAGTTGCGGGGTTTGGGAGGACTTAGGGTAGGGTGGCAAGCGAAGCACAATGGCAGCCTCGCGGCGATCGCTGTGTAGTTAGTACACGGTCCGCGAACCCGCGTCCATCCGTACTTTCGTGTGATATACCCGCAGCTGTCGCGAATAACGCAGGGCGGTATTGAAAAATTTCACATATTTAACCGTTTCTTTTCATACATTGAATGAAACGCAAGTCTACTTGACAACAATCTTCAACCATACCGCTATCATACTCTGAATAGGTATCACGACCTTTCCTAAATATTGGGTTCACTTCCTTGTCGCAATTAATGTAGAAAAGATGATGAATATCCAAGTATTGTACTACTAAGGGATAATGAACTGAAATTATGACGTATATTCTTGAATAAAATGAGAATTATTTCTAAAACCACGGCAAATGTGTTAACGTACATTTCATCGAAAGTCTCCTGTTGAAGGTTGTATGACCGAAAATTATGTTAATCTCTGTCTTTAAAGTCAGACTGTATTACATATTCAAATGAGTTAAAATCTATGTATTGAAATTAGTTTTAAATTTAACAGTTTTATCAAATGAGTTTATTCACTATAATATCCTGAAATAGGAGGATGTTCAAATGTATTGTAGGCAGGTCGTATGCATAATATTTTCGTATTTTAATAATCAAATTCACTTTGAACTAGTAGACTATAGGCACGTTTTATTAATCTCATTTTACTACTTATTGTAATCGATCTGAAATAATAATTCCAGATTTTCACGGAAATACCCGTTTTGAGTGGGTAAACCCTTTTGGAGATGATTTTGAAATGTTGCACACTGCTTTATAGTTGTAAAAACTGGAACTGTATTGTTTTGGGACATTAAGTAGTACTTTTCACATCCATTTTAAGTTTTTAAATTGTACAAAATTTTAACTATTATGATGGGTTTCTGGTTATAAATATATATATCATACCCGAACATTTAACCCGAAAAATGGCGTTCACACCGACGCTATCGAAGTCGTCACATATTTACATTGAAGTAATTAATCTGTGATATTATGAAAGTAAGGTTCACTGTACTATTGATTTTGATAGTTCACCTGACACAAAAATATAATAATAAATAATTATAAAACGTTGAGTTGTGAAACACATATATTGTCAATATATTAGAATAATCTGTTTCTAATCATTTGCAATATATTTTCGGTTCCTATAGGTTAGGGATGTTAGTGTTATGTGGTAACACTAAGATACAAAACATCTTCTTCTATTAAATGTGACATATTTCTTTAGTGAGTCGTTCATATTTAAGGGTGTGCTTCTATATGGGTAATTATTGATAGTTTGCTTCATAAGCTATGGTCTATAAACGTTACGAAAATACGGGGTGCTATAGTTTAAGGAACAAAAGAAATGAATTAATATTTCCGAAGCCGCTTTGGCGATTCGAGTTTTTTTTCAGCTTTAACAGTGCATTGACTTTGATATTTTTAAAGACAAAAGGGTACGCCCAAATTAAAACATTTTTGAATTCCCCGTTCAATTTGGAAGATAGGTAGGTACTCCTTTGGATCGCTGTTTTTGAGAGAAAAAATAAAACCATGTAATGTCCGAGAAAATTAATGTAATTATTGAAGAATACAATACAAAATTAAATGAAGTAAATTGAAAATATAACTACAATCTATTGTAGGTTGATATAATAAAACACTTTCGTTTCATTTTTCATCACTTATTTTATGGAGCAGTAAAAATGTAGACTGAGATCAATTTAATTTGAAAAATGTATAATGGTAATATATATTTATTATCATTATCTGCTGACTTCAGAACTCTAGGTTTTATACTCAATATATTATTATAGTGTGCTTTCAGGGCAACTGTCAAAATCATTAACACTATCAACTTTACCTTTATGATACCACAGAGCAATTAATTCTATATAATTTTGTGACATCGAAGTCCCTTCGATGACTTAAGTGGGACGTCTTCCAAACCTTGAAATTTGGCTTAAATTTATGCTCATATTATACAGGTTGTTAGAGAATGTTGTGAAAAAAATTTAATTGCAGATTCTACATCTAAAAATATGGAAAAAAGTTCATATATAAATGGGTCCGGAAATGCTCGGTTTTCATCATACGTGTTTAAGGTGTTTCGTCTTTAAGCCCGTTGAGATCTTGGCATGAGTTTTGATACACGCAAATGTGTCGCATTTACATGTACAACATTGTTTTCTGAAGCATTTACATCATTGGCGTTCGTGCCGGCAAATCTATGTTTGGCGAAAAAACTGTACGCCACTGGTTTTTGCAAAAATTAGTGTCGCTTTCTTTCTGATGCACCGTTTACGGAATAAAAATTATTTAAAAAATCAATAAAATAAGCTGTTTTCGGAATCGTAATTAAAAAAATAAATAAAAAAATTCAAATTAAAATAACTCAATACGAGAATGGCTTATTATTGTACTGATTAAAATAATTTTTATTTCGAAAACGGTGCGTCAGAGCGAAAAAGTCCGAGAAGCACTTTTTAGGCAGAATTAATTTGGTTTTAAGAAAGCGATACTAATTTTTTCAAAACCAGTGGTGAACAATTTTTTCGCTAAATATAACGGCTTGCCGGCACGAACGCCACTGATGTAAGTGCTTTAGAAAACAATGTTGTACACGTAAATGGGACCTTCAATGATATATTTGCGTGTAGCAAAACTCATCACAACATCTCAACGGGTTTTCGATATATTTAAAATAAACTATTAAAGACGAAAACCCTTGAACGGTTTATGATGAGAACCAAGCATTTCCGGACCCATGTTTATGTGAACTTTTTCATATTTTTAGATCTAGAATCTGCTCTTAAATTTTCCTCACATCATTTTATAACAGTCTGTATATTTATACTAGAAGAATACTATTGTCAAAATAATTTAATAAAATACTAGAGGTGATTTGAAGAACTGAAGATGGATGTAAGATGAGGTTACCGCGCTCCAAAATGATACAGTTTCTATCTGCAAAACTTTCAATCCGTAAGACCAATACGAATGCTCAATTATCTCTACAGCTGGAAATAAACTTCAAGATTAGGAACCAAGAAAATTTTTTAGAACAATTCGAAACATTGGTAACAATTATCTATATACTATTGCAAAACATTATATATGAATATATGTAAATCACGTGATTCATAACTAACGGTTTTCAAAGCATTGTTTCGTCATTTTATTGTCAATTGAATGACAATTAGATTGAAGGTTGATCAATTCATAATTGTCTTCAATATTGAGACCACTCACATCCTCACATTGCAAATCGTACAAAACCAGACCTGATAAAATTATTAAATGATACTCCTGACACGTTTAAATTACAAAAGAATATGCATGTACTAATAATTTTTGTGGTTATTTTCATACAATCAATTGTTATTTAGTACGGTTACGTTACGTTACTTTTCGTCTATACTGTATATAGACACTAATTCTGAAAAAAAATTATCGTTCACGCCTGATAAAATCGAAGAACAACGTATATGTCAGAAGACCAGACACTAGGCTTGTTTATATGATAACTATACAATTCAGCGAATTCGCATCGCACGAGAAACATAAATATAGCTTCCCGACCGTGCAGCAACGAAGCTGAAGACAGATTTCGGTAATAACCCTAGAGGTCGAAGGGGTCTGTACGCGAGTACAAGGACCGGAAATACCGCGGGAACCCCTGCTTTCCCCCTCAGCCTCGCGAATAACGATCTTCTCGCCGTAATTAGGCTTGACAAGTGGTCAGTCGCACCACGAGGACACCGATATATTCGATTGAACCGAATGATAGATATATTTCCTTCCACATGTAAGTATTCCTTATAAGGAGCTGATTCATCGTTGCAGATTTGATTACCTAATTATAGCCAAATTACCGCAAGTTCCGTTGAGTCACGTCTTGACGAGTTTGGCAAAATAGAGCTGGGTAGGTCTAACGAACATCACCAATAGACTCGATCAGATTTTAAGGAAATAAACTTTTGTGACATAATCTGTGCGGGAGTTTGGAATGAAAAATCTTTAAAGCGTGGTTTGTCCTTTCTAAAGTGTTTTAGTTCTTAGAGAAAAATAGATAATGAATTTTTTATTTAAATCTTTTGTTCGTTGTTCCTGAAATTTTGATGGGTTCATTATTACCCTAATAGTCGATCCCACTGATAGAGATCATAGACGCCCGAAAGAAGGGGGCTGTTGCGTAGAATAAAACATGAATCACTTGCCATGATGTTAATTCATCGAGAGCTGATCGAGAAGGTAAACTGAATTTTTTTTTGAAGAAGTGTTAGACTGATTTGGCACGGAAAAAAATAGGTTTTAGTTTTTTTTAAGTCTAATTGAACAACGATCGTTTCTTCTATTTCTTTTGTTGAGTAAGTTTTCCATCCAATTTTACACAATACTGGTAACATGTCATAGCATAAGTGTCAACTCCAATGTCGGCCCAAAATTTTCTAATGGAACTAAATATTATAAAATTCAAAGCAATTAACAATAACTTCTACCACAATCGGATAGATAAAATATTGAAAAAGAGGAAATATAATATGGTTATTGAAGAAATGTTTCCTCTAAATCCCAAAAAATCTTAATCTATAAATGATTTACACACTTTATGAAATCTCTAATGATATAAAACCTGAACTGAACAATATGAATTTAACTACTTCTTTCAAAAGTATTAACACACAAGTCAAAATTCAAAAAATTGCGAGAATAGGTCAGAAAAATTATAGAGTCTGGAGTCTATGAGTTAAATTGTAGATGTTGTTCAAACTTGTATATATATCAAAGTGGTCTTTCTCTACTAGAGATTTTCAGAAGTTACAGGAATAACAAACGTGACTCCCATTATGCCAAACATTTGTTATAGATGTTCACCAATTTAATCAAAATTTTGAAATCTTACTCAGAAAATAATAAATATAAACACAGTAATTTTCTAGTTAATCATCAGGTAAATTTTTCATATTTTCCGTTACTTAATCTCCTACTACACAAACAATCAGCCCCAAACTGATTATTAGATTTTAATCCCTGTAACAATATGTATTCTCGTAATGATTAAGCTACCCTTAGATAATGTGAATTCCTAATAATTAAGTCAGCCTGCTCGGTCATTATTTGTTTGTGTACATAGCACTATGATACCTTTGTAAGTTTATGTACCATTTGTTCGCATGAAGAAGCCACCGTGTGACGAAACATTTTCTTTTACTTTTATAATAAAAATGTATTTTGGAATTTTTTCATTTATTCGGTATAGTGTTTATTTGTAATAATTTTATCATATTAAATTTTGCTATTGTTTTATTATTTTTAAGGAAGATTTTTATTTTTTGTTGGATTTTATAAACAATATGCAATAAAAAGTTTATATTAATTTTATGCCTACTTATATAGCTCGTATTATTTGGTATTGTCCCACCCTATGAAAAATTCCGCGGAGGCCCATGATAGAGGTAGTGTATTAATTACTTAGAAAGATGATGAGGATGTTCTGGCAGTGGTGGCTATTACAGGAGCTAGGAATTGGTCGCGAGAAGATCACTCCCCGAAATCACATTTCTCATATTTCAAGCCTACCCTCGGTAATGTCTTGAAAGATAGTTATGTAGTTATTTGAATTGATAATATAAAGAAAATTGAATTTCATACAATAGTTTCGAAACAAATTCGATTTTCCTGGTGGTTCAGCACCAGCGTACAGTTTAATTATTATTTCCTTGACAATAAGGGCTAGTAGGAATTCTTAACAGAAGAAAACTATTCAGTTAGTTTAGTAGTAATATATTAGCTAAAAAAAGTATTTGTAGAAATATGTCTTAAAATTGATTATAGTTGAAATACTAGAACTTAAGGATTGCTGATGAGTATACCTTAGTTAGGGTTCAAATTTAGTAAATTAACTTACATATAAATCGCTATATTGAAATATTAATTCAAAAAATTGAAAACCAGAATCAATCAGGAAAACGACACATTCTGAATTACTCCGTAGATGAGCAAAATGTGTAGAAATACAGGGAAGAAATTTTGAATATTTATTAAAGTAATCTTTTATTCGGAAAATTTTCTGTTTTTAACAATACATAGTATTATTCGTTTAACAGTGTTTGCTGATGGTTTCTGTTTTTCGGAATATCGAGCAGCAAATGTTCTTGTTATAACTCTGTTGCATTCTCCATAAATAATAAATACATTCAAATAGTCTTCGTTTGTGTTGTGTTGTTTACAATAATTTAAACTAAATTTAACTAAATGACATTTCTTCATTCTCAGACCGTCGTATAATCAGCCATGGCTAAACTAGATTTATCAAACTTAAAAACGTCCGTTTGAAAAAGGTCAAAAATTAGTATTTTGTATACAAATCGAAAAGGATAAAGTTTTGGGACAGGGAACCAAACACAAAGTTGCCCTAATTTTTTGTGCTGAATACGGGTACTTTTCCATTTGAAAATTTAGAGTTTTCGGCATTTATTTTTTGAATTGTTATTTCAATCATTTTTTGTGAGCACCCTGTTCAAGATCGGAAATTTTCTTTATGGTATTTCTCTGCGCTGAGTCTTTGACTACAAAATACCGAAAGCGCATTACGAAATATGCAGCCGTTATGAAGAAACTGTCAATTATGTGCTTATGTAATTTTTCCTCTAAAATTGCAAATATCTCAAAAACGTTTGAATTTAGGTATATGACATGATAAATGAAATGTACCTAGAATTTTTCGTAGAATCCAAAAATGGAATAGATTATAGGCTATTCTATTCAAAATAACGAAGTTATCATCTACTTCCGGTAACCGGAAGTGCCGCATCTTGAACATATTTTAGATGAATAGTATAGTGACTTTGGTCAGCTACCAAATTTTTAAAAAAAATTCTATGTTTTCTTTTTGATATATCGATCGATGCAGTTCGTGGTGAGACACCCTGTATTGTATCCAATTTGTTCCATAATCAGTTTATAAACATGAACAATAATTACTGATTCATTTTTGATACAGAACAAATATGGTCAACCTCTTCAATTAATACATTTGAACTAATTGTATGTAAAATGAGGATAAAATCATAGTATTTGCAGAAATCTATACCTTACTTTCACTGGGACAGTCGATATCCATTGTTTCCGCAGGAAGCCATTTTACAACGTACTTTATTCACTCATAACATTCTTATGTACATCCATATGTACATTCCAATACCAAGGTCAACTTAGGAATATGTGCTTCATATAATTTCCCACAAGAAATAGGTAAATGACAGCCGCCAGGTGGCGGTACCGAGACAATGCATTGGATGAATAACAAATACATTTTCGCGATAACAACCAGTAGAGAGGGACGTGTTAGGGATCAATAGTCAGAGACAGTCTGTTGACTGCTGCTTGCTTGGCTGTGTTTGGATCACTTGGTGCTTCAGCATTTCTAAATGGGGTTTTATATACCTCTAGCGGAGATAATCTAATAGTGAGATCATCGTCCTACTTGTTGCACTGAGAGAGTTTATGAGACAGCTGTCTGGTACTGATAAATGTGTTGCCACCTAGAGCAGCCTTAACTCTGTCTATTGACTGCAAACACGAAAAAGTGTTTTTTATTCATCCAATGCATTAACTCGTTGGTATAGTTAAGTATGAACTAAACATGAATGGATGATTGAAGGGTTGCTATAGATTATTCAGTGTTAGTATCCTAGCTCTTTTACAGAATTTACTCATCATTTTTCTGGGCAAGTTTAGAGGTTTTTCGTCTAATTGACCACAATCTCGCGAATTACATTACATATCTAAACTTCATCGGTAATTCCTATGAAATCGTTCTCAATCATGGTCTAAAATGTCAAAATCTACACCTTTTACAGAAAATATTGTATTAGTCCAGTCAATACAGAGTTCCTAGGCAAATCACATTATAAAAACTATGGCTACATTATTTTTTGCTAAGCCTTGTGCCAAATTCCCTAACCCCACTTTTGTGTTCGACTAATCAAAATAAGGGGTCTAAAATCAACGGTATCAAAGATAGCGGCTCGAAATCTCAAGAGGTGGTAGGAGTTTTGAACTTATATTGACTGAATTATATGTACGTCAGACGTGAAAGGCCTTAATTAGCCGTTGTTGATTTCCTCTTCCAGACTGAAAGGATCACCTCAGGCCCTTCTGCATACAAAACATTCGTCATATGCTTATAGTGAATTGAAATCAGGATTCCTCATTTACACACTCATTCGTTTAATACCCAAAGTTGTGACTGAAATTTACCTATTGGACCTCGTATACGGTAGTGTAGAAGTTCAAAACCCATTTCGGATTGACCGTCAGTGGGTGGCTTCCTACATATAACGGTCGTTAGGGGTTTAGCTAGGGATCCGACAGGACAAGCTGACCTTGCTGCAAACCGGGACGGATGAATGTTAGCGCTCTGTGTGTGTGCGTGACGGACACGCGAGGATGAGGTGGAAAGGGGGTTACCGGGGGGTGATTGCCTCGCGGGGCTTCGAAACACCCCGCGTGACCCACCGTCGCCGACCCCTCTCAGGATGGACGCTGCCAGGATTAAACGGTAAATTCTCAACGGAGTTAAGCAAACTAAACAGCAACTTTCATGAATAAATAAAAGGGTATACCTGAAAGATATAACTTTGTTATTATCGATAAAATAATACAATACAACTGTCCGTTTATACATGTATATATTTTTTTCGAGCTGTTGAAATTATATCAGGGCACGTTCACATTTAGATGCCACTTTCTTTGCTGAATTCCAAATTACCCCAACCATTTCATATATGGAAAGGTGGTCGAACAATTACTCTGACTCTTTTACTTCTACTATAAATAAGAAACAATCACACTTGCACTCTAAAAATACTGTTGAAGTACTGAGGACCTTTCAGCTACTAAGTATAAACATCATCAGAGTAAATTAAATTAGTGCCTGATTAAATACTATTTAGAATTAGTATGGTATATGAGGGATTACCCTCAGTTGGAGATAGGTCTGAATTCATTAAGTTTCTCATGCATTTACATCCTAAATTACTTAAATATTTGTCATTAATGTGTTGCAAGAATGATAAACTTTTTTGGGAAATGGTGTGAGCTGTATTTAAAATATGTTCGACTAACGCTAATTTTTCAACTATTCTTTTCAGAACATAAGGAGTATATATATAATATATTTTGGATAAGGGTGATTCTTTCTTATTTATATTGTTATGGTGTATCCACAGTGTGAACTCTTTCCTTCCACTACGTTATTAAGTGATTTTTTCGCATGGGAGAAGAAACATTGATGTTTTAATTACTATGTGTATTAAAGAAGTGATTAACCATAGCCCCATAAATAATTAACAACAAAATTGATCAAAATTGGTTTTCTTCAATTTTCACAAACATGTTCATCTATTAGATAGCAGTCAGTATAAATAATAAACAACCAGATTCAGACAAATCAAAATATTTGGCTATTACGTTTGACGCAAAAGTATCACTTTCCAGGACATGTTTGGAAAAAAAATTTCACTCTGATGACTGTATAATATAACAAGCTATTAATTATTATACGAGCGGATCCAGGTTTTGGTATATGGCATTCAACGATGGGGTTGTACCAAACAGAGCAATACTAGGCTGTAAACTTATTTCCTAAATACAAACCATAGAGATCTTCTAAGATCTATATGATACAAACGCAGCGTGATTTGATAACCTCTCAAACAAAGAAATTTATTGACACGCCGGAATGCAACGGATGGACTTATAGTTTGCAAATGATTTCTGAAGTTGATCTAAGCGATTCACTTCGCGGTCCACTCTAGTGCATGACTCTTTACCAATAAAGAAAGCGCCTAAAAAGAAGCGATTTGATCTATAGTCATTGGTTTATAGCGTTTAATAGATGAGAATATTTGTGAACCGGAAAAGAGATATGTTAGGCAACAGATTCAATTTCAAAATGTGAGCTTCGTCACGACTTGTATTAGGTCGAGGTCTAATTATGTACAAAATAAGTTGATTGAG
Source organism: Endomychus coccineus (assembly GCA_958510875.1). Lineage (NCBI taxonomy): Eukaryota > Metazoa > Arthropoda > Insecta > Coleoptera > Endomychidae > Endomychus > Endomychus coccineus. The sequence goes on from OY294068.1 coordinate 43,555,609, forward strand.
AAAAGCTCGATCTAGTTCGATTTGATGCCAAACTGCTTCACTCGCTGCGCTTCAATAAATATTATTCTTGATTCTCCTTGGTAGCTATTAAGGAGCCATCATCAGAGTGAACTAAATTAGAAAACAAAACGTACGTTTTATTTAAATCTTTTATTCATTGTTCCTGAAATTTTGATGGTTTCATTATTACCCTAAAGTCGATCACACTGATAGAAATCAAAGACGCTCGAAAGAGGGGAAAGGGGCTGTTGCGCAGAATAAAACATGAATCACTTGCCATGATGTTAATTCATCGAGAGCTGATCGAGGTGAACTGAAATTTTTTTTGAAAAAGTGTTAGACTGATTTGGCACGGAAAAAACTAGGCTTTAGTTTTTATTAAGTTTAATTGAACAACGATCGTTTCTTCTATTTCTTTTGTTGAGTAAGTTTTCCATCCAATTTTACACAATACTGGTAATATGTCATAGCATAAGTGTCAACTCCAATGTCTGCCCAAAATTTCCAAATGGAACTAATATTATAAAATTCAAAGCAATTAACAATAACTTCTACCACAACCGGATAGATAATATGTTGAAAAAGAGGAAATATAATATGGTTATTAAAGAAATTTTTCCTCTAAATCACAAAAAATCTAAATCTATAAAAGATTTACACACTTTGTGAAATCTCTAATGATATAAAACCTGAACTGAACAATATGAATTCAACTACTTCTTTCAAAAGTATTAACACACGAGTCAAAATTCAAAAAATTGCGAGGATAAGTCAGAAAAATGAGAGAATCTGGAGTCTATGAGTTAAATTGTGAATGTTGTTCAAACAAAACGTACCTGTTTAAATACAATTTGAGGTGAATAATGGTTGGAGATAATTTGAATTTAATAAATTGCTTATACATTTCCATCCCTTCTAAATTACCTAAATATTTGTCGGTATTGTGATTTAAAAGTGATTTCTTGATATATGGTGCGACCTTCATTCAAAATATGTTCTGCTAAAGCTGATTTTTCACTATTATTCTTCTTCATATGGGCAGAATGTTCTTTATAACGAGTTAGAATGTTCCTTCTAATGGCTCGTAGCATTTTGAACACCACTCACAACAAATTTTGTAAATTCCAGATTTGTCAAAATCGAGAAGTTTATCAAAGGAGAATTCGTTGCCTAACAGTTTTTTATCTTGCATCTATAAATGGGTTTTATTGCAAATTTAGAAACAAATTATGGAAGCAATTGTTTACTCCCAAACCTGATGGAAAATGTTCATTGGTGTTGGCAATTGTCAAGATACCCTATGCCATCAAAAGTTATCGGTCCATTTCCGAGTAATTGGCCATTATTTGGACCAACCATGTTTTTTTTTCTCATTTTGTGGCTAAACCTTGCGGATTACAAGGTAACATGATGACACTATGTTAAATAACTTTATTGGAGGTCAAATAAAGACTTAAAACTATTGTCATCACTCCCTGCTTATTTCAACCCCCCAAAACCACCTAAAATCCCCTCCAAAAACATAAAATAGCCGTTTCGATTTTAAACCCAGCCAGAATCTCAATAATTGACCAATTTATCATAAAATTGGTCATATTGTCCATATTATTCATATTTTTTAAGGGGGTAGTTTTAGGGGGTTTTGGGGATTGAAATAGGCAAGAAGATTTTAAATCTTCATTTTACCTTCTATAAAGTTATTTAACATGGTGCCATCATGCTACCTTGTAATCCGCAAGGTTTAGCAAGAAAATGAAAAAAAAAACCATTGTTGGTCCAAATTGTGGCCAACTGCTTAATTAATTAATTAATAAAAGCTTTCCCGTGGTACATGTGAGGACCTTCATTCCAACATTCTATTTGTTGGTGTTTGGCCAAGTCCCGTATGCATCCTCGGACAGGTTTTTGTCACTCCTAGTACAGGATTTAGGCCATTGATGTAATTTTTTTGTTGTTGTTGTTGTGGAGGTGAAGAAAACCCTTTATGGGGAGGTTATCAGCCTTTGAATCTCAAGGTCTACTGTGAGAGTCACCATTCCAGGCATACTCACTAAAAACTTCACCCCCTTTGTAGGCTTGTCTGGCAATTGCCTCCGGTGACACTTAGGCCTACTGGCCCATTGTATCTCGCCTATGTTTCGTTTGTTTACGGTATCCACTCAAGTATTTTTGTATCTTGTACGAGTTTGTACAAGTCCTTTACAGGGTGGGAACTGTATAATTCTGGTTCGCCGTTAGGCTTTCCAAAAATTGACTGTCGTTTGCGATCAAGCGCCTCGCATTATCACAGTATGTGTGTCACTGTTTCTGTATCCTTACCGCAAAGTCTGCATGTCAGGTCGCCATTGTACAGTCCCATTTTGCTTAGGTGCCCTTTTACTGGCGCATGGCCAGTCATGAGCCCTATTACGACTTTTATTTTTTCCCTATTTAGTGCTAATAGTTCTGTCGTTCTTTTGTTACACGGGGCATTGATGTATTTCTTCCCATGTGCGTTTCCTGGGATTTTTTCCCAGTATTCTTTGTGGTTTTCCATGATCCAGTCTTCTACAGACCTTCGTGCTGTACGTTTTGGTACCCCCGTGGTCTGTTCTGGATCTCCATTGATTTGATACTATGGAATATTTCCGTCAGTCCACATAACCTCATTTCAAAGTAAACTAAGAAAATGGGATTAGATGCATTAAATTAATTATATTTGAAAATTAAAATTTGAGTAAAGCCTTGAGGTAGATTAGTTAAAAACACTAGAAGATATTAAGGTCCGCAAAAAACTATAATTACATTCTTCTAATTTATTTATCTTGAATAGTAGACGTTCGCGGATAGCTAATCTTGAAAAATCCTGGCTTCCGGATGGATTCCGCGTTACATTAGCTCGACTTGACCTGTAATGGTTGGAAAACGTCGGCATCAAGTCGAGCTATTGTGACGCGAAATCCATTCGGAAGCCAGGATTTTTCTAATTTATTACTCAAAAGCTTAAGATAATTGAGTGGATACGTCATTTCTGAGAATAACAACGGAATTTACTTAGAAGACAAATAGTTTAATTGGTGTAATATTAAAACGTATTATATCAAGTTAGATGACGAAGATAACATATCATTCTTCAACAAGCTGATTGATTTGAATACTACCACCATTTACCGGGAATAAACCCTGGAGAGTAATTTCCCAGTTGAATCGTCAGAAATTCTGCATATTTGATTTGAATAACTTTCCACTATAGCATTCATTCGTTAACCTGTTGCGCTTCAAATCAGGGAAGTGCCCCGAGCATAATAACAAAGTAAGAATTTATACATCACAACAGGTGCTTTTATCCGAATGTCATTAATTGTTGGCGTGAGCATCACTGAAAAGAAACCAAAAGCGTTTTGAACGTTACGTGGTGCAAATTACCACATAATGTTCCTGTCGAAGAACCCTAAACAAATTGATTTATTAAATTCTTCACGTTATTCACTTTCTCTTTCAGTAAACATTCGTAAGATGTACTTAATATCGCTAATGGTATCGGGTATCGTGATAACACTTCTGACGCAATATAAATAATACATTCTTAAATTAAGTGCATCTGCACTTTGAATATTACCAAAGATTCGTAAACCATTACAGGAGTGAACTGAATACTTAATAGTCTAAGAGCTAGAACGATATTGTGGGGCTGAATGAATACACTTCGGCACTACTGGATATTGGTAGAGAAAGGTTCAATGCACAATAGCTCTCAAAGGCCGAATCATGTATTGCCAGACGTTTCGAAGCTATAACCACCTCAAATTTTAAAATTCTTTATTGCATGAATCCTTTTTTGGAGTTGTTGTATATTGAAAAGCATGTAATTCTTATACATTTGCACCTAGTGCAAATTTCTTGGAGCTGGCCAGTTAATTTAGTAGGCTAAATGGAATGCACGAACACAGTGTACAGCCTGGTGGAAAATGTCTGTTGTTGTTACCACCTGTTGAAAAAACACATGCCAAGGCTTTTTATCTGGGCATTTCTGAGTAATTGCTCATAATTCGGACCAAAAATGGACTTTTTCACCCCTTTACGGCTAAAACGGGTGCATTGTGACAAAATACCTTGGCACCGTGTCGAAGACGATAAGTAGGTGTCAAAGAATAATCAATATGAGTGCCAATATTTTCTTCCCAGTACTACCCATCCCTTAACCATTGAAAACTTCGCCAAAAAAATCAGTAATTTAAATATGTTTCAGCTGTCGGTGTCTAAATAATTGCGTAATTTATTATAATATTTATTTAATTATCTACCTGTTTCAGATTTATGCTTTATTTCGACCCTCTACCCCCATTTTAATTATTTTCACCCCTACCTCTACCTCAATATGGCCAATATAATATACAACAGCTTTTGGTAAATATTTTCAGTGAAAATATTCTTAAACCTCTATGGGCAGTAAATTTGGTTAAGTTTGAATTACATTATTGTAAACTTTAAAAAGACTGGAATCCACTTTGTCATTAACACAATTGTTTTCGATATTGGAGAGTATACAAATTAAAAGGAACATTTGTGTTGATGAAGTGGATTCCGGTCTTTCAAAACTTCACAATAATCTAATTCAAACTTCCAAATGTTGTTATTTTGAAGTACCACTTTCGATTGTCTATTTTAATTCAACCTAAAAAAGATGGAAATTCGGTGAAGTCTTTCTGATGATTTAAAAGCTTTTCTGTATTTTTAAACTATTTATTTCAATTTTCTTAAGTTGTTTTATACTTTACTTTTAACTGACTTATTAGTCGGGTCAAATTAGACGTTAAAAATGTGAAAGCTCGGAATTTTAACGTAGAATACGTTTTTACAGAGGCATCCTACTAGACGAAATCGTCACGCGGAAATCGACACACGCATGCGCTTGTGGTAGGTGGAGCCATAACGAAATTGTCAGTAGCTGGCGTTCTTTCAGCAGTGAGTGAAGCGTGTGGAGATTATTGTACCGCAAAAAGCATTATTAATGAACAACGTTGTCTAATAGTAACAGCCTACATTTCACCCAATTCTTCAATGGAGGATATAGAGTGTTTCTTTCTAGCAAATTTAATGATGTATACTCCAACGTATTCTACGCATTTTGTTTTCGTGGAAACTATATCTTTTTTTCCAAGCAGACCAATCAACTTAATTTTTTTTGCAAATCGTTCCTGGACGGATACTGAATGATATTGAACTTTAAGATCTAGTCGCTCGACCATTTTTCACCTGTTAAATCGGAAATTGGCCAATTTTCATGGGAAAATTTATTGTAAAATTTGTAAAATTGGTAAGTATTGCCAACATTGGCTGGAAAACTCCACTCGGGAGTTTTCGAGGTCGCTGATCACGATTCCGGAGTTAGATTTACCATTTTCGACCGCAGTATCTAGAAATTGGCCAATCATATGTCAGAAAAATGGATAAATTAGATAATTTCGTAATTTTTGTTGAAATTGGCACTGCTATCAAAAGTCAGGGAATTTATCCGTGACTGTAAATCATTTGTTTCATATCCAATATCAAATGACTTTCGAATAAAATTTTCTAGCCAGTTTCTTCAATATGGCTTACAACGTTTGAATCTCCTTAGTTCGAATTAAAATGTTCTTTAATTCTAGTTTTGGAAGATCTTCCTGTCTGGGCTATTCATCACAATCTTCACACTCTACCTTGTATACTCCTGATTCTTGATCTTTTTTTATTGTTATCGTTTTTGTTTTTAATATATTTGCCTACTGTGTTATTTGTTCTAACCATTAAGTCCTTATCGGGCCGGAATATTTATGAATGAATTAGAATTGGAAATCCACAAACATCCTGGTATGTTAACGATATATTAACATGCTTTAATGGAACACAATAAAGACAATTAGATTCTTTCATTCAACATTTAAATAATCTACACCCCAAAATTAAATTCACGGTTGAAGTGAAAGTCAATCAAACTATTAACTTTTTGGACTTAACCATAACTAAATTAAATAGTAAACATTCCTTTTCAATACATCATAAGCCTTCACGTACAGACATTATTATCCACAAAAATTGAAACCACCCCATACAACATAAACTGGCCCGTTCTTCAAAGCATGATACATAGACTTGTTACTAATCGAGGATTTATAAAATCAATTGTGAGTCGTGTTCAAAACGCTATGTGGGTCAAACTAGAAGGAACATTTTAACTCGTTATAAGAAACATTTTGCTCATATGAAGGAAAATAAATAATGGTGAAAAATCAGCGGTAGTCGAACATATTTTGAATACAGGACACACCATTTCTCAAAAAGTTTTTCACTTCTAAAACACAGTACAGACGAATATTTGGGTAATTTAGAAGGGATGGAAATGTATAAACGAAAAAGTAATTTATTAAATTCCGATTTATCTCCAGCTGAGGGTAACCCTTTCTTTACATTATTATCCTCAAATAGTATTTAAACAGGAACATTTTGATTTATAATTTAGTTTACTCTGATGATGGCTACCTGGTAGCCGAAAGGTTTCTTATCAATAGTGTTACACTCATGTAAATTAGTTGAATATCAACAAGTCGAATTGAAGGTGAGCGCTATCTCTACTCAATGATGTGAATTTATTACTAACTGAACCCGTCATAATAACGGCACAAATCATCAACATCTTAAACATCTGTATTTCCTGATTGTGGCACAATAACAAAGGGATTTCGCATTGCTTTACATATCCGCCCAATAGTGGTTTCCAATAGTTTGAGCAAATCAGCAATCATCCAATTACGCTTGTGGAATCGGAGTAACTGTGCCTTGCACGTATCTAATATGACAGGGACGGCACCAAATGTTGTATGTGTAAGCTGTTGAGTTGATCCGAGCATTTTGTTACCAACAATTCGTGGAGTAATGAAAATCATGTTGCTCCATGAATATGTATACATAGAAGTTTTAAATTTAAATATCTTAGAGTAGCGAAGCCCCTCATTTTTCGTCACCCAAATCGAAATATCAAAAGTACGTAATTGAAAGTATGAGAATGCACAAAAAGTGGAGATATTTATTGAAGCGTAGCGAGCGCAGAGTGCGAAGGGGTTTTGCATCCACTCAAATATGACAATGCTACATCCGACTTTTCTCAGCCGGTCTTTTAACCGATCAACTTGAAGTTTTGTACATCATTAAAACTCGACCACCTATGAGGAGGTGACGAAGCTCGAATTTTGAAATTTGATCTGTGGCCAGAGATGTCAGCTTTGACGGAAAAGCACGTCACATGCTTGCTAAGCTAACGCATGCATCCTTGCCGACCTTTCTTTGTCGTTGAAGAGCTGTGTCTCATATCCGCGGATAATGCTCAAATTAATCGAATGTTAACCGCGAAGTGAATCGTTTACATCAACTTAGAAACCATTTGCAAACTATAAGTCCATCCGTTCAATTTCGGCGTGACAATTATTTTCATTGGGTTATCAAATCGTGCTGCGCTTTGCTTAGGAAATGAGTTTCAGCCTAGGTGGAACGCAGCGAGCGTAGTGAGTGAAGCAGGTTGGCATTCAGTCAAATTGGGCAATGGTACATTCAGTTGCGTGTGTGTATGTGTGTGCATGCGTAAACCACTGTGGAAAAGATTGCGCCGTTTTTATTGGTAGTATGGGTTTGAAATGTTGCGGACCGCTTTGAAGTGATTCAAATAATAACTGTATTGTTTTTGGGCATAGTAAGCCCCATTTCGAGTGGTAATTTTGACATCCATCTTTAGTTTTTCAAATAGAATTGTACCACAATGATACCCGTGTTCTTCTGGCTATAAATATATATCACACTCATATATTTAACGTGCAGAAGTATCCGAAATTCACAAGTGTCATCATCGATATGAAATCACAGTCTATCTTATGTAATTACTCTGTGGCAAATTTTGATAGTTCATGTGACAGCAGGTGTCAGTATAAAACAAGTTTATATTATACCGGGATATCAAAAATTATCTTGGTCAAGGGCGCTTTTGGAATATAAAACGTGTGTTTACGTTTGAAAAAATTATGTCATAATTAATTTGAAGTTTCTAAAAGTGCGAAATTTCGCAATTTTATACGAATATTGTAACACTCAGAAGTTTTTAGCGCTTTGGATTCCGAGATTTTCACGTGGCCTATCGAAATTAGAAGGTTTGAATTATCTAAAAACATAATTGCCTGAACGCCAGACGTCCTATGTAATTAGCTACAAACGAAATCATTTTGACATATGCCTCGAGGAGCTCGCTGCGCGTAAGTTAGAGTTTATACATTTTACCTCGGTCTTGTTAGTTTGGGGCCGTTTCTTGCCCCGTGCGACTGACGCCAGTTGTAATAAAGTGTTTTTGGCTATGGGCCGCTAGCCTTTACTCGCTTCGTGTATATTTTAGTCGCGAGAAAATTACCTTTGCTACGTCGCACGTTAGGCGCTAGCTGAGATCTGAGAATAGCTCAAACTGTTTTAATTAAATTTTCCTATTTAATGGACATTTATCGAAAAAAGAAGGGCCGTCGGGCACGGTCCGATACTAAATCTAACTACATGGAGCGAAAACGGCACGCGAAAAGTCGTCGTAAAGCCGTATTAGGTACAACCAGTTTGCACTTTTCTAACTCGCGTGCTACGGGCTTCTCACGTGAACGTCAGTGGATTTACGGAAAATTAACTATTTCAAAACAGTTTTTGACCCGGATTGTGGCTATCACGACCTCAGAAAAGGTTCAAAGTTCACATAATTATTTCATAATTTGTAGTTCATTATTGTTTTACAACTGAAATAAATAGGTATGAAATATGTAGGTTATTGATGATGTCAGTGTGACAGTGACATAATTATTTCGAACGTAAAGTAAGACACACGTTTTATATTCCACAACCACCCTTGACCAAGATAATTTTTGATATCCCAGTATTTATAGACAGATCATTTGGATAAAATTTGAATGTAACATAGAGTATAATATAATGTCTTTCAGTAGGGGTTTCTAAATCATGTCCAATATATTTTCCGTTCATACAATCATTTACATTTGACCAGCAGGAGTAAGGGATGTCAATGGATCACAATTCATTTATTTAAGTTGTTTTTTTTTTAGATTAACTTATGTAATCAGGGTGTCCCAAATACCAAGTATGACAAGTCACTTAAGAATTATATGGAAGAGCATAATTTTTATTTCTTGTTTTAGTTTCAATTAAACTTTAAAACGTATTTCATGTATACAAGGCATATTATGTTCAAAAAAAAATGTTACGAGTCACTTGACTTGTATATTTCTTTTATGAAATCTGGTCGAAATTCCAAAGATATGTTTTGTGGCATTCCCTGTTTTGAAGAAAAAAATATGAAGAAGCTCAAAAAATGCCATTCCAATGTAAGTATCTACATATTAGTTGGAACTTATTGAGCTTCTCCATTTCTTTTTCGGAAATAGTTGAACATGGTTATAGGACATGAAACAATTTCGAAAAAATATATTACAGTATTTTAATTGTGTAAAAAAAAATATTATATATCTACACAAGTTGCGGATTACTACCTCTAAGTGTATTTCATTACGATTTCAACAACAATATCGTGATCAGCGACCCTAACTATTCCTAGGATCCAGTATTTATTTCATTTTAGAGCGAATTATACCGTAAATTCTTCAGGGATTAGGTAACAAGTAGGCTATGCTGTTTCCCAAGTGAATTATAGCATTATTCAGACATCAGAATCGTGATCAGTGATCCCAAAAGATTCCAGATAACAAGTGAAATTGCATGTTTAAAACATTTTAAGGGAGTGTCCTGAAGTTGACCTATGTAACTAGGATATTCTGGACTCCTGGTATAATTTCAATGAAATATATGTGATCAGAGATACGAAAAAACCCCGGATAAGAAGTTTTATTTCATTTTAGAGAGAATTGACGAGCATTCCCTGAGAATGACCTGACACCTTGGTTGCAAGGGTCCCCACATGTATTGTAGCACTATTCAGACATTGATCAGCGACCTCAAAAACCCCCGAGTAACCGATTTTGACTTATTTTAGCGGATATTTATTAAATATTATCATACGTAAAAAAAAGTGCATTGATAAAAATGCATTTTTGCACTTGAACGACAAAAAAAGTACATTGAAAAAAATGCATTTTTGCACTTCAAAATGCAGCTCACAAAAAGCGGAAAAAGTTTCCAGATACCTTCCAGAATATAATGCAAAAAATCGAATCTCGATCTATCATGGAGCAAAAATTTTATACGTTGTTGTGCTTTATTTCCTCGACTACCTAACTTTTGATAACGTGTCATTCATAACTGTATCACAATCATACATCTTGCAGAACTGTCAGAAATTATTATTTCAAAATTTTAAAAATTACTTCATCGAAGTAGTGACGTTACATACGTTAATTTTCAACAAGGTTAGATAATCAATGCTAATCAATTAGACAATGTCAATCAATTAGAAATAATAATGTATGGAATATATAGAACATAGAGCTCTAAAACGTATTTATGTGACCGCCTTTCTCGGGAAAAGATAGGTTTTCTTGTTACACGGAAAAGTAGAAAGGGGTCAACATCGGGAGGAGTGGTCCAGGGTCGTATATTTCCCGTTGAATGAAATCTGACGGATATGAATTGATTGATTCCTCACCAGTAAAACACAGAGGTTTATATATATACAGTTTATTAAAGAAAATGATGGATTATCGAAAGTGTATGTGCAAATAAATATTAACACCTACTCTAAATGAACAACAATTTCATAAAATTACTTTAAATAATTAAGTCCTGTACCTATGCGACCTAGTCGGGATAATTCGCAACAATTAAATAATGGGAAGTTTGATAATATAATTCAAATCAGGATATCTATTCGCGTGATACAGTTGTTTACATCGAACAGATGGTTTAAAAAAACTTAGACCACAAGTAGTGTACGTTTGGAACGTTGACCCACAATAAGAAACCAGCCGAAATAAGTTAATAGTTCTTTAGTATATGTAGCGCTGTCGACACATGTGGTGGATTTATTTCGAAACTTGATAATTTACGTGTTCGCTAATAATATTCGAGTTCTTCAAGGATCGGGTCAATACCTCAACAAAAATAATAAATTATTTGGTTTTTGGTACTTGAAAGTAGTCGTAGGAATGTCAGGTACTTTTCCTCAACACAAATAATAAATTATTCGGTTTTTGGTGAATGAAATCCTGTGGGCAAACGGTCTGTTTTCCCTCAACACAAATAATAAATTATTCGGTTTTCGGTAATCAGTCAGAAGGTCTATGAGGTATTTTTCCTCAACACAAATAATAAATTATTCGGTTTTCGGGAGTCCGTCGGAAGGAATATGAGGTGCTTGTCCTCAACACAAATAATAAATTATTCGGTTTTCGGTAGTCAGTCGGAAGGAATATGAGGTGTTTGTCCTCAACAAAAATAATAAATTATTCGGATTTCGGGAGTCAGTCGGACGGAATATAAGGGGTTTTTTCCTCAACACAAATAATAAATTATTTGGTTTTCGGTAATCAGTCGGAACTGGAGTTAGTTGTACAATATTTACCTTCGGACTTGGTCAACGTATATGAGTGAATCCTACGGAGCGCGGACGGAGTTTATAATGAAAAATAAAAATAAAATATCGGAAATTAACTGAATTGAATTAATTAAACGGTCGGTAATAATGCTTCTGAATCGTAGCGGCTTAGCGGTCGGACGGCTGATTCTTCAATTGTCATTCATGTTGTTGATTCTAATTACCTTTCGATGTCATGACGTAGAGTATAATTTGACGTCTTTGCACTCCTTTAGCTCTTTCTAATCATTTGCAATGTACTAGCTAACTGTCTCTACTTTGGCGATATCGCCTGCAACGGCTAGTGAATAAATAAACATACAATCATAGATTTAATCCGCAGAAGTGTCTGAAAGCGAAAAATTGTGCTAATAAAAAGGGGATGAGTGAAGTTAATGATCTAGGGATCAGTCAATGTTTTTTTTTGAGTCACGCTATATTATATTCTAATTCAAAGTGTTATTCCTTTATTGCTTATTACATTCCGGTACAACTCAATAGCAGAGTCTAAATCTAAGGATAATAGTCGAGAATAAAACTTCAGCCTAAGAATAATAATCGAGAAACAAGGGTGCGTCGGGAAATTGTGTTATTATTTGTTTGAGTCCGTCGCTGCAAAGCGCGCCATCACCATCCGCCGCATGCAACCTTCGCCTCGGGACATTGTCAGTTCGTATACGGCAGAAATAACTTATCTCTCTCTTTCGCTCTTCGACGAGCCGAAAAGACAGTGGAACTACGGTAACAACAGAAGAGAGGACGTAGCCGGGGTGTCCAAATGAGCATTACGTGCTGCCGGGCATTGACAGCGTGTAAAAGGAAACCGTGTATCCTGTAGTTTGGGGGATGCATTTCAAATAAGGCACGTCAGGCTCAGCAGTGATGGCCAAGTTTAACCTAGCGTCGTCGCGACCCGCCCAAATTCGCCAATGTCCTCGATATACACTGAAGATCAAGCTTAAGCATCCACCATTCGCTTAATAACGGATGGGTTGATCGATTACGAAACGAGGTATTAAACATGAACGAAAATTACTTTTATCTTGTTGAGCTTTCTACATCAACCCCAATAACATAACTGTGCTTTTCGAGAACTTGTTAACGCAACCGCTATTCATATCGGTTTACGCGAGTAAAGTTTGAATGTCAAAAGAGATTCCAACGTGTAGATTTTAAATATGTCAAAAGAGATTCCAATGTGTAGATTTCATCGATCAGGATAAGCTATTTCGCAATTTCTTTTACACTCGAATAGGTGAACTTCTTGATAAAATAAATGAAAACTTAGCACAGAAATTCTTCAATATCTGGTATAAATAATTTTTCACTTTTTGCGATCCAGTTCAAAATGACAATTATTGATATCTGATATTTACCTTATCATCCTCAAAAAACTGCTTAAGAAGATTTCAAAAAATTCGCATATGTATGAGAATGTGTTTGAAGATATACTGGACAAGATAGTAACAGTTAATTTATTTATATATATATATATATATATATATATATATATATGAATAAACTCAACATAGGCGTCCGCAGAATTATTCGCCGGGTTGGGCAAAACACAACAACATCAGCCCATTATTTATAAAATCCAACAAAAAATAATAAAGTGATAACAAAATTCAATATAAAAATTTGTTACAATAAAAGACTACACTGGAAAAAAAATTCCAAATAAACTTTTATTATAAAAGTAAATGACAACACGAACGTGTTTCACCACACGGTGTCTTCTTGAGGTGGATTAATGGTACTTAAGCTCACGAAGTTATTACTATTATATTTTCGGCTTCGTTATTTACGAGGGCAAGGTGAAAAGTCTGTGAAAAATGAAACAAGAAATGATTTATTTGGTCAAAACTTATTTTATTTTTCAACATAATCTCTTTGTAGCCCGATAGACTGTTCAACGTTTTTCTAATTTTTCCATCCATTCCAAATAATACGATTTCGGCAATCCTCCAAAATAGACATTTGTTTCAGAGCCATTTCTTCAAGTTTGGAAATAGATAAGAATCGCAGGGAGCCAAATCTGGAGAATATGGTGGAAGATGAACCAATTAGTATCGCAATTCATGCAAAATTGCCATTGCGATAGCAGACCTTCGCGCCGGTGCATTGTCCTGGTGGAAGAGCAGTCTTTTCTTTGCCAAATGCGGCCGCTTTTGCTTAAAGTTGGCGCCTAATCGATCCAACATAATATACGCCGGTGATTGTTTTGTCCTCTTCAAGGTAATCGATATGGACGATACCGTGTGCATTCCAAAAAGTGTTGTCATGACTTTGTTGGCCGATAAACTCACTTTTGCCTTTTTCGGCTTCGATTCGCCAGGATGAGTCCACTGTTTCGACAGTTCTTGTCTCTGGTGGGTTGTGATGGATCCATTTTTCGTCCACGGTTACGAAACGGCGCAAACGTCATTTTCATCGTGGTTGAACATGCCGCATCCATCTGGCAGATAACTGTCTCATATTAAAAATTTATGCAAAATGTTCCGTGCCCGTCATTTGAGATGTCAATAGCCTCAGCAATCTCGTTCACTTTAACTCGCCGATCGTCCAATATCATACCATGGATTTTGTCGACGATTTCTGGCGTTGTAACCTCAATTGGACTACCAGAACGTTCGGCGTCCTTTGTGGTCATACTACCACAACGAAAATCAGTAAACCACTTGTGAATCGTTCCAATCGATGGTGAACAATCCTCATAATTAGTCCAGGCTGTGAACCGGGATTTTAGCTATAATTTAAAAAAAACATGTAAGTTCGAATCAAACAATTTTTTTTGCATTAGCTTCAGGAGGTTCTCAGGATCATTCATACACCTTAAAACCTCTTGGGAACCACAACCCCATCCATTGGGGGCGATAATGACCCGAAATCTCCAAGTCTTGAATTGTATTTTCTACAAAAAAAGGTATTTTTTCGAGTGCACATAGAAGGTTTTTTGGGTCGCTGAACACGAATCCGTGGCCAGATTTACTTGCAATCCATCGTAGGGGTGGTAAAATGGATGAAATTGGCCAATGTTGCACCCCTATATGTTATTTTGCAATTTACGTGTTTTTGGGATTTCGAATGCACCAAGAGGGTTTTTGGGTCGCTGAATACGATTCCGAAGCCAGATTTACTCCGAAGTAATTTTAAAATGCAAAAATAATAAAAATTTAGAAGCGTGTCAAATTAGCCATTTTTGTGAATTTCCCACCTCTACGACGATATTCGAGTAAATCCGGCTTCGGAATCGTATTCAGCGACCCAAAAAACCTCCTTGGTCAATTTCGTCGATTTTACCACCCCTACGATGGATTGCAAGTAAATATGGCTACGAATTCGTATTCAGCAACTCAAAAAAAACCCTAGGTGCACTCGAAATGCCAAAATAACTTTCCTTGTAGAAAATACAATTCAAGATTTGAAGATTTCGAGTAATTTTCACCCCAATGGGTGGGGTTGGGGTTCCCAAGAGGTTTTAAGGTGTATGAATGATCCTGAGAACCTCCTGAAGCTAATGCAATCAAAAATTTTCGATTCGAACTTACACGTTCTTTTTTTTTATTTTCCGGTACATAGCCTGGACTAAATGTTCAACAGGCGATGCTTTGGTTTGAGTTATGTTTTTGTCATGCAAGAAATAATGTATAATCAAGAAGCCAAATTCACTTTTTTTCCATTTTTACAAAATCTTCTAGGTTGCCTGCTCTCGATGAGTATCAAAACAGAACTGAATAACATATCAGTCAGAAAATTTTAATGCGTTCTAGTTAAAGATGGTACATCACAAATGTCACATGGGATGTTTGATTGTGGCGCCATCTGTTTTAGTTTTCAGGGACTTTTCTCCTTGCCCTCGTAATTAAAGAATCCAATATAACTTGTTTTTTATTTAAGATTCGTATAAAATACGATTCAAGTTAATCAAAACATTATTACTACGTTATTATTATAAATATTGGAATATTGATTGTTGTTATTTAAAACAATATAATTACACGTGAATAAATAGAATAACTACAATTCTGTGAGTAAAGCACATTACTGGCTATATACATAAACAGATAACGACACAGGGGGCAGAATTAATGATTAGGAATTCAGATTGTTCAAGGATACTATAATGAGTACATGTTGTTTAAAACTGAGAGATTACATTCTAATAATTACTTTGCGACACTCAGGTGTCCTGGATATAGCCAAGTTGTCCGTGTGGGAATAGATTAAGAAGCAGAGAAGATAGAAAATCTAGGCGATTATTGAAGATTAACAGATTACTGTCCATATTTTCATTAATTTCTCAGTATTCTAAGTTATCTAAAGGTCTACCACATGTAAAATTTCAAAATTTTGATTATATTGGGGCCCGTCTCTGAAAAATGTGTGGCGTAATTGAAATCAAGTTTGTTATTTCTAAAACTCCTAAATTATTCACCCATTCTACTAGAAAAAGACCCAAACCGTTTGTCCTATATAAATGTTTGGACAGGATCCATAATTCAATTGATTTCTCTCCAGATTTCACTCCTTTTCTGACTTATATTTGCTATTTTTCGAATGTTGATCTATTGTATTAGTACATACTTTTGAAAGAAGTAGTTGAATTCATATTATTCAATTCACGTTTTACATTATTTGAGATTTTACCAAAATATATAATGCTTCCATAATTTTCCAACTTTTTCTTTAGTAGCAATAGTATATATTAATTTTTCCAGCATATTCTCCACCAAATTTGGTGTGGAAATTAAAGTTAAATGCTATCTGTTGCATAATACTTAATTCCTTTTGGAAAATTTGGGCCGATATTGGAGTTGACACAAGTCTGTGATCCATACTATGATATGCTGCTAGTTTGTAACAAATTAGATGGTTAAAATACGTTTACTTGGGAATTTTTCTACAGCGTATCATTCAGTGTAGTGTTCATTTGTAATAAAATATATTTCCAACAAGTGAAGATCAGGTCAATCTTAAAAATGAAAACCCTATTTAATACAGGAAATGAAAGGAACAATCGCCGACTAATTAGACTTAAATAAACTGAAGCCATCTTTTTTCCCGACCAGAACTTCTTCTAAAACTTCAGAGTCCAACTTCTCGGGTAGCTCTCGATGAATTGACATCATGAGAAGTTATGCTAACTGTTCGTCTGACATTGTAGACCTCATTCATGCTATTATTATACGAAATTTTCTAATTTCCAGGGGGCAGCCGCCATGCCCTCACAAACGGGCGCCTAGTTAAATCAAATTTCTCCAAACCATCTAATCTAATCTAATATATCTTATGGTCATTTCAAGTTTCAGCCTTTTTGGTTCTCGGATACATTTTTGAATTTCAAAATGTCCTTTTTTTTCTAAGCTTTGACTACACGAGAGGAAAACCTACAATGTTCGAAGAACATCCTGTGAGCCAGCGGGAAAATATTGGGAAAGGAGATAGGTATTGGAATTTTTCTTGAAGGTTTGAAGGTTGTAGGAATAGAGAAGGATCTCAATAGGCAAAGAGTTCCACTACTTCGCCGTTCATTAGAAAAATGAAATCTTATAGGAAGAAGTTCGGCAGGTCTCGAGCTTGACAATGAAGGAATTTGGACAACCGACGAGATTTCTTATGAACACCGGCAATAGAAATATCTGTAGAAAAGGGAGAGATCGCCCATATATCTACGATGTTCTAGAGAGGTAGATTATGAGGAGCTGCTGGGATATAATGAAGCTCTTGGCATGATTCGTAATTTGTTCACGTTTAATTACTGGCATGTAATTTCTGAAGAATAAATTATTAATTTCTTCAAAAAACCATGTAATTTTTTACTTCATGGACACAAATGTTCGCCTCCACTTTTATATGTAACATTCGTGAATCAAGTTCTGACAAACTACATTATCAAACAATATTCTTAGTCATACGTTGTAATATCCGGAGGGCGATAATTCAGGATGATTTTTTGCGGAAGCACGAGAGCTCGTAGCGAAAATTATCAATGAATTTGCTTAAACACGAGGAATATCAGAAGAACTGTTTCCTAAGTTCATGTGTAAGAAAGATGTTCCCTGACTGACGTTTAATCTGGTTTGTTTGAATTTAAAAGCTATCACTCTTGTATAGACTATTTATAATTTTAACCAACCCTTATGAGACATGACAAAATAGAAAATTATAATGCATGTAAAATAATATTTAGCCGAAATAATAATAAAATAACCACCTTGTAAAAACAACTGGACGATTGGGAGACTCTTGTTTCAGTATGGTGAATGGTATACCTGGAAAGAATTAAAGCTTCTGAGCATACTCATTCTACAGTGACACGACTTTACTAAATTTAGACATAAGTGCACTGTGCAGTGACTTGTAAACATCTTGAAACTTTAAATACTGAGTTGTTGCATTAACATAAATACTTCAGATATGCTCAATCATTATCATTAATCTGATTATTATAAACAATTTACCTTTAAACTTATTGTACTGAAAACGGTAATGCCTGAACAAATGTATCGAGTTATACTTATATTCAATACCGTAGCAACCATGCTACCGATCTAGATCACTTAGTAAAAACCCTTTGTACTGAGGAGTGCAATGGACACCAAAACGCGTGAGTCCCCTCCAGACACAAAGCCTTGTTAAATACTTTAAAGTGTTAATGGTTTCTTAGACCAGCTCAAAATATTAACAAATGAAAATAGCACTTTGTACTGAAGAGTGCAATGGACACCAACGCGAGGTCCCCTCCAGAAATAAAGCCTTGTTGAATACTTTAAAGAGTCGTGCAATAGTTTCTTAGACCAGCTCAAAATATCAACAAGAAACAATAACACATAGCATGAGATTGATACTGCAACCTCCGATCTAGATCATTTTACAAAAACACTTTGTACTGAGGAGTGCAATGGACACCAAAACGCGAGGTTCCCCTCCAGACACAAAGCCTTGTTGAATACTTTAAAGAGTCGTGCAATGGTTTCTTAGACCAGCTCAAAATATTAACAAGCAACAATAAACACTGACAATAACACTTTGTACTGAGGAGTGCAATGTTGGGTCGTTGATCACGATTCCGCTGTTATTTTCCCCAAAAAACTCTCTCCAGATGGAAAATCCCAAATTTACCATCTGGAGGGAGTTTTCCGAGAAAACTAACAGTGGAATCGTGATCAGCTACCCAAAAACATACTAGGGTCATTTTTGTAACAAAATTATACTCTATTATTCATAACCGTCTCAGGAATGTCTCAAATTTCCCGAATTTTCCATCTGGAAAGAGTTTTTTGGGAAAAATAACAGCGGAATCGTGATCTGCGACCCAAAATGCTTACTAGATGTCATTTTTGCAATAAAATTATACTTTATTATTCATAACTGTCTCAGGAAAATCTCAAATTTCCCGAATTTTCCATCTGGAGAGACTTTTTTGGGAAAAATTACAGCGGAATCGTGATCAGCGACCCAAAAAACTTACTAGAGGTAATTTTTGCAACAAAATTATACTTTATTATTCACAAACGTCTCAGGAAAATCTCAAATTTCCCGAATTTTCCATCTGGTGAGACTTTTTTGGGAAAAATTACAGCGGAATCGTGATCAGCGACTCAAAAAACCTACTAGAGGTAATTTTTGCAACAAAATTATACTTTATTATTCACAAACGTCTCAGGAAAATCTCAAATTTCCCGAATTTTCCATTTGGATAGACTTTTTTGGGAAAAATTACAGCGGAATCGTGATCAGCGACCCAAAAAAACCTACTAGAGGTAATTTTTGCAACAAAATTATACTTTATTATTCACAAACGTCTCAGGAAAATCTCAAATTTCCCGAATTTTTCATCTGGAGAGACTTTTTTGGGAAAAATTACAGTGGTATCGTGATCAGCGACCCAAAAAATCTACAAGTTATATATTATATATAAATTTTCTAAATTTCCCATCTGGAAGATGTATTCCGAAAAAACTAACTGCGGAATCGTGATCAGCGACTCAAAAACCATACTAGGGGTCATTTTCGGCTCTCAATTCATTAATTTTGAACTGTTTTTATAAGAATGCTCCTCTGACCAAAAGACGTTTATAAACATATCAATATAGAGGGTCTTACACATGTTACCGGAGGAATATATATTTTTTCAAGTTTCTTTCTTTACTGTTTTTATATGACAGAGAATTTGATTTGAGGGCGTAATTGCCTTCACAGTATACGCAAGTAACAGACATCTCAAAAATTGTTCAGATGGGTCAAGAATTTTGAACCTAATGGATATTTCAGACGTTAATCCGGGAAAAATGTTTAGCCTGATTACCAAATTTTATGAAATATTTATGGAATAGTTTATTAACATAATGAGAATAATAATTTTCCTTCGTTTTACTAACATAATAATTGTATTTTTACAACTATTATTGTTCCAATAAAGTGTTACTAAAACCATTGATTCAAAAAAAGAGATTTTTAAATGTTATTATTCTAAATGCATATTTTTCACAAATGTTACGATGTTTGTCGCAAATGGATTGTTTGTATATAGAATGTATGAATTCGGCATCGCCAGGATTTATCAACAACGCGAAATTTTCCAAGAATTACTCATGACCGGTTAGGGTGCGATCGGTTCAGTACCACTCACGTCATTAGGCCGTTTCCCTTCTCGCATATCAATAAACAGATTCTAGGAACAGGGATAATATTTGTTTGTTATTTATAAACACTTTCTAGAAACCAAAGTTCACTTCATAAGCTTAAGGACTCTTCTCAATAAGAGGTAATTACGAATCACATCGTTACTAGTGACTGCCAATAGACTGTTTCTCAGAATTTAAAATTGTCTGCGGTCTAAATAAATCAAGCTGATACCATAAACAATACTACTTTGTGGAATCTACAGTTATCTTTGTTGACAAATCACATCCAAACAACTTATCTCAAGAAACAAACAAGTATGCCTACCATAATCGAAATTCTATAATTAAATTCTTACTGACTAAATAACAACATGAAGAAATTTATTATAAAAGAGTTCACAGTGAGGATACACTGTAACACTATGAATAAGATACAATTACCCTTATCCACTAAAAATACTGCTTAAAAAAATTGTTTTGAGGCGATTACAATACTTCCCTCACACTAAATACTACGTATAGTGAGGGTAGTAAAGATCAGCATCAGCAGAACAAATTCTAAATACAGGTCACACCATTTCTCAAGGATGTTTATCACTTTTAATACACATATCTAGGTAATTTAGAAGGAATGCTACCTTATTCCATAAAATATCAAAGGTAGAGAAGAAAGTTTCATATAAAAGTTTATTAGTTTGATTTATATTTTAACAATTATATGTTTTCGTATATACAGGGTACCCTATTTACCGTGGATACGCGTCAATTTCTTAATTTAAATAGGACATCCTATATATTATTGCATATTTTGATTATACGCAAAATTCTAGACACATTTTATGTATAATGCTCTATACCTAACTCCTAACCGTTTTTGACATATTTTCAAATTTTATGTTAAAAATGAAGTTTGCGGCCCTAAAATAATTATCAATTATTATTTAATTTGAATTTGATTCTTTGTTGAAGAGAACCTACTTTAAATTTTTAATATTTTGGAAACTGTTAGTACGAGGTGGGGTGTTAAAAAAATAAGATTAGAAACGAAATTGATAAAACTGCCAAAAATCTATTTTTTCAAATGGTACCCCCCAAAATTTCATAACTGTATCTTATTTAGCATTAAAAATGAGGGCGAATTTGTGAAAAGTTGTTTATTCCAAAAATTTTTAGTTTTCGAAATATTGGCAATATAACATTTTCCTATTGTAAAAATGTTGTAGTCAGCTATATGGCTCCTAAGTTGGCCATGACGGCGTTTAAAAAACAATCCCTACTACAAAATGTCACTATTTGTCATAGTTAAAAAAATCTTCCAACACATCATCTTGTTTACCTATTCTTCTTTTTTAAAACCAGTTTATTCTCTTCGTTAATAATGTTTACAACAGAGGAAAAGATTGACATGTTAGAACAAACAATAAAAATCGGACCCTGGCTCTCAAGGATTATATAGCTGAATTTCCATTAAGGCGACTCCCAGAAAAAAAAATCTTCTATAGAATTTACCTTCAATTTAAAATAAATGGAACCTTGAAGAAAGAGAAAATAAGACTTTGAAGAGACTCCTGAAACTTCAACTCGAAATGCATCTTTAGATCTAGTCTTCACAAGAACAGCGTTCAAACATGCCTTCAAATATTGTCCAGTACAAACATTAGAACAACGTGATTACAACATCGAGTTCGATTTTTGCAATACTTTTATGGAGAGACATTTTTTAGAAAAAATATTTTCCAATATTATTTGGACCGATGAGTCCATGTTTACAAAATCAAATCAAATTTTCAATAGAAAAAATACCCATTACTGGAGGAGGAAGAATAATAAAAAGTTATGGAAGTTACAAGTTCCGGGAGAACTTCTTTATATGGTGCGTCATGTAGTGTACAGAATTATAGGTCCAGTATTTTTTTATGGAAATTTAAATATCCAACGTTACTCGGAGCTTTTAAATAATATCCAACCACTTGTGGAAAAAGAAGTGCCTGCAAGAGAACCAGCGAATTTAATTTGGCAGCAGGATGGTGCTCCATATTACTGAAGTCAAGAAATTGCTAACTATTTAAATGCACAATATATAATGTGGTTGGGGAGAATGGTGATTATGCCTGGCTTCTAAACTAGCTTAACTTAACCCCCTAGATTTTTTTCTATGGGGTACACTTAAAGTTCTAGTATACAAACACAAACTATCAACTGCGCAGGAATGTAAACGTCAGATTCGCGAAGGTATTCAATACCTAAATGGAACTGAATATGTTAGAAATGCCGTTATGTATTTAGAAACTCTTTTTACCACTTGTATTGCTCAAAATGGAGGGTACATCGAACACTTGTTGCAATAATTATTATACCTTGTCTTTAATTAAGTTATCAGTGTAATACGTTCTTTAATAAAGTATTCAACGATGATAAACGTGCATAAACCCGAAACGGAGCATCGCAGATTTTGTTATATATTTTAATAAAGATTCTTGACCCAGGTATGAATTATATATAAATTCTCGGGAAATAGGTCACATTAACACTTATGTTTTATATTTTAGACTAAAATATAAAACGTAAGTGTTAATGTGACCTATTTCCCAAGAATTTATATATATATATATATATATATATATATTATATTTTTGAATTCGACGATAAATACTATATTTAGATCTGAAATAATGCAGAGAGGGGATTGAGAAAAATATCTGCACGTAAAATTTGACAACACGGTGTGATTAAATGAAATAAACTAAAGGGTCGAATTATCCCAATTAACTTTTGCATTTAACTTTTCGTATCATCTCCTATATTTTCTGAGATGTGTCCCAAGATAAAAGGCCCATAATTGAAGCAAGCACGATTATCAAAAGGCAACAAATAGTGACATTCGTACGGATTGTTTTTTAAACGCCTTCATGGCAAACTTAAGAGCCATATAGCAGACTAAAGGATTTTTACAATAGAAAAATGTTATATTGCCAATATTTCGAAAACTTCAAAGTTTTGGAATATACAACTTTTTACAAACTCGCCCTCATTTTTAATGCTAAATAAGATACAATTTGGGGGTTTCCATTTGAAAAATTTGATTTTTGGCAGTTTTCTCAATTTTATTGTTATTCTTATTTTTTTAACAGTTTTCACAATATTATGAAAATCTATTAAAGGAGATCCTCTTCAACAAGGAATCCAATCCAAATCAAATAATGAAGGATTCCTTATAGGAAAAATTGATAACTAGCTTAGGGGCCTGCAAACGTCATTTTTGACATAACATTTTAAAATATGTCAAAAGAGGTTAGACTTAGATATAGGACATTATACTTGAAATGTGTCTAGAATTTTGCGTATAATCAAAATATGCAATAATATATAGGGTGTCTTATTTAAATTAAGAAATTTGACACGTGTCTACAGAAAATAGAATAGCCTGTATACAGAAGTATATAATTGTTAAAATATCAATCAAACTAAGATAATCTTGAACAAAACTTTTTTCTCTACATTGTATATTTTATGGAATAAGGTAGTATCCCAAGATAAACAGGCCATCCTATACAAGCGAAAAGCAATTTGATGAATTCAGATTTATATCCCACTGATCGTAATCCTTCATTTACATTAATAACTCCAAATAGTATTTTAACAATAATATTTTGTTTTCTGATGATACTACATGGTGGCTGAAAGGTCTCCAGTGCTTCAACAGTGTTTTAAGTGGATAAGGGTGATTATTTCTTGTTACATACCTTGTTACAGAATTAATGTATATTTACAACGCTAATGTCCATGAGTCCCTTAGGTTCAATATTACTCAGACATGTTTTTGTCCTAAAGGGGTTATCTTTTTTCCTCATAATTTTGATGAACCACAACCATATGTGATGCACAGTCATTTTGACAAATTGTCGCTTGTATCCAGTGAGCCGTACAAGCACTAGTCCATTGGAATTGTCATTTTTTGTGTAAAAATTTTGAGAAGCATCCAGACTTGTTTTTTAGGAAGGTTTCGACTTCTAAACCACTAATTCACAACACGCAGATGAACGGATGGGTGATTTTTAATATGTATCTATACATAAATTCGTCGTGGTTTTCTTTTGCTGGTTTATCTAAAGTAAGTTAAATTTACGTGGAAAATATGAATTTTGGTGAAAACTACCTCGAGGGCAATGTTGTAGAGTGGAAAATTTCCTATTTTTACGTTCCAAGACTTTTTTTGAAATTGCGAATTTTCACCGCCAGAACGCTCCATATAAGGTGCGCGGCTATAGATGATCAGCTTTTTGAGTTTTTTCACATTTCAGTGTGATATACTGATTTTGGTGAAAATTATCAAGAGAGCAAAGTTGTAGAACGGAAAATTTCCTATTTTGAAGTTGCAGACGTTTTTTTCTGAAATGTGTATTTTCACACCTAGAACGCGCCAAGAAAGGGGCGCGGATTTTAGATAATTAGCTTTTCAAGTGACTTTTCACATTTGTGTGAAATACTAATTTTGGTGAAAATTATCAAGAGAGCAAAGTTGTAGGATGGAAAATTTCCTAATTTTATGTTGCAAAGAAATTGTTTTCCTGTAATTACGTATTTTCACCGCTAAGCCGCTTACAATTTCGATTTCGTGTTTCTGTTCGTTTCGGCGACGTTGACATTTTAAATGAAATTGGTGCAATAAGGACGCTTTGTGTTAATACAATTAGTTCCAAGTAATCAGGTTATTGAATTAATAGGTCTTCTGAAGACGGTCGTGAGGCCTAAACGTACGTGAAGACAAAAATATAAAGCATAAGTGTTAATGTGACCTATTTCCCGAGAATTTATATATAACCGCGCCATAGAAGATGTGCGAATCAGATTTTGAAGAGATTTTTCAAATTTTCAGTACGAAATACTAATTTTGGGGAAAATTGTCAAGATAACGAAGTTGGAGAAAAAAATAATGAAAAATTTCCAACTATTTCAAATTACTTATTATTGCTGCTAGAACGCGCGCCAATGAGCATCGTTTTTTGAATTTTTGTTTTGTTTTTTATTTAGAATATTATTTATCAATTTTTGCGAAAAGATACAAGAAAGCTTATAGCAGGAGTTTTTCTAGTGCGATTCAAAAAATAATTTTTTTCAACTAAAATAATAATTTTTTATTAGAATGCTAAATAATCATATTTTAACAAAAACATAATACTTTTTTACATTTTTTTTATTGTACATAATAATAATAATCACATTTTTATGCAGTCTTTCCCCTTTCACATTCATATATTCATTCTCGTCGCTACTTACTTCTTCCTCCGAAGATGATGCGTCAAGTGGATCATTCAGCAAACCCATATCAATATCAGGGCAAACTTCAATCTCTTCTTCTACAACATCATCAAGGTAATCCAGATCAAAATGTGAAAAATCGCTCAAAAAGCTGATTATTTATAGCCGCTAAGATTTTACGGCGCGTGCTAGCGGAGAATCTATGCAATTTTAGAAAAAACTTTTTCAACATAAAAATAGGATAATTTTCATACAACTGAAAAGGTGAAAATTTTCACCAAAATTCATATTTTTCATGTAAATCGCAAAAAAAGGCTAAAAACGCTAGGAATATATACAATGTGTCTCATTAAGTTGGAACCATATGGAAAACTTTTTTATCATTGACTTTAGGAAAAAGGTTATTCTTCATAGAAAGTTCTGCATGTCCTGAAATCTAAAATACAATCATCAGATATTAAATTTTCAGCCGTATGTGCGGCTAGTCAAAAAATATAAATTTTACTCAAGAGTAATGTACCTTAATATTTGACAATATCGAAAATTGTTATAAAGAAAAGTTGATCAGAACTAAAAACAACGTTCAAATATGCAATTACATCCATTTACATTGAAAAAATTATTTTTTCTTTTTAGTGTACAATTCAATGCAAATTTAACTGTAGTTACATGTAATCTAGGATGCACTGACATACAAATGATTTATGTATTGAACGAGGGGATGGATATGTCGACGCATTAGTGGAACGACTGAAAAATAAATTTCTATTTATTTCTAGTATTAGTTATCATGTGTTTCATAATCACAAGAGATGTGTTCATTCAAAATAAAAAGATTAGTAAAAAATAAAATTTATTTGTTAATGTAAATGAATAATTGCATATTTGAACTTAGTTTTCTGTTCTGATCAATTTTCGATTTTGTCAAATATAAAGGGACTTTTTACTCTTGAGTAAAATTCATATTTTTTGACAAACCGCGTATACGACTGAACAAAATTAATATCTGATGATTGTATTTTAGATTTTAGAACATGCAGAACTTTTTATGATGAATAAATTTATTCCTAAAATTAATATTAAAAAAGTTTTCCATATGGTTCCAGCTTAGTGACACATATTGTATATATATATCAGATACCGGGATATCAAAAATTATCTTGATCAAGGGTGGTTGTGGAATCTAAAACGTGTGTCTTACTTTATGTTTGAAATAATTATGTCATAATTAATTTGAAGTTTCTAAAAGTGCGAAATTTCGCAATTTTATACGAATATTGTAGCACTCAGAAGTCTTTAGCGCTTTGGACTCCGGGATTTTCACGTGGCCTATCGAAATTAGAAGGCCCCAAATTAACAAGACCGAGGTAAAATGTATAAACTCTAACTTACGCGCAGCGGGCTCCTCGAGGCATATGTCAAAATGATTTCGTTCGTAGCTAATTACATAGAACGTCTGGCGTTCATGGAATTATGTTTTTAGATAATTCGAACCTTCTAATTTCGATAGGCCACGTGAAAATCCCGGAGTCCAAAGCGCTAAAGACTTCTGAGTGCTACAATATTCGTATAAAATTGCGAAATTTCGCACTTTTAGAAACTTCAAATTAATTATGACATAATTATTTCAAACATAAAGTAAGACACGTTTCAGATTTCACAACCCCCCCTGACCAAGATAAGTTTTGATATCCTGGTATGTTAAAAATCACTCCTACGTGCATCTGCGGATTCTGAATTCAGTGTTCTAGAAGTCGAAAACAACCCAAAAAACCAAGTCTATATGCTGTTGAAAATTTTTACGTTGCAGAGGATTTTTATGTCTAATTCCGGTGGACTATACCGGCCAAACGTGCGCTAATTGTTCTCCGTGTCCGATTCTACCATTGTGAAATTCACGTGGATCGTATTATTTTAGACGGAACTGTACACGAAGAATTTCGCTTGAAGCGTCTCAGCTACCCTCGCGTTTACCGTGACGTATCCTTGGACCCGTCCATGAGTACCTGATCGGTCGCGACGCAATTGCTCCCTAACAGCGGGGTATCTTCAACTAAGCCGCCCGTTTTACAACATGTGGCCTTGGTAAACCCAAGCCGTTCGTTTTCTTTCCTATAGTCGAACATTCGCATGGTCTTAACGGGGATGGCGGTTTCCTTCTGACTGCCATAAATGCTCTTTCGGTACATTCACCCAGAAAGACGTTTTGCCTGCTGCGCCCTTGATCTAGAGGGTTGCGTGATTTTCAGCCGATAACCGTGCTTGAGTCATTTCAGACCTACCGACAAACACAATGGGGATATTGCAATTGTTTAAATTTTATTTCTAACCAAGAAGATTATTTTATAACTGCGATAGTAAACAAACTCGACTAAGACAGATTATCAGAAGCTCTTAATAGCTTTATGATTCATGGAAAATATTAATAGGCAACAATGAAACCGTTGTATTGTAAAATATATTATTCACAAACGTGTTAGTATAAATCATCGATGAAACACAAGAATAATCTTGAACTAATATTGAAACTATTCATGATAATTTGGTATTTATTTTCAGAAAAAACATAGTGAATACTAGATACTATATTTCGACGACTTTTGGGAAACTATGTCCATTGTTTGATTGATTGAAACTATTGATAAGAAATAATCACCCTTACCCATTGAAAATACTATTAAAGTACTGAGGACCTTTCGGCTACCAAGTAGCCATCATCAGAGTAAACTAAATAAAAAATCAAAATTAACCTGTTTCAAAACTATTTGGGGATAATAATGTAAACAATAGGTTACCCTCAGCTGGAGATGAATCGGAATTTAATAAATTGCTTTACCGTTTATACATTTCCATCCCTTCTAAATTACCTAAATATTTGTCTGTACTGTGTTTTTTTTTTCCTTGAGAAATGGTGTGACCTGTATTCAAAATACTGGGATATCAAAAAATATCTTGGTTGTGGAATCTAAAATGTGTGTCTTACTTTACGTTTGAAATAATTATGTCACTACTGTCACACTGACATCATCAATAACCTACAAATTTCATACCTATTTATTTCAATTGTAAAACAATAATGAACTACAAATTATGAAATAGTTATGTGAACTTTGAACTTTTTTCAGAGGTCGTGATAGCCACAATCCGGGTCAAAAACTGTTTTGAAATAGTTAATTTTCCGTAAATCGAATGACATTCACGTGAGAAGCCCGTAGCACGCGAGTTAGAAAAGTGCAAACTGGTTGTACCTAATACGGTTTTACGACGACTTTTCGCGTGCTGTTTTCGCTCCATGTAGATAGATTTGGTATCGGACCGTGCCCGACGGCCCTTCTTTTTTTGATAAATGGCCATTAAATAGGAAAATTTATTTAAAACCGTTTGAGCTATTCTAAGATCTCAGCTACGAGCGCCTAACGTGCGACGTACCAAAGGGTATTTTCTCGCGACTAAAATATACACGAAGCGTGTAAAAGCTAGTGGCTCATAGCCAAAAACACTTTATTACAACGGCCCCAAATTAACAAGACCGAGGTAAAATGTATAAACTCTAACTTACGCGCAGCGAGCTCCTCGAGGCATATGTCAAAATGATTTCGTTCGTAGCTAATTACATAGAACGTCTGGCGTTCATGCAATTATGTTTTTAGATAACCTTCTAATTTCGATAGGCCACGTGCAAATCCCGGAGTCCAAAGCGCTAAAGACTTCTGAGTGTTACAATATTCGTATAAAATTGCGAAATTTCGCACTTTTAGAAACTTTAAATTAATTATGACATAATTATTTCAAACGTAAAGTAAGACACACGTTTTAGATTCCACAACCACCCTTGACCAAGATAATTTTTGATATCCCGGTATGTTCCTCTACCGCTGACTTTTCATCATTATTTTTGTTTAAATGGGGAAAATTTAATAAGATGTTAAAATGTTCCTTCTACTTTGACCCACATAGAATTTTGAACACTACTCACAATTGATTTTGTAAATCCCGAAATTGTCGAATTCCGAAACTTTATCAAAGGTGTCACCTAAACATACATTCTTCTATTCATTTCATTCATTTTTATTTTGATACTATTTTCATGATCATTGAATTTTGAAGATGGATTAAGATTTTCATTCTAATTTAAAGTTAGAATGTAAATTGAACTTTATCGAAATTGAAACATTTTTAATTGATACAAATATTTGGTTATTCAAATATTATATACGAGAAATGGTTCTTAAGAACGTTCTGTTTGAAAACAATCTGCTTCAAATTGGAACAATTTTACTCCCCATCCAGATAACATTCTGAAACTGTTTTATATGCACGACTGTTTTCAACAAAGAAAAGTAATAATTTTTGATATCTTTAGATTCTAAATTCATTTCAATCCGTGAGTTGTTTACACTAATTGTACTAAGCACTAAACGTATCTTGAATAGTAGACTTCGGCGGATACCTAATCTTGAAAATTCTTGACTTTCGGATGAAGCCTGCCCTGAAGATGCCACCTGTACTTGTTGGCGAAACGTCGTGCTATTGTGACGCGGAATCCATCCGGAAGCCAAGAATTTTTAAGCACTAAACATCTTTATCGCACTAATTTCAATTGAAAATGTATAAGTCGAAACATAGAAATAAAGCACAAATAATTGAAATTGTAACACATTAACGATTTCAATTATTCGTGTTTTGTTTCGATGTTACGACGCAGACATTTCTAATTGAAATTAATGCCGTAAGTAGGGTTAGTAATTAGTACAATTAGTTGATGAATTAGTTATCAAACGTCTCCTGATGATGGTCGTGAGACCGAAACGTATGTGCAAACGACAATATGGTATACATAAGTGTTAATGTGACCTATTTCCCAAGACTTTACATATAATCATCAAGAATCAATATCATTTTAAATTTTGATGTTTCATATTTTTATACTTTATAAAATTTGATTTGGAATCATTTATTATTGAACGTGTTTTTTTAAATGAACTTTCGATTCTTTGAAATTCATTATAATTGTTGTTGCTTGTCGCAAACAGGAATTACATAAGCTTTGAAACGTAAAATTGTAATTTCATGTTTTTATACATCGTAGAATTTGTTTTTGAATCATTTGTTATTGGATGTGATTATTTTTATTGTACTTTTGATTCTATGAATTACTAATTGAGGTTGCTTGTCGCAGATAGGAATTAAATAAACTTTGAAATGTAAAATTGTAATTAATTGTAAATTCTTATTATCGAATGTTTCATTCAAATTAAACTTAATTATTTGTAAATATAGCTTAAATGTTCAATATATAAATTTAAAAAAAGTTCCATACTTTCTCGAGTTAATCTTACTTATGTATACAGGATGTTGGAAAACTACCATCTCAGACTAGAGGTACAGAAAAAAAATCAATTTAAAATAGTACATACACATATAGGAATGTCAATCTATCCGCAAATGACCAGTGCACCTTCAAGCTGTAACCATAAATTATGCTTGATTGTCTAACAATTCTTATCTATCTTTAGAGAGACATTGGGTAAAAACCCTTTGGGGAGCATTATGGCCCAGAAACTTGTCGTTGATTGCTGCAGTCTCAACATTATTAGAACATCAAACATACTTTATCGTTTGGTGTTGACATTATAACTGTCGAAGCTGTTACGATTTTGTAACTTCAAATTGGTGATAAAAAACAGTAAAAACAATGTAAGATGGAGATTTACAATGTCCTACTGATGTGAATTATGTAAATTAATAATCCATTGTATTCAAAAAAATCTACAAGGAAGAATATAAAACAGTCTGGTTCTTGTATCAAGATCTTGAAAAACGTAATCTCTTCAGAGAATGATATGTGTGAAATATTTGGTTACTTGTTTGATGAGAAGGTTGCATGTCTTCAGTAGAAACTATACAAACTGTTACTGTTTGTAGATCCACGAATTATTTCTTAAATATCTCAAGCGGAAAATTAGGAGAACGTTGTGCATAATTTATTTTTGCGACTTTTTCATTCTGATATCCTTGTACGTATTTTAAATACATTGCTATAATTTCTTGGCCGTTATATTTAATGGTAATTTTTCATACTTTTTTGTTTTATTTCGTTTTATCAAAAATTACTCACATAAATGTGACATTCTTGATTTGATGAATTCATTACATCACATTTACAATTCTCATTTTACACTACACATTTGTCGTGCCTAAGAAAGTGCTTTTGTCGGAAAATTGGAGACAGCCGAATTGTTATTTCTGGTGATTTGCGATTTTCAAGCATAATTTGACTCATGTCATGATAAAATCAAATAACAACCACAACGTAAAAAAAATAATCTATCCTATTATGATGAACTTGTTTCTTCGTTTCTGATTTTTATTCGTTTTGTTCTATCTGAAGTCTACTTTCAGATTCCAGGGGAAAAGTTCCTGAAAAATGGAACAAAATATGATTTATTTGGTCAAAATTTCCTCAAAATAAGCTCCCTGTAGCCCGATACACTTCGTCCAACAACAATTATACGATTTTGGCAATCCTCCAAAATAGATTCTTTGCGCCGAGCCATTTCTTCAAGTTTGGAAATAGATAAAAATCGCTTGGGGCCAAATCTGAAGAATATGGTGGATGACGAACTAATTCGTAGCACAATTCATGCAGTTTTGCCATTGCGACCTCTGTGCAGCGATGCGTTGTCCTGGTGGAAGAGCACTTTTTTCTTCGCCAAATGAGGCCGCTTTCCCTTCAAATCGGCGTCAAATCGATCCAACAGCTCTGCATAATATACGCCGATCATCGTTTTGCTCTTTTCAAGGTGATCGATATGAACGACACCGTGTGCATTCCAAAAAACTGTCTCCATAATTTTGTTGGCCGATAATCCGGCTTTGATTCACCAGGAGAAGTCCACTGTTTCGACTGTTCTTCGGTCTATGGTGTGTTGTGATGGATCCATGTTTTGCCACGGTTACGAAACGGCGCAAAAAGTCCTTCTTATCGCGCTTGAACATCGCCAGACACTTCTTTGAAGTTGTCACACGGTCGTGCTTGTTGTCAACAGAGGGCAAATGTGGCACGCAGCTGGCAGATAGCTTTCTTATATTCAAGAATGTATGCAAAATGTTCTGTACTCGTTCGGTTGAAATGCCCCATAGCCTCAGCAATCTCGTGCACTTCATCTCGCCGATCGTCCAGTATCAAACCATGGATTAAATCGACGATTACTGGAGTTATAACCTCAATCGGACGACCAGAGCATTCGTCGTCCTTTGTGGTCATACTACTACAACGAAAACCATCAACCACTTGTGAATCTTCCCAATCGATGGTGAAGAGTGTCCATAATGTTAAACAAGCGATGCTTTGGTTTGCGTAATGTTTTTTTCACGCAAGAAATAATGTGTAATCAAGACACGAAGGTTGCTTGCTTTTGATGGGTGTTAAAGCAGAACAGAATGGCATATCAGTCTAAAAATTTTAATGCGTTCTAGTTAAAGATGGTACATCACAAATGACACATGGGATTTTCGATTGTGGCGCCATCTATTTTATTTCCAGGGACTTTTCACCTTGCCCTCGTATTTGTTATTTCTTTTTTGTTCAGTAGTGAGGCTTTCATTTGACCTCAAGTTGCGTGTCAAATGAAGAAAATATAGATAAACTAAGATACTCATGTGTTCCATCGTTGTTTTTACTGTTAGTTTATGGAGCTATTGCCCCATGTAGCTTTGCAGTACCTTGCAGTTCTAATATTCATGAAAACATCGAGAAGAAAATGGCTTACAACACTACCAACTTATTAATAATGTGTGAGCTAAATCTAGAAGGTGATGCCAATCGCGAAAGCTTTTGTGAATAATATTTGCAAATCGTGCAGCCATTCTCGAGGATAATGTAAGGGAGACCCTACCGTTAAGAACGGCCAAAATGAATGCTATTTCGGGTAGGAGAAAAGAAGGGTGACGCCGGTGGTACGAGAAACGAATGTGAAATGCGATCCGCGAACTATTTCCCATGTAACACGCGACGTCGCGGCTATTATGGGATTAAAGAAGTGTGGTGTGTGTTGGTGTATGTGTGTGTGAATGGATCGATGAGGGTAGTAGGGGCAAAGGGACCTTATCCATCCTGATGGGCGGTGGGAAACTGGCGTTGCGAATCTTCGTCATTAGCGCTCCTAACCCCCTGAGGATCCCTTGCCTGCTTGCTGTTCCGAGTCCTGTCATTGTCACGCAGGTATAGAAGACCAGCGTCGCCGAGGCTATGTTATTGATATTACTGAAATAGTTGCAATGTTATATGACACATTCAAACTAAACGCCAGCATAACAACATATGCCAACGAATTTTCTATTCATCATACACTGAACTCCACAAAAAGTGAATCAATTCCCCTTTTTATATATCTCATGTATACGATTCGATTTTAAACATTTTCTCATACCTGAAATGCTTTTAGAGTATTTTGGGGCTATCTAGTTTTGATGAAAATTATAATACAACCAGGAATAACAACAAAATCGAGATTGCTGTTTAACCAATGAAACGTAAAGCTGACTTTTGTTTCGAATTATCGTATATCTACTTTTTTGTGACTCCTCAATATTGCCAAAAACTAAAAATTAAGTAAAACATAACTTAAACTATACGAGGACAAGGTGAAAAGTCCATGAAAACCAAAAGAGATGGCGCCACAATCGAAAATCCCATGTGACATTTGTGTTGTAATATCTTAAACTAGAACGCATTCAAATTTTCATACTGATATGTCATTCAGTTCTGTTTTTGCACCCATCGAAAGCAAGCGACTTTGAGATGTTTGAAAACATCGAAAAAAGTGATTTTCACATTTTGATTAAACATTATTTCTTGCGTGAAAAAAACATTACGCAAACCGAAGCATCGCTTGTTAAAGCTGTTCTGGGGACTCTTCACCACAAAGGACGCCGAACGTTCTGGTCGTCCAATTGAGGTTACAACGCCAGATATCCTCGATAAAATTCATGGTATGATATTGAACGATCGGCGAGTGAAGGGGCACGAGATTGCCGAGGCTATGGGCATCTCAACCGAACGGTGATGAAACATTTTGCATACATTTTTGAATATGAGAAAGCTATCTGCTGGATGGGTGCCGCATTTGCTCTCTGTTGACAGACAAGCGCGACCGTGTGTCAACTCCAAATGTGTGTTTTGCGATGTTAAAGCGCGATAAGAAGAACTTTTTGTGCCGTTTCGTAACCGTGGTGAAACATGAATCCATAACAACACACCAGAGACTAAAGAACAGTCGAAAAAGTGAACTTGACCTGGCGAATCTAAGCCGAATAAGGCCAAAGTGGAATTATCGCGAACAAAGTCATGGCAACAGTTTTTTGGAATGCACATGGTATCGTCCACATCGATTACCGTGAAAAGGGCAAAACGATCACCGGCGTATATTATGCAGAGCTGTTGGATCGATTCGATGCCGATTCAAAGCGAAAGCGACCGCAATAGCCAAAGAAAAAAATGCAATGGCAAAATTGCATGAATTGCGCTACAGGTTGGTTCGTCATCAACCATATTCTCCAGATTTGGCCCCTTGCGATTCACATCTAACGTCTATTTTGAGGGATTGCCGAAATCGTATTATTTGGAAGGGAGCGAAAAATTACAAAAACGTTGGACGAACTGTATCGGGCTACAAGCAGATTATGTTGAGAAATAAAATAAGTTTTCACCAAATAAATCATTTCTTGTTTCATTTTTCAGGGACTTTTCACCTTGCCCTTGTAGATTTACTCAAGCTATTTCTAGAATCATTAAAAAAAGTCCTAGAACAAAAATTCATGCATCATGATATTTTCATCGAATTTTAAGCTAACTTTTCTGTCTGTCCCTTTGGATGTATGTCACGAAATGTTATTAACACGATAACTCAAATACGAAAATTCTATCATATTCAAATTTTAACAAAAAATCGTTTGCTTCTTGGTGCCCTCATATTAGTAACGTCTGCTATTACTAGGAGATATGCTTGGATCCTCCCACCAAGCACCTATCATGTTATAATCGGATTGGCGCCACTTACTAAAATTTTGGTGCAGAGTCTCGACCTCTAACCTAACGTCCTAACATGTCACACGTATGTTTATTGGTTGAAGTGAGGGCCTTATCATCTTACTATTAGGATATAAAACCTCATCGGGATGAGCAACAACGTATACGCACTGCACATTTTCATCTATTAGAGTGAAATCGTTACCAATAAATAGTGCACAAGGCTATCTGTGTTCTCCAAGGATGTTCATTATCATATGTCTTATTTTATAAACTTCAACCAGAGTACTTACGGACCCAAGCACAGATCACACCTTGGAACCCAATTGGCATGATATTACATTGTATGTAGCGCTTTCCATCTCTTCTTAATACCTTTCGACGAAAATCATTAGTAGAGAGAACATGCCTCCACTTATATGTGTGGTCCAGATTGCATTACTGCTCTGCAGTTTTAGAGAACTTAACAGATCATTCCAACTCCTGAACTTGTTCAGTCAATTTCTAGCTTGGACCATTGCTGTAATTCCAAATTTCCTGTATTCAGGAACTGTCTTTGTTAACATTTATCGATTGCGTTGGTTATGTGTGGATCTCATTAGGTCCAGAATGAAATTCGTTCTAGTCATAATACCTGTTCTGTGGATGTTCAATTGAGTCACTGCAAGAATACATTGAGCTAAATCTGCAGCTCTAGCTGCCACCTTTTTTCAAGTCTAATAACGTATATATGTAGTGGTTTTATTGAATTTAACTTCACTACTAAATGAAATTATTTAAATATAAGAATGAATTTATTAATATCGAATGAGTTGAATATTTTTATTTTTTATATATCTATGTTTATAGAACTATTGTGTTGTTGTTTTTTTTAGAAAACTATGGTTACTATTTATCAACATGAAAACTTGATATAAATATAAAAATTAAAATTGAAAACTTAATAACCATTGAATAAAATGGTTTTGTCTCACATATATAATCCCGATAAATGAAGTGCAGCGAATGAAAATAGCATCAATTGTGTATTTAAGTGTTTTTATTATTCGTGAATACATGTTGTGCTCAGAGCGTTAGAAATTCGAAATGAAATAAATCAAAAACTCATTTTTTATGAAATTAATTCTAACCTTGTTTCTCTACTCTCACCACTTCAACAAGTTCATCACTGAAAAATCACTTTCGGTGAAAGCTGAAGTGGTGGGAATAGAAAAATTATGTGAAATGTATTCCTAAAGTTACTATCTTCGTTATATTGTAAACATATATTGTCATTTCTGTGGTGCCGATAGAAAACTAATAAGCCAGCAGTTAGTTTACGTAGTTCCTGTATTCGCTATATAAATTATCTGTAACGATATAAGAATTTCCCAAATTTACAATATTCATAATATGTATTCACAAAATTTTCATAATTGATTGTATTTTCTAAGTCAATTCGATTCCCTAAAATCAAACAATTTATTTAAGTTTAATAATGCTTAATCAATAAACAAAGAAAAAAGTTTGTTCCTTTGTTTTGTGAGTTGAAGGTTTTAGTTTTTTTCCACTTGATAATGTTTTATTTTTTGTAGTTTCAAAATATAGTATTTTTGCGTAGTTTTTTGATGTTCAAAAGTATAAAGTATTTTTTAGTAAAATAATGTACCGATATTTTTTTTGTGGCTTAGACTTTATGTAACTTCATAATATTAATTAATTACTCTTAGAAATACTTCTGACGATGTTGCTGTGCAACGAAACATGTTAACTAAATATATTAAAGCTTAATAAGTGCAATCTTGTTTTCACTTATAATCTCCCTAGTGCTTGAATTATTTCCGGAAATTTTTCCGAAGGAACCCATTTTCTAGAAAAATTAATTCAAGGACGCGGGGGATTCGGTAAGAAAATTTCACACCTAAAATTTATTTGAAAAAAAATTAAAAAATCTGACGTGTTTCATTTCGAAACTTACTTTTGCAACAATGAAGTTGGCAGGTTCTTACATTTTGACGTTTATGCGGTGACGCATGTTTTTGTTAAACGTGACATAATTTTATTTTATTTTATTTGTTGTGAAAAATGATGCCAATAGATGGTTTGAATGAAACTATAATATTCCAGTTTTGGATAGTATTATTTGTGAAAAAAAAATGTTTCTCTTACCTTAGTAACATAGATGGCATCCAATTTTTCAACTCAAACATTTATCTTTGGACTACAACTAACTTAATGCTACTAAAATATAAGGGAAGTACGTTTTTGTAAAAAAACGATAAGGATATCCGGCGTCTATGGCAGTCTTTTAATGATTCGTAATAAAACATAACCACAGTCAAGTAGGCTTAGGCTTGTGATGTCAAAATCGTCTCTGCTATACGTCACGTCGACAGCTATTTCTTAAACGTGCTTCTTTAGTTCACAATAATTAAATCATGGCAGTAAACAATCAAGAAACTAATTTTAAGCCCTATGGTGTTTGTAAATCTTGCTCTGAAATAGGGAACATTAATATGTCTCATAAAAATTTAAAGTATTTGCAATGTTTAATGGATAAAACTGATTAATCCCCATCAAGAAACCTTTTCTCAGAAGAAACCTTATCCAGAAGATTTTGGAGGAAGATATCCCATCCTTTTTAAGAAAAGCCAGAATTCAGCAGAACAAAATTGCTTCCTAATATTACATCTATAATATTAAACATAGACATCTGATAGAAGTGGAAAAGGAAGATAACCATTATCCTTGTTATTCTCCATTACGAAGAGAAGAGTTCCAATCAGAATTCCAAAAATATTTAGCCTTAATGAAAGAAATATTTGATAATGAATAATTGTATTTATTTAGTATTATAAAATGAATAAAAACATTAAATACCAAAATTTGACCCTGCATACTGATTTTCGGATCATATGATAGCTGTCAAGCTATTAATTTTATTCGCCTAGCTTGACAGGAGGAGCAAAATTTCCGAAAAATTTGAAGGTTGTCATTGGTAACTGTTGAAATGAAAGTGTGTGATTGGCTTAGAATGACATGTGTGAAATTTTCAATAAAATTTATTATAGTAGGGGTGGCAACCCTTACTCTAGCCGTTTCGATTGCTACCTTTGAGTATTCGAGATAAGAAAAGTACCTTATTTCATGAAAAAAATGTGATCTTATACGTTTCTCAAATGTCGGATTTCAAACTCATAATATGATAAGCATAACATAAGCGTTTCGAAATATATTTGTAGCATATATTATAGCAACAGAAACTAAAAGGTCAACAAATAGTGAGATCATAAAGTAAATTAGAATCTGCTATGTCGTGTGAATCAATCAATCAAAGGGAGGCGGACAAGTCCACAGCACTTAAACCGCTTGATGGGTCCATTGTGCATTCCTTGAGAGTTGACTGAGTCCAGCAGGCTTAAGGCAACACCGAAGACGAGAATGCTGCTTGGATTTATGTCTCCTTATGGCCTCAATCGGCATGTACGCGCAATCGAGATGTTGCGTCTCGATATCTACGACAACCTGGATTATCAATACCAGTTGTATGCCTCTTCTGCCCATAGAGGAAAGGATTTTCAAGTGTTTGGGCGAGTACTCCGCAATGTGAAACATCGCCTGCCTCATACCAGAGGCACCGTGCCATACCGAGAGCCACTATTTGTCCAGTAGCTTTCTGAGAGCATGGAACCCGGTGGATGATGAGATTTCGATCGTTGGATCGAGGCCAGGGGTACCTAGGGAATCCTGTTTCTCCAATTCATCGGCCATTTCATTTCCATTCCCAACAGTGTGTGCGGGTATCTACACTAGGTGAAGTTTGTTCCCTTTGGCTAATTTAGCCTGGCTTCCCTGCACTCAAAAACAAGCCTATATTCGCTGTCGGTGCAGAAATAAATCCGCCCATCTTCCGAATTGCGCAGAACTGGGACTGGAAACCATTTAAGTGAGCACCTAGGGAAACTGATAGTTCCACCCTGGGTGTGCACAAGTAGTCTTCGGTTCCGCTAGACTCGTCAATTTTGGACTCGTCTGTGAACCACACGAGTCCCCCTAATGGGAGTGAGAGTTCTCCCAGTCAGTCGCTGGCTTATGATGACATCTGATATTTGGAACCTGACAGCAGGCGCTATCGCATCCTGCTTCAGTCGGAGAATTGAGCCGCTTCCTGCAGCCCAACTCCAAATTCTGCCACCTGTTTTGATGTGGAGTTGTAGAGGAACGAGCCCTCCCAGAACCTCCAGAGCCCTAGTGAGGTCATTATGAAAAAATATGCACGTGCTCCTATTTTTCGTTATGATGTTAAGAAAAAATATACTCCACGGTTTCAAGAGATTACAATAGAAAAGGCAGAAACTACTACGTCATTTTTAACAGATCATATCTGGAAATGAGCCCTAGTGGGGTCGTCATGGAAAACTATACACGTGCTCCTCTTTTTTGTTATAATATTAAAAATATATATATTATACGCTTTCTATCGAATATTACACTAGAAAAAGCAGAAACTGCTTCGTCATTTTCAATAGCTTCACATCTGGAAATGAGCCCTAGTGGGGGCGTCGTGGAAAACTATGCACGTGCTCCTCTTTTCCGTTATAATATTAAAAAAATTATATGCTTTCTATTAAATATTACACTAGAAAAAGCAGAAACTGCTTCGTCATTTTTAATAGCTTCACATCTGGAAATGAGCCCTAGTGAGGACGTCGTGGAAAACTATGCACGTGCTCTCATTTTTCGTTATAATATTTAAAAAATATATATTATACACTTTCTATTAAATATTACACTAGAAAAAGCAGAAATTGCTTTGTCATTTTTAATAGCTCCACATCTGCAAACGAGCCCTAGTGGGGGCGTCGTGAAAAACTATGCACGTGCTCCTCTTTTTCTTTATAATATTAAAAAATGTATATTCTACTCATTTTATAAAATATTAGACTAGAAAACGCAGACATCATTTTTAATAGCTTCACATCTGTATATGTTATCTGTAAATTAGAGTACACTTTATTTACTTCGAAATATACTCGAGAATCCAAAGAAACGCTATTAGTCAAAATATTCCCTTTCTGTGTAGATGAACACCTTCCCACATTAATTCAGAACTGAACTAGCTATTTCATTCATTTTGTCAATCCTTCACAAATAACAGGTACCCGGGATTACAATTTGCATATCTTACAACTTCGGAGAGCCGGGAGCAGGATCAGGTGCTCGTCTATGAAAATAATTACACTTGCTTTTCACTAAAAATTTATCTGACCATTTGTTTTGCTGAATGTGAGAAACATTAAATTTTGAATGATTTTGTAAGGTAGGTATTCCATACATATAAGGTTAAACAATAAATGACAACATTGTATGTGACACAATTCATATGCTGAAATGTTATACATTTTTTTTAAGTTATGTGAAAATTGTGTTGGTCAATCTTCATCTCTTTCTCGTTCAAATTGTTTGCATAAAGTTGTCATTCCGAATTATTTTTCATCTTTGAATTCAACCCACAAAAACCGAAATTTCCTTCATTTAAAGTGGTTAATCAGTTAATAATGTAATAGTTTGAAAAAGAATACACTATCGTATTTCTTGTGCTATACATTCTGGATCTCGTAGAATTTGAC
This sequence comes from Endomychus coccineus, assembly GCA_958510875.1. Lineage (NCBI taxonomy): Eukaryota > Metazoa > Arthropoda > Insecta > Coleoptera > Endomychidae > Endomychus > Endomychus coccineus. The sequence continues at coordinate 43,596,715 of OY294068.1, forward strand.
CGTTGCTCACACTTCTGGATGTTTCACAAAATTGAATTTCACTAATAATATTATTTTTCTGCCATATCTTCAGAAAGTGATGTTTACTGCCCTTTCTGCTGTTTCGGAAAGTATATACTGAAAAATTTGAGAAAAATAATACTAATGAACACCTTTCTTCACAATTGATATGCCAGTTATTATGAATATTTATAGTACATACAATTTTACATATGACCACCAAGTATAACCCCTTTTAGGGATAAAACTAAATACACAATTTCTGAATCAGCTAGTATTCTTTTTATTTGTAAATTTAAATCATATTTTGTTTTAAACTGAAGAAAACTGTATAGTTTCCTCCCTTGGATTTTCATGTCAAACAATCCGCAGGAGTGAACGGTTTCCTCCCTAGCTATTATTACATACCGATCGAATTGTTGCAATTTTATTTTACCATTTAGAATGTTCCTATGAGTCCCAAATTTGCTAATATAACAATTTCGTGGATGCGTAAGATGAATCCAGTTAACGCCTCCATGAAAATTAAGTGACGTACAGTATAACGGATGGATTCTGCTAGTGACTTTGCTAAGCATGGGTATAAAGTTTTATACAAAGGAAAATTTCAGATATTGAATTTAATTTGTAGTGCTTAGAATTAAACATCAAGAAATCATGACTTCTCAATAGGTCGGTTCAACATAAAAATTTGTCATAGACATAGAAAATTTACGATTAACTTCAAATCTAGCACCCTTTTCAGCGCTTTTCAGGTTTGTTAAGCATTGTATCAACACCATCAAAACATATAATTAATGAAAGGCTTTCAAGGTCTTATATATTTCAATAATCAAATGAATCGGAAGAATAGCTTGAATAATCGAATGATGTTTCGAAAGATCGATTTTGAATTTGTAGATTATTCAATATTTCGCTTTCACTTTCAATTGTAAGATATATTCGAGCTATCAATTGTGGAAGATGCGTAGGACTGTCAATAGTATTTCATTTGGAACTAAGTGAGTTGATAACTGTGAATACACTATTGTTGAAGATCGCTAATCTTTAGTTTAATGTTATGTAATTTTATTATTATCATACTGTCATACTTTATCATTCAGCATTATTCTTGAATTATTTTTTATATTGTGTGTGTTAACACTGTGGATACACAATAAGAAACAATCAGCCGTATCCACTAAAAATACTGTTAAAGTACTCATAGTCTAGGAGCCAGAGCGATATTGATGGTCTGAACATTAACCCGATGGCACTATGGTTTATCGTTAGACGATGGTTCAATGACCAATTCATCTCACAGACCGAATTTTCTCTGGCTGCTGGATCTTGAGATACAGCATCCGCATTTTTTTTTGTTTTGACTGGAGGTTAACCCTTTCCAAGTTGCGGTTACTTGAACAGCATGTCATTCTTATACACTTCCACCATGTGCCATCATTTTTTATCCTGCCCGTTTATCAGGCCGACCAGTTAAAATTGGACCGAAAATGGACTGCTAGTTAACCCTCCCAAACCTGGTGGAAAATGTTCATTGGTGTTGACAATTGTTAACATACCCTATGCCATCAAAAGTTATCGGTCAATTTCCGAGTAATTTGCCATTATTTGGACCAAAAATGTTTCTTTTTTCATTTTGTGGATAAAATTTGCGGGTTACAAGATCACATGATGGCACCATGTTAAATAACTTTATTGGAGGTCAAATAAAGATTTAAAATTATTGCCATCACTCCTTGCCTATTTAAACCCCCAAAATCCCCTAGAACCACCCCCAAATAAATATGAATAATATGGATAATATGATCAATTTTATCATAAATTAGTAAGTTTTTGAGATTCTGGCTGGGTTTAAAATCGAAACGGCAGTTTTTTGTTTTTGTTTTGTTTTAGGGGGGTGGTTTTAGGGTTGATGGTACTTGATATCTGAAAGAACCTCATTATATCAACAGTATTTTTATTTGATAAGGGTGTCTGTTACTTATAGCATAAGCATCCTCATTTAAGCCATATAAAGTGATATTTTATCCACACGTGGAATATACTTACTTTATTCCACTGTTACAAGAATGGAAATTATCTAATACAAATCATTTAAATTCGTTGAATAATTACTTATTGACACTTATATTTATATTTAGAGTTTGTAATCTTGACGTCGTTAATTTTTTTATATACTTTGACTAGACGAGAGGGAAATCTATAATGGGGTAGCTAGCTAGCAGTGGAATGTAGGGAGAGGAAATAGGCTTCCCTATTTTTCTTAAAGGTTTGGACATTATAGGCATAGGGAAAGACTTCACTAGGTAAGGAGTTCCACAACTTCACTGTTCGATACAAAAATTAAGTCTGGTAGGAAGAAGTTCGGCAGGTATCGAGCTTGACAAGGAAGGGGTGACTAGTTTGAGCTCGTCTAGTCTGCCTATCTGGAATCTCTCATTGTGGAACAACAGACGAGATTTCTGATGAACACCTTTCTACGATGTTCGAGGTCAATAAACTCGTAAGTGTGACATCATCAATCAAACGAAGAGCTCTCTTGTGGATAGTATACAAGAGATTCAGCATATGTTTGAGAGCCGAGCTCCAAACATATGAGCAGTACTTCAGGACAGGTAGAATCTGTGCTTTGTAGATTATGAGGAGCTGCTGGGATGTAAAGTGGCTCTTGGCACGGAATAGAAAACCAAGCTTTGGTAAAGCGGTTTTCGCAATGAACCTCACATAATCGTCCCATGAGAGGCTGCTGTTGGTGGTGATCCCGAGTATTGTCATGGAAGACTTCACAGGAAAACTATTCCTATTCCTGGCGTTTTCATATTAGGGATTTGGGATTTAGGGACCCGCATTCCTGGAGAAGACGCAAACTTGAGTTTTGGTTGCATTGAAACTAAATTATCAGATCCCCATTTCAATATCTTTGCCAGATCTCCATTAATTGCGTCAACTTGTCCCTGTCTCGCTCCTCTGGCTTTATTGAATGGTATAGGGGCTCTAGATGAAAAAGCGGTATGAAGTTTATCATCATTTGCAAAGCTCTGAACGGGGTTGGTTGTCACTTCCAGCATATCGTTGATATGGAGCAGAAACAAAGTTAGTGTCAAGACAGGTCCCTGTGGAACACCAGCATTGATAGATTTTGTTTCGGAGGATACTCAGTCAACCACCACATGAAGTGATATATCTGAGAGAAAACTAGATAGTAAGCGACAAAGTTGAGGCGGCAAACCATATGACGGAATTTTCCGAAGAAGGCTTTGGTGCCAGGCTCGGTCGAATGCTTCGGAGATATCCAATAATACTACAGCTAGAGATTCCCCATGTTTTTCAATAGATTTCTGGCATACATGTGTTACGTAGGCAAGCAGGCCTGCTGATGAAAGTCATTCCCAATTTTGTAGCTCTCTAGGTATTTGATGAGCTCGATGTTGATTGCTTTCTCCATCACTTTTGAGATCACAGATAATAGTGCAATGGGTTGATAATTATTAGGAAGGGTCTTCTTTCCTTTTTTCTTAATTGGTTGCACTCTAGCTGTCTTCCAGCTGGAAGGAAACACACCAAGTCTGTATGAAATGGTAAATAACCTGCAAAGAACTGAAGTTAATTCAGGCGCACATTCCTTGAGAACGACAGGTGGAATTCCGTCTATTGATACACATCTTGTCGTTGACATTTTTGGAAATAGTAATGTATGACATAACTTCTCAGCTCCAGTTAGAAGATTCCTTTTAAATTTTCCTTGCTTTTTTCAGTTTATTTGATATGGATAGTCTTCAATATAACTTTCTGTTATTGCTGAATACCGCAACCCACCGTGGCGTTTGAACGATGTAATGTTAGCACCCTTATCCGCTAACAAAACTCTTGGGGCCCGTGTAGGTTTCCGCGTTAGGGAGGATAAAAAACGTGGCATGTTGGGATGGTACTTCTGCGAATATGTTAACTCCAACATCTGGCACGGTACATTTTTGATTCATATATCGTAAAAGAATTCGATAGGCTCACAGAATTGATAGCAAAGGCGTCTTCGATAATGGTGAACCTATGTGAGATGTTCGTCTTGGTATCAGGTATTGAAACCAATAAATATAAGCCACTATCTACGTCATGGTTCTTCAAGTTCGTTAATTCACAACATCTGTCGTTCCCATTATTAATGCATCCTAAAATAATTTAAAATTATGTCTTAGTAATATTGTCTAAAACATAAAACTTTACCTTAATCATCAGAACTGTTCATCAGGAGCACTTGTAGAAATCTTTCCAACATGCTTGCTTTCTTTGCTTTGTTTCCTTTAGAATTTTTCAGAAAATTCGTCAATCTGCTGTGTTTTGACAGGTCTTTATTGTGAAATTTTGTAGTAATCTTCAACATAGATTAGTACTTGCTCCACATTGATGAACCATGACTTCCTCATTGGCTACCCTCACTTACCGTTTTTCTCTCCAGCTGAATGCAGCAAATTCATTTTCTTTCTTTGAACTTTTCTAGTAATAAACGCAGAGTTGATTCTTGGGCTTCTTTAGAGATTTCCGGAGGAATCGGAGTAATACAATTTCTTCCATTTCCGCCAGCTCTTCGAGCAAAACAAACAAACAATAAACAATGAGCCTTAGCAACCAGCATGTCGTTTCATATAGCTCTAGCAGATTCACGAGTTTTAGAAGGAAAATTCGGTGTGTCATTTTCATTTCATTAAATTCATCCAATTTGGGCTTGATGCGATTCTGGATAAAAGATTGTATTGCATTTTTTAATCGCTTTTTATCCACTTAAAAAAGTAAATTGTCGAAGTACGTTCTCGCTGTTGAACATTCTAAACATAACAATTACTATAGTTTCGAAAACTAGCGTGTCATTATCAGAACGATACAAAAAGTATGAATAAAAATAAGGGATGTTAAGTGATATAAAAACAAAGTAACATTTTTTTATTCTGTCAAAACTTGCTAATAATTAGATTGATTTGTTTTTTTTATATTATGAACTCAATTGGTGCATAGACTTATTGAAATTGATTCATACGGATGTAGGGCTTAGCGTACCTAAACTACCAGCGCAATCCGTTATCGCGTACGGGTTACCGTATCAGGATTACGTAACCTCTTGACATAATGGGATAGAACTGGTAACGGCTTAGCGAGAGAACAATAAGGATTTTTTGTTCTGGGAAGCTAAGACCGGCTATGTGAAAACGGTCCACGGATATACGATATAACACCGGTTGCGATCTAAAAAACTGCATCGTGCTGTACCGTCATCAAAGTTTGGTGGAGTTCTACACACACACATACACACAGACACACAAGGCCAGCAGCCAGCTGCTCCTTCACGGCGATTCGCGGGTGGAAACTGTAGAATATGAACAGTAGTAAAAAATGACCGTTATGTTTCAGTTTATGTGGTACGGTTAATTGATTTCATTTTATTAGTTTACGTAATATGAACGAATCGGTGTATTGCTATCTTTACATCGTCCACATGCATAAATGTGCACGTATTGTTATTGCGTTTGTCAAAAAATAGAACAATAAACTTTAATTAAATGTGATTCATAGAACTATCCTCACCCGTAGGAACCAAATTATTACAAATGATTAGAAACAGGTAAAGACTTGGAAGGACGCTAATGTATACTCTTAGATATGTCATTACATTGAAAGCTTATTCGAATTGACAACATATGTGTTTTAGAACTACTACGAAGACTTTTATTATATTATTATATATTTAATTCATTAAATTTAATGATTTCATTATTACGTTACAAACCAATCACATTTAAATCATAAACAATAAATTACAATAAGAAGTTAATAACAATAAAAGCTCATTATATATTAATTCTCTGGAAATGGGTCACACTAACACATATGCTTATTATTTTCGTCTTTACGTACGTTGCGGTCCCACGACCATCAGGAGACGTATTATGTCTAAAACGGGATTTCTTGAAACTAATTGTATACGAAGCGTGTTACAGATTATTCGTGTTTCTGTTCGTTCCGACGACGTGGGCAGATGATCCTATATGTAGGAAATGCAGAGAGACGGAAGAAAGTGCCTCTCACATCCTGTTGAAATGCCCTGCATTGACATCCCTCAGGCACCGTCAGTTCGGGGAATCAAAACTGCTCCCAGAAGAATTTCTGGAAGCCAGCGTTGGCAATATTCTGGGTTTCTGGCGAATCACAAACCTGCGAAAATAGAATAGGCTTCTGACCACGGGGCGCACAATGGGCCCAACTAAGTGGCCTGAGTGCATTTGGGGGCTAAGCCCCTCAAAGGATGATGACGATCTGAAAATTCAGATCACCTCATGAAAGAACTTGAACTATGTAATCAAACTATTTTCACTTTCTTGTTTTAAATTGTCATAATTTTTATAACAAATTTGCATTTTAAATTGACTTTCATGAGTTGTCCTTATACCTGGATTCAACTGTTTCTGAGATAATTTGATTTTTGTTTCCTCATCAACCTTAAAAAATCTCAAATTTACTAATATTTGAATTTCAGATTTTATATTTCTCTTACTTTCATTATATATACGCACAACCAGTTATTCACAGCATGTTCAAAATTCAGTTAGTTTTCTGGTGTATAAAATTTACGTTAATTTCTCAGTTACAAAAAGTTCATGAAATTTATCAAAATATGATAACCATTACAATAAACAATTGCAATATGACTTTTATTAAAACGTCAAATGCAATAATAAGTTAATATATTAGAGTTCACAACTATGGATACACTATAAACTAACAAGTACGAAATAATTATCCTTATCCACTAGAAATACTATTAACATACTGAGGACCTTACAACTACCAAGTAGCCATCTTCAGAGTATACTCTGATGATGCTTACTTGGTAGATGGAAGGTCCTTAGTAGGTTAATAGTTATTTTTGTATTAAATGCTTGAAATTAATGTTTTTTTTAATGACATATGAGAGAAATTGTCATTGAAACACGAATTTCACAAACAAAATACTATCATGTTATACATAAATACTGAATAAATAATGAAATAAAAAACTCATCTTTTTGACGCTGATTGTTATTGTAAAAAGTGGTTCATTTCAACAGAGTGCTAAAATAAATACAATTTAACACTGATAGCTAAAATGAGTTCATTTTAGCATTCATTTCAGCACTAGTGCTAAACGTAACGTAACGTAAACACATATTATTGCTTTTGACTCACATGACAGTAAATTTGCTACTACACCTTTTGCAACATCTTCAACGTTCGAAGGGTTCGCTATTTTTTAACACAAAATTAAGATATAAATGTGAATATTTAGACATTGGCCCTTTTCCATGGTAACTCTTATATCACGATTTTTGCATTGTAATCTCCATAGAAACAAACAAAAATGGCTTTGATACTATCTAAACGAAAACGAAACGTAATGAAAATTTGATTTTTTTCGTAATAACTGAATTACAAAAAATCTTGTATAAAACAGATGCAAAACCAATCTTCACATCTAGTGCGAAACGCACGCTCATTTTGCAACTAGTTGTATAAATAGCTATTATACAATTTCACAGCGTCGAAGTTATCTTGCTCTGTCGTTACTATAGAAACGGTTTGTGGCAGTGAAGGAATGATTTTTTTTCACGGTGGAAAAAGAAATAGGTTCACGTATCGATAGAGACGAAAAAATGTCAACTCTTCTGATAGTGGTACAACATAGTATTTTTAGTGGATAACGGTGATTATTTCGTAATTATATTAGTCAATAATAAGTTATCGATGAAAGTCATTGAATTATACCGGGATATCAAAAATTATCTTGGTCAAGGGTGGTTGTGGAATCTAAAACGTGTGTCTTACTTTACGTTTGAAATAATTATGTCATAATTAATTTGAAGTTTCTAAAAGTGCGAAATTTCGCAATTTTATACGAATATTGTAACACTCAGAAGTCTCTAGTGCTTTGAACTCCGGGATTTTCACGTGGCCTATCGAAATTAGAAGGTTCGAATTATTTAAAAACAAAGTTGCATGAACGCCAGACGTCCTATGTAATTAGCTACGAACGATATCATTTTGACATATGCCTCGAGGAGCTTGCTGCGCGTAAGTTAGAGTTTATACATTTTACCTCGGTCTTGTTAATTTGAGGCCGTTTCTTGCCTCGTGCGACCGGCGCCAGTTGTAATAAAGTGTTTTTGGCTATGGGCCGCTAGCTTTTACGCGCTTCGTGTATATTTTAGTAGCGAGAAAATTCCCTTTGGAACGTCGCACGTTAGACGCGCGTAGCTGAGATCTGAGAATAGCTCGAACTGTTTAAATTGAATGTTCCTATTTAATGGACATTTATCGAAAAAAGAAGGCGTCAGGAACGGTCCGATACTAAATCTAACTACATAGAGCGAAAAGTCGTCGTAAAGCCGTATTAGGTACAACCAGTTTACACTTTCCTTTTCGCGTGCTACGGGCTTCTCACATGAACGTCATTCGATTTACGGAGAATTAACTATTTCAAAACAGTTTTTGACCCGGATTGTGGCTATCACGACCTCTGAAAAGGTTCAAAGTTCACATAATTATTTCATAATTTGTAGTTCATTATTGTTTTAAAACTGAAATAAATAGGTATGAAATTTGTAGGTTATTGATGATGTCAGTGTGACAGTGACATAATTATTTCAAACGTAAAGTAAGACACACGTTTTAGATTCCACAACCACCCTTAACCAAGATAATTTTTGATATCCCGGTAGAACTTTTGTGTCTACAAAGCACGTGTGTTCAATTTGGTCAAACTGGAACAACATGTTAGTGAGAACATCGTGAATAGCTTGCAATTAAGTTTGTCATTATTCATTACACTAACGATTTGTAATCGTAGAAATTTCGGTCATTCTGGTTGTTAGAGCAACCATAAACGCTGCCATAAAGGATGCTTTGATCACATAAAAGTTGCTGACAAGTTACAAAAGATCTACTTCCAGAAAACTGGAAACTCTATGTGAATGCAAGAAGACGGTGTAATAGTAAGTAAGCATACGACTTCTTTGAAACTGAATTCATAAAAGGAACTATGGATCCAATTTACCCCAGAGCGAGATAGGATCTTAGAGTGTTTTCTGAATGATTAATATTCTTCCAAATTTGGTGATGGAAGAATGAAACTCGTAAATGAACAGAATCTATAATATTTTCATGGAGAGAAATACATATTAAATTTTTAAATTAAAATATTCCATCCAAAATTAGAAATTATGTAGGTAGACAATTCCCGTATAACCAGATAGATAGATTGGAAGTTCATGTTTATTTATTTGGTGGTCCAAGTTTTCAAATCCCAATTCGGCTCGAAAAGTCTCAAACTTTAACGAAAACTTTTCACAAATCACCTTGATTATACCGGGATATCAAAAATTATCTTGGTCAAGGGTGGTTGTGGAATCTAAATCGTGTGTCTTACTTTACGTTTGAAATAATTATGTCATAATTAATTTGAAGTTTCTAAAAGTGCGAAATTTCGCAATTTTATACGAATATTGTAACACTCAGAAGTTTTCAGCGCTTTGGACTCCGGGATTTTCACGTGGCCTATCGAAATTAGAAGGTTCGAATTATCTAAAAACATAATTGCATGAACGCCAGACGTCCTATGTAATTAGCTACGAACGAAATCATTTTGACATATGCCTCGAGGAGCTCGCTGCGCGTAAGTTAGAGTTTATACATTTTACCTCGGTCTTGTTAATTTGGGGCCGTTTCTTGCCCCGTGCGACCGGCGCCAGTTGTAATAAAGTGTTTTTGGCTATGGGCCGCTAGCTTTTCCCCGCTTTGTGTATATTTTAGTCGCGAGAAAATTCCCTTTGGTACGTCGCAAGTTAGACGCGCGTAGCTGAGATCTGAGAATAGCTCAAACTGTTTTAATTAAATTTTCCTATTTAATGGACATTTATCGAAAAAAGAAGGGTCGTCGGGCACGGTCCGATACTAAATCTAACTACACATGGAGCGAAAACGGCACGCGAAAAGTCGTCGTAAAGCCGTATTAGGTACAACCAGTTTACTTTCTTCTTTTCGCGTGCTACGGGGTTCTCACGTGAACGTCATTCGATTTACGGAAAATTAACTATTTCAAAACAGTTTTTGTCCCGGATTGTGGCTATCACGACCTCTGAAAAGGTTCAAAGTTCACATAATTATTTCATAATTTGTAGTTCATTATTGTTTTAAAACTGAAATAACTGAAATTTGTAGGTTATTGATGATGTCAGTGTGACAGTGACATAATTATTCAAAACGTAAAGTAAGACACACGTTTTAGATTCCACAACCACCCTTGACGAAGATAATTTTTGATATCCCTGTAGATATGGATTCTAGGTAATGAAAATAAACGCAATACTAGGTAGAAATTGATATATTTCAAAATTAAACCATCTATTTGAGGTAAATTTATATGTATAGAATCGTAAACCCGCTATTTTTAGTCTGTCTAGAAATAGCTACGGTTTCCTCGAATAAGAAATACTATTTACACAAATTAGCAATACTATTTTCATTGAAACCAGAATAAACCCTTGTCAAGCACAGTTACAATAAAGATGAATCTGAAATTGTATCAATGACGTCAAATCGTACACATTCTATGTAACCAAAACGTGATTGTTAATATAATAATAGTATATCGGTGTTCATTAAATTGCTTAATCTAACATCACGATACTTTCAACGTGATATCGTGACAATTATAAGTAGATGATGCAATTTCCATTAAACCTTTTTTTCTAGAAATAGGTTCACGTCTTCGAAAAGTTAGGTGAGTCGTATAATTAATTATATCCACAAATACCTCAAAATAACTCGACAAAGTATTAAAATACTTCATTTATATTTGATCGACATCGTTAAACGTGCCCTAGCTGCCTGCACTTATGGAATCGTTTTACACATGTTAATTCTCACATGGAAATAATTGTTCAATTCATTTGAAATAAATGTGAGTTCTTATTGATTGTTCATAATTACGAATATATTGGATTCACCCTAAATTACTCCCTCTCGTTATAATTATTTTAATTTGCATCAATAGGTTAGTCAAGATTTTAGTTTGAATAACAGCTTTTTACTTTTACACAATTCGTTGATATCTTTTTTTATTATAATATAAGTAAGTCGATCTCTGAACCAATAGTCCATTTGAACCGCCAGTTCCATTTGAATAATTCTGGTAGTTCCGGAATTTATTGACCACGATGTACACAAATCAAAGACCGTTCATCATTATCATTCTCATTTTTGTTCAAATATTTTCAGGTATTAAAGCACCTTGCATTCGACACCAGATTTTTGGTTCATTTTTTTAGTAGAGGGGGGAAATCTTGCATAGACGCCCGTGCCTTGGGTGTGCCGGATTCTTACCTGCTAAAACCCCTCCTCCGTAAGGTTGGTCCTCCTTCCCAGAGGGAGCCCCACTGCACTGCGGTCATTACTGCCCTATTGTACCCTCACATATTACTATCTCCTCATCAGTCCGGTGTATTCTATGAAATTCAGTAGCCTGATGTAGGGGATACTTCTGATTTCCTCGGGTGTAGTTTTATCGTCTCCAAGGTATGTCCGTGCACTGACACAGCACATGCATGGACCCCTGCATGTGGGCAGACCTACCAAACCCATCGTACAGAGATGTTTGTTGTATGGAGCATGTCCGGTCAGGAATGCAACATGATTACGTATCTCTTGCTGCTGTCTGCTGAATGTCAGTAGATTTTTCGCTCGCTGCTGCTGGAGATCTCCCATTAGTCGCTTTCAATAGGCACGGTCTTTGCCTCGAGCCATTTTTGGATTACAGAGTTCCAGATGGCATGAGAAATGCCACAAGCTGGTTTTGGTCAATCTGGGGTTGTTACGCCCCCGCTTTAGCGAGTGTGACAGCAGTTTCAGTCCCCTCGCGTCTGGTTTCCTGAAACTCCCATAGAGTGTCACTCTATTGGGGTTCTTTACTAAGTGCCTTTAGTTCTTTCACATAATCGAGTACACATTGTGAGTTGATTGTGTATGACTCCAGTGCCCTAAGTACTGTTAGGTTTCTCGCTATGATTACAGCACATGTTGTAATTGCTAATATTTTTACTTGGAATTCAGTCGCAAGTGTCCCTAGGTTCGAAGAAATTTTTTCTCCTTGTCTCGACTATTCCAGCACCTGTACTTTGTTCGGTCTTGGTACCTTCGGTAAACCATAAGGAATCCCCTGGTATCATATGAGGATTGGCCCCAATGGTCTCCCGCCCATTCAACGTATGAATAATGAATGGTGTGGAAGTGCTGTGAACCTTGATCCGCTCGGATCTCATCCCCAATGGCCCAGGTGATCCAAGCAATCCAAGAATGCTTCGGCCTTTTTGGTTGGCCTTTCCTAGTCTGATGAGATAAGAAGATAAAGCGATACGCTCCTCTTGAGGCTTCTGCCTGAACGGCGAGGTGCAGTGGTTCCAACCCCAACAGCCTTTCCATCGCAGCCGGTGGGGTGGTCGATATGGCACCTGTAATTCCTAAGCACGACAGCCTCTAAACACTGTTCAGGGAATGCTGGGATA